>CM038682.1:146199530-147399530 GCA_021605205.1 Aegilops longissima | reverse complement strand
TATGCTGGGTTCCAGCTGGTAGGCGGAGTATTCATTTTTTTGTGCTTAATAAGGAGGCACTTCCTTGCGTGCGAAGATAGCTGGTGGGTCCGACAAGTCAGCGGGGGGCATGTTTTTTCGTGAAATACAGAGGCCATTCCGGTGGGTCCCAGATGTCAGGTGGAGGAATCATTATTTTGCTCGTAATAAGGAGGCATTTCCTTGTGTGCGGCCGTGGACCCAGCTGTCAGCCTCTCCACGCACAGTCTACTTCCGATGGTGTCGTTCGTGGACCACGTTGACCACGCCGGCCGAAAGCGCATCCAAGGTGGTGGACGACGGCGAGGCCCCTGGACAGCAACGAGCCGGAGATGGGAAGACGCGGGAGTAGAGTCGCAGACGGAGAGGTGTACGAGGTTAACTGGTTCTAGTGCGGTGTGGTTCGGCAATGGTGGAGAAGAACAAGAGGTGTGGAGGGTGGAGGATGGCCTGGCCAACGGTGGAGTAGCGCTTCATAGCGAAGTGTGCTAGCAGAGGTGCTAGCAGCAGGAGGCGGAGGTGGTCCCATGGCACTGGAGGAAGAAGACGAGAGATTGAAGATGTATGCGGCCGTTGGATGTAAATCCAACGGCTAACATGTCGTAATCATTTGTTGACTAAATTGACAACGACTTGCGTTGGCTTCACCTATTGGCCCACATTTCAGCCTCCAAAATGTGGCACGTATTCAACCCATTTTTCAGAATTTACGTCTTTTTTTTTGCGCGATAGAATTTACAAATCAATTTGATCTTTTTTGAATTACAGCCATTAGCTGGGCTGGGTGAACAATTAATGTAGCGTCCATGCGGCCCATTTATTTTATTTCCTAAAAAATTATAGGCCATTTGCACTTTATCTAGATACACGATTTTGCTAGGCTGATTCTAATTATAATGTTGGGTTGGACCAGCAATGTTATCAAAAAATAAAAAAGGGCTGAGCATTTTGTTATAAATATATTTAAATAATAAGTGATATTATTTCATTCGTCCTTAAATCTTACCAAGATTTTGCACACAATCACTAGGATTTTCGTGCCAAAATAATCCAGGATTTCATTTGTTAAGAAATTATTTTTATAAGTTAATAAGATGTGGGATATTGTTTTCTTACATATGTAAGTATCTGTTAAATATGTGATGAAAATAAAAATAATATATAATAACATATAAAATAATTTAAATATATATAATATAGTTAGAAGGGAAACATAAGTTGTACCTGGCGTTCCTATTCTTATATAGAAAAATAGAACAGACCTCTGCATTTTCTTCAAAAGAAATACATAAATTGGGCTGCCAAAAATAAAACCTCGGATGGGAGGTCCATAGGCCGGTCGATACATGACGGCCCTAAGAAAATACAAACAGGCCCTCGCATCCAAGGTCGTGCGCTGCGCATGCTAAAAATGAAAGCCTAGACGGGGCAGTCCAAAACCACGTCCAACACTTGCCAAAACTTCGTCCCTCATTTTCTGTGTGTTTCGCACACTCGACATTGTGTAGGCATTTTGACTGGGCATCATATGAAGATTTTCTATGCATGAATGTTGATCATCATGATGTTAACTGGCTGGTAGTTCCATTTTCGACCATGAATAAAACTTCCAACATGATGTTAACCCTTTTTGAAAAGGCCGTGTTAATATAAATGCTCTTCCTCCGAAAGTTGCAGCTTCTTATCTGAAACTGAACTTGCAGCTTTATCTGAAACTGAAACTTGCAGTTTCTTCTCGTCTGCACTTTTATACTCCTATGAAACTACATTTTTTAAGTGCTAAAAATAGATCTCTAGAATTCATAAAATTCTTCATATGCTCAATACTGCAAATCTGAAATTCAAAAGACATTCATATCTGAAAGTACTCTCAAAATACACAACACAAAACACAATTCACAACCTGCAAATACTGACAACCCTAAGCTCCTCCTGACAATTCACAACCTGCCCGACTATTGGGCTGGGGGCAGCCCCTCCTATTCCTCGGCGGCAGACAGCCGCCCCGTGAGACGGTGTGAACGGCGAGGGAGATGATGGCGGGGAAGCGTCGTCGGGCCAAATACTTTTCTCCTCTTGCAGTTGGGTTCGGTCGACGAAGACTTCACCGGCTCGCTCTGGCAGGACACCCTCACAAACGGCACCCTGTAGATGCTCGATCCTTCAATCTCTCGTGGATGCTCCATCTGGGATCGATACTCCCACCACCGCTTCCTCACGATCGGATTCGGTGAATCTGTTTGCTCCATGGCCCGGAGGAGCAGCTCTATGTACTCGGCGCGACTCCTCCGTGAGTATCGCCGCTTTTCGCTCTGTTGCAGATATTTGGCCATGGATGTCGCCGTCGCCGCTAGTTGGTCCTTGTTGTCAAACCAAGACTATATCTCCAACATCCTAGCTAGCTTCACAGGGTCACCGTCTGCGATCCTCACGTATCGGTTGTACTCCTCCATCGATCTACTTCTCCACAGCACCTTCACTCGCTGACGGTGGTTTTTGAATGGAAGAGGAGAGGAGCAGCGCTGGTTTTGGATTAGAACGGGAGAGGAGCGACACTGGTTTTGGACTGGAACAGGAGAGGAGGGGCGGTGGTTTTGAAATGGAAGAGGAGAGGAGCGGCGCTGGATTTAGATTGGAACATGAGATGAGCGGCAGTGGTTTAAGAGGAGAAGAGCGGCGCTGGTCTTGGAAGTATTTTTTTGTTGTTTTGCGTATTTTGGGTCAAAGTTTGACCACGTACTATATGTGACAAGCAAAATGTGAATGCATGTCACCGAAAATTATATCGTTTGGTCCGTATCTGAATGTACTTTCAAATTATATTATTTTTGCAACGTATAACATATATTTTATGTGCGAAAATCATGGTCAATTATGACCCAGAATAAAAGGGAGACTAGTTAATGTGGGGTCGCTTTCTTAATTGAAGGGTAAATTGATTTTGATTTTGATCCAGTCACAGCGGGCCGGCCCTCTCGCCGAATCCTAAATCGCCATCGCATGCTCCTCTCCCTCTTCTCCATTGCAAAACCACCTCCTCTCCTTTCCATCATCTCCATTCCAAAACCACCGTCTCGCCTCCCCCTCTTCTGATCTTCTCCATTGCAAAACCACCTCCTCTCCTCTCCATCATCTCCATTCCTAAACCACCTCCTCTCCTCTCCATCATATCCATTCCAAAACCACCGTCTCGCCTCTCCCTCTTCTGATCTTCTCTCCATTGCAAAACCACCTCCTCTCCTCTCCATCATCTCCATTCCAAAACCACCTCCTCTCCTCTCCCTCTTCTCTATTGCAAGACCACCGTCTCTCCTCCCATCTTCCAAAGCTAGCACCGGACCACTCAGAACGACATCTATGGAGAGGATGCAGCAGCGAATCAGGTAGATCGGCGGCGGCGACCAGGAAAAGTTAGCCAGGTTGAAGGAGATCCTTAGTTGGTTTGACAATGAGTGGGAGATTTCAAGGACGCTGCAGGCCATGTGGCAATGTATGCGAAAGAGCGAGACGGCGACGATGTACATGTACTCCTCGGCGGCAGTCACGCCGCAGTCCTCTGAGTTCATCGAGTATCTCCTATGGGCGATAGAGCAGACATATTCTCCCGAGGTGACAGTCAGTCGGAGGTTTGGGCGTACAGGTCGAAGGTCGAGCACCCAGAGGATAACGAATCAATCGAGTATGGTGTGCCGTTCGTGAGGGTGCAGAGCCAGCCGGAGCCACAGGAGTATTCGTTCTCCCACCGCAAGAGGAGGCCGGATGGCGTGACGTCGCTTCCCCGATGTTCTCCACGGTTCCCTCGACGCTCGCCTCGTTTCAACGGCGGCGGTTGGGTTTAAGGTAAGCTTCGCACTAACCTAATCTTCCACCTGCTCATGCTTACAATCAGTGTGACAGCTAATGAAAATCATGCTTACAATCAGTCTCCGAGTACTACGCCAATCACCCTAAAATAGCTCTGGACCTTTGGGTCAAAGTTGTGACACAGTGTACAAATAAAGAAAAATAGATTGGTGCTTCTTTCAGAAAAGAGTACTCCCTAGAAAACTGCCAATATAAGCTACTAGTATTTGGTTAGAGGATTTGCTACCGAGAAAGATCCGTCCACAGAGAGCGCCACACATCCCACTGGTTGTGGTGGATGCCAATGCGTGCATTCAGCATGGTTGGTGTCGGTAATTTTTACTTGGCACACCTCGCACTCTGCATATATGCCGATTCCATACGTACATTTGTGCAGTTCCACCAAAATGCAGCTGAATAACCCTGTTTGCACAGATAATGAAAAAGCGTGATTACATTATAGTGGAACTAGTTGATGAAACACACAAAATAAATAAAAGAAAATATTGCGATAGTATCATAGTATGCCATGCTGCGAGGGCGATATGGGCCTCATGACGCCTCATACGGCACGCCTCATATCGACATCGTCCCAAGTCTCCCAGATACACCTTCCGCCAAAGGATGAACATCATTACAGCAGCAGCAGTACAAGGAGGCGCCTTGAGACATTCAAATCTCCATTTTTGTACATATTAACTAAAATTAAGCAGCCCAGTTTGCAGAAACGCTTAAACATTAACAATGGGACTAATTGATGAAACATACTTTAACCAAGAGAAGCACTTTCTTGATCTACATTGGAAATGAAATGATAGAGATGATACTCGCTCTATTTTAACTGTATTATTACTTCATTTTATCAGTGACACTAGGGTCGAGCAGGTGGCAAACGAGGTGTACCGTGCGTCGCAAGGATGGCGGCCGGGGGTGCTTAGACTGGGATG
Source organism: Aegilops longissima (assembly GCA_021605205.1). Taxonomy (NCBI): domain Eukaryota; kingdom Viridiplantae; phylum Streptophyta; class Magnoliopsida; order Poales; family Poaceae; genus Aegilops; species Aegilops longissima. Next base: position 147,394,722 of record CM038682.1, on the reverse strand, counting down.
TTGAAGCTGGCTCTTTCAGTCACCAACATGGATGATTCAATTCATGGGACCTTTTGGTGCAGTTTCACCTAAAATGAAGCAATGTCCCGTGAGCTAGCAGCTTCTTTTTCAATTTTTTTTTAAGAAAAGGGCTCCATCCCCGGTTCCATTTCCATCAGAAAACGAAACCCACAGAGCTTCTTCTTCATTAGTTGCGATAAAATTGAGCAACATCAAGGTTGGTTGTGAAGCTCCTGGAATGCTCAACTATAATTTGGATATCATTTGTGCAGTTCAACTAAGATCGAGCGTGAAATGTATATCTCTGTTTGCACAAAAAAGGTGGAAAGGAGGGTGACTAACAAGCAGGGGCGGAGCCAGCTATGTGGCGAGGTTTGGCAGGCGCCATACCTAAAATTTGGCAAAAATTCTACGTATATATACTATACTTGTCTGAAGATTTGAGCTGAGTTCAGTTTCGTCAGTTTGGAGGAGGAGAACGCTCTCAGAGACGCGTCGAATTGCCCATGGCCCAATTATCCTCCCAGCAGCCCACCTAGCTACATGTAGCTAGTCCAGTTACGCTACAAATCGAGCCCGCTGATGGAAATCACACAGAGACACATCCGCAATTACGGAATAGGAGCATGATCTAGCTCTTGTTTACGGGGATTCCGGCGGCGACCATGCTCGGCGAACGCGGCGGCGGCGGGTGGCACTGCAGCGGATTAGGTGGCGAGTGACACACCCGCGGCGCAGACCCAAAAGCGACGAGCTTAATGCCTCTATGTGCCAACGACAGCGAGGCCGGAAGCAATGACGTCAGGTCAGGATCCTGGCCGTATTGGTTCTAAAATTTCGTACTTCCTGTGTCCATTTTTTCAGTCCATACACTAGTAAACATCAATTCTTTTTTATAAATTCGATTAGTTGTTTTTTAGGGGAATTCGGTTAGTTGTTCCGTGATCTATGATCAGTGAATAACTAAAAAAAATAGAAGGATGGTAGATAGTAAAGAAAAGAACTAATCACAATATCTATCTTTCAAAATATATATCTTTCAAAGATTCACTAAAAAGACAGTTGGCAGGTCTCTTTGTATGTCTTGTCCGGAAAGAGGAGGACTTAATGATTATTCGTTCGCCGGAATCAGAAGTAAAAATTGTTGTGGATAGGGATCCTGTAAAAACATCTTTTGAGGAATGGGACAGACCCGGCCATTTCTCAAGAACACTAGCTAAGGGCCCTGATACTACCACTTGGATCTGGAACCTACATGCTGATGCTCACGATTTCGATAGTCATACTGGTGATTTGGAGGAGATTTCTCGAAAAGTCTTTAGTGCTCATTTCGGGCAACTTTCCATTAGTAAACATCAATTCTTTTTTATAAATTCGATTAGTTGTTTTTTAGGGGAATTCGGTTAGTTGTTGCGTGATCTATGATCGGTGAATTTGTTTTTCTGATCTATGAAGTAAGTTGTGTTAAAAAAGGAATCTACTATGTAGTAACCAGAGAGATTAATAAGCAATTTTAGAAAAAAATGGAAGAAAGCTTCAAAGAACACTAATTCAACAGCGACAAACGTGTATGTTTTGCAGTGAACGATTTGTGAACCTTTATGTTTTCGATTTTCATTCTAGACTTTGAATACCCATTGAATGTGGCACTCCGCACAGCTACTTTCCAAACTCGCGAGCCTGCATAGCTTCGTGTGATTCTTCCCTGGTTCCTACTTGCCGTCCCTAGCCGGCTAGGTCATAGGGCAAGTGCCAGAAGATCGAGTAAGGCATCGATCAGAGAGCAACCGTGTGAGGTTGGAAGTGCCGGGCCGGGCATGGCAGCGGCCATGGGCGGGCGAGGCAGAGCACGAGCGGCACATAGTTATATTGTACATTGGTCTTTCCCTCGTGAACCGACCGCAACCCTAAAATCTGCTATCATAAAAAACTTTTGTCTTGGACTCTTCAGATTACCACGATGCGTGAGGCGGCCGTACAACATGTAACCCTAAAATCAGTCTCAATTTCATATCCGCTGCCGCAGAACGCATCGTCAATCTTGACTGATGAACTTTATAGTTGATGTGGATTTTCCACGCCAGCTCTCGTTGAGCCGAAAAATTGTGAACTTCTCGACCCATAAAAAAGATCCCTCCAAGAACTCAACATCACCGTGCGCAAGCCCCACGGTGGGCGACAACTGTCGTGGTTTTGTCACGGCAGATGTCCTTAGTGTCAGGACTTAGTCGCGAGGCCAACGCATGTATGTGATAGCTTGAGAGGGGTTGAGTGGGACGAGAGATGCAGGGCGGATCAACACGACAGCTTCGGGCCCCGGGAAACATCATCCGGTAATAGCCCTACATGCTGTTTGAGGCTAGGTGTAACACCCCGGAAGTAACTTTCCATATTTGTAACTCCAACTCTTGCCATTTTCGGCATTGTTATATGATATTCCCTCCGTGGTTGGGTTTTCTTCTTTTTGCATTTTGTCCGTGTCATGCATTTTATATTATGTCATCATGTGCATCGCATTTGCATACGTGTTCGTCTCATGATTCCGAGCATTTTTCCCGTTGTCCGTTTTGCAATCCGGATCATCTTCCTCCCCGAAACCCTAATTTCCCTCCGCGCCGCGCCGGACGTGTCCGCCCGGCGCCGGACAAATCGCCCCGCCGCCCGCAGCCAGTGGCAGGCTGCCACGTGCGCGCGCGCCCGCCCGCCGCCCCACCCGCCAATCCGCCCAGCCGGGCGAGCCCGGTAGCCGAACTGGTCACGCCGCCCAGCAGCCTCCGCCGCCGCCTCCGCCGCCTCCCGCCCCCGCCGCCTCTCTTCGCCCGGCGGCCACCGCCCGACCTCCGGGCCGCCCACACTCTCGGGTGCCCGGCCCGCCAGCTTCCATCATGGCCCCGCCGCCTCGCCCGGCCGGGCCGCCATCTTCGCCGCCGCCCGCCGTCGCTGTCGACAACCGCCGCCCCTCCAGCCAAGCGTCCCCAACCCCGGCGAGCCGCCCGTCGCCCGACCCGATCCCGATCCGGCCTCGGGATCCGTGCGGCCGTTGACTTCTCTTCTCCCCCCTCCTATTTTTCTCTAAGTATTTTGCATCAAATGTTATTTTGTGCATTTTTCAACATGCTATAACTTTGTCATCGTAGATCCGTTTTGCGCGTATAATATGTCAAAATGTTCGTCTTGAAGAGTAGATCATTTCATTCCATTGCATCATTTTCATTTGAGCTCATCTTGATGCCCGAAATGCTGTTGGAAGAGTGCTATGTGCTGTTAGTTTCTGATTTTTATCAGGACTTGCACTTTTGTTATTTTTGCCATGATTAATGTGTGCACCCTATGAATTTGAGTCCTACATGTGTTTTGTAAAATGCCATGCCATCTTTCCAGGGGTGTATGCCATGTATTTTTTTGATCTATGTGGTGACTAGCACAAGCATGCAAAGTAGGTGTCCTAATGTTGCTGATTTCAGCCCTGTTTTAGCTGATTTTGATGCCATGTTTACTTGATGATACCGAGAGATCTATGCATATTTTGAGATACTTCAGTAAGGGTGTTTTGTAAAGCATGTCTTGCTCTATCCATTCATGCCTTTGTTTGCAATTATGGAGTGCCATAGGTTGAGTCAATCGAGCTCTACTTTTGCTATCAAATGTTTCCTGGCAGATTGTATACATGTTATTCAATTTTGCCTAGCTTGTTGTGGTTGATCCATATATGCTATATTATTGTTCTTGCCATGTATGTCTTCTATGTCATGTCTTCTTGATGTATGTATGCTTAGTTTTTCATATAAGGCTCTGTAGTGAGTGCATTGAGCTTGTTAACATGCCTACCCGTTATCAGTTTTTGACATGCCATGTTGCTGAATCTGTTAACGAGACTTTCAATATTGACATGGGTGTTACTATATTTTCTAGTCCTTTTTGGCTTATGGTCAGTAAGGGACTTTTGTTCTAGGCTTTGAGTAGATTCATGCCATGCCATGTTTTGCTATTTTAAGTTCCTGTAGCATGTACTTTTGTTGCTCTGAACATTGCAACCTGATGCTGTTTTTGACATGTCCAGCCTGATAATTTGTGCACTTTTGCCATGCTTGTTTGAACCTGTTATGATGTGAACTAGCCGTAGCTCAGTGCTCATCTTTTGTCGAGCATCATGTGTATATCACTGCCATGTGCTTTGTTGATTCGTTTGGGTGCAGTAGCTTAATTAATTGTTGCTTGCAAAGTGGCATCATGCTGTTAATGGCAGATTTGCGCCATTCTTGTTTTGCTTGTCATTTGCAAACCGTGCATCCGATTCCGGTGATCTTTACATCGATTTCAACCGAAATCATCTCATCTTTCCAGTGGCATGCTTGGTTTGCCAAGTTGATGCCTGGTTCATCATTTACCTTCCGGGCGCATATAAGCATTGCATATCTCATCATGCATATCATGCCATGTTTTGCATCATGTTGTTTGTGCATTGCACCGTGATTTATTGTGGTTCCTTTGTTTGTGTTGTTGCTTTGGGTAGAGTCGGGAGAGGAGTACGTGAACGAGGAACCTGTTGAGAACGCTTTCGAGGATCAAGCTTTCGACAACTCTGAGAACATTGCAGGCAAGATGACCATACCCTCGAAATCACTTCTATCTTTGCTATGCTAGTTGCTCGCTCTTTTGCTATGCCTATGCTGCGATGCCTACCACTTGCTATACCATGCCACCCATATTGCCATGTCAGCCCCTAACCATCCTTTTCCTAGCAAACCGTTGATTGGCTATGTTACCGCTTTGCTCAGCCCTCTTATAGCGTTGCTAGTTGCAGTGAAGCTGAAGTTTGTTCCTTGTTGAACATGGAGATGTTGTTCCTTGTTGGAACATGTTTACTTGTTGGGGATATCACAATATATATATCTGCTAATCAATGCATCTATATACTTGGTAAAGGGTGGAAGGCTCGGCCTTATGCCTGGTGTTTGTTCCACTTTGCCACCCTAGTTTCCGTCATACCGTGTTATGTTCCTTGATTTCGCGTTCCTTACGGTTGGGTGATTTATGGGACCCCTTGACAGTTCGCTTTGAATAAGACTCGTCCAGAAGGCCCAACTTTGGTTTTACCATTTGCCACCTAAGCCTTTTCCCCGGTTTTCGCGAGCCCGAGGGTCATCTTTATTTTAACCCCCGACCAGTGCTCCTTCGAGTGCTGGCCCGAATCGAGCTACTGCATGGGCCACCACGGGAAACTCGAGGCTTGGTTTTACTCGTAGCTAGTCTCATCCGGATGTGCCACGAGAACGAGATATGTGCAGCTCCTATCGGGATTTGTCGGCACAATCGGGCGGCTTTGCTGGTCTTGTTTTATTGCTGTCGGAATGTCTTGTAGTCCGGGATTCCGAGATTGATCGGGTCTTCCCAGGTAGAAGGAATATCCTTCATTGACCGTGAGAGCTTATAATGGGCTAAGTTGGGACACCCTGCAGGGTAATATCTTTCAAAGCCGTGCTCATGTTATGAGGCAGATGGGAATTTGTTAATGTCCGTTGTAGATAACCCAAAGTTGACCTCAAATAAAATACACATCAACGCAAGGTGTAACCGTGATGGTCTCTTCTCGGCGGAGTCCGGAAGTGAACACGGTGTTGGAGTTATGTCGGACGTAAGTAGTTCAGATCACTTCTTGATCACTACTAGCTTCACGACCGTGCTTTGCTCCTCTTCTCGCTCTCTTTTGCGAAGTAGCCACCATATATGCTAGTCGCTTGCTGCAGCTCCACTTTACTACCTTGTCCTTCCTATAAGCTTAAATAGTCTTGATCTCGGTGTGAGATTGCTGAGTCCCGTGACTCACAGATACTTCCAAAACAGTTGCAGGTTCCGATGAGGCGGTGCAGGTGATTCCACCGAGCTCAAGTGGGAGTTCGACGAGGAACGTGGTCGTTACTATGTGTCTTTTCCAGATGATCAGTAGTGGTGCCCAGTTGGGACGATTCGGGGATCTTTGTTAGCACTTGGGGTATCTTCTTTTATTTTGGTTCCGTAGTCGGACCTTGAGTGTACTCAATGATGGATGTTATTTATGTACTTTGTGTGAAGTGGCGAATCGTAAGCCAACTATGTATCTCTTTACCTTATTTATTACCTGGGTTGTGTGAAGATTACCTCACTTGCGACATTGCTTTCAATGCGGTTATGCCTCTAAGTCGTGCCTCGACACGTGGAGTTATAGCCGCATCGGGCGCGCAAGTTGGTAATCGAGCCTTCCCGACTTAGGAGCCCCTACTTGATTGTTTGTCATGGCGTTGTTGAGTCTAGAATGGAAAATGTTTTGAGTCTTAGGATTATATATATCGGAGAGTAGGATTCTTTTACTTCCCATCCCTTCGTCGCTCGGTGAGGTATCCCGACGTAGAGTTTTGACTCTCCTCTTCTCAATTTTCACAAAATTTTTTTAGGATCACGTGGGTATCTTGGAATCGTTCCGATGGTTTTGTGACGAGAACATTGTTCTTGGTGCCTCGACATTTAGGGGTTGTGGCGGTGTCCCGGGAGTTGAGCTCCGAGGTGTTGTCGCCACAATTTTATCGTTGCAGTTCTAGAATACCGAGTTTTGCCGACATCGAAATCTCTTTTGTGCAGTTGTTGGTGAGATAACCCTGATAGCCCAGTACTGTGGTGAGTGCGGGAGTATTGCCATGACTTGTATAACGGATGTTTTTCGAAGGTCGAGGTACACGATTTTCCGAGGATTTCTTGGTTATGTGTTGACGGATGGATACAGCTGGATCTAGGTATTGTTAGTTTGGGTGATATATTTTGTGTCCCTGATCCCCAACACCAGATTGCATAACCAGAAAGTTTCGGAGTTTATAGGTGGGAATTCTAGTAGCTTACAGGATATTCTTTCCGACAGATGTATGATTTGAGATTGGGGTTCAAAGTCTAGTGGTCCGCCCATTCACGGTCGATTTACAAGTGGTCGCGAGACGCCTTAAAGAATCCTTGGCTATGCTGATTCGGGACGTCTTGTTAGTCATTCGTGACGTCCGCTATACGTCGTGTCCGTGTGGGCCCCACCACGAACACTTTGGACGAAATCTCTATCATGTGTTTGTTCCGGCTCATTCTAGAAGCCAACCTTTTGTTTTCAGTTGTGATATTCGATTTGTTTCTAAGATAGATGTTGTTTCCATATCTTTATCTAAGTGGCTTCTCACCTTAATGGACGTGTGATGATTAACTTTGGAATTCATTCGCTCATTCTTGTTCAATGTTTATTATGAAGACTATATGCTGCAATTTCTATCCGCTGATTCTACTTATCAATTTGTCTATCAAAGGACTAACGGATGTCACCCTCTTGAGATGGCTCCGCCAACGCGTCTGAATCCGGATCGCAATGATGGGGATCACGAACCTCCACCTCCACCTCCGCCTCCAGAGGCTCGGCAAGCTATCATGGCAGCCACCAATGCCAATGCTCGATGATTTTGCAGCTCTTGCAAGAACGCACTCAGGGCAAGGCAATCAAGGAAATCAAGGTCAAGGCAACAATCAGCCACACTTTGCTACTCTCGACCGGTTCCTCGCTAATCAGCGAAGTCTTTCGGTTTACGTGTCGAGGCCACAGACGGCGACGATTGGTTAGTGGACATCTGCAAGCACTTTGATCTGTAGCAATGTCGACCGAGGACTTTGTCAAGTTTGCATCGCTTTCAACTCAAGGATCAAGCTGCTGAGTGGTACCAGAATACAAAGATTCCAGAGGAGGTCGTGTCATTACAGGATGAGTTCCGCCATGATTTCAGAGCTCATCACATTCGAAAAGTGTTGTTGAGAGCAAGCGTGAGGAGTTCCGCAATCTCAAGCAGGGCAACATGTCTGTCTATCAATACAATGTCCAGCCTCGAAGCTCGCTTCGCTTTGCTAAGCAAGACGTACTGATGAAAAGAGTATGATCTATCAATTCAGAGGTGGTCTGAGAGAAGATCTGCAATTACCTCTTGTGCTGTTTGAGCCAGATAAGTATGATGATTTCTACAACATGGCTCTGAAGCAAGAAGCTGCCCAGCTCAAATGCGAGGCTTCTAAGAAGAGAATCAGGGATGCAGTTCAGTCCTCTTCGTCCTCTCAAGTGGCAGCTAAGCAGCAGAAGTTTTACCTGCCCCCTCCTCCGTTCCGTCAGCCTTACCAACAGAAGAACTCAGGTGGCCGTGGATCTTCCCACCCACCCAACCCAAGCTATCAGAACAAGTCTAATTCTCAAGCTCCAAGGTCAAGTGCTCCTTACCACCGTCCGCTCTCTGAGGTCACTTGCAACAAGTGTCAGCAGAAGGGTCACTATGCGAACAAGTGCTTCAACCAGAGGCGCCTTCCGCCTCCTCCTCCTGTGAAATCTTCCAGCAATGCAGTGGTCAAGCATAATCCCAAGTTTGCAAAGGTCAATATGATGAATGCAGCTCAAGCAGAGGAATCTTCTGATGTGATAATGGGTAATCTCTCAGTTAATGATATTCCTGCAAAAGTCTTATTTGATACTGGTGCATCGCATTCTTTCATGTCATATCCTTTTGCATCGAAGCACAATTTTGATACAGAGGAATTATCTAAAGCTATGCAAGTTATTTCTCCGGCTAAGCGTTTGAGCTCTAGCATGATGGTTCCAATGTCGGTATCAAGATGGGCGATTATAGATTTCTGCTAAACCAATTGTTCTTGGTGACTCGGATATTGATCTTATTCTCGAATGGATCGCTTTCTCAGCACAAAGCTCAGATTGATTGTGCTGCCAGGAAATTCAATTGACTCACTCTTCTAATGATGTGATCATCTATGCCGCTTCGTGATGAAACCATTCGGTTGTTTTCTCTCAATGAGAAGGGCGAACTGAATGCCATCTCTCGATTCCATCGCTTGAGTACCAAGATGTCTTTCCGTAAGAGCTTCCGGTATGCCTCCTCATCGCCGCTTGAGTTCGTTATCGATCTTGAGCCCGGCATCGAACCCGCTTGCAAGCGCCCATACAAGCTTGGACCTGATGAGCTGAAGGAATTGAAGAAGCAGCTCGATGAACAAGAGCGTCTGGTTTGATCGGACCGAGTTCATCTCCTTGGGGTTGTGGTGTTCTTTTTGTCCGGAAGAAGGATGGCACGGACCGACTTTGCGCCGATTACCGTCCATTGAATAAGAAGACAATCAAGAACAAGTATCCACTTCCCAACATCAATGAGCTTTTCGAGCAACTCAAAGGTGCTACAGTTGTTCTCCAAGCTTGACCTTCGATGGGGTATCATCAGATTCGCATTCGTGAACAAGATATTCCCAAGACAGCATTCGAACAAGCTTTGGTTCTTATGAATATACTTGTCATGTCTTTCGCCTTGTCAATGCTCCTCCAACATTCTCTCGGATGATGAATTTCATTTTCAACCCCTACACCAATGAATTTGTCTTGGTCTATCTTGATGATATTTTGGTCTTCTCCAAGAATAAGAAGGATCATGCCAAACATTTGCGATTGGTGCTAGACAAGCTCGAGAGTACCAATTCTATGCTAAGTTCTCCAAATGTGAATTTTGGCTTGATGAAGTGCTTTATCTTGGTCATATCATCTTCGCCAAGGGCATCGCTGTTGATCCCGAGAAGGTGTCCGCAATTGTGAATTGGGAACCTCCTCGTAATGTCAAGCAGCTCCGCAGCTTTTCTTGGTCTTGCAAGCTATTGTCAAGATTCGTTGAGAACTTCTCCAAGATTGCAAAGCCTCTTTCCAACCTTCTCCGAAGCATGTGAAGTATGTCCGGTCTCCCGAGTGTGACGTTGCTTTCAATACCCTCAAAGAGAAACTCGTCACAGCTCCCGCCTTGACTCCTCCCGATGAATCCAAGCCATATGAAGTTTTCGTGATGCTTCTCTTCAAGGTCTCGGTGCTGTGTTAATGCAAGAGAAGAGAGTTGTGGCTTATACCTCTCGCCAGATTGAAGCCCAATGAGAAGAACTACCCCACTCACGATCTTGAGTTGGCGGCAGTTGTCCATGCATTAATAACGTGGAGACATCTCTTGTTGGGAAGGAAAGTGGACATTTTCACCGATCACAAGAGTCTCAAGTACATCTTCACTCAACCAAACCTCAACCTCGAAGCAGACTCGATGGGTCGAAATGATTCAAGAGTACAACCCAAGTATTGAATATACTCCGGCAAAGCCAATGTCATTGCATATGCTTTGAGCAGGAAAGCTTCTCGCAACAGCCTAATCCTCAAGCCCTTTCAATGGATCTCTGTGAATCTTTCCGCAAGCTGAATCTTCAAGTTGTTCCTCAAGGCTTTCTTGCCAACCTCATAGTCTCTCCTACTTTGGAAGATCAGATTCGCGAGGCTCAACTTCTCGATGCCATGGTGAAAAAGGTGAAACGTGGTATCGACAAGGGCATTTCCAAGTACAAGTGCTTCCGCGTTGATGACAAAGACACTCTGTTCTTTGAGGACCGGATTGTGGTTCCTAAGGGTGATCTGCGAAAAGTCATTATGAACGAGGCTCACAATTCGCTTCTATCCATTCATCCTAGAAGTACGAAGATGTACCATGACCTCAAGCAGTCATATTGGTGGACTCGAATGAAGCAAGAAATTGCTCAATTCGTGAATGAGTGTGATGTCTGCAGAAGAGTGAAAGCAGAACACCAAAGACCAGCTGGTCTCCTCCAACCTCTTGCTATTCCTGAATGGAAGTTTGATCATATTGAAATGGACTTCGTGACTGGTTTTCCAAAGTCCAAGCGTGGAAATGATGCTATCTTCGTTGTCATTGACAAGCTGACTAAAGTGGCTCATTTTCTTCCTATCAAAGAATCCATCACAGCAGCTCAGTTGGCAGAGCTATACACCTCCAGGATTGTCTCTTTGCACGGCATTCCACAAGTTATCTCTTCAGACCGTGGCATCATCTTTACCTCCAAGTTTTGGGATTCTTTTCAGAAGGCCATGGGCACCAACATTCGTTTCAGCACAGATTTCCATCCTCAAACAAGTGGCCAAGTCGAGCGAGTCAATCAAATCCTTGAAGATATGCTCAGGGCTTGTGTCATTTCCTTCGGTATGAAGTGGGAAGATTGTCTTCCTTATGCCGAGTTCTCTTACAACAACAGCTTCCAAGCGAGTTCGGCAAGGCCCCATTCGAGATTCTCTATGGCGAAAGTGCCGACTCCTCTCAATTGGTCCGAGACAGTGAACGCCAACTTCTTGGCAATGACTTGATCACGAAGCGGAAGAAATGTGCAAGGTCATTCGTGAGAATCTCAAAGCCGCATAATCGCGCGCGGAAGAGCTATTATGATGACAAGCACCGTGATGTGGCTTTTGAAATTGGAGACCATGTCTACCTCCGCGTCTCTCCAATGAAAGGCACTCGTCGCTTCGGTATCAAAGGGAAGCTTGCCCCTAGATACGTGGGTCCTTTCAAGATCATTGGGAAAAGAGGCGATCTCGCCTATCAACTTGAGCTTCCACCCAACTTTGCAAATGTGCACGATGTGTTTCACGTGTCACAGCTTCGCAAGTGCTTCAAGACTCCTGAACGCACTATCAACTTCGAGGAGATTAACCTTCAAGAAGATCTCTCTTATCATGAGCACCCCGTTGCTATTCTTGAAGAAAACGAGCGCAAGACTCGCAACAAGTCAATCAAATTCCTGAAAGTGAAGTGGTCACACCATTCCGACCGAGAAGCTACCTGGGGCGCGAGGATCACCTCCGTTCGAATATCCGGAGTTCTTTCAGTCCTAGATCTCGGACGAGATCCTCTTGTAGTGGTGGAGTGTTGTAACACCCCGAAGTAACTTTCCATATTTGTAACTCCAACTCTTGCCATTTTCGGCATTGTTATATGATATTCCCTCCGTGGTTGGGTTTTCTTCTTTTGCATTTTGTCCGTGTCATGCATTTTATATTATGTCATCATGTGCATCGCATTTGCATACGTGTTCGCCTCATGATTCCGAGCATTTTTCCGTTGTCCGCTTTTGCAATCCGGATCATCTTCCTCCCCAAACCCCATTTCCCTCGCGCGCGCGGACGTGTCCGCCTGGCGCCGGACCATCGCCCGCCGCCCGCAGCCAGTGGCAGGCTGCCACGTGCGCCGCGCCCCCACCTTCGCCGCGCCGCGCCGGGCCAGATCCGCCCGCCGGGCCGAACTGGCCGCCTGCACGCTGCCCGCCAACGCCTCGCCGCCGCCTCCGCCGCCTCCCGCCGCCGCCGCCTCTCTTCTTGCCGGCCACCGCCCGACCTCCGGGCGCCCGCTGGTCGCCAGCCCGCCATGACTTCCCACTGCTGCTGCCCCGCCCGCCCTCGCCCGCCATTCATGCCGCGCCCGCTGCCACGGCCCGCCGCCGCCCGTGGCGTGCGCCGCCACGACGCCGCCCCCCTCCAGCCAAGCGTCCCCAACCTCAAGCGAGCCGCCCGTCGCCTCGACCTGATCCCGATCCGCCTCGGGATCCGTGGCGTCGCTGACTTCTCTTCTCCCCCTCCTATTTTTCTCCAAGTATTTTGCATCAAATGTTATTTTGTGCATTTTCAACATGCTATAACTTTGTCATCGAGATCCGCTTTATGCGTATAATATGTCAAAATGTTCGTCTCGAAGAGTAGATCATTTCATTACATTGCATCATTTTCATTTGAGCTCATCTTGGTGCCCGAAATGCTGTTGGAAGAGTGCTATGTGCTGTTAGTTTCTGATTTTTATCAGGACTTGCACTTTTGTTATTTTTTCCATGATTAATGTGTGCACCCTATGAATTTGAGTCCTACATGTGTTTTGTAAAATGCCATGCCATCTTTCCAGGGGTGTATGCCATGTATTTTTGTGATCTATGTGGTGACTAGCACAAGCATGCAAAGTAGGTGTCCTAATGTTGCTGATTTCAGCCCTGTTTTAGCTGATTTTGATGCCATGTTTACTTGATGATACCGAGAGATCTATGCATATTTTGAGATACTTCAGTAAGGGTGTTTTGTAAAGCATGTCTTGCTATATCCATTCATGCCTTTGTTTGCCATTATGGAGTGCCATAGGTTGATTCAATCGAGCTCTACTTTTGCTATCAAATGTTTCCTGGCAGATTGTATACATGTTATTCAATTTTGCCTAGCTTGTTGTGGTTGATCCATATATGCTATATTATTGTTCTTGCCATGTATGTCTTCTATGTCATGTCTTCTTGATGTATGTATGCTTAGTTTTTCATATAAGGCTCTGTAGTGAGTGCATTGAGCTTGTTAACATGCCTACCGTTATCAGTTTTGACATGCCATGTTGCTGAATCTGTTAACGAGACTTTCAATATTGACATGGGTGTTACTATATTTTCTAGTCCTTTTTGGCTTATGGTCAGTAAGGGACTTTTGTTCTAGGCTTTGAGTAGATTCATGCCATGCCATGTTTTGCTATTTTAAGTTCCCGTAGCATGTACTTTTGTTGCTCTGAACATTGCAACCTGATGCTGTTTTTGACATGTCCAGCCTGATAATTTGTGCACTTTTGCCATGCTTGTTTGAACCTGTTATGATGTGAACTAGCCGTAGCTCAGTGCTCATCTTTTGTCGAGCATCATGTGTATATCACTGCCATGTGCTTTGTTGATTCGTTTGGGTGCAGTAGCTTAATTAATTGTTGCTTGCAAAGTGGCATCATGCTGTTAATGGCAGATTTGCGCCATTCTTGTTTTGCTTGTCATTTGCAAACCGTGCATCCGATTCCGGTGATCTTTACATCGATTTCAACCGAAATCATCTCATCTTTCCAGTGGCATGCTTGGTTTGCCAAGTTGATGCCTGGTTCATCATTTACCTTCCGGAGCGCACATAAGCATTGCATATCTCATCATGCATATCATGCCATGTTTTGCATCATGTTGTTTGTGCATTGCACCGTGATTTATTGTGGTTCCTTTGTTTGTGTTGTTGCTTTGGGTAGAGTCGGGAGAGGAGTACGTGAACGAGGAACCTGTTGAGAACGCTTTCGAGGATCAAGCTTTCGACAACTCTGAGAACATTGCAGGCAAGATGACCATACCCTCGAAATCACTTCTATCTTTGCTATGCTAGTTGCTCGCTCTTTTGCTATGCCTATGCTGCGATGCCTACCACTTGCTATACCATGCCACCCATATTGCCATGTCAGCCCCTAACCATCCTTTTCCTAGCAAACCGTTGATTGGCTATGTTACCGCTTTGCTCAGCCCTCTTATAGCGTTGCTAGTTGCAGGTGAAGCTGAAGTTTGTTCCTTGTTGGAACATGGAGATGTTGTTCCTTGTTGGAACATGTTTACTTGTTGGGGATATCACAATATATATATCTGCTAATCAATGCATCTATATACTTGGTAAAGGGTGGAAGGCTCGGCCTTATGCCTGGTGTTTGGTTCCACTCTTGCCACCCTAGTTTCCGTCATACCGGTGTTATGTTCCTTGATTTCGCGTTCCTTACACGGTTGGGTGATTTATGGGACCCCCTTGACAGTTCGCTTTGAATAAGACTCGTCCAAAGAAGGCCCAACTTTGGTTTTACCATTTGCCACCTAAGCCTTTTTCCCCCGGGTTTTCGCGAGCCCGAGGGTCATCTTTATTTTAACCCCCCGGACCAGTGCTCCTTCGAGTGCTGGCCCGAACTGAGCTGCCTACGGGGCCACCACGGGGAAACTCGAGGCTTGGTTTTACTCGTAGCTAGTCTCATCCGGATGTGCCCTGAGAACGAGATATGTGCAGCTCCTATCGGGATTTGTCGGCACAATCGGGCGGCTTTGCTGGTCTTGTTTTATTGCTGTCGAAATGTCTTGTAGTCCGGGATTCCGAGATTGATCGGGTCTTCCTGTAGAAGGAATATCCTTCGTTGACCGTGAGAGCTTATAATGGGCTGTTGGGACACCCTGCAGGTAATATCTTTCAAAGCCGTGCCATGCGGTTATGAGGCAGATGGGAATTTGTTAATGTCCGTTGTAGATAACCCAAAGTTGACCTCAAATAAAATACACATCAATCAAGGTGTAACCGTGATGGTCTCTTCTCGGCGGAGTCCGGAAGTGAACACGGTGTTGGAGTTATGTCTCGACGTAAGTAGTTCAGGATCACTTCTTGATCACTACTAGCTTCACGACCGTGCTTTGCTCCTCTTCTCGCTCTCTTTGCGAAGTAGCCACCATATATGCTAGTCGCTGCTGCAGCTCCACTTTACTACCTTGTCCTTCCTATAAGCTTAAATAGTCTTGATCTCGCGGGTGTGAGATTGCTGAGTCCCGTGACTCACAGATACTTCCAAAACAGTTGCAGGTTCCGATGAGGCCAAGGGTGATTCCACCGAGCTCAAGTGGGAGTTCGACGAGGAACGTGGTCGTTACTATGTGTCTTTTCCAGATGATCAGAGTGGTGCCCAGTTGGGACGATTCGGGATCTGTGTTAGCACTTGGGGTATCTTCTTTTATTTTGGTTCCGTAGTCGACCTTGAGTGTACTCAATGATGGATGTTATTTATGTACTTTGTGTGAAGTGGCGATCGTAAGCCAACTATGTATCTCTTTCCCTTATTTATTACCTGGGTTGTGTGAAGATTACCTCACTTGCGACATTGCTTTCAATGCGGTTATGCCTCTAAGTCGTGCCTCGACACGTGGGAGTTATAGCCGCATCGGGGGCGTTACACTAGGTCTCATTATACTCATGAGGGAGTCGCCGTATAAGCCGGCTCTCCTCTTTGTGTCTAGCCCTAGATATTGTTTCCTGTTGCTTCCCCCCTCTTGGGGAGCCCTGCCCCTCCTTATATAAGTTAGAGGGGCGGGTTACATGTGGAGTCCAAATATGATTAGGACTAGCCTATCTTCTACTACAAGCCGGATACACGTCCGGGTCTTGATTCCTTGTAAGGGAGATATTCCTCACGCCTTTCCTCTTAAGCCGGCCTACCATAACGTAAGTCGGCCTTCTGGGCCTTGAGCCTCCTGGGCCCCCGGGTCTTGTCGCTCCTCTGATCCGCTTGCCAGGTCACCCATAAGTCACCTGAATCGGGCGGGTCACTTAGTGAGTCGCCAAGTCCGGCAGGGTTATACTTCCGGCCGGGTTACACCGCGGGGTATATCCCCTACATTAGCCCCCAAGTTTAGTTTGGATTTATCCATGGTAAACTTATGCTGCAAAATAAACACAAGAACAAATTTGACAGGTTGTGCTCCGGGTTAAGAATTCTTGTAAACCGGCACCTGAACATCCTTAAGTCCTTGTCATTTCCTTCTTCTAGAAAATCCAGGTCAATAGACCAGCTTCACAATCAATTTTCTTGTAGAAGAAATATTGTATACAAATAATCCATTTGAGTCGGCTTCCAAAGCGCCGGCTTAAAAAATATAGGTCTTGAAATACTAATCTGATTTTCAACCGGCTTAAAGATGTAGATCTTGCCGAGTTATAATTTCCAAAATCTCCGGGTTATAAAAAACTGATTATGTCGAGTCATAATTGTTGTTGACACCGGGTCATGTAATTGATCTTCCTGATTTACTCAAAGCTGAGAATTTTGAAGATGTTCCCTCTTTATATGCATAATACCCGTAGCCCCCAAGTCTTAAGAGGAGAACATAGTGATAACTTAAGACTTGCTTCAATATAAGTGTTGCAACCTTGAAGAAATCCGGGTTATTCATCTCAATCATTAGTCATAAAACTGAATATTCTACATATGTAGCCCCCAAGTGCCGGGTTGTCATGCTTGCAACAACATGGGACTTGTAATTGCCTTATACTCGTAAAAATTTCAACCAGTGTAGCCTCCAAGGGCCGGGTCATTATGCAATAATGAGCAGGGACTTCATAAATATGATCATGTAGACTTGAACAGCAACATGTAGTCCCCAAGGGCCGGCTTAGTAAGATAATACTGATCTGGGACTTTATATATACTTCATTGAAAATAATATCATATGATGTAACCCTCACCATGGGGCTCGAACCCACGTCCATAAGGTTAAGAGCTTTGTACTCTACCAACTGAATAGTGGACCTTTCAATATAATGGATTAAGACTTGTGCATCTTGAATTGTTGACAGGAGCAATTGGTAGCCCCCAAGGGCCGGCTCATTACGATGTGATGAGTCGGGTCTTCAATGAGGTGAGCAAAAATGACTTTGCATTAGCCCCCAAGTGTCATGGTGCATGCTTGCAGCGACATGAGACTTGCATATTTGATGTAACCTCAATTTGAATAATGTAGCCCCCAAGTGTCGGGTCGTAAGCCTGCAGCGACTCGGGACTATTCCTTCCATTGTAGAATAAATCATATCCATTAATAAAATAATAGGCATTGCGTTGAAGCGACTTTGAAGACCTCCATCATAATATTGGCTATTGATAACCATAATAAGGATCCAACCATGTTTGGCTATTAAATATTTGAATAATATAATCCGGTATGAAAACCTCAATCATTCAATATCATCATGAAAATCCAGCCAGTTTTGGATATTAAAGATTTAAATACCTCATCGGTTGACAAGTAAATCCAGAGTTTAAATACCTGGCGGCTCTTGGCCGATGACGACTTAATGCGCATTCATTGTAAGCTGGAATTTTTGTAACCCGGTGGCCTATAGCCCTTGAGAAAATCAATAATTGATAACCCTTTTGAGACACCAATTTCAGTGATGAGCTTGGACTGAAGCATTTATATAAGTCATAGTTCTGCAAATCCTGCACAGAGTTTAAACAACATACGCCCTGGCGACTTAACGTCAAAAGCCAGGGCGGGTAACCACCCAAATGTAGTTTTATCCTGCACATAAGTTGATCACAAGATCCCTATGATCCTTTGAATGATACCACCGGTTTATGTGACCCAGAAAGTGAAGTTGATAACTCAACTCTGTAAAAGCCGGCACATAAGATATTTGTGACAACTCAAATACTTGTGATTATATAAAAACAGATAAATTTTTTTGAGGCTTCTGATTCGAATACGATCAGTAAACCGTTCCAAAGGGGTTAAGATAAGATTCGAATACGATCATATAGCCCCCAGTGGCATTGGCGTTGCCGATCAAAGTGGGTATCGATAACTATGTTCTCTTTGGTTCGAATACCCTATGTTTGAACAGGAAGCCCCCAAATGACCTTCAAAAGTTGTTTAACGACGCTGATTCGAATACGATCCACGTCGATTCCCAAAGGGGTTAAGCTATCATTCGGATACGATCAAGAAGCCCCCAAGTAGGTTCAGCAGTTTGCTAATCAAAAGGGTATCGACAGCTATGTTCTCTTTGGTTCGAATACGACCTATGTTTGAACAGGAAGCCCCCAAGTGACCATAATAAGATAAGCCGTAAGGCATGATACCTATGTTTGAACCGCGCATCATGGCAGCAAGTTTTTTTGGTACCCTTTAATCTTTCTGAGAACTCGAACTTGCGAGAGATTAATTCTTTTTGAACCAGAAGTTTAAACCGGATTTGAAAGCTTCAAAACTTTGAGAGAGATAAATTTACCTTGAGCCGGATTTGAACCGGATTTGAGAGCTTCAAAGCCTTGCAGTAAATAAATTTCTCTTGAACCGGTTTTTAAACCAGATATTAAGAGTGTCAGTGCTTTGTGGGAGAGAGATGTCTCTTGAACCGGATTTTAAACCGGAGTCCTTTTTAAGCCGGAAATTTTCTAACGGCCTTTAAATTTTTCACCAGTATAGCGGTAGCCTCTGGAACCGGGTTACCTTCCCTCCAATGACCCGGAGTTTCTTGAATCCATTGAATTCGGCTAATTTTACTGAGCCATACCATTGTAGCCCCGAGTCTCAAGATGACTCAAGAGTTGGCTTGAGATTCTCCATATTGACCATAGCGAAGGTGTATATCATTGGCGTTGATAACGCGATGTGAATCCACAGAAGGTTGAGGTGACTGCTGCGGGTTATAAACGATCCCGTATGAACCGTGTCAGCAACTCGGCCAATGGTTCCTTCCAACTGGCTGTTTGAAGTTAACCAAACCGCAGTGACGGCGACTTGTGCGCCTGTCCATTGAGCCTTCCAGTGCATACGGCGGCTGATAATACATGATAATTTGCCTCCAATTTGTTGGAAGAAACCGGGCTTCCCAAGTAGTGACTTGCTCATACTCAATAAACAACTCATGCAGACAGGGGCGGCCCGATGTGTTGATGTAGACCAGGCCACGAGAGATGGACGGTAAAGACGACCGTAACATCGTGAGGCGGCATGCATGATGAGCCGCCGTGGCGTTGTAAGCAGTGCGGACGGGCAAGTTGTCCTCCTTGTTATGGTCGGGCGTGGTCGCAAGAGACGACCACGCCATTGTAAGCCAGCGCGATCGCGAGAGACGGCCACGACGTTGTAAGCCGGTGCGGGAGTCTGTTGAATAGCGACGACCACCTGTGCCAAAAGATGTTGGCGTGCCTCCATATCCGCGGTATAATATCACTTTTTGTCATAAATAATTGCCCTGCATAAACAAAATTGCAGACCAAGGCAAAGATAAATTTGTTCTTTGACAAAAACAACATGTGCTAATGAAACAAACTTGGATGGATATCACCTGATTTGTTTGGACGATGGATGATCCGCTTATCGCGACAGAGGTGACTCGAGCGGACCAACGACACAATATAGTTTCGGCGGCTCGGGCAGACCGGCGACTTAATATAACCCCGCGGCAAGGCGGCTCAATGCGGTTCGGCGGGTTGATGTAGATTAAGTTGCACGGGCAGCGACTTGCACACACTGTTCCATCGATGGCGCGGGCGCAGACGTCGGTGCGTGATGATGCCGACGACACTTCAGAGGCACAACATGGCTCTGCCTTTATAATGAATCATTATCCTGCACATAAAAATATACAGACCAAAGTAATTGTTCTTTTAACAGAAACAATATGTGTCAATAAGATAGACTTTAGATGGACATCACCTGATGTCTTTAAACGACAGATGACCTGTATGTAGAATCTTTGCACATAATGTAATCATGGTTAGCTTTGTTATGTTCTGACCACCATAACCACACGGGGCAGGTGAGATTCCCTCAAGCAGCTTCAGGATCTCCTGTATTATTTCTTGCCGCGTTCCTTGACTGTACTCTTTGTAATAATCTTGACAGCTCAAAGCGAAAAACGGCTCAAGGCCGAGGCCAGCATAGGAGGGCAGGCGACTCACCGACGGCTTGCAGGCTTAGACGGCCACCGCCCCATCCTGAAACGGCCGGTGGCTCAGGGCGTATGCGCCTCAAGCGCGCAGGCGCAAGGACCAGTGGTGCCAACCGGCATAGGCAAGGCAGGCCGGGTCGCGTGCGGCAGATACAGGCCGGCTCGCGGGTGCAATCAAAAGTGGGGCGCGGCTGAGGCAGAGCCTGTCCAGCGTGGCCGTGACTTGAAGTGGCGTGAGGCGAGGCGGAACAAGGCCGCACCAGTGGGGGTGCGGAGGCGGCTGGAGACAACGCAAGATGGAGGCGGCTCCAGGCGAGGCCACAGCGGCGGCTTGGTGTGCCGGCAGAGGCCGTTACTGCAGAATGGCGCGCCGGCCGTGGTTGAATCGCAACAGCGGAAGTATTGACTCGACGCGAGGTCGGAGAATGACTCGGTGTCCAAATCTGTTTCCGGGTCACGGTTGTTTTGGAAAAAAAATTCCCCCCTTGTGTTTTCACATGGTGGTTGGTCTGATCGTGAATAGCCTCTGAATCTTTACTTTATTTGCTTCAACATGCAAGGAGCAAAAAGTAGTACTCGATCGTTGAATTGACTATGGTCTTTATGTTGAGCAAACAGCGGCAACAATTGATTCTTGTCCTAATCGGTCAGAACGGCTGCAACTTTAAGTAATTTTCACACGTTCAAACAGAAACCCTATCGGTCTCGATGACTTACAGTTGTAATGACCGTATCCAGCAGTTTTGCAGCAGAGTCGATCTCTATCCGATTGATCTCACGATGGCCACTCTGCACAGACGACGCAGGGACCCTGATGTTGACAACGAAGCTCCTGACGAATTTTCCTGACTAGGTAGTTGTTTGAAGCCTCGATCTCCAAATCGCCCATCAGACGTCTCATCTTGATGCTTGAGAAGCGAATCGGCAGTTTCGTCGGGCCGCACATGTTGGCAAATCACCACAGAAACTTGATCAACCGCGCGTGATGGTAGTTCTAAGGTCAAGCCCCACCTAGACCCGGTCAAAACCTGTGGAAACCGTGGATGGGTAATCTTGTGTGAAATTTGGATCACCAAACCCCTCAGAAGTCGAAATGGATCCGCTGCTGTAGATGCAATTTCCTTCACACGTAATTTTCCTTTGATCCAGAAAAATACAGGGCTTGTGGCGACTCGGCGGCGGCGTTGGAAACATTGCTGACACGACTTCTTGGCGACTTGCAGTAGCGAACCGACCGCAACCCTAAAATCTGCTGTCATAAAAAACTTTTGTCTTGGACTCTTCAGATTACCACGATGCGTGAGGCGGCCGTACAACATGTAACCCTAAAATCAGTCTCAATTTCATATCCGCTGCCGCAGAACGCATCGTCAATCTTGACTGATGAACTTTATAGTTGATGTGGATTTTCCACGCCAGCTCTCGTTGAGCCGAAAAATTGTGAACTTCTCGACCCATAAAAAAGATCCCTCCAAGAACTCAACATCACCGTGCGCAAGCCCCACGGTGGGCGATAACTGTCGTGGTTTTGTCACGGCAGATGTCCTTAGTGTCAGGACTTAGTCGCGAGGCCAACGCATGTATGTGGTAGCTTGAGAGGGGTTGAGTGGGACGAGAGATGCAGGGCGGATCAACACGACAGCTTCGGGCCCCGGAAACATCATCCGTAATAGCCCTACATGCTTGTTTGAGGCTAGGTCTCATTATACTCATGAGGGAGTCGCCAGATAAGCCGGCTCTCCTCTTTGTGTCTAGCCCTAGATATTGTTTCCTGTTGCTTCCCCCTCTTGGGAGCCCTGCCCTCCTTATATAAGTTAGAGGCGGGTTACATGTGGAGTCCAAATATGATTAGGACTAGCCTATCTTCTACTACAAGCCGGATACACGTCCGGGTCTTGATTCCTTGTAAGGGAGATATTCCTCACGCCTTTCCTCTTAAGCCGGCCTACCATAACGTAAGTCGGCCTTCTGGGCCTTGAGCCTCCTGGGCCCCCGGGTCTTGTCGCTCCTCTGATCCGCTTGCCAGGTCACCCATAAGTCACCCGAATCGGGCGGGTCACTTAGTGAGTCGCCAAGTCCGGCGAGGTTATACTTCGGCGGGTTACACCGGGGTATATCCCTACATTAGCCCCCAAGTTTAGCTTGGATTTATCCATGGTAAACTTATGCTGCAAAATAAACACAAGAACAAATTTGACAGGTTGTGCTCCGGGTTAAGAATTCTTGTAAACCGGCACCTGAACATCCTTAAGTCTTTGTCATTTCCTTCTTCTAGAAAATCCAGGTCAATAGACCAGCTTCACAATCAATTTTCTTGTAGAAGTAATATTGTATACAAATAATCCATTTGAGTCGGCTTCCAAAGCGCCGGCTTAAAAAATATAGGTCTTGAAATACTAATCTGATTTTCAACCGGCTTAAAGATGTAGATCTTGCCGAGTTATAATTTCCAAAATCTCCGGGTTATAAAAAACTGATTATGTCGAGTCATAATTGTTGTTGACACGGGTCATGTAATTGATCTTCTGATTTACTCAAAGCTGAGAATTTTGAAGATGTTCCTCTTTATATGCATAATACCGTAGCCCCCAAGTCTTAAGAGGAGAACATAGTGATAACTTAAGACTTGCTTCAATATAAGTGTTGCAACCTTGAAGAAATCCGGTTATTCATCTCAATCATTAGTCATAAAACTGAATATTCTACATATGTAGCCCCCAAGTGCGGGTTGTCATGCTTGCGACAACTTTGGACTTATAATTGCCTTTATACTCGTAAAATTTCAACCAGTGTAGCCTCCAAGGGCGGGTCATTATGCAATAATGAGCAGGGACTTCATAAATATGATCATGTAGACTTGAACAGCAACATGTAGTCCCCAAGGGCGGCTTAGTAAGATAATACTTGAGCTGGGACTTTATATATACTTCATTGAAAATAATATCATATGATGTAACCCTCACCATGGGGCTCGAACCCACGTCCATAAGGTTAAGAGCTTTGTACTCTACCAACTGAATAGTGGACCTTTCAATATAATGGATTAAGACTTGTGTACCTTGAATTGTTGATGTGGAGCAATTGGTAGCCCCAAGGGCCAACTCATTCGATGTGATGAGTCGGGTCTTCAATGAGGTGAGCAAAAATGACTTTGCATTAGCCCCCAAGTGTCATGGTGCATGCTTGCAGCGACATGAGACTTGCATATTTGATGTAACCTCAATTTGAATAATGTAGCCCCCAAGTGTCGGGTCGTAAGCCTGCAGCGACTCGGGACTATTCCTTCCATTGTAGAATAAATCATATCCATTAATAAAATAATAGGCATTGCGTTGAAGCGACTTTGAAGACCTCCATCATAATATTGGCTATTGATAACCATAATAAGGATCCAGCCATGTTTGGCTATTAAATATTTGAATAATATAATCCGGTATGAAAACCTCAATCATTCAATATCATCATGAAAATCCAGCCAGTTTTGGCTATTAAAGATTTAAATACCTCATCGGTTGACAAGTAAATCCAGAGTTTAAATACCTGGCGGCTCTTGGCTGATGACGACTTAATGCGCATTCATTGTAAGCCGGAATTTTTGTAACCCGGTGGCCTATAGCCCTTGAGAAAATCAATAATTGATAACCCTTTTGAGACACCAATTTCAGTGATGAGCTTGGACTGAAGCATTTATATAAGTCATAGTTCTGCAAATCCTGCACAGAGTTTAAACAACATACGCCCTGGCGACTTAACGTCAAAAGCCAGGGCGGGTAACCACCCAAATGTAGTCTTATCCTGCACATAAGTTGATCACAAGATCCCTATGATCCTTTGAATGATACCGCGGTTTATGTGACCTGCATAAAGAAGTTGATAACTCAACTCTGTAAAAGCCGGCACATAAGATATTTGTGACAACTCAAATACTTGTGATTATATAAAAACAGATAAATTTTTTTGAGGCTTCTGATTCGAATACGATCAGTAAACCGTTCCAAAGGGGTTAAGATAAGATTCGAATACGATCATATAGCCCCCAGTGGCATTGGCGTTGCCGATCAAAGTGGGTATCGATAACTATGTTCTCTTTGGTTCGAATACCCTATGTTTGAACAGGAAGCCCCCAAATGACCTTCAAAAGTTGTTTAACGACGCTGATTCAATCGATCCACGTCGATTCCCAAAGGGTTAAGCTATCATTCGGATCGATCAAGAAGCCCCAAGTAGGTTCAGCAGTTTGCTAATCAAAAGGGTATCGACAGCTATGTTCTCTTTGGTTGAATCGACCTATGTTTGAACAGAAGCCCCAAGTGACCATAATAAGATAAGCCGTAAGGCATGATACCTATGTTTGAACCGCGCATCATGGCAGCAAGTTTTTTGGCACCCTTTAATCTTTACGAGAACTTCGAACTTGCGAGAGATTAATTCTTTTGAACCGAAGTTTAAACCGGTTTGAAAGCTTCAAAACTTTGAGAGATAAATTTACCTTGAGCCGGATTTGAACGGTTTGAGAGCTTCAAAGCCTTGCAATAAATAAATTTCTCTTGAACCGTTTTTAAACCAGATATTAAGAGTGTCGATGCTTTGTGGGAGAGATGTCTCTTGAACGGATTTTAAACGGAGTCCTTTTAAGCCGGAAATTTTCTAACGGCCTTTAAATTTTTCACCAGTATAGCGGTAGCCTCTGGAACCGGGTTACCTTCCCTCCAATGACCCGGAGTTTCTTGAATCCATTGAATTCGGCTAATTTTACTGAGCCATACCATTGTAGCCCCCGAGTCTCAAGATGACTCGAAGAGTTGGCTTGAGATTCTCCATATTTGACCATAGCAGAAGGTGTATATCATTGGCGTTGATAACGCGATGTGAATCCACAGAAGGTTGAGGTGACTGCTGCGGGTTATAAACGATCCCGTATGAACCGTGTCAGCAACTCGGCCAATGGTTCCTTCCAACTGGCTGTTTGAAGTTAACCAAACCGCAGTGACGGCGACTTGTGCGCCTGTCCATTGAGCCTTCCAGTGCATACGGCGGCTGATAATACATGATAATTTGCCTCCAATTTGTTGGAAGAAACCGGGCTTCCCAAGTAGTGACTTGCTCATACTCAATAAACAACTCATGCAGACAGGGGCGGCCCGATGTGTTGATGTAGACCAGGCCACGAGAGCGGACGGTAAAGACGACCGTAACATCAGAGGCGGCACAGACAGATGAGCCGGCCGTGGCGTTGTAAGCCGGTGCGGACGGGCAAGTTGTCCTCCTTGTTGTAAGCCGGCGTGGTCGCAAGAGACGACCACGTCATTGTAAGCCAGCGCGATCGCGAGAGACGGCCACGGCGTTGTAAGCCGGTGCGGGAGTCTGTTGAATAGCGACGACCACCTGTGCCAAAAGATGTTGGCGTGCCTCCATATCCGCGGTATAATATCACTTTTTGTCATAAATAATTGCCCTGCATAAACAAAATTGCAGACCAAGGCAAAGATAAATTTGTTCTTTGACAAAAACAATATGTGCTAATGAAACAAACTTGGATGGATATCACCTGATTTGTTTGGACGATGGATGATCCGTTTATCGCGACAGAGGTGACTCAGGCAGACCAACGACACAATATAGTTTCGGCGGCTCAGGCAGACCGGCGACTTAATATAACCCCGGCGGCAAGGACGGCTCAATGCAGCTCCGGCGGGTTGATGTAGATTAAGCTGCACGGGCAGCGACTTGCACACAGCTGTTCCATCAGTAAGCGGGCGCAGACGTCGGTGCGTGATGATGCTGACGTACACTTCAGAGGCACAACATGGCACTGCCTTTATAATGAATCATTATCCTGCACATAAAAATATACAGACCAAAGTAATTGTTCTTTTAACAGAAACAATATGTGTCAATAAGATAGACTTTAGATGGACATCACCTGATGTCTTTAAACGACAGATGACCTGTATGTAGAATCTTTGCACATAATGTAATCATGGTTAGCTTTGTTATGTTAAACCACCATAACCACATCGGGCAGGTGAGATTCCCTCAAGCAGCTTCAGGATCTCTGTATTATTTCTTGTCGCGTTCCTTGACTGTACTCTTGTAATAATCTTGACAGCTCAAAGCGAAACAAGCGGCTCAAGGCCGAGGCCAGCATAGGAGGGTCAGGCGACTCGCGGCGGCTTGCAGGCTCAGACGGCCACCGCCCCATCCTGAAACGGCCGGTGGCTCGTAGCGCGTATCGCTTCAAGCGCAGCGCAAGGACCATGGTGCCAACCGGCATAGGCAAGGCAGGCGGGTCGCGTCGGCGGCGAATCTGAGCCGGCTCGCGGGTGCAATCAAAAGTGGGGCGGCTGTTGAGGCAGAGCTCATCCCAGCGTGGCCGTGACTTGAAGTGGCGTGAGGCGAGCGGAACAAGGCCGCACCAGCGGGGTGTGGAGGCGGCTGGAGACAACGCAAGATGGAGGCGGCTCGAGCGAGGCCACAACGGCTTGGTGTGCCGCAGAGGTCGTTCTCGCAGAATGGCGCGCCACCGTGGTTGAATCGCAGCAGCGAAGTATTGACTCGATCGAGGTCAGAGAATGACTCGGTGTCCAAATTTGTTTCCGGGTCACGGTTGTTTTGGAAAAAAAATCCCCCCTTGTGTTTTCACATGGTGGTTGGTCTGATCGTGAATAGCCTCTGAATCTTTACTTTATTTGCTTCAACATGCAAGGAGCAAAAAGTAGTACTCGATCGTTGAATTGACTTTGGTCTTTATGTTGAGCAAACAGCGGCAACAATTGATTCTTGTCCTAATCGGTCAGAACGGCTGCAACTTTAAGTAATTTTCACACGTTCAAACAGAAACCCTATCGGTCTCGATGACTTACAGTTGTAATGACCGTATCCAGCAGTTTTGCAGCAGAGTCGATCTCTATCCGATTGATCTCACGATGGCCACGGTGCACAGACGACGCAGGGACCCTGATGTTGACAACGAAGCTCCTGACGAATTTTCCTGACTAGGTAGTTGTTTGAAGCCTCGATCTCCAAATCGCCCATCAGACGTCTCATCTTGATGCTTGAGAAGCGAATCGGCAGTTTCGTCGGGCCGCACATGTTGGCAAATCACCACAGAAACTTGATCAACCGCGCGTGATGGTAGTTCTAAGGTCAAGCCCCACCTAGACCCGGTCAAAACCTGTGGAAACCGTGGATGGGTAATCTTGTGTGAAATTTGGATCACCAAACCCCTCAGAAGTCGAAACGGATCCGCTACTGTAGATGCAATTTCCTTCACACGTAATTTTCCTTTGATCCAGAAAAATACAGGGCTTGTGGCGACTCGGCGGCGGCGTTGGAAACATTGCTAACACGACTTCTTGGCGACTTGAAGTAGCGAACCGACCGCAACCCTAAAATCTGCTGTCATAAAAAACTTTTGTCTTGGACTCTTCAGATTACCACGATGCGTGAGGCGGCCGTACAACATGTAACCCTAAAATCAGTCTCAATTTCATATCCGCTGCCGCAGAACGCATCATCAATCTTGACTGATGAACTTTATAGTTGATGTGGATTTTCCACGCCAGCTCTCGTTGAGCCGAAAAATTGTGAACTTCTCGACCCATAAAAAAGATCCCTCCAAGAACTCAACATCACCGCGCGCAAGCCCCACGGTGGGCGACAACTGTCGTGGTTTTGTCACGGCAGATGTCCTTAGTGTCAGGACTTAGTCGCGAGGCCAACGCATGTATGTGGTAGCTTGAGAGGGGTTGAGTGGGACGAGAGATGCAGGGTGGATCAACACGACAGCTTCGGGCCCCGGGAAACATCATCCGGTAATAGCCCTACATGCTGTTTGAGGCTAGGTCTCATTATACTCATGAGGGAGTCGCCGTATAAGCCGGCTCTCCTCTTTGTGTCTAGCCCTAGATATTGTTTCCTGTTGCTTCCCCCCTCTTGGGGAGCCCTGCCCCTCCTTATATAAGTTAGAGGGGCGGGTTACATGTGGAGTCCAAATATGATTAGGACTAGCCTATCTTCTACTACAAGCCGGATACACGTCCGGGTCTTGATTCCTTGTAAGGGAGATATTCCTCACGCCTTTCCTCTTAAGCCGACCTACCATAATGTAAGCCGGCCTTCTAGGCCTTGAGCCTCCTGGGCCCCCGGGTCTTGTCGCTCCTCTGATCCGCTTGCCAGGTCACCCATAAGTCACCTGAATCGGGCGGGTCACTTAGTGAGTCGCCAAGTCCGGCCGGGTTATACTTCCGGTCGGGTTACACCGCGGGGTATATCCCCGACAAGTGATGAAACATGCATCAAATGAAGCATGTTCCTTATCTGAATGGCAATCCTACAAGGACAGTAGCAATTTCTAAAGCAGTGGCATTGCTAGATATTAGTGTGGGCATTAGGATTAACTATGACAACCGTTAAATACGACAT
Organism: Aegilops longissima; assembly: GCA_021605205.1. NCBI lineage: Eukaryota > Viridiplantae > Streptophyta > Magnoliopsida > Poales > Poaceae > Aegilops > Aegilops longissima. The sequence continues at coordinate 147,366,134 of CM038682.1, read as the reverse complement.
TACTTTGGGCACGGGAGAGTAGGCGGACCAGGACGGTTGCATTTCTAACGAAAAGAACCAACTTATCTTAATGGGAAATTTTAGCAGGACATGTAAAGAAGTGCCATTGATTCATATTACTGGAGGCATTACATTGAAAACAACATTGGTTTAACGTGTCCTTACTTTTAACGGTCATTGCTACATTTTACCAAAGGCATTACATAAGAGTGGCTCGGGGCAACAAACATCAGAACAGGATAACTGGGTTGGTCCCATTTTTGTTCGGTATAGCCACCTTATACTGTGTGAGGCTAACAAATCTAGTGCTGGACTTACTCTGTTGACTTTTCCCCCAGTGCCCACTTTCTTTCCTTTTTCAACCAATAGATCGGGTTTATATTGATTTTGTACTGCGTTTCCCTTTATTTCCCTATTAGACCTAGAGGCCAGTTGGATAGCCAGTCTCTGCTACTTTTCGCCCCCATTATTTCCTCTTTCGACCAAGTCCTAGATTCAGGTAACAAATCCTCCCCCACCCCACCCCTTTCTTCCTTGTTTGAACCAAGTAGTACTAGATTCGAGTGCATGAACTATTTTTACCTCTTAAACGTAAAAAATTAGGTGGTTTTCGAACAGCCGATCGATCCTATCTACGAGGGGGCCTGCGAAATAGTAAAAGTTACAAATGCAGCGACGTCGGGAGCTCGGGAAGTAGAACAAGGCGGTTTGAAGGAAGTTATACCGATGGTCGCGGGATGTCACTAGGTGGGCGGCGGGAGGCCGGATCTGCCCACACTACGGCAGCGAGGAAGAAGGGGTCGGAGGCCCTCCCTCACCAGCGGTGCTTGGAAGAGAACGGCAAGGCAGGCTGATTGGGATGCGCCTAGCAGTGGGTAAGAGCTGTCGCCGAGGACGACCGCGTGAACGTTGCACCTTCTCACCTTCGCCAGCGGAGAGGATCCGGCTGGATCTGTGACCAGCGGTGAGCAGAGAGAGAGAGAGAGAGTGTGTGGCCACCGCTGTCGTGTTTAGATCTGGAGAGGCCGAGGCGGTGTGAAGAGCAACACTAGCAAGCAAGCGCGAGGCTCCTGCCTATATAGTGGAGTAGTACTTAGTTTTCTTTTGTCTACGGAGCGGCTTGACCTCGTCAATGACTGTCGAGAAGTCTTCATGCACGTGGCCGGAGGCGCGATTGTCGTCATTTTGATCTGAAGCGCGGATTATAACATATAACACGAAAAATGCCACATGACAAGAAATCATAACCTCACTGCCCAAAGGAGACAACATGAATCCCGACGGACAAACTAGACGAGGAACAAAGCTCAAATTAAAGATAAACTCGTAGAAAACGGGTCCGTTGATAGATGTCCTAATTAACATAGCCGGCTTGACCTAGATGGCAGCCGAGTAGTCACTGTTCGTGCTTGTGCCCCCAATGACTAGCCCAACTCAGTTGTCACTGTTTAACACTCGCAGTGATCCGAAGCACATGACACATAATTTTGCGAGATGACAAGAAATCTTTTTTTTAGATTTGTCACCACAACTACAGCCATGTACAACACAACCTGCACGATATGTAGACGATAGCCAATCCAGGCGCGTCTGCTGGAGTCTGGTCACATGCATGGACGAACTGATCTTCCGTGTCTTTCAGGGATCGTCCAGGCACCAACGTAGTACAACACTTCTCTAGTACTATCGCTCGTCTCCCTCTTCTATTAATTCACCCGACATGCGGGGCCGGGGAGTATGCCTATGGTCGGTGCTCAATTGCCGTCCCACATGTGTGTGCGAACGCAAAATGACGCGCGTTCCATTCGAAGAGCAGCGTGCCAGACCGACCGACCGTCTGGGGTGCGACGCGAACGCGACGGGCGTGTTGTATACTCCGTACATGTGTGCCCCTTTTTTCTAGACGCTTTGCTCCATGGCGCGGGCGCAATCCATGGATACAAAATTAGTATAATGTATACTATTTAAAAGTCGAGGGCGGGGCTTTTCCTGCCCGGTAGGTGGCAGGACAGTTCCGCCTAGTCAGTTCGACAGAGACGCGAGAAGACGAGGGAGTAGGCTACTGCAAACGTAGGGCCGTGTGATTTGACATCGAGTTACTGCTGGACAGGTGGGGCCCCGTGATTTGACTTGCCATTATCATTTTAACTGCGGCGCTACGATCGGCGTGAGTCTCTTGATTCCTGACCACCTCCATACAGGTGCCTTTGCCAATGCTCCACCATGTAGTAGTAGAGGCTGGCTCTTGCATGAGAGCCCACTTCTCCACTTTTTCCTTGCCTCTCTTTCCTCCACATATACAAAAATGCCATGTAAAGCGCACTATTGTACTTACTTGCTCCTACAGGTGCTTAAGCTTGCCACATAGGCATAAAGTCTGATGTGGCAAGTTAATCAAGAAGAGAGAGACTAGTTTGGTGACCCAAGGAAGAAACGGTGCTAAGCGCGTGTACCTAGGTGAAAAGACAATTTTGAGTCTATAGCTAATTAAATGAAGCAAAGTTAGCAACACCATTTCATTGGAAGAGGTCACTCCTTGGCAAATGCAATAAATACTAGTACTCCATGTCCCATTATATAAGAACGTTTTTGACACTACACTAGTGTCACAAACGTTCTTATATTATGGGACGGAGGAATACAAAAAAGAGATAGAGAGGAGTAAAAAAAATACACTTATAGCCAACCTTATAGCCAACCTTGCTATAGTATGAGTGACTAAGTGATGACTATGTATGACATGCCAACATCAGATAGCCTAATGCACCGTGTTAAATCTCCAAGGGCGTGACCACGCGAGCGACGCGACGGTCGTGGTAGGCGCGACCATGATACGGTCTGCTGGCAGCCCTTGGATCTGAGATCAAACGTTCGCATGCTAAGTTGCTGAAAATTTGCAGAATAACCCTCCAGGATAGGATATTCACCCATTGGTCTAGAATCACGCCATGCAACCGTTCGATCTCCGATCCAAGGGCTCTCGGAAGCCCGTATCATGGGAGAATGGAAAGCCAATACCCTGCCGTTCGCACGCTGGCAGTTCGCTCCTACTCGTCCCCGCACGTCCTTTAATACTACGGCGGTTCGCTCCTAGTCGTCCCGTCCATTCACATTACGGCAGTTCCACTAATCCTAACCCTCCTCCGAAATCCATGGCGTCCCAAATCTCCCCAATCGGTGGTGAGTACAAGTTTAGAACCATCACCGACAGTGATTTCGACGTCATCTACACCCGTACTTCCGCGACGGTGAAAGGATGCCTTTCTCGCTTCAGACGCATGTTCGAAAACTCACATGATGAGTGGGTCGCTGGGCTAGATGTTGAGTACACCACAGTCGTGGGACGAGAGAAGGATCTAAAGGACGAAGAGAGGAAGAAGCCCGCCGTGATCCAGGTTTGCGTACATAACGTTTGCTTGGTCTACCACATATGCCATGCCGACGTTGAGTGCCAGGATTTTAAGAACTTCCTCGAGGACCAAACAGTCAAATTCGTTACTGTAGACTTTAAGAATGGCAAAGAAGTCCTGCGTTGGATAGGCCTCGTTGTAAGCAACCCCTTCGACCTCTAGAAGAATCGGCTGGTGCCCTCTCGTCAGCCCTCAATGCTGACCCCGGCAGTTGCCATGGTTCATCCTTCGTACCGCAAACTGGAGAAACCTCATTACACATTTCATCATCATGCATGGCAGCGGAATGTTCTAGATATAGACCACATCCACTACGCTGCAATGGATGGCTACCTTTGTTTCAATATCTACAAGGGTTGGATGAAGAGCAACAGCCAAGTTGGCGGTTCATGCAAAGAAGTATCGGCCAAGAGGAAGAGGGACAAGGACGAAGTCGAGGACGTGGACGAGGACTCCGAGTAAGGTGGCAATGTCGTTGCTCGTGGCGGTTCTAAACTTCTAATGCAGTGTCTACCAGATTAGTTGCATAGTTTAATTTCAGGTGTGCTTAGTTTAATTTGAGGGGTGTGTTGTGCTGAGCCCCCAGCAGAACTATGTTATGTTTCTTCTTGTTACTTTAACTCTTCAGTATGTACATACTAGTACTAGTATTTCTTTAGTAGAATTTAGCACCCCAACTAAGCACGTACTAGCTTTTTTAATAGTACTATATGCATAATTTGGCCATGAGCGCTCTCTATGTGTACCACCTTTTTTTTAAATTTCAATTTTTGCTCCATGGCGCAATCCATCGATAGTGGAGTACTACTGTACAAAAGTATACATTTTTTAAAAGGCTGCGTACTGTTCATCACACACATATATATATAGCCAGTTAAATTCTCAACCTAGAACGACGTTCATGCCATGTAGTAAACCGATCCGGAGGAAGTATAGTAAAAATGAGGTGATTTTACCGAGCAATCGGCGGGGAAGCATGGCCTGTCATGCGGTCCCACATGTCATGATGTACCAAGGCGATGTGCGTGTCCCTCTTGAGGCAGAAGCAATACTAGTACGTGGTTTGAGATGATGTCGAACCGAAGTGTGAAATAATGGTTGCTTCATCCGTCTCGGAAGGTGCGGCATTGTGATTTGACATCTCATTGCTCATTACTAATACTGGGCCGATACGAGTGGGGTGCGTCCCCCCTGCTATTCTACACTGTTATTTGGTGCTTGACACGTCGACCCGGTTGCTATATGTCCCACATGTCGGCGACAGGAAGTACATAATTCATGAAAGGGAGCATCCACGGAGGAGTATACTACAAAATTCATGAAAGGGAGCGACTTAGTTTTGGAAAAAATCTGTTTTTACGGAGTACGTACCCACTAGAGTTTATAAGGCTCATCTAAAAAACATTCGTTTTTCCGTTTGATAAGTCCCAATTCTACTATACTAGTAGTAGTACCATTACATGTTGGATTTCGAGGTGCGTTAGATCACCCGACGCAAGCAGTGTCAAGAGGAAACTAACCAATGCATGTACAAGTTCATGGAAATTTAGTGGTCATTCATGCATTCGTTCTAATTAATGCCTCGGTAAACATAACTTCTTGAGAAAAACGAGCGTACTATGCAAACTACGAAATTAATTCGACCACTCACCGTCTACCTTGGTTGGAGAGATTTTGAAATTTAGCCATAAACTGGAAAGGCTCGATTACTATTTGTGGCCTTGTATAGATGCAAAATGTATTTTTTTATAGTGGCCTTGTATAAGTAAATGGAGGGAGTACTAACCAAAGTACGTACGTAGTAGGGACGAGGAGTAAACGGAGGGAGTAGTAAAATTTTCTCCTAAGTGATGACTAACCTTATAGCTAACCTTGTTGTAGTACGAGTGAGTAAGTGATGACTATGTATGACATGCCAACATCGATAGCCTAACGCACCATGTTAAATCTCAAAGGCGCGACCGCGGCGTCGTGTGGTCATGGTAGGTGCGACCATGATACGGGGAGCTGGCAGCCCTTGGATCTGAGATCAAGCGGTCGCATGCTAAGTTAACGAAAATTTGCAGAATAACCCTCCCGCGGCAACCGGCAAATTTCCTCCCGCGGGCGGAGTAGGTTTCTCGGTTTGCATGCGGGTTTAATGGAGGCGAGGCGTGTTCAGCCGGGCGTCAGATGGGCGGCGCAGTACTATTCGATTTGACAACTACAACTAGTATATTATAAAAAACAAAGAAGAGTAGTAGAGATAGATATAAGAATAGAGACTAGGGAGGAGCACCGTCTACTGCTTCGTGGGCTACTCCTGCGCTCCATTCGGTGGCCGCAACGTCCCCTATAGCCACTCCCTCCTGCGCTCCATTCGACAGGCGCTGTTGGCATTTGGGGAGCGCACTCTCGCGATTGCTAGCAGCCACGACTTCACCGACGACGACTTCTTCCCCGACCTCGGCAACCTCTTCCTCAACAACATGGGCGACAACCTCAACGCCAATGGTGCTGCTCCCGTTGTACCGTATGTGTTTCTGTCCTTCGTGTTCGAAATCATGGTAGAATTCATGTTTCTAGTCTGTGTCCTAGACTCGATCTGTTCATCTACTATGCTAGTCCGCATGATTAGTTTAATCTCTGTTATAGCCGTCATGATTTATTTTGTAGTAAATCTCGTAGTAACTTGCTCATATATTCAACTGGCGGAACATCCCCTACAGCCACTCCCGTTTCATGGACGGCCTGGTCGATGCCTCCAAGGAGCCCTTCGTCTACTGCTATGAGTGCCCGGTGTCGTTTTGGGGCTCGCTTGGCGGACATCGTGCATCACACGACGCAGCGCGCGGGCGATCACTCTGGCCCTTGGCGAAGAACATCAAGTGCGAGACGTGCTACCCGTTCACCGTGCAGGAGTCGCTGTAGGACTCCAAGGAGGTTCACCTGGACATATGCATTACTAAGTTAAATGTTGATCATTAGTCTTCGCTCAATGTAATCCGCTGTCTAAGCATGTGGAGACTTCCATGCATGATCTTGCTCTATTGGAGTATCGCGCATGAATAAAAGTGTATCCATTTATGGTTTAGTCTAGAATCTTCCATGTATGAATTTTTACTACAGATACACGTGAAAGACCTATGATGAACCATTTCCATAAAGCACAATAAGAGTTATTTTTACAAGGTTTGGATGCAGGTTGAGCAGTTGAGCGCTTTTGTTTGCAAAAGATACTTTTTATCTATTTCACCGGATGTTTACGAGCTCTAGAGATGAAATAATATCTGAAGAAACCTATCGATACACTGTTACACATGAGATGACCCCACATCCTCTGTCAAAATAAACAACACCCGATCAATGCATTTCACTCTTCCGTTACAGCAGACGGGCACCTTACTTGCTCCTACAGGTACTTAAGCTTGCCACATAGGCATAATGTCTGATGTGGCAAGTTAATCAAGAAAAGAGAGACTAGTTTGGTGACCCAAGGAAGAACCGGTGCTAAGCGCGTGTACCTAAGTGAAAAGACAATTTTGAGTCTATACCTAATTAAATGAAGCAAACTTAGCAACACCATTTCATTGGAAGAGGTCACTCCTTGGCAAATGCAATAAATATTAGTACTCCACATGTCCCATAATATAAGAACGTTTTGGCACTACACTAGTGTCAAAACATTCTTATATTATGGGACGGAGGAAATCTGAAAAAAGAGATAGAGAGGAGTAAAAAATACACTTATAGCCAACCTTATAGCCAACCTTGTTGTAGTATGAGTGACTAAGTGATGACCATGTATGACATGCCAACATCAGATGGCCTAACGCACCGTGTTAAATCTCCAAGGGCGCGACCACGCGAGCAACGCGACGGTCGTGGTAGGCGCGACCATGATACATGCTGCTGGCAGCCCTTGGATCTGCGATCAAACGGTCGCATGCTAAGTTGCTGAAAATTTGCAAAATAACCCTCCAGGATAGGATATTCACCCATTGGTCTAGAATCACGCCATGAAACCGTTCGATCTCCGATCCAAGGGCTCTCGGAAGCCCGTATCATGGGAGAATGGAAGGCCACTACCCTGCCGTTCGCACGCTGGCAGTTCGCTCCTACTCGTCCCCGCACGTCCTTTAATACTACAGCGGTTCGCTCCTAGTCGTCCTGTCCATTCACATTACGGCAGTTCCACTAATCCTAACCCTCCTCCCAAATCCATGGCGTCCCAAATCTCCCCGATCGGCGGTGAGTACAAGGTTAGAACCATCACCGGCGATGAGTTCGACGTCATCTACACCCGTTCTTCCGCGACGGTGAAAGGATGCCTTTCTCGCTTCAGACGCATGTTCAAAAACTCAGATGATGAGTGGGTTGCCGGGCTAGATGTTGAGTACACCACAGTCGTGGGACGAGAGAAGGATCTAAAGGACGAAGAGAGGAAGAAGCCCGCCGTGATCCAGGTTTGCGTGCATGACTTATGCTTGGTCTACCACATATGCCATGCCGACGTTGAGTGCCAGGATTTGAAGGACTTCCTCGAGAGAAACCTAGTCAAATTTGTTACTGTAGACTTTGGTAACGACAAAGAAGTCTTGCGTCGGATAGGCCTCGTTGTAGGCAACACCTTCGACCTCCCAAAGAATCGGCTGGTGTCCTCTCATCAGCCTCCAATGCTGACCCTGGCAGGAGCCATGGTTCATCCTTCGTACGGTAAACTGGAGAAACCTCCATACTCGTTTCATCGTCATGCATGGCAGCAGAATGTACTAGATATATACCACATCCAGTATGCTGCAATGGATGGCTACCTTTGTTTCAATATCTACAAGGGTTGGATGAGAGCTATAGCCAGGTTGGCGGTTCAAGCAAAGAAGTATCGGCCAAGAGGAAGAGGGACAAGGACGAAGTCGAGGAAGTGGACGAGATCTCCGAGTAAGGTGGCAGTGTCGTTGCTCATGGTGGTTCCAATGCAGTGTCTACCGGAATAGTTGCAAAGTTTAATTTCAGGTGTGCTTAATTTAATTTGAGGGGTGTGTTGTGCTGAGCCCCCAGCAGAACTATGTTATGTTTCTTCTTGTTACTTTAACTCTTCAGTAAGTACATTTCATACATTTCATCTTTTAGTTGGTATAGTACTACCACTCGTTTATTCATATTATATACGTAAAATATATATGGCCAACATCATATAGCCAGTAGTTTAGTTGTCAAAGAATTTCAGGGTGCTTAGTTTTGTCAAAGAATTCCAGGGTGCTTAGTTTTATTTGAGGGGTGGGTTGTGGTGTACACTATTATTGTTACTAGACTTTTTAATAGTACTATATGCATAATTTGGTGACGAGCGCTCTCTATATGTACCACATTTTTTTAATTTCAAGTTTTGCTCCATGGCGCAATCCATCGATACTACTGCTGTACAAAAGTATACATTTTTTAAAAGGCTAGAGGGCGGGGCAGTCTAGCTTGGTCGGTTTCACGAGAGGCAAGGGCCTTTGTGATTTGACAGCTCATTACTGCTGGAAGGCGGGGCCTTGTGATTTGACTGCTCGTATAAATGCGCCGATGACCTGATCGAGGAGGAGCAAAGAACCATGCGGTATACTCAAGTTTTCCACTGGAGTAGTACTGCGACGGAGGAGCACGAAACACTGCAGCCCAGTGCCATATGGCGATAAAAATGATCTAATTTGCTAGTCATCTCATTGTTACTCCCTCCGTCCCATAATGTAAGACGTTTTTTGGCACTACACTAGCATTGTTCTATTCATTCCCTCAAAAAACAAAAACCATTGTTCTATTCATGCCTCGCAGAGAACGTGACACGTGCGGCGAAACACCCGAAGCAAAATATGAAACACAACAGCAAAAGAAGAAGGAAGATTATCACCCCAAATGATCTAATTCGCTGCGGAGTCGTAACTGCTTCTTCATCGCCTCCACGACCTCCATCTCCTTGCGCGTCTCCTCCGCCATCTTCTTCATTCTGTCCATGACGCGGGATTTCTCGACGTGAGCCTTCATCATCTGTTCCACGGCCGCATTACGTATCTTGACCGCAGCCGGGTGCTCGATGCGGAGCTTCGCCAACTCCTCCTTCTGTTCCATGACGAGGGCCTGCAACATCTTCATCGAGGAACTACTATTCTGATGCAGCTTCTTCCAGCCGGCGTTCTTCTCCTTCAACAGGCCGATCTCGTGGCAGAGCTTCGCCTTGTCCTCCTGGAGTCGCAGGATTTCGCCGGTCGCCTTCTTCTCCGAGGCAATGCTCTTCTTGGCAGCATCACCAAGCGGCGGTCAACTCCCCTGCTGATTGAGCTCGGCGGGCATGTCGTCGAGGCTCTCCTTCAAGCAACTCCGTCAAGCCTTGGATGAACTCCTTCGCTTATTGAGGTGCTTATTGAGCTGATCGGGCATGCCGCCGAGGATAACGACTCCAGCTCCGCCCGGCTCGGCATGTTCGCCTCCAGCGGCTAGGGCGCTCCAGGGGCCATGGCCTGCCCGTGAGAGATCTTCGAGGTCTCTACGTGGCGGCGAGCCCTCTTTTTTTCTGCAGCCTTGGTTGCCGCTCCTTATTACGAGTAGTTCTCGACCTAGAGCTCGCTCACCGCCATGGCAACGACGGTCGAAGAAGAAGCACTTATGAGGAGGAAAGGTAGAGTAATTTTCGGTTAGGTAGTTCCCCTCTTTATAACCTAAGTACTAGCACTAGTAGTACTAATACCTGCATAGTGGGAACACGTTCAGGTTTGGTGCGTACTAGTAGGTGTGAGCAGGCTTTGAATGTGATGGGAACAAGGTAAAGATTAATTGATGGTTTTGGTTTCGAGGCCCGAAACGGCTCCCGATGAGTTTAGCGGAACATAAATTTCAAGTACTACACTGTCAAAAATTGGCACAAAATACGAAGGAGACCAATGGAAGTACTACTAGCAACCCACGATTTAACTACTGCATGCGCCGCATGGGAGTAATAATGTCTTTCTTCCGCCCTCACGTCCACTCAATTTGCATGCGCTGTATTAATTGACCATCAATGAAGTGAACGACTTTACACGCGTCAAATTATCACATGGGGTGGATCTTGGTACAAAATTGCGTCCGCCCGTGTACCCGTGTGTGCATGCGAGGGAATGAGTGCATGCGTGGCGTGCGTGCACATCTTCGCTTCGTGCATGTACCGCCAGTATGGCTCAGGGAGGACGAGTACATTCTTCTGGAACCATCAGCACGTTACTATCCACGCAAGGAGGTCGCGACAACGCCTCCACATGTACCATGTGGCTTCATGAACTGTAAGAGAGACACTGTGTAGCGTGCCATTGGTATTCTAATTTACGTGTTTTGCACATACTCGAAGTACTAGTAATGTACACGTGCATTGCACGCATCATATTTTGCAACCAAATCATGAATAAATACCACACTATAGCATGTAAGCTCTGAGTCATATATGCGTGATGTAGCCCTTCGTTTAATTCTTATAGTTCATGTCATCTAAAATCAAATTAGTTTTTATAAAAAAGCTAAGAACGCGTGAATAGGAAAAACATGGGATTATAGTGGAATGTCGTCTTGAATCCTACAGGATTGTACGAGTGTTTGATTGTGCATATAAAAAACACAGAATTCTTTCAAAGAGGTTTGAGTGGATGGGATGTTTCCTATGAAATCTATTGCAAATGAATCATATGGAAAAATTCCTATGGTTTACAATCCTACGAATCAAACAACCAAGATAGGAAAAATTCCTAATGATTAGAATCCTCCGAAATTCCTTTGAGAATCCTTTGAATCAAAGAAGCCCTTAATCTATTTTATGATTCATGGAATTGTGCGTTGTAAAGCATAAAGTAAAAACAAATAATGGCAATTCAACTAGAAAAAAATTTGGGCAGTTATGATATGGAAGATTCTAGAACAAAAGAGAACCACTGTTGTTTTGAGGTTTGTGCATTATGCTTAAGTTCAACCATGGAGTCTGCTAGATTGTACATGTGGCAAAATCCGTGGGGGCTAGAAGATGGTGCGAGGGCGAGTGGAGGGAGACTATGAAGGAATGCACAAGTGCGAGATCGATATTAGAGAGAGGGGCGAACACGCGCGCTGTTGCCTGCAGATGGCGGAGCCATGAAAATAAATGAGCTAGGGGCCAAGCATTGCTAATCCTTTACGAGGAGGGTCAATTCATGAAATTAAACCTTTTTAGCAGCAATTGTCTAATGATCACATTCATATTAGCCTCGATATATAGTGATGTTAGGGGGTAGGGCCCTTACTGCCCCATGTCTTCGCCATTGTGCACGCGTCTGAGAGATGAAGCGAAAGGCATGGATGGTGAGAGGGGGACGTTGGATATATAATTAATGTGGGTGTATTATCTATTTATGTTAATCCTATATAGAGAGGTATAGATTGATCGATGTGGACGTGGGAGAGGTATAGATTGATCGATGTGGACGTGGGAGAGGTATAGATTGATCGTTGTGGACGTGGGAGAGGTATAGATTGATCGATGTGGACGTGGGAAAGAGGGTGAGACCTCACTGGTTATATCGATTGATCGGTTTGTGTGGAAAACTATGAAAGACCTAGCTATATACACACGTACATAGAGGAACATCGATCGTTGCGCATGCACGCGTGAGAGATAAAGAATTCCCGGTATGATGGAGAGGGGGATGTGTGTGGGTGTGTGCCTTCATGGGAGACCGACCTGAAGAAAAAGATTGCATGCCTGTGATAGATAATGCCGACTGGTAGTGTGTGTGCATGCATGCACGAGAGAAAGTTAGTGGTACAATTATAAAGAAAAGACTACTGTGTGGGTGTAAAAGAATAGGTGAGGTCATAATCAATGTAAAGTTGAATTCAAATATTTGAATAAGAGATCCTGATATTTGAAACCCATGCATGCATGAATATAACGGAGATCTGCGTTGTGTGGTTTGGAAACGAGCATGTTGTAATGTATACACATTGAACAAGGTCAGACTGATTTGAATTTGAGATACCGATGGCAGACATCATTTGCCCACACTGCATCCGTGCATGGACACACTATTCTAATTGGAGATGATGGCGGCTTTTGCATCACATATCTATATCTATACCCCTATATATATTATATTTTTTTTTTATATTGTGTGCAGGTAACTTTATCTTTGAAAGATGGTCGTTGGATGAGGCGAATCCGATGGTCCAAAGATGGCAAATTTGAGCACTATTGGCCGTTGGATATCATCTAGATTCCACCAGATTTCGCCACATGTATAATCTAGAAGACTCCATGGTTGAACTTAAGCATAATGCACAAACATCAAAACACAAGCACTTCTTATTTGTTCTAGAATCTTCCGAATCAGAATTGCCCAAATATTTTTCTACATGATTTGCCAATATTTGTTTTTTACTCTATGTCTTACAACGCACAATTCCATGAATCGTAAAATAGATTAACTTTCTTATAAAAACTAGATGATTTTGAATGAAATGAACTATAAGAATTAAATGAACATCTAGATCATGCATATATGACTCAAAGCTTGCATGCTATAATGTGGTATTTATTCATAATTTGGTTGCCAAATCTCATGCGTGCAATGCACGTGTACCTTACTCTAGTGTAAATGGTGTTTGTGTGTGTGTTGTGCGTCTTGAGGTGCAAATTGTCTTTTTTTTGGGTACACATTAAGCTTGTTCTTCCGAAATTTCAAGCCGCGCCTTGTTATGCCGAAATTGAAGCTAGCGTCTCTGTCTATCATGCTGCGAAACTCCCGCCTCTTCAACCCGCGCCTTGTTAGCCCGGAATATTTAAGATATATCTTTGTCTCGTTGTGCTCCAACAACTCCCTCCATCTCAACCCGCGCCTTGCTATTCCGAAATTACAACGCATGCGAAAACTCCCACCTCCTGTGAAATCCCGTCACGTGAAATGCCCGTGGTACCCCTGAACCGAAAGAACCGCCTCAAATCGGTGGGGGGTACTTTAGTAACTTACCCCACATTTTGGACAAGCGCGTCTCTAAGCCATGGTTCCCCACTGCCATCCCATCTGCCCACCCATTCATACACCGAGGCCGCGAAAACCGCGATTTAAACCCCACACCTGCTCCGTCCGCCACCCAGCGGAGCCTCTTCCCCGACGCGTCGTCCACAGCAACACCTCGGCGTCCCTCATCCACCGTGCGGATGAGGATCCGTCGTCGATCTCATCATCCGCCGGTTCAGCCACCCGTCTTCCACCTCCAAAGAGCTGCCCAGCGTTCCCCTTGTCTTCGCGCCACCTCCATTCCCACACCGCCGTCTTCACCTGCACCACGGAAGAGCATCATCATCACCGTTTCCTCGGATGAAGCTGCGGCCTAATCGGCGCCACCAAAGAGGTTGTACACTAATCACGCATTTTCTTCTTGATTCGATCTCACGATCTGCCGGTGCTCGGTCCCGAGCCGACACGGCGCGGCTCCATCCACGGCGGCGTCGCAGGCCACTTCCTCCACAGCGTCGCTCCCTCGGCGGCGACGTCCACATCAGTAGGAGCTGCTGCTGCTTTACTCTCGCTTCGCTTGCTGCTCTGCTCTTGCTCTCGGTCCCCGCTGGTCTGCTCTTGCTATTGCTCATGCTCGCGCTGCTGCTCGCTCTTGCTCTTGCTTGTGATGCTGCTCGATTTTGCTACACTTTAGTCGACTGAATCGACTTTTGGGTCGATCGATTTTCAAGGGTGGGCTCGCCGGGTGAAGGAAGAACCAGCCGCAGGGGGAAGGGGCTCACGGAGGTACCCCACTATCTATCTTAGGGTTCGGGATGGGGCGGTGGTCGCGGCGGTGGCGGCGGTGGCGTGGGGATCACCGAAGAAGAAGCTCGGCATGGGGGGGCTAGAGGATGGCCAGGCGGCGGACGGCGGTGGGGAGTGTTTTGGGCGGCGGGCGGCGACCGCCATGACCATGGCGGCGGGGGGCTGCTGTTTGGCCGGTGGTGGCTGGCGGCTCAGGGGGTGGAGGTTGAAGATGAACCGCAGGCTCTTGATTTCGTATCCAACGGCTGCAAAATCGACCGACCAGAGATGAAAAAGTCGATCGACCTCGTGTAGCCTCACCTTGCTAGTGCGTTCAGTTTCAACAAAGAAAATTCAGTTTCGACAACAAAATTCAGTTTGACGCTTAGGTTCAGTTTCGACAATTAAGTTCAGTTTACAGTTAAGTTCAGTTTCGACGCTTAAGTTCAGAGATGAGCGGCTGATGTATTTTACATCTAGCACTTTGTGGTTATGTATTTTACGTCATGTATTGGAGATGCTATTAGAATTCCACTCAGGTTAACGTTGTTCGTTGTCTCTCTTGACCTGCTTCAACCTCGGCGTCGTACAACTCACCGGAGCTGCTCCAACGACGAGACCCTTCATCACAGCGGAGCAGTACCTCGGGCTCCATCTCCAGACACCTAAGATCTTCTTCCCTCCTCCGACAAAGAAAGTCAGCGGAGCATCCTCACCAGGCAACCCAATCACGCTGAGATCGACATGGCTTCGCCAAAGAGGTTGTACACTTGTTGCATATCTTTTTTACTCTACATGTTATATATATTGTCCATTGAGAACTCATAGTAACGGGAAATACGATTATTTTATCCTACTATATGACAAGCGGTGAGGTACCGACAACTTAGCTATCCGTGATGGACTCTCTTGAGCGCCATCATTATTTATATCTGCTGCGTTTGAGCTGTGCATTTGTCGATGGGCACAGGAGTTGAGCTAGTATGGCAGTGGCCTGGGTCCAAAGTAATAGAAGTAGCACAAAAACATTTTTTAGTGTAGGATTTTCCTTGCTCAAGCCTGCCTACTAGAATCGCCAGTGCTTCAAAGGAAAAGTGAATGAAAAACATAGGAATTGGAAAGTTTCCTATGGTACTACTTTTCATGAATTTGGTGCAAAGGAATGGAGCAAAGGAAAACTGTAGGATTTGTTCCTTTAGTGTCTCCTTGAAAGAAAAACCGTAGGAATTCTAATTTCCACTTCTCCTCCTTTTCATATTCCTATTCATCAAGCACAAGACTAAGAGATAGTAGCATAATAGCATTATAACCATACATTTTCTTGTGGTTTGACTTAATCTCACCATGCTTTTTGCATCCTGTGATCTTCCAATTGTTGTGAATCAAACACCCAGTTGGCGAAATCCTGTGTTTTTAAATTCTCTGTTTTGCACGTGCATTCCTATCCTATTCTGTCTATTTCCTATCCTGCATTGTTAGAATCCTCAAATTCAAACAAGCCCTTACTCAATTACTTCATTACATATATGTGTCAAAGAAAACCTTGTGTGGTTTGTCCTGCTCCTGCTGGCGCCAGTGTTCCACCCAGCTCAGCTTGCTCCAACGACGGAAGGGTTCACCACAGCAGGGATCCGCTCTCGGTGTCTTTCGCCGCCTCGGATCTTCTTCCCGCCGCCGCAGCCACGACAACTGCATTACCATCATCAATCGAGCGAGATGACCTTGAGGACTACGGGTCCGCAAGAGAGGTCGCACTCTTCCGTGTCCGCTTCGTTATGCGTCGCTTAATATGATGACATGCTACATTATCGTCGTGTTCACCTATTAGACTCGAGTCGGGTCCAAACTAATGCTGAAACTTGAGTTTTAAATGGTTGTGGGGTACATATTGGGGCAGCAATCAGTACTATCTGCTTACTATCTGGTTAATCTCCGGTGTCTACTATGAGTTTCATGTTGGGTGCAAACAAACATTAAAGGAGCCATTATCTGTATTTTTAACTAAAGCTATTATCGCCTACTATCATTGGTTTTGGGTCTATCCACAGTTTGCTACCATCACTCTGGATTTGTGCATGCACTCCTTACATAATCTCACTATGTTTTATTCCTATGCATGCCGTTATTGTACACAATGGAACTGATCATGTAGAGCAAAAGAGACGAGCCTTGCGTGGCAATAAAATTTCATGCAGACGTCGTTCCATGGTGGGCGCAAAGGCAGCCCCCCTCCACCCATTTCGGATCGTAATCAAGAGGAAGATAACTGTTACGAGGGGGATTCGGAAGAGAAGACCACTCCTATTTACCCCATGAGGTCTTCGCTCTAACTTGGCATCTTGATGTTGGTAATATCATGCATATGGTGCCTTGCATTGCTTACTGTATACATTAAAGATGTCATCTGCTTAGTTTAGACATGCTTTGTGTCAATGCCATCTGTTTAGTTTCTTTATCGTATATGTGAATCATGCAATGCCATCTTGTCTAGCCAGGCATCATATATGTGAATTTTGCAATGCCACCCTGGTTAGCCAGTCATCTTATATGTGAATTATATCATGCCATCATTTTTTATTATGTGTTAAATTTGTCAACAATTTTAGTACATTCAATTACTCTTCCTGTGCATCAGCCATTCGGCACGGTCATGGAAAAATCTAGAGTGGAAACAAGGTCTTCAGAGCAGACAATGCTATCTGACGAAGCGCATGTCTTGCTGGTTACCGATAGCTCCTTAGAGGAGGATTCAGAGATAGATGACCAGTCATATTTCCCCCCTGAGGTGCATGCCCTATCTTAGCAGGGTTATGTTACTCATATCGTGCGTATGGTATCTTGCATTGCTATGTCATTTGCTTAGTTTAGACATGCTTTGTTTGAATGCCACCTGTTTAGTGTCTAATTACCATATATGTGAATTATGTAATGCCATCTTGTTGCAAGACATTATATATGTGAATTATGCAATGTTATCTTGTCAAGGCATTATGTATGTGAATTATGCAATGCCATGCTGTTTAGGCAAGCGTCATATATGTGAATTATATCATGCCGTCCTTTTTTTGTATTTCTCATTGCTTTTGTCGACAATGTTTGTATATTCAACTGCTCTTCCTGTGCATCAGCCATTTGAATTGGTGATGGAGAAATCTGGAGTGAAAACAAGGTCTTGAGCGAGACAATGCTACTCTTTGAAGCGAGATATCTTGCTGGTTACAGATAGCTCTTGAGAGAAGGATTGAGAGGCGATGACCAGTCCTATTATCCCCACGAGGTGTATGCTCAAACTTGGCAGGGTTATATTACTCATATAATGCATATGTTGTATTGCAATGCTTAGTTTTTACATCATATACACAATATTGAATGCCATCTCCTTAGTTGACACATCATATATGCAATTGCCCTCTGCTCACTTCCTTTGTATATAAATCATATATTTGAATTATGTCATGCCATGATGTTTACATAGACAGCATGTATCTGAATTATGGCATGCCAACCCATTTTCTAAAGACATAATATAGTTATATCATCTCATCCAGTTTACATAGTCATCATATTTTAAATTATGTCATTCTATCCGTGAATTATATCATGCCATCATGTTTCCATCAACGGCATGTTTGTGATTTATGGCATGCCAACCACTTTAATAGACACATCGTATAGTTATATCATGTCATCTTGTTTACATAGTCATCATATTTTGAAGTATGTCATTCTATCCTGTTTAGTTAGCCATCATACATGTGAAATTGTGTCATGCTATCCTGTTTAATTAGCCATCATATATGTGAAATTATGTCCTGCTATTCTGTTTGCTTAGACAACATAAATGTGAATTATTTCATGCCCTGTTTTCTTCCCTACTATCCATTGCACATGTCTATCTTACAATGTCTGTACATTCAATTACTTTTCTTGTTTATCAGCCATTTCAATTGGAGGGAGTGATGGCAGTATCTGTGGGAGTAAAAACACGGTCTTCAGGAAAGATCGTGTACACATCGATCTGAGATAGAACCACGGTTGTACTTGCCCAAGAATCAGCCCCACCACACATAACCCACACTCATGCAGATTGTACCCCTACCCAGTTGGACGGAGAACTAGCTACACCTTCTAACCCCAACCCCAGCAGATAGACACCCAGTTCCCGTTGACACAGCACCGTCTCCACCACAGTGCACCCAAACACGATTAGTTAGTAAGGCAACTATAGTGCCCAAATCACGAGGACCACCACTCCGAACCCAAAGTCAACACTTAAAGCAGAAGAAGAATTGTTCTCAGGTCAGGTTCCGTAGCTATGGTTCATACTACTTTGCTCTTGCATCGCTGTATTTACTGATACCAACCAATTTCAAATTTGAAGGATGCAATTGAAACTACAATGGCGCAACAAGTACTCCCTCCGTCCCATAATGTAAGACGTTTTTTGACACTAGTGTAGTGTCAAAAAACGTCTTACATTATGGGACGGAGGGAGTATGTTTTAAACCTGTTTCTTCAACGTGTTTGGATATTTGCTGTTGTAACTTGCTCTATGTTGATTTTAGTTTCAATTGAATAAACAGTTATGTTCTCATGCCATGCACATTACAAGTGTTGTTATTGCTGTGTAGTTTCCCACACTTATATTCTGTCTATGCTGCTTTGTCTTAAATAGATATGATTCGAACTGTATCTATCTTGATTTGGCAACATAAACTAGAATGATATAGACCATCAAAGACCATACTACATAGATATATGTTTGTTTCATGCTGTTATCCTGTCCACCTTACTCTTGAACTGGTTTACCAAAATGAGTTTCATATACTACATTGTAAACCTGAGATGTGTTTGTTTGTTTCTCTTTTAGAACGCGGATAAATATTGGAGAAGAGTACCCTGTTATGCAATGGTAAAGGAGGTAATGCAGATAAGGTTCAAGATAGCGAGACATCCCTTTTGGTCTCCAAGTAAGCTGATAAAAACTATATTGAGGACACTGAGACAACCCCAAAGTCCTGTCTTGATGTAGTGTTCAAGTTACTGGCTACCACTGCTGGCACAAGCTCTTCGAACTCGTTGCCTGAATCAATTCGGCTTCTTGAGTCTCAACTTCAAGTTGAAAGACATCGATCAGATGTTATCTGACGAGAAGCCGAAGGATCGAGGAAGTCCTGCGAATTCAGATGCATACTTTCGGTGCAACAAAGCAGAGCCTTTGGAGGACTTAAGCACCAAACAAGAGAAAGTTAATAAGCTTGCTAAGCATCTTGCCAGCATTATGGGTACCTAGGATATTTTTTCTTGAGCTCTTACAAGTGGTTTCAGTTCGGACTTGTTTTGTTGCGGCATTTATATGCTTCTTGTGTTCCCTATATTTGCACCGGTGGCGAACTTTGATGCCCAAAGGATGTAATATGTAATAGCCGTGATAGCCTAGTGTAAGTTGCTTGCTTATTTATTTCCTTGTTGTCTTGTTTATTTGTTTGCTTGTAGTCAGTGCAGTTCTTTTTCTGCGGTTTGCTAGTGGCTGCAATAACCTATTTTTTTTAAACTAGGCCACAATAACCATGGCCTAATATTTACTATAGTGACACTGGACCTACAGGCCGTAGAAATAGTGGGCCTTCTACGAGCCGTATAAACAGTGGGCCTTCTAAGGGCCGCAGAAACAATGGGCCTTCTACGGGCCGCAGAAACAATGGGCCTTCTACGGGCCGTATCATCAATGAGCCTTATACGGGCAGTATGATCGATTGGCCAAACATGGGCCAATAACAGGCCGCATTATGGCCGTAAACGGGCTAGAGTTGGAACCACCCATTCATGGGCCGACCATAACAGGCCATCGTTAATAGGCCGTATTTCATGACGCTATGAAAACGGCCCAACGTGCTAACGGACCACAAACGGGCCGACTGTAACCACGGGCTGAATTTGGCCCATAAGCGAAAAATGCGATGAACGGGCGTAAGTAAATGAATCTTTGAAATGAGCCCAAGAATAAATGGGCTCACGAGAAGGCGAAAGATAACATGGGCTGGAAACGCCCAACGGAATAACGGGCCTTAATGGGTATAAAGTGATACCTTTGTTCATTACGGGCCGCCACCACGAGCCGTTAATGGGTGTAAAGTAATACCTTTGTTCATTACGGGCCAGTTTCACCACGGGCCGTTAATAGGCGAGGAGTTACATAGGGCCTCATATGGGCCGAAAGACGTCATGGGCCATACATGGGCCAGAAGTGAAAACGGGCTGGAATCATATTGGGTGGCCCAGATGACGCCACTGGACCTAATTCGGATAGGGCGTAACGGGCCTTGGGTTAGCGGGCTGTAAATGGGCTATATGCGAACATGCCGTTAACAGGCTTTACATGGGCCGGCCCGCCACCTTTTGACCAAGACAAATGGGCCGGCCTTTTCACAGGAATGGGCCTCTGTTGGGTCGTGCCACGTGTCGACGTATCATAGGCGCCTTCTGTCCAATGAGTGGATGACATCTGTCCCAACGGTGAGCCGACACGTGTTTCCTCCAGCCAATGATGATTTTACACGTGGAAAATCCCCATTGGTCGGGGCTGTTAACGGGTTATCGGATCCAAAACCCGACCCGATAGCTTAACAGCATTCCGTTACGGTGGATGCCACGTGTCGGTCACCCTTGACGAAAGCACTTCTGTGACGCGCGATTTATCGTCATGGAAGTGGACACTTCCATGATGATAATTTTGGTAATGTCATGGAACACTTCTCGACAAAGACAAGTATGACTATCTTGATTCTGTCATAAATTTGTCATGGATGTACATGCATGACAAAAAACGCGACCTACTGTGACAAACACGTATCATCACAGAAGTGTATTTTTTTTGTAGTGACAGGTGCAAGATTTGTTGAACAATTTTGAAGAGGCCATGGAGAAGATCACTGGCCTTGAGAAGATGTTTGAAACAAAGCTTGATAACAGATTTAAGGAACTTCTTGCGCGTCTTCCACCACTGACTGCACCTGCCGCACCTCTGCAACAACAACAACAACAACAACAACGACTACCTCCACGTCGGGAAACAGCCCTCCGCCGAGCGAGCCGTGTCCCTTTTCAGCCTGGCCAAATTGCTGGTGCTGCTGTTGATACTTCTGTGGCTCCTACTGCTGATGTGGAGGAGGATGATTATGTGGGAGATTATGAGGATGAGGTTGATCAAAATCAGAACTACGTGCAACCACCAGCACCACAACGACCAGGTCGTCCACATGCAAATAATTGCAATGTTAGGGCTCCCCCTCAGGTACGAGATCATGACCATCTCCCTAAACTGAAATTGAATATTCCACCATTTGAGGGTAGATATGTTCCTGATATATATCTTACTTGGGAGTTAGAAACTGAACAACGATTTACATGTTTACAATATCCTGAGGAGAGACGTGTTCCTGCTGCTGTTTGTGCTTTCACTAGCTTTGCATGTGTTTGGTGGTTTGAACATTGTCGATTATATCCTGTTCCAGCTACTTGGGCTGCTTTGAAAACTGCTATGCGTACTCGTTGGATTCCACCATATTATCAATGTGAATTTACTTCAAAAATTGCAGCGCTTAAGACAAGGAAAAAATTCTGTAGAAGAATATTATCAGGAATTACAAACTGGCTTGATTAGATGTGGTATTGTTGAGGAGAATGAAGCTATGCTTGCACGTTTTATGGGTGGATTAAATAGAGAGATTCAGAGCATTCTAGAGTATAAGGATTATAGTAATATCACTTGTTTATTCCATCTTGCTTGTAAAGCTGAACATGAAGTGCAGGATCGACGGGCATTGGCGAACTAACTTTTCTGCAGGTCGACCTTCATCATGGACACCACGTGCATCATCTACTTCCTTTGCACCATCACCTCCTTCAGGTGCCACCTCAACCGTGATACAAGAAAGCGGGCACAACCACCACTATCGCCAAGAGCACACTGCCGGGCCTGCATGCAGCTCTTCTTCTTCCATGGCGTCAAAAGGGCACACAAATGATATTATTTGTCGTTGTTGTAAGGGAAGAGGACATTTTGCGAGAGAATGCAAATCTCAGCATGTGATGATTGCTACTGAGGATGGTGGGTATGAGTCCGCTAGTGACTATGATGAGGAGACTTTGGCTCTTATTACACATGAAGAACATAGTGGAGATGATGCTGATCATGAGACACAATACATGGCTACTGAATATGCTGACAGGTATGAATGTTTAGTTGCTCAACGTGTTTTGAGTGTGCAAGTTACACAAGCTGAGCAAAATCAGAGGCATAATTTGTTCCATACAAAGTGAGTTGTTAAGGAATGTTCTACTCGCGTCATCATTGATGGAGGGCGCTGCAACAACTTGGCTAGCATGGAGATGGTGGAGAAGCTATCTCTTACCACAAGACCACATCCACATCCTTACTACATCCAATGGTTCAACAACAGCGGCAAGGTTAAGGTAACACGTACTGTTCGTGTGCATTTTAGTATCTCTACATATGCTGATTATGTTGATTGTGATGTGGTACCTATGCAAGCATGTTCCTCATTACTTGGTAGACCATGGCAATTTGATAAAAATTCTGTACACCATGGTAGAAACAATCACTATACTCTTGTTCATAAGGATAAAAATATTATTTTGCTTCCTATGACTCCTGATTCCATTTTGAAAGATGATATTAATAGAGCTAATAAAGCAAAACAGGAGAAAAATAAGAGTGAAATCATATTGTGGAAAAAGAATTTGAGCAACAAATGAAGCCTAATAATAAACCATCTAGTGTTGCTTCTGAAATTAAATTGAAAAGTGCATGTTTACTTGCCACCAAATCTGATATTGATGACCTGGATTTTAGCAAATATGTTTGCTATGCTTTTGTGTGCAAAGAGGCATTATTTTCATTCGAGGATGTGCCTTCCTCTTTGCCCTCTGCTGTCACTAACATTTTGCAGGAGTTCGCTGACGTCTTCCCACAAGGCGTGCCACCGGATTACCACCTATTCGAGGGATTGAGCATCAAATTGACTTAATTCCCGATGCATCGCTACCCAACCGTGCACCATACCGTACCAATCCGGAGGAGGCGAAGGGGATTATGCATCAAGTACGAGGAGCTGCTCGACAAAGGTTATATCTGCGAATCTCTTAGTCCTTGTGCTGTTCCTATTATACTAGTGCCTAAAAAGGATGGTGCGTCGGCGTATGTGTGTTGATTGTAGAGGCATTAATAATATTACTATTAGTTATCGTCATCCTATTCCTAGGCTAGATGATATGCTTGATGAATTGAGTGACTCTACAATATTCTCCAAAGTTGATTTGCGTAGTGGATACCATCAAATTCGTATAAAATTGGGAGATGAATGGAAAACAACATTTAAAACTAAGTTTGGTTTATATGAGTGGTTAGTCATGCCTTTTGGGTTAACTAATGCACCTAGTACTTTCATGAGACTAATGAACGAAGTTTTACGTGCTTTCTTTGGACGATTTGTGGTAGTCTATTTTGATGATATACTGATTTATAGCAAATCTTTGGAAGAACATTTGGAACATTTACGTGCTGTTTTAATTGCTCTACGTGATGCACATTTGTTTGGTAACCTTGGGAAGTGCACCTTTTGCACCGACCGAGTATCTTTTCTTGCTATGTTGTTACTCCACAGGGAATTGAAGTTGATAAAGCCAAGATTGAAGCTATTGAGAGTTGGCATGACTAAAACGGTCACACAAGTGCGGAGTTTTCTTGGACTCGCTGGTTTCTATAGGCGTTTTGTGAGAGATTTTAGCACCATTGCTGCACCTCTCAACGAGCTTACAAAGAAGGATGTGCCTTTTGTTTGGGGTACCGCACAGGAAGAAGCCTTCACGGTATTGAAAGATAAGTTGACACATGCTCCTTTACTCCGACTTCCTGATTTTAATAAGACTTCTGAGCTTGAATGTGGTGCTAGTGGAATCGGATTAGGAGGTGTGTTATTACAAGATGGCAAACCTGTTGCATACTTTTCTGAAAATTTGAGTGGGCCTAGTCTGAACTATTCTACTTATGATAAAGAATTATATGCTCTTGTTCGGACTTCAGAAACATGGCAACATTATTTATGGGCCAAAGAATTTTTTATACATTCTGATCATGAATCTTTGAAACACATCAAAAGTCAAGCAAAACTGAACCATAGACATGCTAAATGGGTTGAATTCATTGAGACTTTCCATTATGTCATTAAGCACAAGAAGGGTAAAGAAAATGTTATTGCTGATGCATTGTCTCGTCGTTATACTATGCTTTCACAACTTGACTTTAAAATATTTGGTTTGGAGACCATCAAAGATCAATATGTGCATGATGCTGAATTTAAAGATGTATTGCAGAATTGTAAAGAAGGTAGAACATGGAACAAGTTAAATGCGTTAACAATGGATTTGTGTTTCGTGCTAACAAGCTATGCATTCCAGCTAGCTCCGTTAAGTCTTTTGTTGTTGCAGGAGGCGCATGGAGGAGGACTAATGGGACACTTTGGCGTGAAGAAGACGGAGGATATACTTGCTACACATTTCTTTTGGCCAAAGATGAGACGGGATGTTGAGCGTTTTGTTGCTCGCTGCACTACATGTCAAAAAGCTAAGTCACGACTCAATCCTCATGGTTTATATATGCCTTTGCTTGTACCTAGTGTTCCTTGGGAGGATATATCTATGGACTTTGTTTTAGGTTTACCTCGAACAAAGAAGGGGAGGGATAGCATATTTGTTGTCGTGGATAGATTCTTGAAAATGGCACACTTTATACCATGTCATAAAAGCGATGATGCTGTTAATGTTGCTGATTTGTTCTTTCGTGAAATTATTCGCTTGCATGGTGTGCCAAATACTATTGTTTCAGATTGTGATACTTAATTTCTTAGCCACTTTTGGAGATGTTTATGGGCTAAGTTGGGGACTAAACTGCTTTTTAGTACTACTTGTCACCCCCAAACTGATGGACAAACTGAAGTAGTCAATAGAACATTGTCTACTATGCTTAGGGCTGTTTTGAAGAATAATAAGAAAATTTGGGAAGAATGCTTGCCTCATACTGAATTTGCTTATAATCTTTCATTGCATTCACCTACTAAGATGTGCCCTTTTGAAATTGTGTATGGTTTCCTACCTCGTGCACCTATTGATTTGTTGCCTCTTTCATCTTCGGAGAAGGTTAATTTTGATGCTAAAGAACGTGCTGAATTGATTTTAAAAATGCATGAGTTAACCAAGGAAAACATTGAGCGTATGAATGCTAAATATAAACTTGCTGGAGATAAGGGTAGAAAACATGTTGTGTTTGCACCTGGAGATCTTGTTGGTTACATTTGCGTAAGGATAGATTTCCTAATTTGCGCAAATCAAAGCTAATGCCACGTGCTGATGGTCCTTTTAAGGTGTTAGAGAAAATAAATGATAATGCATATAAACTT
Source organism: Aegilops longissima (assembly GCA_021605205.1). Lineage (NCBI taxonomy): Eukaryota > Viridiplantae > Streptophyta > Magnoliopsida > Poales > Poaceae > Aegilops > Aegilops longissima. The sequence goes on along the minus strand of CM038682.1, from coordinate 147,340,487 downwards.
GAGCTACCTGCAGATTTTGGGGTAAGTCCCACTTTTAACATTGCAGATTTGAAGACTTATTTGGGTGAGGAAGATGAGCTTCTGTCGAGGACGACGTCATTTCAAGAAGGGGAGGATGATGAGGACATAAATACCATTGTTACACCCACAGCCCCTACTGTTACATATAATGGACCAATTACTAGAGCTCGTGCACGCCAATTAAATTACCAGGTACTTTCGTTTCTTGGTAATGATTCTAATGTTCATGAGAATATGATGCTGCCTAAATTGGATACATTTGTTTTGCTTACAAATGAAGGGCCTAGCTTGGAGAAGGATGAACATTGGAGCAAGAACAAGCATGGAGTTGATGGCATGCGCAAGGGGAACAAGAACGGAGTTACAAGTGATGATTTCAGGACTTTGAAGCCACCATAAGGAGTGACTGAAGCCTTGGATGAAATATACAAGATGCCACTTCATAAATTTCGTCCAGAGGCTATTCTAGGTGCTGAGTCACCTTTTTATTGGGCCAGGCCCATGTAATTTCGAAATACATAAGTATATGCTGTTTTTAGAGTCCGTATGTGTGGGGAAACAAGAGAGAGGGTTGGTTTCGGACCCCTTCCCCAAGGGCCACGAAATTCCCCCCTCTTCCTCCATATATACAGCCCTTAGGGCACCGTTTAAACTTGGGGTTTTGTTTAGATTAAAAGTTCGCCATAGCTGCAACTTCGCGTACTTCGTTTGTGTTCAACAACCAGAGAAAGGCGTCACATAACCCCACCTTGATCAATAAAGCTTTCCTCTTATATTCGCAATATCCAGATTGCAATCTTAGTTTCTTGCTTGTTCTTTGTTTGCCTGCAGGAAATAGACCTTCGTGGTCAGGTTGATCATGCTCCGGCGTGGTCAATAACCTCTCGGAGTTGGTTTAGTGATTGCTAAGGCGCGACGTCCTCGCACGTTCGTAGTCGGATCGTCAAAGTTGACTTCCTCCAAAATGATAGCCACCATCTCATCGAAAGACGGGACACCTTTGCCTCTATCACGAGAGATACCTCTCCGTCATACGGAGTGACAAATCAAGTCTCGATTCGTACCAACCCAACAGCACTTTCGAGATACCTGTAGTGTACCTTTATAGCCACCCGATTCGTTGTGGACGTTTGGTACACCAAAGCACTCCTACGGTATCCGGGAGTTGCACAATCTCATGGTCTAAGGAAATGATACTTGACATGAGAAAAGCTCTAGCGCATTTAACTACGATCTTGTGCTATGCTTAGGATTGGGTCTTGTCCATCACATCATTCTCCTAATGATGTGATCCCGTTATCAATGACATCCAATGTCCATAGTCAGAAACCATGACCATCTGTTGATCAACGAGCTAGTCAACTAGAGGCTCACCAGGGACATGTTGTGGTCTATGTATTCGCACATGTATTACGATTTCCGGATAGCACAATTATAGCATGAACAATAGACAATTATCAGGAACAAGGAAATATAATAATAATCATTTTATTATTGCCTCTAGGGCATATTTCCAACATCCCGAACTGTGCGTCTAGGATCGATGGTAACAGGAGACAGGGGACACAATGTTTACCCAGGTTCGGGCCCTCTCTATGGAGGTAATACCCTACTTCCTGCTTGATTGATCTTGATGAATATGAGTGTTACCAGAGTTGATCTACCATGAGATCATAATGGCTAAACCCTAGAAGTCTAGCCTATGAGTATATGGTAATGAACCTGTCCTATCCGGACTATGCCCTCCGGTTTATATAGACACCGGAGAGATCTAGTGTTATATGGAGTCGGTTACATAGGAAGAAATCTTCATAATCGATCGCCTAGCTTGCCTTCCACACCAAGTAGAGTCCAATCCGGACACAGGTATAGTCTTCGACCTTCATGTCTTCATAGCCCATCAGTCCGGCCCAACAGATAACAGGCCGGGCGCCCGAGGACCCCTTAGTCCAGGACTCCCTCAGTAGCCCCTGAACCTGGCTTCAATGACGAGGAGTCCAGCGCGCAAATTGTGTTCAGCATTGCAAGGCGGGTTCCCCCTTTTCCGAACTCCAAGATAGTCTTCGGATGTGATGATTGTATCCGGACCTGTTACACACCACGCACAACCACAGAGAGAACTTATATATTTTATACGAGTCCCATCCGCTGACAACTGTTTATGACATTGTATCACGCCTGCCCGGTATTATTTCCAACCGTTGGCTAGCCCGTCGCCCCACATCTCGGGAAGCGGTTTTATTGGCACGTCTTTTCAAAGCAGAGATCGTGCCCCCTTATTCATGGGATTTTCAATAATGTAGGTATGGGTAACCCAACCGTCCCCCGGGTACAACTCTTTGAGGAAAGGTAAGTTTCAAGACCCAGGAGGGGACGCTCGATATTCTGGGCCTTTATAAAGGGACCCAGACTTGTCTTTCTCTTCTGCGCTTGCTTCTTCCTCAACCCCAGCCTCCTCGAGTTCCAACCCTCGAGTTCCAGCCACCACCAGCCCTAATCATATCCGGGTCCAGCCGTTCAAGCCGGTGGGTGGCCTCTTCCGTCACGGAGGAGGATATTGCGAAGCTCCGCATAGCAAGGTATCTGACCCCAGAAATCCTTCATCGGCTTCCTGCTGAGGAGTAGATTATTCCCACCCCCAAGTCTGGCGAGAGGGTTGCATTTCTGTCTCACTTCCTCCATGGGTTAGGGTTTGCGCTTAACCCCTTCGTCCGGGGGCTCATGTTCTACTATGGGCTAGATTTTCACGATCTGGCCCCGGACTCTTTTCTTCTTATCTCGGCATTCACCGTCACGTGTGAGGCCTTCCTCCGGACTCCTCCACACTTTGGTTTGTCGCTCAAGACTTTCAATGTGAGACCGCGGGTGATGGAGGAGGAGCAGGCGGAGTGCGGCAGCGTTGTAATAAGCAAGCTCGCCAGCGCGGTTTGGTTTGAAGGATCCTTCGCTGAGTCTTCCGAATTATGGCAGCAGGGGTGGTTTTATGTCAACGAGCCGCGGGGATCAAAGTGGGTGGCTACTCCTACGTTCCAACTCGGCCCTCCAACTCAGCTTGCTTCATGGATCAACAAGGGATCGGACTGGGGATCCGTTAATGAGGTGCAGACTCTGCAAGGCCGCATCTAAAGCCTTACCGAGAAGGGCATCGATCTTGTGAACGTCGTTCAAGTAATGCTGGTCCACCGGATTCTGCCGTGTCAGCGGCGGCCTCTCCGTATGTGGGAGTTCAACCCAGAAGGGCGGCGGACTCTTCAACACTTCTTCGGCACTACGCACGAAGGAATGTGGAAGTTATATTTCGGGGAGCGAGAGCAATGGCCGGACACCACCGAAGACGTTGGCCTCGACTGCAATCATCCGGACACTCCGGTAAGTATTCAATCGTCGTACACCTTTCATCCAAGCATCTCTTGACAAGACACTGAGCAACTCATCCTTATAAAGGACTGGATAAAGAAAGAGGTGTTAATCTGGTGTCCAACACCCCTTCCCAAAGATCCTGCGTCCGCCCTACTGACGCGGATGTTGACTCCGACACCGTACCTGGCGTCTGCAGAGGGGGGCGAGAGCAGGGAGCCCAGAGGCGATGCCCATCCTGAGGGCAATTTAAGCTCTGTGTTCGGGGAAACCGAAACCCTTTTGCCCAGGAGCAAAGGTGTGGAGGGAGCACTTCATGGCAAGAAGAGGGCTGCTTCTGGAGGTCAAAAGGGGAAACCTTCCAAGAAAGGGAAAATGCCTTCGTCGGGCGGCTTGGGCCGGGCAAGCGATGCCGTCGTAGAGCTTGACGATGAGGACGAACCTCCGGCCAGACCGTAAGTGAAGCATGACACTTCAACCATACCTCATTCTTTTCCTTATTACTAAAATAATCCTCCAACATGCGTGCATCCTCGCAGGTTAACACCTGGTGTTTCTCAATCGTCCTCCTCCTCGGGAGACCTTCTTCCGGAGATGATGGAGAGTGACACGCCTTCTCCGGCCTCTTCGCCCAACAGGGCGGATAATCTGGAGGTGTCGTCCTAGAGGGCTCCACCCAACCAGCAGGTAGTGCGGGAAACGAGGAAGGAGGTACCCGAAGGTGGTGCCTCTGTCACTCAGGGTTCCGGGATCAAGAATGACGACCCCAAACTGTCCGGTTTACAGCCGAAGACAATGCTGGAGGCGGGTAAGCGAATTCCCCCAAAGGAATGTCGTGCTCCGGCAGCGGTGTCCGAAGACCCAGGAGTGCCGGAGACGCTGACGGACATGCTACGACGAGCGTCCGTTTCAGAGGAGCACCGTGCCTTAATAGTGACGGTGGTCGAAAAGGTTTTATCCGCGAAGAGCGGGTTGAACGAGGCCTTTACGAGCCTTCTGAGGGGTTTTGAGGTTTGTGATGTAATGTTGCCAATTGAATAATAATGATAGAATGCACCTGTTGTGTATGCAGTAGCCCCTGAGACTCGGGTTGCCTTCCAAAGGAAGCGATCGGAGGATCGAAAAGATATTTTCTGGTGCTAACCTTGGTTTAATTTGGAATGTAGGCTGTCCCCCCTCCCGCCACTGCCTGAAATTCGGAGGTGACCGAACTGCAGCGAAAGCTGGATATTGCGGAGGATGACATTGCTTTGATCAACAGGCGTCTTGATGACTCGCAAGGTATATAATTCGAGTATTCCGTATACCAAAGTGTCTGTAATTTAATCCTGACTCTAAAAAGAGTTTGATATGAAATGTGCATGAATGCAGATGGTGCTGCCGCCGTCGAAGCCCTTCGGGCGGAGCTAGCCTAGGCCAAGGAGCAGGCCCGGTTTAGCAATGCGGCTGCCGAAAAGGCATCGGCTGAATTGAAGGCCGAACAAGCCGCGCGGCGTCAAGACCAGGAGACGATGTCCACCATGGCGTGCGAGTTGGAAAATGCGGCTAGCCGCTATAAACTTCTTGAGAAGGAATATGAAGCCAAAACGGCTGAACTTGACAAGGCCTTACGAGAGGCGAGAGAAGCGCGGTCTGAATCCAGAGCAGCCCGTGAGGAGATCCGGCAAGCTGGGGAGATTGTGGCTGGCAAACCCTTTTTGCTACAAGCAAGGTTCGGCGATCCGAACTATTCTCAGCTTAACCAAGTATGGAGTTCTCCGGACAATTTTTTAGATTTGTCGAAGAGTTCTTCGGATGCGGCGCAGTTTTATCAGGCGCAAGAGGGGTATGCAACGAAGAAGCTTTTTTGGTCACAATTTGGCGCGTCAAAGCGCCCTCTGTTGCTGAATGAACAGATGTCCCAGTGGGCCGAGATGCATAGGATATCTGGCGCGGCCATGAAGGACGTCATAGTCCGGTTGTGGCCGACTGAACCTGATCCTAGTAGTTACTTCAGATTGGTGCAGCGGTTGCTGACGCTGTGCCGCGTATCGATGCTGTGAAGCGATCGGCGTGCATTGAAGGTGCACGGATGGCCTTCTCCCGTGTCAAGACATTTCTGGGGGAAGATGAAGGCCATCGATGTTGCGACGAGGAGTCCACCCAAAGGTAAGGACCGTCCGAAACCGGAGCGTTATTTTGAAGACGTTCTTGAGGCCGCCCGCTTGATAGAGGGCCAATGCTCGAAAAACAGAATATTCGAGTGATGTGTACAAGGGTTGTAACAGACAACTTTATAGTTAATCTATTTTTATGTTTTGCTCGAGAGCTTGTATTCCTCCTGTGCGACCGTTTTAATATAAATTGAAAGTTTTCCAGTTGTCGGCTTCAGCCCCCTCATAGGAAATATGGGGGTGTTCGGAAAAGCATTGAATCACTCTTTATCCAACGTCTTGGTCCATAAAGGAGGTGATAATGCGGCGAACCAGGAAATCAGACTATAGGGCATTAACACTTTCACTTAGCCATAGGAGTTTTATGGTGGGGCTACGACATAGCCCCTGGTATGTATGCGGCGTATCCTAATATTGTGCCTTACATGTTTTGATCTGAAAAAGATCCTTAGTGTAACACAAAGAATCGCTAAAGATTCGAATAATTCGTCAAGTGGTTGACCAGCTCTCGCCGCATCATGACAGTCAGTTTTCGGCTTTCTCTACCAAGGCGCTCATCCGGTCAAAGCCAGGGCACAATCGCAGTAGTTCTCCCTTTACTACCCTAGCCGATAGAGCGGAACGTAGGGTAGCAAGCAAAGGAGCCGGGCAACCCAACTATTGACCAAAGACAATGATTCGGAGCTGATGCATATAAGGCCAAACTTGCGACGCCGAAGTACGCTATAGAGCTGTTCAGACTTTTATTGGCGACTCATTTGTTCCCATACCGAGCCCTTGGCAAGTTATGTCAAGGTGCGTCTTGTAACACAGCCGTTATGGTCGTACTCATCGTATATAGAGTTTTTAGGATTAGCTCGGATAAAGTTTACTGGGAGTGGAGCAATATGCCAATGATAAATTCGTATAAAAGGAAGAACCACAACCCGGCTATTTGACATGCTCGGGGTCGGGAACGGAGGAAAAGGGCATAGTACAGGCTCAAAATAACGAGTGCGGTCTACAAAAAAGATATTTTGGACCTCCTGTCGCACGTCTGCGCTGCCCGTCCTTTGGGAGGGGAGTTCTTAACGAAAGTGGCCCCTTAGGTGAGTGTACGGGTCCGAACTCCGATAGAGTCCGACTAGATGTTGTCCTGATGGTCACCTGTTTTTAAGAGATAATAAAGAAAAATATAGAAAACAGATAAAAAACGTTACGGGAATTTTTACAGGGTTGCCCGTACTGTGCTTCCGCCGGTGCCCATGGTATCTTGAGAGGATAGTGATGTATGCGTGGTGTGAATCTTGCCGGTATAGCGGGTGGGTGGTGGAACCCGAACTTCTACTTCCGTTCCGGGAGTGGTCGAACTTCAGAGGGAAACTGTTTTTGGCCCCTGGTGTTCGGCTGGCGAGCCGATCCGTCGTCTTCATCGCCTGGTGGCCTCCTCCCATTGTGTTCGGCGTTAAGCTTGCCTGCCTGCTTAAAGACCCAACAGTTTCTTTTGGTGTGATTGATGTCTACTACACAACCTTCTTCTTGTAGACGTTGTTGGGCCTGCAAGTGCACAGGTTTGTAGGACAGTAGCAAATTTCCCTCAAGTGGATGACCTAAGGTTTATCAATCCATGAGGCGTGGGAGGAAGATGGTCTCTCTCAAACAACCCTGCAACCAAATAACAAAAAGTCTCTTGTGTCCCCAACACATCCAATACAATGGCAAATTGTATAGGTGCACTAGTTCGGCGAAGAGATGGTGATACAAGTGCAAAATAGATAGTAGATATAGGTTTTTGTAATCTGAAATAATAAAAACAGCAAGGTAACTAACGGTAAAAGTGAGCGTAAATGGTATTGCAATGATAGGAAACAAGGCCTAGGGTTCATACTTTCACTAGTGCAAGTTCTCTCAACAATAATAACATAGATAGAACATATGACAAGCCCTCAACATGCAACAAAGAGTCACTCCGAAGCCACTAATAGTGGAGAACAAACGTAGAGATTATGGTCGGGTACGAAACCACCACAAAGCTATTCTTTCGGATCGATCTATAAAAGAGTTCGTACTAGAATAACACCTTAAGACACAAATCAACCAAAACCCTAATGTCACCTAGATACTCCATTGTCACCTCAAGTATCCGTGGCCATGATTATACGATATGCATCACACAATCTCAGATTCATCCAACCAACATAAAAGTACTTCAAATAGTGCCCCAAAGTTTCTACCGGAGAATCAAGAACGTGTGCCAACCCCTATGCATAGGTTCCCAATGTCACAAAACTCGCAAGTTGATCACCAAGACATACATCAAGTGTTCATAAAAGACTCAATCCGATAAGATAATTTCAAAAGGGGAAACTCAATTCATCACAAGAGAGTAGAGGGGGAGAAACATCATAAGATCCAACTACAATAGCAAAGCTCGGGATACATCAAGATCGTGCCATAGATGGAACACGAGAGAGAGAGAGAGAGAGAGAGAGAGAGAGAGAGAGAGAGAGAGAGAGAGAGAGAGATCAAACACATAGCTACTGGTACATACCCTCAGCCCTGAGGGTGAACTACTCCCTCCTCGTCATGGATAGCGCCGGGATGATGAAGATGGCCACCGGTGATGGATCCCCCCTCCGGCAGGGTACCGGAAAGGGGTCCCGATTGGTTTTTGGTGGTTCTGGAGGCTTGCGGTGGCGGAACTCCCGATCTAGGTTCTATTCTGGAAGTTTTAGGGTACGTAGGTATATATGGGTGAAAGGAGAACGTCGGTGGAGCTACGAGGGCCCCACGAGGCAGGGGGCGCGCCCAGGAGGGGAGGGCGCGCCCCCCACCCTCGTGAGCACCTCCCATATCTTCTGACGTGGAGTCCAAGTCCATCAGGTGGGTTTCCTTCCAAAAATAACTTCTCCAGTTGATTTCGTTCCGTTTTGACTCCGTCTGATATTCCTTTTCCTCAAAATACTGAAATAGGCATAAAACAGGAAATCTGGGCTGAGCCTCCGGTTAATAGGTTAGTCCCAAAAATAATATAAAAGTGTATAATAAAGCCCATAATCATTCAAAACACATAGTAATATAGCATGAATGCTTCATAAATTATTGATACGTTGGAGACGTATCAGCATCCCCAAGCTTAATTCCTACTCATCCTCGAGTAGGTAAATGATAAAGAAAGAATTTATGAAGTGTGAATGCTAGAGGTGCACAAGTTTGATCAACGATAATTTCAATCACCTTTTCTAGCATGATTATATGTCATAACAGTAGTTCATCTCATAAAACTTCTCACGATAAAGTGACAAGTAATTCACATATCAAGGCATATACCATAAACATTCTTGAAAACTAGCAAACTTCATTCTTAGTCATCAAAACAATTGCAATTCATCTTATTTTCAGGAATAGCAAACTCCACATACTCAACTATCATATAGTCTTCTACAATTGCTAACACTCACGCAATACTTGTGGTTATGAAGTTTTAATCAGACACAGAGAAAGATTGGGGCTTATAATGTTGCCTCCAAACGTATTCACCTTTGGGTGATGTCAACAATAATAGTTCAAGCTAACGTACATCCAATTGGATATATATATCAGGATCACCCCACCATGAAGTGCTTGCCAAAGGATAAAATGAAAAAGGGAAAGGTGAAGATCACCTTGACTCTTGCATAAAGTAAAAGATAGGCCCTTCGCAGAGGGAAGCAGGGATTTGCAGAGGTGCCAGAGCTCAATTTTTAAAATAGAGATAAATAATTTTGAGAGGTATGATCTCATTGTCAACATAACAACCAAGAGTTCCAAATATCTTCCATACTACATACATTATAGGCGGTTCCCAAACAGAATGGTAAAAATTTATACTCCCCCAACCACCAACAAGCATCAATCCATGGCTTGCTCGAAACAACGAGTGCCTCCAACTAACAACAATCCTGAGGGAGTTTTGTTTAATTATTTTGATTTGATTTTGATCTTTTTGATCATGGGACTGGGCATCCCGGTTACCCCCACTTTCTCATGAATGAGGAGTGGAGTCCACTCCTCTTGAGAATAACCCACCTAGCATGGAAGACACTGACAGCCCCTAGTTGCTACATGAGCAATTCGGGCATACAAAACAGATTATAATTTGAAGGTTTAGAGTTTGGCACATGCAAATTTACTTGGAACGGCAGGTAAATACCGCATATAGGTAGGTATGGTGGACACTCATGGCAAAACTGGGTTTAAGGATATTTGGAAGCACAAGTAGTATCTCTACTTGGTGCTAGGAATTTAGGCTAGCAAGGGGAGAAGGGCAAGCTCAACATGTTTGAATGATCCATGACAATATACTTTAACTAAGATGCGAGAAAACATAACCCATTACGTTGTCTTCCTTGTCCAACATCAATTCTTTAGCACGTCATACTTAATGAGTGCTCACAATTATAAAAGATTTCTATGATAATATATTTATATGTGAAATCTCACTTCCTTCAACATTCTTTCATGAATTATTCAAATGACTAACACAATGCTTGCTAACCGTCAATAAATTACAACCTCTACTTCTTAGATGTGAAGTCATTACTCCCCATGGAATAAGCAAATGAGGCATAAATAATTTCAGATTCATGACAATCAACTCATTCAACAACTTACTCATAGGATATAAGTGAAGCACACGAGTAAATGAAAAACTACTCCAAAAAGATATAACTGAAGATCAATGAGTAGCTAAATAATTATGCAACCATGCAAGGACTCTCTCTCATTAAAGAATTTCAGATCTTGGTATTTTATTCAAGCAGCAAGAAAAACAAAATAAAATGACATTGCAAGGATAGCACAACTCATGTGAAGAAGCAAAAACTTAGGCTCAACCGATACTAACCGATGATTGTCGAAGAAGAAAAGGTGGGATGCCTACCAGGGCATTCCCAAGCTTAGATGCTTGAGACTTCTTGAAATATTATCTTGGGGTGCCTTGGGCATCCCCAAGCTTGAACTTTTGTGTCTCCTTAATTCCTCTCTTATCATGGTTTCTCTTTTTATCAAAAGCTTCATTCACAACAAACTCAACAAGAACTCGTGAGATAGGTTAGTATAAACCAATGCAAAACCTTATCATTTCCTACTGTAACAAATCACTAAAATTATTATTCAACATTTCATACTAAATTCCTCTGTATATTTAATACTCCTATCCTCAAATAGAATCATTAAACAAGCAAACATATGCAAACAATGCAAACATAACAACAATCTGCCAAAACAGTACAGTCTGCAAAGAATGCAAGATTCATTATACTTCCCTAACTCCAAAAATTATGAACTAAAATTCCCACTGTAATAAATTTATCAAATCTCAATATGCAAAAAGATTCAACATTATACCACTCTCTGACTTTTCTAGGCTATTTTTGCAACAGCGGTAAACTTTCTGTTTTCAAACAGCAACATGCAAACAAGCAAAATAAGCATGGCAAAGGCTATCCTTGACTTCTTTATTGAAACTAAAGAAGAAAAACATTATCCTAACTAAAAGCAAGGAAAAACTAACAAAATAAAATGACGCTCCAAGCAAAACACATATCATGTGGCGAATAAAAATATAGCTCCAAGTAAAGTTACCGATGAACGAAGACGAAAGAGGGGATGCCTTCCGGGGCATCCCCAAGCTTAGGCTATTGGTTGTCCTTGAATATTACCTTGGGGTGCCTTGGGCATCCCCAAGCTTAGGCTCTTTCCACTCCTTATTCTATAGTCCATCGAATCTTTACCCAAAACTTGAAAACTTCACCCACACAAAACTCAAAACAAAACTCGTAAGCTCCGTTAGTATAAGAAAATAAAACCACCACTTAGGTACTGTAATGAACTCATTCTAAATTCATATTGGTGTAATATATACTGTATTCTAACTTCTCTATGGTTCATACCCTCCGATACTACTCATAGATTCATCAAAATAAGCAAACAACACATAGAAAACAGAATCTGTCAAAAACAGAACAGTCTGTAGTAATCTGTATAAAACGTATACTTCTGGAACCCCAAAAATTATGAAATAAATTGCTGGACCTGAGCAATTTGTCTATTAATCATCTTCAAAAAGAATCAACTAAATAGCACTCTCCAGTCAAAAAGTTTTACCTAATTTCGTGAGCGCTAAAGTTTCTGATTTTTACAGCATGATCATAAGGACCTCACCCAAGTCTTCCCAAAGGTTCTACTTGGCACAAACACTAATTAAAACAAAAAAACACATCTAAACAGAAGCTATATGGATTATTTATTCCTAAACAGAACCAAAAAGCAAGAAACTAAAATAAAATTGGGTTGCCTCCCAACAAGCGCTATCGTTTAACGCCCCTAGCTAGGCATTATGATTTCAATGATGCTCACATAAAAGATAAGAATTGAAACATAAAAAGAGCATCATGAAGAATATGAGTAGCACATTTAAGCCTAACCCACTTCCTATGCATAGGGATTTTGTGAGCAAACAACTTATGGGAACAAGAACCAACTTGCATAGGAAGGTAAAACAAGCATAAGTTCAAAACTTTAAGCACATAGAGAGGAAACTTGATATTATTGCAATTCCTACAAGCATATGTTCCTCCCTCATAATAATTTTCAGTAGCATCATGAATGAATTCAACAATATAACCAGAACCTAAAGCATTCTTTTCATGATCTACAAGCATAGAAATTTTATTACTCTCCACATAAGCAAAATTCTTCTCATGAATAATAGTGGGAGAAACTCAACAAAATAACTATCATGTGATTGAGAATTAAGATCAAGATGACAAGTTTCATGATTATCATTATTCTGTAAAGCATATGTGTCAACACTATAATCATCATAGATAGGAGGCATGCTTTCATCATAGTAAATTTGCTCATCAAAGCTTGAGGGACAAAAAATATCATATTCATCAAAAATAGCTTCCCCAAGCTTGTGGCTTTGAATATCATTAGCATCATGGATATTCAAGGAATTCATACTAACAACATTGCAATCATGCTCATCATTAAAAGATTTAGTGCCAAACATTCTATAGATTTCTTCTTCTAGCATTTGAGCACAATTTTCCTTTCCATCATACTCACGAAAGATATTAAAAAGATGAAGCGTATGAGACAAACTCAATTCCATTTTTTTGTAGTTTTCTTTTATAAACTAGACTAGTGCTAAATCAAGAAACAAAAAGATTCAGTTGCAAGATCTAAAGATATACCTTCACTTACCTAGCCTCCCCGGCAACGGCGCCAGAAAAGAGCTTGATGTCTACTACACAACCTTCTTCTTGTAGACGTTGTTGGGCCTGCAAGTGCATAGGTTTCTAGGACAGTAGCAAATTTCCCTCAAGTGGATGACCTAAGATTTATCAATCCGCGAGAGGCGTAGGAGGAAGATGGTCTCTCTCAAACAACCCTGCAACCAAATAACAAAAAGTCTCTTGTGTACCCAATACACCCAATACAATGGTAAATTGTATAGGTGCACTAGTTCGGCGAAGAGATGGTGATACAAGTGCAAAATAGATAGTAGATATAGGTTTTTGTAATCTGAAATAATAAAAACAGCAAGGTAACTAACGGTAAAAGTGAGCGTAAACGGTATTGCAATAATAGGAAACAAGGCCTAGGGTTCATACTTTCACTAGTACAAGTTCTCTCAACAATAATAACATAGATAGAACATATGACAAGCCCTCAACATGCAACAAAGAGTCACTCCGAAGCCACTAATAGCGGAGAACAAACATAGAGATTATGGTCGGGTACGAAACCACCACAAAGCTATTCTTTCGGATCGATCTATAAAAGAGTTCGTACTAGAATAACACCTTAAGACACAAATCAACCAAAACCCTAATGTCACCTAGATACTCCATTGTCACCTCAAGTATCCGTGGGCATGATTATACGATATGCATCACACAATCTCAGATTGATCCAACCAACATAAAAGTACTTCAAATAGTGCCCCAAAGTTTCTACCGGAGAATCAAGAACTTGTGCCAACCCCTATGCATAGGTTCCCAATGTCACGAAACCCGCAAGTTGATCACCAAGACATACATCAAGTGTTCATAAAAGAATCAATCCGATAAGATAACTTCAAAAGGGGAAACTCAATTCATCACAAGAGAGTAGAGGGGGAGAAACATCATAAGATCCAACGACAATAGCAAAGCTCGGGATACATCAAGATCGTGCCATAGATGGAACACGAGGAGAGAGAGAGAGAGAGAGAGAGAGAGAGAGAGAGAGAGAGAGAGAGAGAGAGAGAGAGAGAGAGAGATCAAACACCTCCAGTTGATTTCCTTCCTAGTCCATCAGGTGGGTTTCCTTCCAAAAATAACTTCTCCAGTTGATTTCGTTCCGTTTTGACTCCGTCTGATATTTCTTTTCCTCGAAATACTGAAATAGGCATAAAACAGGAAATCTGGGTTGGTCCTCCGGTTAATAGGTTAGTCCCAAAAATAATATAAAAGTGTATAATAAAGCCCATAATCATTCAAAACACATAGTAATATAGCATGAATGCTTCATAAATTATAGATACGTTGGAGACGTATCACAGATTAGCTGGCTTGTTAGGGTGGCCGTGAATTTGACAAGGTCGGTCCAATATCCTGTAGAGGGTGGATGGTCCGTCCTGGTTTGCTGTAAATGGCTTCCTCCGTTGACCGGTTTTCGGATTGTGAAATCCAGCGTTGACCGCTGTGTCGCGTAGTGTTTCACTATTGCTACGACTATTGTGTTTGTTTAGTCGTGGCTTGCCGTTGCCGTCTCAGATTTCGGAAGTGCCCAGGTCGCTGGCGTTGTTGCTTTTACGAGCGAGCCAGTTGTCTTCTCCCGCACAAAAGCGAGTCATTAGAGCGGTAAGGGTTGTCATGGATTTAGGTCCTTCCTGGTCGAGGTGACGTGCTAGCCATTCGTCTCGGACGCTATATTTGAAGGCCACAAGGGCTTCTGCGTCTGGACAGTCGACAATTTGGTTCTTTTTGACTAAGAACCTAGTCCAGAGTTCCCTGGCTGACTCGCCGGGCTGTTGGACAATGTGACTTAAGTCATCGGCATCGGATGGCCGGACGTATGTTCCTTGGACGTTGTCACAAAAGGCGTCTTCCAAATCTTCCCAGCTGCTAATAGAATTTTCCGGCAAACTGTTTAGCCAGTACTGCGCTGGCCCCTTAAGCTTGAGAGGCAGGTATTTAATGGCATGAAGGTCGTCTCCGTGAGCCAGGTGGATATGGAGGAGGTAATCCTCAATCCATACTGCGGGATCTGTTGTTCCGTCATATGATGCGATGTTGATGGGTTTAAACCCGTCTGGAAATTCGTGCTCCATTACCTCGTTGGTGAAGCAAAGAGGGTGTGCATCCCCTCTATGTTGGGCCACTCTGTGAAGAACCTCCATTGGATGCCGTTGGCGGCCTCGGGCGTGGTTGGCTCGGTTAAGTCCAGCTAATTGACCATCATCACCGGTCGGGGCATATCCCCTTGATCTGTATGTCGATCTTGTCTCTCCTGTTCCGCCCACTAAGTTTTGGCAGATGTCGCGATTGTTTTCCCGAACCGCGTTGTTCTTACGGCCGTATTGGTTAGTATGCTGTTCTGCTTGGGCTGCTGCTTTATCCGGACCGAACTGTGGTCGACCTGCCGCATTGTTCAATGGTGGAATGGGCTCCAACGCCTTGCCATCATGTGGAGGGAGCCACCTGTTCTTCGGGTGGCTTTTGTCTGGGCCACTAGGGTCGTATTCTATGGCGGCTAGGACCGCGGTCCATTTATCATTGAGCAGATCTTGGCTTCCTTGAAGTTGCAGTTGTTTTATTCTTAGATTCCTTGCTGTGGCCATTAGCCGGCGTTTAAAGCGCTCCTACTTGAGAGGTTCCTCCGGCACGATTAATTCTTTGTTGTCAAGGCTCTCCTCCTCCTCGGAGAGGGGAAGATAATTACTATCCTCCGAGTCTCCATACATGACCTGTTCATCGGGGCTATCTTGCCCGCTTTCCTGGTCCTCCTGTTCGGATCCTGCCTCAACAGGGTCTTCGTTGTCCGGTGTATTATCACCTCCGGTGCTTGTATTGTTTTCTCTTGAGTGGCGTGACTGAGAGTGGCGCGGGGGGCGCAGGTGTTCGGACTGTATACCAGGAGGCTTATCCTCGACTGGATCCTCCTTCTCATCGTCGAGATCGTCGTTGGGTGTGTCTACCATGCACACGTGATACCAGGAAGTGGTCGTCCCGCATCTAGTGGATAGTAAGCTCTGGCCCTGCCCCTCATTGTCGTCCAGACCGTCGATGTCTTCGGAGCATAGGCCAGGCGTGTTGGTTGGGTCTTCGACGGTGGCTATGAAGTGGGTGGCGGGTGGGAAGCAAAATTCTCCATCATCCGCCGTAAGGTCGAACCGAACATAGTTTGGCGATGAGCCGTCTGCCAGGGATAGGTTTTTTAGTGAGTTTAGTAGGTCGCCCATGGGCGAGTGTTGGAAGATGTCCGCGGCGCTGAACTTGAAGATCGATAACCGATCGAGTTCGGTATCCACGGGCTTGTAGGGTTCGGAACTCGATATCGGAGACGAGTCCGGGGTTCCGTTGGTGCAGGTATCGTATGAAGAGGGATCTGCGCGTGGCCCCAACACCACGGACTTGGTGGCCCCCGTGATGGGGTTGAGCCTCCCACCTTCGGACGTCTTGATCTACTCCGGATCTAAGGCCAGAGTTGTTGCAGGAGCTATCTCCTGTATGCGGCCCGAGGATAGGTTTAAGCCATGTTCAACGGGGCGAAGGGGAGCGGTTGCCGCGGTCTCAAATGCGTTGAAGATCAAGTCCCCACGGATGTCTGCGACGTAGTTCAAACTTCCAAATCTGACCCGATGGCCAGGGGCATAGCTGTCGATCTGCTCCAGGTGGCCGAGTGAGTTGGCCCGCAGTACGAAGCCGCCGAATACGAAGATCTATCTGGGGAGGAAGGTTTCACCCTGGACCACGCCATGACTACCGATCGACGGAGCCATCGAACCTTTCGTCGACGGCACATCGGAACTCTCAATGAAAGCACTAATGTCGGTGTCAAAACCGGCGTATCTCGGGTAGGGGTTCCCGAACCGTGCGTCTAGGATCGATGGTAACAGGAGACGGGGGACACAATGTTTACCCAGGTTCGGGCCCTCTCTATGGAGGTAATACCCTACTTCCTGCTTGATTGATCTTCATGAATATGAGTGTTACCAGAGTTGATCTACCACGAGATCGTAATGGCTAAACCCTAGAAGTCTAGCCTATGAGTATATGGTAATGAATCGGTCCTATCCGGACTACGCCCTCCGGTTTATATAGACACCGGAGAGATCTAGGGTTACATGGAGTCGGTTACATAGGAAGAAATCTTCATAATCAATCGCCTAGCTTGCCTTCCACGCTAAGTAGAGTCCAATCTGGACACGGGTATAGTCTTCGGCCTTCATGTCTTCATAGCCCATCAGTCCGGCCCAACAGATAACAGGCCGGACGCCCGAGGACCCCTTAGTCCAGGACTCCCTCAGCCCACACCCTGTCCAAGAGGGTGGGGGGCGCGCCTACCCCCCTGGGCGCGCCCCCTACCTCATGGGCCCCCTGGTGCTCCACCGACCTCAACTCCAACTCTATATATTCACGTTCAGGGAGAAAAAAATCAGAGAGAAGGATTCATCGCGTTTCACGAGACGGAGCCGCCGCCAAGCCATAATCTCTCTCGGGAGGGTTGATTTCGAGTCCGTTCGGGGCTTCGGAGAGGGGAATCCGTCACCATCGTCATCATCAACCTTCCTCCATCACCAATTTCATGATGCTCACCGCCGTGCGTGAGTAATTCCATCGTAGGCTTGCTGGACGGTGATGGGTTGGATGAGATTTACCATGTAATCGAGTTAGTTTTGTTAGGGTTTGATCCCTAGTATTCACTATGTTCTGAGATTGATGTTTCTATGACTTTGCTATGATTAATGCTTGTCACTAGGGCTCGAGTGCCATGATTTTAGATCTGAACCTATTATGTTTTCATGAATATATGTGAGTTCTTAATCCTATCTTGCAAGTCTATAGTCACGTACTATGTGTTATGATCCGGCAACCCCGAAGTGACAATAATCGGGACCACTCCTGGTGATGACCGTAGTTTGAGGAGTTCATGTATTCACTATGTGTTAATGCTTTGGTCTGGTACTTTATTAAAAGGAGGCCTTAATATCCCTTAGTTTCCAATAGGACCCCGCTGCCACGGGAGGGTAGGACAAAAGATGTCATGCAAGTTATTTTCCATAAGCACTTATGACTATATTCGGAATACATGCCTACATTACATTGATGAATTGGAGACGTTCTGTGTCACCCTATGTTATAACTATTGCATGAGAAATTGCATCCTGCATAATTTTCCATCACTGATCCAATGCCTACAAGATTTTCACATATTGCTCTTTGCTTAGTTACTTTTCCGTTGCCACTGTTACAATTACTACAAAACTGCTACTGTTACTTTTGCTACCGTTACCGTTACTTCCATACTACTTTGCTACTAAATACTTTGCTGCAGATACTAAGTTATCCAGGTGTGGTTGAATTGACAACTGAACTGCTAATACTTGAGAATATTCTTTGGCTCCCCTTGTGTCGAATCAATAAATTTGGGTTGAATACTCTATCCTCGAAAACTGTTGCGATCCCCTATACTTGTGGGTTATCAAGACTATTTTCTGACGCCATTGTCGGCGGGGAGCATAGCTCTGTTCTTTGAGTCACTTGGGATTTATATCTGCTGGTCACTATGAGGAACTTGAAAGACGAAAGAACTAAGATTTTTCCCTCAACTACGAGGGGAGGTAAGGAACTGCCATCTAGCTCTGCACTTGATTCACCTTCTATTTTGAGTAAGCTTGCGACACCTAAACTTGCTTCTGCTATTAATTCTGATATTTCGCATATTATTGATGATGCCACTTCTGCTATGCATGATACTTCTGATGAAACTACTTCTATGCTTGATACAACTGTTCCACTTGGTGAATTTCTTGATGAACAACTTGCTAGGGCTAGAGAGAATAAAATTATTGAAACTGATAATATTGATGAAAGTGATGATGAAGATTTTGCCCCTAGATATGAATTGCCTGTTGTGCCCGAGGGTTATGTTATGGATGAAGAAACTGCTAGAGACTTTCTTGCTTGCAATGATAGGAATGATCTTAAGAAATTATTAGCTAAGCTGAAGGAAAAGTCTTTGAATGCTAGAATGAAATATGACCCTGCTTTTGCTACTTCACTTATCTGTCTTACTGATAAGGATTATGATTTCTCTGTTAATCCCGAGATAATTAATTTGGTTGAATCTGATCCTTTCTATGGCTATGAATCTGAAATTGTTGTGGCACATCTTACTAAATTAAATGATATAGCCACCCTATTCACTAATGATGAGAAAACTCGCTACTACTATATCCTTAAATTATTTCCGTTCCCACTAAAGGGTGATGCTAAAACATGGTTTAATTCTCTTGATCCTGGTTGTGTGCGTAGTCCCCAGGATATGATTTATTACTTCTCTGCTAAATATTTCCCCGCTTATAAGAAACAAGCTGCTTTAAGGGAAATATATACTTTTGTGCAAATTAAAGAAGAGAGTCTCCCAAAAGCTTGGGGGAGGCTTCTCCAATTACTTAATGCTTTGCCTGATCATCCTCTCAAGAAAAATGAAATACTTGATATCTTTTATAATGGACTAACCGATGCTTCCAGAGACCATTTGGATAGTTGTGTTGATTGTGTTTTCAGGGAAAGAACAGTTGATCAAGCTGAATTGCTATTGAATAATATGTTGACTAATCTATACCTGTACTAATCCTAGACTCCCTAGAAATTCCAGCATTAATCAGTAAATAGGAACCGTTAATCTCGGTGGGACCGAGTTATTACGGTTTAGATCAGATCAGCCGATATATACATATTAAATATTTTTTAACAGAAAATAAGAGTTGTTTAGTTGGTGGGACCGTATTAGTAGGGGTAGAGTAATTTTATTAAAAGGATCACTTACGTAGGTTGTGAAAAAAGAGATTGGATCAGTTATTAATAAAATATTGACTGTAACTGCCATCTCAACCGATTTACTATTCCAACGATCCCTCATCCTTATTTTTTCTCTCTCCTCCCGATGGAAAGGATCGATCCTTCCTCAAAAAATACTCACGCAATATGTATCCCTTCTCTTTCCAATCCTCTTTGATCTTCCAATGTCGGTACGCAATCTACGTACAAGCCAACACCGAAGCCGTCCCTCACCCCTTCCGATGCAGATGGCTTGCTGCGCCGTCCAGGAGATTATGAATGCACTATCCGAGCTACAACTCGATGGTCATGGTCGACCGACCGTGGCTGCTGCCGTGCCGCCTATTTCTACTCATCCGCCCCCAGCTTCCAAAATCCACCAGCGCGCCAACTATCAGATCCGTCATCTACCTACTATCTTTCAATTTCATGTCCTCACCTGGCTGCAATCTAACCATGGTGATGGGTCATGCAGGGTAGGGTAAGAAGTAGCGATTTTGTTCTTAAGTAGATGGTCCTCCCATCGTATGTGGTGTATTGATCGTTCGAGAACCTACTAGGGACTGGCAGCATAGAGATTTACCTGTCCGAAGTCAAGTTCGTTCTGGGTTGTCCATCTCCACTGGCAAGTATCGTAAACGTAAATTCCTTGATTATCCTTCTTGATTTTTCTCTAGCTCTAACATAACACCACATATCTCTTCTATTTTTACAAGTACAATTTGCGCAAAGCCAAGCCGCCGATTTCAAGGTCTCTAGATTATATCAGTAGCTAAACTGGTCATATTTGTTTCCTTCTCAGTGAGATATGTTTGCATGGTGAATTTGTTTGTTTTGTGCTGGTAGATGATTCCCAGGTGGTGGTTCGGACAATATGCAGCTGCTATATACAACTAGGATTGTTATTCAAAAGTCTGAACAACGACCTGTGCCTCTTCTGCCATGTCTCCCAGGCCTTCATGGCATCTAATCGGCTGTGTCCAGTACTCCAGTTACACAAGAGAACAACCATTACAACAACACATGTGTAACATCCCAAATTTTGGAATGTTAATATAATTAATTGAATTGTTTGTTTGTTTGCTTGAGTGAATTAAACTTGAGTGAAATTTGAACCTTTTCAAAAACTTTTGAAAGAGAGGGAATAAAATGACTTTCCCCTTCTCCGGTAAATTCAAATTCATCCTATTAAAATCAATGAGAGAAGATGACATGACTTCTTCAACTATAAAGAATTTGAACGGAGTTTTGCAATTTAATTCTTTCAAATATTTGCACTTGCTTCTCTATTTTTCTTCCCGAGAAATACCCGAAAATAAATTCTTGCAAGCAAGAAAGAGCGGAGGAAAATGAC
The DNA here is from genome assembly GCA_021605205.1 of Aegilops longissima. Lineage (NCBI taxonomy): Eukaryota > Viridiplantae > Streptophyta > Magnoliopsida > Poales > Poaceae > Aegilops > Aegilops longissima. Next base: position 147,319,524 of record CM038682.1, on the reverse strand, counting down.
CCTCCAAAATCAGGGGCATTTTGAAAATATTTGAGCCAAGAAAACCAAAGTTTTTATTTAAAATTATTTGCAAAAAGAAATAAAGCCTTTAGGGATTTTCTGAAAAACATTTTTTTAAGTTTTTATTTTGGCCGTGGAATAATGCTCATCATCTACATTTTATTTTTCTGATAATTTTAGTATATAAAACTCTTTATTCGAATTGATTTGATTTCCTTTTATTGTTTTAGTTTCCTAATTTTAAAAATAGGAATGGAATCGTTTTATTAGGAAAACCTGCTGGCCCATTAAGCACTTTCCTATTCTAGCCCAACAAGAGATCATCTCCTTACTCTGTTTCCTCTCACGTTACACAAGCTTTCCATATCCATGGAGACAGGAATCTCCACCTTCCCGATCTCCCTCGTCTTTCCATCCCAGCGCCTCCCGAGACCGCCTATAAAACCCCTCCTCTCCTCGTTCCATTTTTCCCATCACCACGCCTCCCTGCCCGTAGCCTTCTCCACCACCGTCCTCCTTTTCCTGCCTAGAACGCCACCAGAGCTCTCCTGAACCTCCCATCGCCCAGCGCCACCTCCCAAGCGCCGACCCCTCCTCCGCCACCCCCACCTCGCCTTGGCGACCTCGCCCCCTCCGAGCAGCCTCCACATCGCCGTCTCCTTCCTGCCATCTCTGCCTCACGACAGGTAACTCCGTTTTTTTTTTCAGATTTATTTCCGTAACAGATTTAGTTCTGTTCTTGTTTAGCTTATAACTTTTGATCTAGAAGTCCAATGATGCTGATTCTTTTGCGTTAGATCACAATTTTCTTGTAGTTTCCAAAATATATAATTTGTCTATGTTTGGATTAATAAAATTGAGTTAGATCAGATTTGAATTAAAGCTTGTTTTGCTTATTCCGGGAGTTTAAAATAGATTTTTATTTGATTCTTTTTCTACTGATCACTAGTGATCATATTTACCAGTGGTAAAAACTTCAATTTTTTTGAGTATTTTAGCTTATTGTTTCATGTAAAACAAATTCTGTTTTAGTTCTATTCAATTATAGCTACTTCTTTTCTATAGTTGTCTTTAAATTATTTTATTTTATATTTCAGAAAGTTTATGTTTGGTTTCTATTAGTTAAACAGTAGGTGTTCAACAAGTTTTTATATTTATTTTATTTTTGTTATCGTGAAATCAATTCAAGTTCGCTAATAACTTGCAATGGATTTCTCTACTGTTTTAACTCCCAATTGAAAATACTTTCAAAATAGCTTTATGAAAAAAATACTTTATTTTGTCTTAACTAAATTTATATTTTATTCTCTGTTATTTTAGTGTTTTATTTTCCGTTAGACAAAACTATTTTTGTGAATGTTGTAGAAGAAGACTCCTAGTTTTATTTGAAGTTCCTTCGATTCTTATTCGCTCTCTCTTTTGTTTTGATTGTTAGTGCTAGTGCTTATGTGAATGATATGTTGTTATATAGATTTCATCAGAGTGACGAGTAGTCTATCAAGTTATTTCTTGAGAACGATAATTCTTCTTCGTCAACATCACCAGCAAGTTCACTTTGACCATGCTTTCTTACCTATGTTTTATTGCATTTAGTGGCACCTTTGCAACCACCCCTCAAGAGTGTTATTGAAATTCTTGTAGTTGAGTAGTATGCATGAGGTAGGAACCCATCACCCTGTTACCAAGCCCGGACGTTATTCTATTCTAATGCTACGCTGTAGTAGACGGGTTTGGTATGAGTGTTCGAGAGTGGTGTGAAGAAGGAGGACTCTACGCCAATGACGACAACTCCATGATGGAATCTGCAAGGACTGCATCTTCAAGGCCTCAAGACTTCAAGAATCAAGACAAGAATTCAATACACACTCTGGGTGAAGGATTTGTTGACGGGCACCTGGAGAAACCAGTGGTTGGCGGGATGCATGGAGAAGCACCATGACATCTTGCGGAAAGCTTCACCCAGACTCAAAGAGACGGAAGAATACTTCATGCCCGAAGCTTACCTGCAAACGCAAGTCACTATGGCCTCTGGCTTGGTTGACCTTAGTTGTGACTCTGGCTGGGACGGTGCTAGCAGATGTAGAACTACGGTAGGATTGGATGGGTACCGGACAGTGGTCAGAGGAACTCTTTGGAAGACCATGTTTCGGTCATCTTGTTCTCAAACACTCTGAAGTGCGAGAACGTAAAGAGAGGGATCGAATCTTGCGGGTAAAGTGTACAAACCTCTGCAGAGGGTTTAAACCTAATCGATTAGCCGTGTCCCCGGTTACGGACAATTTGAGCCTCTGGACTTGGATCTATCTCGGAACTCTCAACACCTGATTGATAACTTAATTGTGGGCAACTTATGATGATTTGGGCTATGAGACATCGGTTGGCGGAACCATGTCATGACAGAAAAACTCCATAGTACAGACTTCATTATTCCTTTGATGTAGGTAAAATAAAACTAGCTTTTACGCAAACAAAACTCAGATACAGAGCCACAAAGCCATACTGCATATAGTATAGTTTATCATCTGTTTTATCTTATTGTGATCTTGCGGTACATTCAATGTAATGACCTACACGGCTGCAACGTATCATGTTGTAGATATTTCCTCGACGAGTAAGAGTTACGATACTGGTTACGGTCTACACTCAACTCGCCGATGGCGTTGATGGGACTCCACACCCGCTTGATTGTTTCCGCTGATTATTATGAGGTATATATCATTTTACGTTATTTATACATGTGATTGCACTTTGATATATACATTGATGTACTGTGTGTGCCAAAGATACTTGATCCGTGGATGGCACAAGAATACGTAGGCTTGACCGTCTGAGGTCGGGTCGCTACAGATATGGTATCAGAGCACATGTTGGCTGTAGAACGTGACCCTAGAAAATGACTTAGTAATATGAAGACCCCAATAGGAATGACCTTTGTTTTGTACTACTCTCGTAACACCTCATTCCTTTTACTAAACCTTCCTTATCTCAAACTATAGATGGAGAGCTACATTCTGAACAAAAGAGAACACTACGAGAAGGTTCTTGGAGGCCCCTTCCTTGTGGAGCTAGTCAGGCTGCTGAAGTTACCGATACCTGAGATCAAGGCAACTAAGAGGACGGCCAGATCGTGGGGAGTCAAGACCCAAGTTTTGGTCGTAAAGAAGCCCCCAAGACTGCAGACATCAGCTTCGAACTATAATTAGTGATCGTGATATGGGCATCAACACTGCCGTCCATGATGCTATTGCACGCTTATGCTATCGCCATCGTGTTGCACTAAACCCACACTTCTTTGGAAGGATGGGATGGCAGAAGTCGATGGAGCAACTATTGCCTTGACGGAAGCGCAAAAGATGAAGTTCTCCCCACTTTTAGTGTATAATCGGGATCTGGAACAATACGTCAAGAATCTTCAGATGGACCTCCGGAAGCCCTGCTCGACAATGAAGCACTACGAGAAGAGGTCAAGACTCGAGACTGAAGGTAAACAAGCTGGAGGAGGAGAACCTCGAGATCTCGAGAATGCGCCAGAATCAAGAACAGCAGGACCATGTCTCATGCAAAGGACGTTGAGATCCGTAAGCTCAAGGAACAACTTCAGACATACAGTGGTCGCTACAAGAAACTCCGTGTCGACAGAGAAAATCTAGCGAAAGAACTGGAGGAGATCAAGTCCACACGTAAGAAGCCCGGTGGGGACAATGACCAAGTTCCTAATAAATTAGCTTAGTAGTATCCCACCATGAGAGAAATAAAGATGAACGCTTCCTCGATTTAAGTATCGACCATACCAACTTATGTGGGTGGCGATATCGTAGTATTGATTGAATAAATGAATGCTTGGTTGCTATTATTTTGTGTTTTTATTGAATGGTTGGATAGATGCGATATACGAGATTTGTATTTATTTCAACCATGAGAGACGTAAGTTACGGAAGAATGGTAGAAGGCCTTCATATGGGAACAGCATCAGAATTGGAAAACTCCGAGCATTGAAGACCAAGAAATGAGGACTTAGAAACGAAACCATAGTAGAACGCCCATTACAAACGATAATTTTGTTGATGAGTGGGTAATTGCTTTCTTTCTATCTCAACCAAACCCGGAATCTTGAACCCATGGACAACCGAACACCAAACTTTTCTGGAGACAATTGCAATTTCCCCATGGAGATACATTCCTTGTTCTGAGCACCCCTCCTATCCTACACATGCAGATGACAACCCTTTATGAGTCTTTCCTTAAGGGCCCTGAAACGATCATGACCCTGACGAGTGATCATGATTACCCGAAGATCCTGAAGGACATGATGAAGCATATTCACCTTGAAGGAGATGCAGGTCTACAAAGGCTACCCTTTCATGCAAAAGGAGTGGAACTTTGGTATGTGGAGGTACACCTCCACCATTTGAAAGGAGTTTGCCCAAAGATGATGGGGCAGTACTTTTCATTTCACGTGTGCCACAAGCAACTTTCTTCGATGCTGTTCGTGAAGCAGCCATGGAAGCCATACGCCATCGAGAAATACTTGAAGCAAGACTCCGCTATACTCAGGAATACCTAAGAGAAGTGCATGCAGAGATGATGAAGGTGAAGCTCAAGACCACCATGATGAAAAAGAAGATTGAAGATTTCAAGGCTCATGTCGCACACTTCCATTGGATCAAGAATCCTCGAGGAGGATAAATGAATAAAGTTGGAAGTAATGCCCACCATACCAAATCATGTGGGTGGCAGCATTTGTAACAAAGTACTTTTGGAATTTGAATTTACTGAAAATGGTTAAGGATGTAATGAAAGATTGATATGAAAATAATGAGATTTTATGGATAAACTTGTGCATTCTTTTGGTCATAGTACTCTGTAAAGCCACAAGATCAATGAAGAAAGAAATGTGTTATTCATGACGGTCCATAGAAGGAAGCTGGACAAAATAAGTTGGAGTTTTGTTTTGATATGATGGTATGAAGAAACAGAGTACTACTGGATTTAAAGGAGGTGTAATATGGAACAAGAGAGTTACTCCAAGGATGAGTGAAATTTGTACAAGTGTTGAAGTGGGCTCATAACCCATAGGCCCAGGAATTAATAAGGGTCAAGTACCCACTGGAAGAAGAAATTTTGGGAAGACTGCGATTTGATCAGCAGACGTTTCGTAGGAGATTACGCAAAAAACCTAAGAGTGGTGAAGTAACGATAGATGTTTTTGTTTGGCTTGCAGAAACCATGGATTTACTCGAACCCAATTCGAGGACAAGAGAAATTCTGCAATGCTTGTGAGTATGCCCAAGTGTTAGAATACGTGATTCGATATTTACGTATGTGGTAATGATTCAAGTACGGGATGGATTGGCCCCCATACCGAAGACTTCTATCATGAACTATCATATGTTGATGGAAAATCAGAGAGCCTTGAAAACCTTTGAAGAGTGTCGACGCGATAAGCCATAAAACCATAGAATGGTAGGACGATGGAACCCTTTACAGCAACCGCTGCCAATCGAGGATATACGGTGAAGTTCAACCTGACCCATTTTCTGCAGGAGAAAACATTATTGGTAGACCACCATGAGTGTTTCGATAGTGGTTTAGAGTGAACACAGACCCATCAGCTAAGAAGATTCAGTCTCGGACGAATTTCAACTTTGACGAACCGACCCAAGATTCTGAGGAAAACTCTTCTGACAGAAGAGCCTTAATGAAGGAGCTATTGTAAGATACGTGAAGAGACATACATTGTCAGCCCTCCAGAGGAAATATCTGAGTTTATTGGAACCATGACCTTGTTTTTAAGTGTGGTAGCACCCCTGACCTTTCTGACCAAGACATTTGCTAGAAGACCCCAACCCCTAACCTTTTCTTGCTAGCCTCTTCGAATCTCGAGGACGAGATTCATTTTAAGTGTGGTAGGTTTGTAACATCCCAAATTTTGGAATGTTAATATAATTAATTGAATTGTTTGTTTGCTTGCTTGAGTGAATTAAACTTGAGTGAAATTTGAACCTTTTCAAAAACTTTTGAAAGAGAGGGAATAAAATGACTTTCCCCTTCTCCGGTAAATTCAAATTCATCCTATTAAAATCAATGAGAGAAGATGACATGACTTCTTCAACTATAAAGAATTTGAACGGAGTTTTGCAATTTAATTCTTTCAAATATTTGCACTTGCTTCTCTATTTTTCTTCCCGAGAAATACCCGAAAATAAATTCTTGCAAGCAAGAAAGAGCGGAGGAAAATGACCCTCCAAAATCAGGGGCATTTTGAAAATATTTGAGCCAAGAAAACCAAAGTTTTTATTTAAAATTATTTGCAAAAAGAAATAAAGCCTTTAGGGATTTTCTGAAAACATTTTTTAAGTTTTATTTTGGCCGTGGAATAATGCTCATCATCTACATTTTATTTTTCTGATAATTTTAGTATATAAAACTCTTTATTCGAATTGATTTGATTTCCTTTTTATTGTTTTAGTTTCCTAATTTTAAAAATAGGAATGGAATCGCTTTTATTAGGAAAAACCTGCTGGCCCATTAAGCACTTTCCTATTCTAGCCCAACAAGAGATCATCTCCTTCCTCTGTTTCCTCTCACGTTACACAAGCTTTCCATATCCATGGAGACAGGAATCTCCACCTTCCCGATCTCCTCGTCTTTCCATCCCAGCGCCTCCCGAGACCGCCTATAAAACCCCTCCTCTGCTCGCTCCATTTTTCCCATCACCACGCCTCCCTGCCCGTAGCCTTCTCGCCACCGTCCTCCTTTTCCTGCCTAGAACGCCACCAGAGCTCTCCTGAACCTCCCATCGCCCAGCGCCACCTCCCAAGCGCCGACCCTCCTCCGCCACCCCACCCTGCTTGGCGACCTCGCCTCGCCGAGCAGCCTCCACATCGCCGCCTCCTTCCTGCCATCTCTGCCTCACGTCAGGTAACTCCGCTGTTTTTCAGATTTATTTCCGTAACAGATTTAGTTCCGTTCTTGTTTAGCTTATAACTTTTGATCTAGAAGTCCAATGATGCTGATTCTTTTGCGTTAGATCACAATTTTCTTGTAGTTTCCAAAATATATAATTTGTCTATGTTTGGATTAATAAAAATTGAGTTAGATCAGATTTGAATTAAAGCTTGTTTTGCTTATTCCGGGAGTTTAAAATAGATTTTTATTTGATTCTTTTTCTACTGATCACTAGTGATCATATTTACCAGTGGTAAAACTTCAATTTTTTTTGAGTATTTTAGCTTATTGTTTCATGTAAAACAAATTCTGTTTTAGTTCTATTCAATTATAGCTACTTCTTTTCTATAGTTGTCTTTAAATTATTTTATTTTATATTTCAGAAAGTTTATGTTTGGTTTCTATTAGTTAAACAGTAGGTGTTCAACAAGTTTTTATATTTATTTTTATTTTTGTTATCGTGAAATCAATTCAAGTTCGCTAATAACTTGCAATGGATTTCTCTACTGTTTTAACTCCCAATTGAAAATACTTTCAAAATAGCTTTATGAAAAAAATACTTTATTTTGTCTTAACTAAATTTATATTTTATTCTCTGTTATTTTAGTGTTTTATTTTCCGTTAGACAAAACTATTTTTGTGAATGTTGTAGAAGAAGACTCCCTAGTTTTATTTGAAGTTCCTTCGGATTCTTATTCGCTCTCTCTTTTGTTTTGATTGTTAGTGTGAGTGCTTATGTGAATGATATGTTGTTATATAGATTTCATCAGAGAGTGACGAGTAGTCTATCAAGTTATTTCTTGAGAACGATAATTCTTCTTCGTCAACATCACCAGGCAAGTTCACTTTGACCATGCTTTCTTACCTATGTTTTATTGCATTTAGTGGCACCTTTGCAACCACCCTCAGAGTGTTATTGAAATTTTGTAGTTGAGTAGTATGCATGAGGTAGGAACCCATCACCCTGTTACCAAGCCCGGACGTTATTCTATTCTAATGCTACGCTGTAGTAGACGGGTTTGGTATGAGTGTTCGAGAGTGTGTGAAGAAGGAGGACTCTACGCCAATGACGATAACTCCATGACGGAATCTGCAAGGACTGCATCTTCAAGGCCTCAAGACTTCAAGACTCAAGACAAGAATTCAATACACACTCACTGGGTGAAGGATTTGTTGACGGGCACCTGGAGAAACCAGTGGTTGGCGGGATGCATGGAGAAGCGCGATGACATCTTGCGGAAAGCTTCACCCAGACTCAAAGAGACGGAAGAATACTTCATGCCCGAAGCTTACCCGTGCAACCGCAAGTCACTATGGGCTCGGCTTGGTTGACCTTAGTTGTGACTCTGGCTGGGACGGTGCTAGCAGATGTAGAACTACGGTAGGATTGGATGGGTACCGGACAGTGGTCAGAGGAACTCTTTGGAAGACCATGTTTCGGTCATCTTGTTCTCAAACACTCTGAAGTGCGAGAACGTAAAGAGAGGGATCGAATCTTGTGGGTAAAGTGTACAAACCTCTGCAGAGGGTTTAAACCTAATCGATTAGCCGTGTCCCCGGTTACGGACAATTTGAGCCTCTGGACTTGGATCTATCTCGGAACTCTCAACACCTGATTGATAACTTAATTGTGGGCAACTTATGATGATTTGGGCTATGAGACATCGGTTGGCGGAACCATGTCATGACAGAAAAACTCCATAGTACAGACTTCATTATTCCTTTGATGTAGGTAAAATAAAACTAGCTTTTACGCAAACAAAACTCAGATACAGAGCCACAAAGCCATACTGCATATAGTATAGTTTATCATCTGTTTTATCTTATTGTGATCTTGCCGGTACATTCAATGTACTGACCTACACGGCTGCAACGTATCATGTTGCAGATATTTCCTCGACGAGTAAGAGTTACGATACAGGGTTACGGTCTACACTCAACCTGCCGATGGCGTTGATGGGACTCCACACCCGTTTGATTGTTTCCGCTGATTATTATGAGGTATATATCATTTTACGTTATTTATACATGTGATTGCACTTTGATATATACATTGATGTACTGTGTGTGCCAGCATACTGATCCAGGGATGGCACAGTAACACAGAGGCTTGACCGTCTGAGGTCGGGTCGCTACAACATGCAGATCTAAGGGGGGAAGTAGGAGTGAGCTCAACGGAAATTGAAAACATGTCGTACATGCTGGAAGTAGGGACATCGGAATATGTGAGCTAACTTAACGACAGATGCTTACGCCGGTACGTGCTTCGGAGATTGGATATTAAGTAATATATATTCACTGTGAAACTAACATGATGCTTCAGGCTTGACTCCTTTGACGACTGGGAGTGTATCATACATTTTGTTGCGGTTCAGCAATACGTATATTTTTTTCTCAAAGGAACTAATGATCAATTTAATATTTTTCTTAGCAAACATTTTGATTCTCTTTGAGAAGAAATAATCAGTTTTTAGACCAATTTTAGTTGATGTCCCATATAATATGTCGCAGTGGATGAACAGGAACACGTGCATGGCCGTTAAATCAGAACTCTTGCGGCACACACGTCGCTGGAAAATTTCCAATGCCTACCAAGGCAGCGACCTCACCGAGAATGGCGGATGTGATGAGGTCGGACGTTCCATGTTAGGAAAAAGTTCCGCTGTTCAGTTAATAAATTCTTAGTGTTAGTCTTCGTAGGCTAATTAAAATTGAGGACCTCAGAGCAAGAGAATCTCGCCACCATCCCAGTATGTTTTTCGGTTGTTAACCTGTATGCTAATTTGATGTCAACAGAGAAAGAGACTCTATGGACTAAGGATTACATGATGGATACAACGGATTGAAAACATGAGACGAGGACTGACATTTTTTTAGTTTTCCCAGAATCAAATGAAAGTATGAGCTGGCCTTCCCATCTGAGCTTCCTTTTCTTTATGGCTCACATACAAATAAAGAAGAAAAGCGAATGAACATTATAGCCCAGTTGATGAGTTGCTTCTCTCAACGGAACATGGGCAGTGGGTGGAGCATCATCCTGGGACATACCAGCCTAACTAATGTTCCAAAGTACACCATAAAACAACAAGGCAACAAGGTGATTGTATTTTCCCTCCTTTCTCACAGATCATTTATATTCATTTCAAATAAGTTACCAATGACATTCAATGGGAAAAAGATGGGATTGTCATGTATTTTCAAGGTACATACTATTTTCATGCTTGGGCATTACTTCTTCTTGGGCTTTAGTATGCTGGTCCTAGCAGTGTGCATTGAGAACATATTTATTTCAATTCTAAGAAGTAACATGTTCCAACTTATATCATTATTATGATCTAACACGCAGAAGCCCCCGAGTATATCATTCAATCATGTCACTGATCCACTGTCTATGGCAAACCCATGCTACTGCCTTTTGTTTGCACATTAAAGTCCTTCATAGATGAAGCCATAATCATGACGGAGTAATGCTAACAAGAAAATTCATATATACAATATGAAGAAGATAGATGATGTTTCGACAAGCTATATCAGGAAAAATATGCATTCGAATGTTACATGCAGTGATCCCAAAAATATTCTAACAACTCAATTCCCACAGCGAAGTAGTAAGGCTTACAAACAGAAACTAAAGGCAAGAGAGGGATAAGAATACAAAAACACATTTACTAAGCATACATTTTCAAATCATGCAACTATTGATGGAACTATACCCTAAAAATCAAGGAGTCTACATCCATACTTGAAAGACGCATTTATAGAACATTTCAATACTTTTTTTACTAGCCCGTGCGAATGCACGGGTTGACGACTAGTGAAAATAATTGGGCACTTCCTGAACCAACTCCTAAGCCAACTCCGAAGAAAAGGGGTATTCTATTTCTCAGTCCTGATGATATGCAAGAGCCAAGGAAATCTATAAAAGAAAAAGGTATTAAAACTGAAGATGTTAAGAATTTACCTCCTATTGAAGAAATACATGGTCTTAATTTGCCGCCAATTAAAGAAATACATGGTGTTGATAATCCGACACAGGTAGTAAAGGTAAATTCTCAATATAGATTTGATGAAGGTGGTATTCCTCGTTATAAGTCTGCTAGCCAATGCTTAGATGAGTTTGATAATTTTATTGTTAAACAAGAAAACTTCAATGCTTATGCTGGTAGACAATTGAAACGTAATGCTTATATGATTGAGCACTTAAGTGATTATATGTCTAGAGTTAAAGGTGAACTTAAACTCATTAGTAAACATGCTTCTATGGTTACCACTCAAGTAGAACAAGTGCTTAAAGCTCAAAATGATTTGCTCAATGAATTAAATAATAAGAAGAATGATAATGCTGTTAGAGTTATGACTAGAGGGGGAAAATGACTCAGGAACCTTTGTATCCTGAAGGTCACCCTAAGAGAAATGAGCAAGATTCTCAGAGAACTAATGTTGATGCACCTAGTCCTTCTAAAAAGAAGAAAAATAAAAATGATAGGACTTTGCATGCTTCTACTGAACCTTTTGTTGACACACCTGAAAATCCCAATGATATTTCTATTTCCGAAGCTGAAACACAATCTGGTGATGAACATGAACCTAGTGATAATGTTAATGTTAATGATAATGTTCATGTTGATGCTCAACCTAGTAAGGACAATGAGGTAGAGATTGAACCTGCTGTTGATCTTGATAACCCACAATCAAAGAATCAACATTATGATAAGAGAGACTTCGTTGCTAGGAAGCATGGTAAAGAAAGAGAAGCATGGGTTCAGAAACCCATGCCCTTTCCTCCTAAACCATCCAAGAAAAAGGATGATGAGGATTTTGAGCGCTTTGATGAAATGATTAGACCTATCTTCTTGCGTATGCGTTTGACTGATATGCTTAAAATGAATCCTTATGCTAAGTACATGAAAGATATTGTTACTAATAAGAGAAAGATAACGGAAGCTGAAATTTCCACCATGCTTGCTAATTATACTTTTAAGGGTGGAATACCTAAGAAACTAGGAGATCCAGGAGTACCAACTATACCATGCTCCATTAAAAGAAACTATGCTAGAACTGCTTTATGTGATCTTGGAGCCGGTGTTAGTGTTATGCCTCTTTCTTTATATTGTAGACTTGATTTGAATAAGTTGACACCTACTGAAATATCTTTACAAATGGCTGATAAATCAACTGTGATACCTGTCGGTATTTGTGAGGATGTGCCTGTTGTGGTTGCAAACGTTACTATTTTAACGGACTTTGTTATTCTTGATATTCCCGAGGACGATAGTATGTCGATTATCCTTGGTAGACCCTTTTTGAATACTGCAGGGGCTGTTATTGATTGCAACAAAGGCAATGTCACTTTTCATGTTAATGGTAATGATCATACGGTACACTTTTTGAGGAAACAACCTCAAGTCCACAGTATCAATTCTATGGAAAAATTTCATCGAATATTATTGGAGGTTTTGAATTTCCTCTACCTACTGTCAAGAAGAAATATGATATTCTTATTGTTGGGTATGTGCATATCCCATTTGAGGTAACCTAGTGTTATTCGAAATTTCTTCGGTTCCATGTTATTTAGAATGAGTTTGTTAACAGGACTTGATCAACCTTGTTAGTTGATTCCTTTTGATGAGCATGAGATGGATGAAGTTGGAAAACACAACCTTCGGTACCCTCCTTTTACTTTCTGTATTTTAGATTAAATAAAGCAAAAAAAGTATTTTCTGTCAGTTTTTAGAGTTATCCGTGCAATAAAAAATACCCCGAAAATAAAAGTTCTCCAAATGCCCCGAAAATGAACTATGATTTTTTCTAGAATATTTGAGAATATTTGGCACTGAGAACACATCACGGGGAGCAAGCACCTGGTCACGAGGGTCCAGGGCGCGCCCACCCCCCTGGGTGCGCCCCCTACCTCGTGGGCCCATGGTGGCTCCCCTCCACTTATTCTAGCCACCACACCTCCTTCTTCCTCCCAAAAAATTCACCAACCAGCTCAAGCACGAGTTGTAGCTAATTTTGCTGCCATTTTCGATCTCCTTGCTCAAAGCTCCACTCACAAAACTGCTTTGGGGGATTGTTCTTCGGTATGTTACTCCTCCAATGGTCCAATTAGTTTTTGTTCTAGTGCTTTATTCATTGCAATTTTTTGCTGCCTAGGTGACCCTGTTCTTGAGCTTGCATGTCAAATTTATATGGTCCCAAGTAGTTCTAATGCATGATATAGTCTCTAGGCACTTGTGGGAGTAGTTGCTATCAATTTTGTTGAGTTTGGTTCACTTCTATTTTAAGTTACTAAAAATTTTCAGAGGAAGAAATATGTCTAGGAAATTGTACCAAGGTGGTTCTTCAAGGAAGCAGGGATCCAGGCCCGCAATGCGTGAACCGGACCATGAACCACCAAGAGAAGCTCAAGTGCGGCCTTGTGAATGGCTGTCAGAAGATTTGATGGTCCAAGCAGGAATTCAGGAGGAATTTTACGCATATGTGCGTAATGCTGAACTCGAGGACTTCATGCTAGGTAAGTGCCGTCAGTATTACTACCTAACTGATTCCTTTGTGAGAAGGTTCAAATTTTCATCTTCACGTAATTCTCACACTATCCTATTTGATATATATGGTAAATCTTACACTATGGACTTAGAGGATTTTAATACTGCTTGTAAACTTCCGCAGTGGGTTAGTGCGAGTGAACCTCACAAATCTGAGTTTAAAGATTTTCTTGCTAGTATTACTGTGGGGGAATCTAGAGAGATAACACAAGCTACCATAGGGAGCATTCAATTTCCTGCTATACATTATTTTGCTCTCTTTATAGGTAGATGCATAAATGGTAAGGATGAGGCATGCCACATGTGTGTTCCTGACCTTAGTGTTCTCAAGAGTGTTGTTTTAGGAGATAAATGATATAACTTGGGGGCCATCGTTGCACGAAGGTTGCAAAATAATGGTTTAAGTGGAGACTTGTTTGGTGGGATTTATGCAACCCATGTGGCTAATTTTCTTGAAATACCCATACGTGAAAATGATATGGAATTGCCTCCCGCTTATCTAGATTACGATGCTATGGTTCGCCATCAGTTCATTGAGAGGAATGAATAGCCTCTCCAGTACCGACTAATGTTTGACAGGCGCCGTACTTTCCATGTTACTCTCTTTGCTCCTACTTTTCTTTGACTTTCAGGCAAAAGGGAGATATATTATAACCAGAGAGGAGGCGAACGAGTATAAGAGGAGGACGGAAGCAGCTCGCCTCCAAGCGGCAGCTCATGAGGCGGTAGCTGCTGCTTCTCAGTACGACCCCAACTATAACTTTGGATATCCGCCAGGCCAGCCGTGGCCATAGACCAACTTAGGCCAAAAGCCTAAGCTTGGGGGAGTACGTATTTCTCACCGACATTACATTTATGTTCACACACTCATTCTAGTTGTCGGTGCTCATACTTTTTCACTGTACTATCCATGCTAGTTTATTTTCCTTTTTATGCTTTCTTCTTGTGTGTTTGAATAACCTTAGGAAAAACCAAAAAAAAATAGTTGCAGCTTTTAGCTAGTTTACTTTCCATGCCTGTAGTAGTAATAATTAAAAGAAAACCCCCAAAAAAATTCATTCTTCTTTTGCTTGTTGTGAGCTTTCCCATGTACATAGTTTTATTTCTTTTCTTTGGGGGTCGAGAGGAGAAGACCATAATGAAAATGTTGAAGTGGCTCTTATATGCATTATTGTTGATTTGACCAAGAGCCCATATTATCTTGTCTTCTCCTGTGTGTCAGATGCTTGCAGATTCTAGCTTAGTCCAATGCACATGCACTATTATTATTATACACATCGTTCGGTCATGCCAGTGAAAGGCAATTATGATGATATATGATGAACTGATTGAGATGAGAGAAGCTGGTATGAACTCGACCTCTCTTGTTTTTGTAAATATGATTAGTTCATCGTTCCTGATTCAGCCTATTATGAATGAAACATGTTTGCAATGACAATTAGAGATTATAGTTGCTTATGCCATGCTTAATTAGCTAGGAGTTTATAATGGTTTACCTTGCGTGCCAACATGCTATTAAAATGGCTGTGATGTGGTATGATAGGGTGGTATCCTCCTTTGAATAATTCGAGTGACTTGACTTGGCACATGTTCACGCTTGTAGTTGAAACAAAATCAACATAGCCTCCACGATATTTATGTTCATGGTGGATTATATCCTACTCATGCTTGCACTCAATGTTTATTAATTTTAATGCATGTTCATGACTGTTGTCGCTCTCTAGTTGGTCGCTTCCCAGTCTTTTTCTAGCCTTCACTTGTACTAAGCAGGAATACTGCTTGTGATCCACTTCCATGAACCCCAAAGTTATTCCATATGAGGCCACTATACCTTCCTATATGCGGTATCTACCCGCCGTTCCAAGTAAATTTGTATGTGCCAAACTCTAAACCTTCAAATAAAATTTTGTTTTGTATGCTCGAATAGCTCATGTATCAACTAGGGCTGTCTGTATCTTCCATGGTAGGCGGGTTATTCTCAAGAGGAGTGGACTCCGCTCCTCACTCACGAGAAAATGGCTGGTCACCGGGATGCCCAGTCCCATGCTCTAAGCAAATCAAATCAAAATAATTTCAAACAAAACTCCCCGAGGGCTGTTGGTAGTTGGATGGTACCCGTTATTTTGGACCAGCCGTGGAGTGTGCTTGTTGGTGGTGGTGGTGGTGGGGGGGGGGGGTATAAACTTTACAATTCTGTTTGGGAACCGCCTATAATGTGTGTAGCATGGAAGATATCGAGATCTCTCGGTTGTTATGTTGACAATGAAAGTATGCCGCTCCGAAATATTATTTATCTCTATTTCAAAATCCAGCTCTAGCACCTCTACAAATCCCTGCTTCCCTATGTGAAGGGCCTATCTATTTACTTTTATTTTGATTCATCACGCTCTTATTAAAAAGCACCAGCTGGAGAGCACCGTTGTCATTTGCATCAATTACTATTAGTTTATATTGGGTATGATTATGAATTTATCTCTTTTACCATGAATTACAATGTTTAGTCACTCCTTGATCTTCAGAGGTGCTCTGCATTTATGTTTTGCGGTCTCAGAAAGGGCTAGCGAGATACCATCTTGTTATATCATATCATGATTGTTTTGAGGAAGTGTTGTCATCCGAGATTTATTATTATTGCTCGCTAGTTGATTATGCCATTGATATGAGTAAATATGAGACCTAAATGTTATTGTGAATATCGTTAGTTCATAATCTTTGCTGAAAACTTGAATGCTGGCTTTACATATTTACAACAACAAGAGCAAACAGAGTTTGTATAAGTTTTTCTTTATCACTTTCAGTTTATCAACTGAATTGCTTGAGGACAAGCAAAGGTTTAAGCTTGGGGGATGTAACGCCCCGGATTCGATGCGCCAGGTGTCCTTCAGTTATTCGCCGTTGTTGCCTTGTCATTTGCTTGCGTGTTGCACTTTACCATGTCATCATCTGCATTTCATATCATGTCATCATGTGCATTTCATTTTGCATACGTGTTCGTCTCATGCATCCGAGCATTTTCCCCGTTGTCCGTTTTGAGATCCGGCACTCCTATGTCTCCCGGCGCCCTCTTTTACCTCTTTTCGTGTGCAGGTGTTAAACTTTCTCGGAATGGCCCGAGGTTTGTCAAGCGGCCTTGGTATAGCACCGGTAGACCGCCTGTCAAGTTTCGGATCATTTGGAGGTCGTTTGATACTCCAACGGTTAACCGGGTAACCACAAAGCCCTCTTTGAGTTGCAGCCCAACACCCCCTTCCAAAGTGGCCCAAAACGCACCTAACTCCCCTCCATGCTCTTGGTCGTTCGATCACGATCGCGTGGCCGAAAACCGCACCTCATTTGGACTCTCCTAGCTCCCAGAAACTATATATATGCCTTCCCCCGTCCAAATCCGGGTCCAAACCCTAGCCTTCTTCCACCTCGCCCGGACACGTCCGTCGGGCCGCACGAATCACGCGCCGCCCGCGCTTATCGCCGCCTGCCATGTGGTCCTGCCATCATGCCCTGCTGCCCGCTGCTGCCCGCATCTGCCAGCATGGGCCCATCTCCCCCGCCAGGCCCATCTCACGCTGCGCGCGCCTCCCGCCGCTCGCGCCGGCGCGTCGCGCCGCCGCCAAGGCCGCCAAAGCGCTTCGCCGCCGCCGTCCGCCGCCTCCGCTGGCTCCCGCCACCATCGGCCACCAGACCACCAAGCCCGGCGACCCGCGCCCCTCCGTCTCCGCGCCGCCGTCTCCGCCGCCTCCACGCTGGATCCGGCCGGATCCGCCGGGCCAGCCCTCTCCGGCCACCCCCGACCTCCTCCGCCCTTCCCCGCGCCTCGCCGGACTGCCGCGACCCACCGGAGCCGCTGCCGCCGCTTTGACTTCGCCCCCCTCTCGAGGTCGATTTCGCCTAAGTCCCCACTTTTGCATATTTTCATGCATTTTCATCGCATCATATCTCTGCATCCGTAGCTCCGTTTCGTGCGTGTAATATGTCAAATTGTTCGCCTCGACGAGTACATCATTTCTTCTCATCGCGTCATTTTAATTTGAGCTCATCTTGATTCCCGAAATGCTGTTAGAAGAGTGCTATGTGATGTTAGTTTCAGATTCTTATCAGAACATGCACTTTTGTCATTTTTGCCATGATTGATGTGTGCATCCTATGAACTTGAGTCCTACATGTGTTTTGTAATATTCCATGCCATATTTACAGGGGTGTATGCCATGTATTTTTATGATCTCTGTGGTGACTAGCACAAGCATGCAAACTAGGCTTCATGATGTTGCTGATTTCAGCCCCTTTTCTGCTGATATTTTTTATGCCATGTAAACTTGATGCTACCGAGAGTTCCATGCTTATTTTGAGTTACTTCAGTAAGGATGTTTTGAACATATGGTTATGCTCTATCCATCCATGCCCTTGCTTGCAATTATGGAGTGACATAGCTTGAGTCAATCGAGCTCTACTTTTGCTATAAAATGTTTCCTGGCAGGTTGTTTACATGTAATTCAATTTTGCCAAGCTTGTTGTAGTTGATCCTTGCATGATATAAACTTGCTGCTGCCATGTATAGCTTCTATGCCATGTCTTCTTACTGTGAGTTGCCTTGCCATGCCATGTATTGCTCTGTCGTGAGTGGTTCAAGCTCACCAACATGCCTACTTATTGTTGTTCCTGCCATGTATGAATCTGTAGTATAACTTGCCATGTTTACATGGGTGCCATCATATCTTCTGATCATTTTTGGCTTATGATCAGTAATGGACATTTGTTCTATGAGATTAGTAGATTAATGCCATGCCTTTTTTTCCATGTTAAGTTCCTGTAGCATGTTGTTTGATAGCTCTAAACATTGCAACCTGATGTTAATTCCTGATAAGTCTGAAACTGTTATTATTTGCAATCTTGCCATGTGTGTTTGAGCATGTTCTAGTGATTTCTGGAGATAGCTCAGTGTTCATGTTTTGTCATGCTTTACCTGTACATCATGCCCATGCCTTTTGTTATTATGTCGAGATGCTGTAGCATGTTGTTTTGGTGCTTGCAATATGCCTAGTTGCTGTTTTGGACAGATTGTTGCTATAACTTGTATGGGGTGTATGTGTTGAACCGTTGCTCCGTTTTGAGTGTGCTCTATATGAAACTTGCGTGATTTTGCATGTAGCTTCATATTATCATGTTGCATCCTTGTTTTGATGTGTTTGCTTGATGTTTGGATGCATTTTGCGTCAATGCCATGCTTATCTTGTTTTGCTCATATCTTCTAGGCCGTAGCTCCGAATTAAATGAACTTTATATGTAACTTGACTAGAATTTCGTGTAGATCATCGTGGTGCATATTAAATTGCTGTTTAAAAACTTGAACATGAAGTTATTCAGATCTGGACCAATTTCGAAATTTGCATATGAGGACTTACCGGAGTTGTTCTATGTTGTTTCCGGCCTCATTTAAACTTGCCTTGATGTGTTGCTCTTGGTTGCATCATCTCATGCCATGAGTAGCTTCATGTAGCTTTGTCATGCATCATGCTTGTTGTGCATCATGTCTTGTTCATGTGTGGTGTGTTTACCTTGTTGTGTGCTTCTTCTTGTTAGTTCCTGTTTCCTTGCGATCGTGAGGATTCGTTCGTCTACGCTTGGTTCGGCTTCATCCGTTCGTCTTCTTCATGGATTCGTTCTTCTTCCTTGCGGGATTTCAGGCAAGATGACCGCTACCCTGGATCTCACTACTATCATTGCTTTGCTAGTTGTTTCGTTCTATCGCTATGCTGCGCTACCTATCACTTGTTCCTCAAGCCTCCCAAATTGCCATGTCAGCCTCTAACCTTTTGCACCCTTCCTATGCAAACCGTTGTTTGGCTATGTTACCGCTTTGCTCGGCCCCTCTTATAGCGTTGTTAGTTGCAGGTGAAGATGAAGTTTATTCCTTCTTGGAACGTGGAGATGTTGTTCCTTGTTGGAACATGTTTACTTGTTGGGATATCACAATATATCTTATTTAACTAATGCATATATATACTTGGTAAAGGGTGGAAGGCCCGGCCTTATGCCTGGTGTTTTGTTCCACTCTTGCCGCCCTAGTTTCCGTCATATCGGTGTTATGTTCTCGGATTTTGCATCCCTAACGCGGTCGGGTGATTTATGGGACCCCCTTGACAGTTCGCTTTGAATAAGACTTTTCCAGCAAGGCCCAACATTGGTTTTACCATTTGCCTCACCTAACCCTTTTTCCCTTGGGTTTCCGGAGCCCGAGGGTCATCTTTATTTTAACCGCCCCCCCGGACCAGTGCTCCTTCGAGTGCTTGCCCGAACTAGAGCCCTGTGCAGCGCCCCCTCAAGGAAACTTGAGGTCTTGTTTTAGTTGTACGGACTGCTCATCCGGGTGTGCCCTGAGACCGAGATATGTGCAGCTCCTATCAGGATTTGTCGGCACATCCGGGCGGCTTTGCTGGTCTTGTTTTATTGCTGTCGAAATGTCTTGTAGCCGGATTCCGAGACTGATCGGGTCTTCCGGGAGAAGGAATATCCTTCGTTGATCGCGAGAGCTTATCATGGGCTAAGTTGGGACACCTGCAGGTATAAACTTTCGAGAGCCGTGCCTGCGGTTATGTGGCAGATGGGAATTTGTTAATATCCGGTTGTAGTAAACTTGAAGCAAACTCTTCTAAAATACACCAACCGTAAAGCGTAATCGTGAGTGTCTCTTTTCGGGGTTGATCGAGAGAAGAACACGGTTTCTGGGTTATGTCTGACGTAAGTAGGAGTTCAGGATCACTTCTTGATCATTACTAGTTGACGACCGTTCCTTTGTTTCTCTTCTCGCTCTCATTTGCGTATGCTAGCCACCATATATGCTTAGTCGCTGCTGCAGCCTCACCACTTTACCCCCTTCCTTTCCCATTAAGCTTTGCTAGTCTTGATACCCATGGTAATGGGATTGCTGAGTCCTCGTGGCTCACAGATTACTACACCACCAGTTGCAGGTACAGGTTTGCGATGATCATGACGTGAGAGCGTTGTTTGCTTGTATTGGAGTTCTTCTTCTGCTTCTTCGATCAGGGGATAGGTTCCAGGTCGGCAGCCTGGGCTAGCAGGGTGGATGTCGTTTGAGTTTCTGTTTATGTTTCATCCGTACTCGGATGTTGTTCTCATGTATGATGTTGATGTATTCTTGTGGCATTGTATGCCTCTGGTATGTATCCCCACTATTATGTAATGTTGATGTACTGATATCCACCTTGCAAAAGCGTTCCAATATGCGGGTCTATCCTTGGTGGGACCGTCGAGTTCCTTTTGGATAGGGTCGCATATTGGGCGTGACAAGTTGGTATCAGAGCCTCGACCGACCCTAGGAGCCCCCTTGATTGATCGTGTAGTTTGGCCGTTGTTGAGTCTAGAAGAAAACTATTTTTGGAGCCTAGTTATATCGGAGAGTAGGAATTCTTTTTACTCCTCTGCCCCTTCGTCGCTCTGGTGAGGAATCTTGACGTAGGTGTTTTGAATTACTCGTCTTCCCCTTCAAATTTTTCTTTAGGATCACGTGGTTAGTTTCGTGAGTTGTCCATCCTCTTTTGTTCGGTGCATTTCTCGTCAAGCCGACTCGAGTCTCTTCATCTTTGCCAAGTTCAATCCTCAGTTCTTCCTCCGACGTCGTTTTTTTTCCTTGTCCGAAGTTGTCCTTGTTTTTTCCGCCCGCCCACCCTTCTTCTTCTCGAACCGAGTCGAGAATCGAGTATCCATCCTACTCATGCGAAGTCTTTGCTTTCTTTCCTCAATGATTTCAACTGGTGTTTTCTCTTCAAGATATTCGTTGGTTTCCTTCCAAGTTGTCTTTGTTTTCCGCCTCCCACCCTATTATTCCCGAGTTCGAGTTTCTTCCGACCATCAATTCCATTCGTGTGGAGCCTCTTCAGTCTTCCCTCAATTATTTCAACCGGTGAATTCTCGTTTTGTACGACATTCTTCATCTCTTTTCTTCTCCGGTGCACTCAATTCAAGTTTTTCGGGTTAATCATATTCTTTTCCTCGAATTGTTCTCTTTGCTCGTTCGCCTCTCGCCAGTTTATCCTTCTGGAGTGATGAAGTCATCTCAGGAGACTCGTCTGTGCTTGAATTAATTCGAGGTTGTCACCTCATTCAAATATTTCAATTGTTCCGGTGCTTCACCTATCTGCTCAACATCCTTTCCAACGGTGTTTTTATCTTCAGTGGGCCCTAACCCACAGGTCTTTTCCCATGATCTTACCTGACTCTTCTAATTCCCCCGGAGTTATTCTCAATTCTTTTCAAGCGTGACGTAAGAATGGATTCCATCGGTCACATGCCTTTTCCAAGATCAATTTCAAATCGTTTCATTGTTGGCTTAACCTCTCTGCTTTTCATTCTACCGGAGTATCTCAGTAATTTTGGTGGTGTTTCGCGTCATCAGTTGAAGACCGAAGAAGAGTTCCTTCTAAATCTTGCCCGTTTTCTCGAATATTCGTGATTCTAGCTTCGTATCATCCTCTCGATTTATTTCAGTTGATCAGATATTTTTTCTTACCCATCCGGAGTATTTCAGAAGTTGATTTCCGTTTTGTTTCACCGGAGGCCATCGTTTTAGAAGAATTCTTCGTCCTCACATTTCAGCTACCGTTATCCAATTATCCCGGTGCTTCGTTCGAGTGCTCTTTAATCAGCTCATGATCTCTTTGTTCTTTTGCATCTAAATTCCCTCTAGCATATTTGTTCCTCTAATTCAGTCCGGTGATTCATTCTCTTTCGTCAGTCATTTCCGAATTCTAACGGTGGTTCTTTCAGATTCTTTTCTTTGATTATCATATTAATCCATTCGTTCTTTTCAACCTACCGGTGATTCATGAAGTCCTTCTCAAGTTTGCGATATGTCACTTCTCAATTCTTTTTCAAGAAGAATAAGTAGTATGCAAAAATCCATTGCTTGTCATCAATTTAATTTGATGAAGGATAAGCATACAATAAATCTTATTCTTATTTCATCAAAGTGATTAATCTTTTTCTTCGGAGTTTGTTCTTGATGAATAAATTCTAGTTCCAAGTGTTTCATCTTTTCTTTTCCGGAGTTCAAATTTCCTCAGCCATTTCGTCGGAACCTCCATCTAAATCATCGCAAGGCTCATCTTATTCTTTCCATCCTTTATTTTATCTCATCATCTTTTCGTTACCGGAGTTCTTCATGATGGTTCTTCAGGATTTAATTCATTCTTCAAGAGTTCATCAAGATTCTTGCTCAAGGAGTTCAAGCATCTTTTCTTCTCGCGTCTCGAAGTGCAATTAATGCTCCGTATCTCTTTTGAAGTGGAGTTTTGCATTTCTTCGTTCTTCTCAGCTATCCAATCTTTTCCGTTTGTGGCCGGTTATCACCTTATGTTCTTCAGATGTTACCTATAAGCCCACAACAAGCTTATTTCTTTTCGTTGTTGATTTTCTCAACAACTCTGTCCAATCCTTTCTTCTAAGATGTTTTCAATTTCATTCCTGGCACAAGTTGTCATTTTCTTCTCCGTTCTTTTCATTCAACTCTTTCAATTCTTCCGGAGGCATTGTGTCGTTCCTCTCGGCAAGCATCATTCCATCTTCTCAAGCTCATGTTCTATTCATCCATGTTTCAACCGGTGTGCTGCCTAAATCCTTTCAGTCTTATTCGTTTCTTTTCTCATTCTAACCACTCCGGTTAGAACGAGTGCTTTCATAGTCTATCGGATTCCGTGAGCTTTTGATTGTCGTCATTCTCGTCGTTACTCTATTCTTCTCGAGTGCTCTCGATTCTGTGCTTCTTCTCTTGATTTCTTGTTTCACCTCATCCCTTTTTCCCTTCCGTCTCGGTCCTAAGATCTCGGGACGAGATCTCTTGTTAGTGGAGGAGTGTTGTAACGCCCCGGATTCGATGCGCCAGGTGTCCTTCAGTTATTTGCCATTGTTGCCTTGTCATTTTCTTGCGTGTTGCACTTTGCCATGTCATCATCTGCATTTCATATCATGTCATCATGTGCATTTCATTTTGCATACGTGTTCGTCTCATGCATCCGAGCATTTTCCCCGTTGTCCGTTTTGCAATCCGGCACTCCTATGTCTCCCGGCGCCCTCTTTTACCTCTTTTCGTGTGCGGGTGTTAAACTTTCTCGGAATGGCCCGAGGTTTGTCAAGCGGCCTTGGTATAGCACCGGTAGACCGCCTGTCAAGTTTCAGATCATTTGGAGGTCGTTTGATACTCCAACGGTTAACCGGGTAACCGCAAAGCCCTCTTTGAGTTGCAGCCCAACACCCCCTTCCAAAGTGGCCCAAAACGCACCTAACTCCCCTCCATGCTCTTGGTCGTTCGATCACGATCGCATGGCCGAAAACCGCACCTCATTTGGACTCTCCTAGCTCCCAGAAACTATATATATGCCTTCCCCCGTCCAAATCCGGGTCCAAACCCAAGCCTTCTTCCACCCCGCGCCCCCGGACACGTCCGGTCCGGCCGGACGAAATCGCGCCGCCGCCCTGCGCCTATCGCCGCCTGCCATGTGGTCCCGGCCACCGCTCCCGTCGGCGACCAGATCGGGCCCCGGCCCATCCCCGCCGCCCGCCGCGCTCCCCGCCTCCCTCGCCCGGCGCGTCGCGCGCCGCCGCCCAGCGCCACCGGCGCTTCGCCGCCGCCGTCTGCCGCCTCCGCCCGCTCCCGCCGCCATCGGCCATCGCACCACCAGCGGCCGGCGACCCAAGCCCTCCGTCTCGGCGCCGCCGTCCTCCGCCGCCTCGCGCGCGGATCCGCCGGATCCGGTGGGCCAGCCCCTCTCCGGCCACCCCCGACCTCCTCCGCCCTTCCCCGCGCCTCGCCGGACTGCCCCGACCCACCGGAGCCGCTGCCGCCGCGTTGACTTCGCCCTCGAGGTCGGTTTCGCCCAAGTCCCCAGTTTTGCATATTTTCATGCATTTTCATCGCATCATATCTCTGCATCCGTAGCTCCGTTTCGTGCGTGTAATATGTCAAATTGTTTGCCTCGACGAGTACATCATGTCGTCTCATTGCATCATTTTCATTTGAGCTCATCTTGATGCCCGAAATGCTGTTAGAAGAGTGCTATGTGATGTTAGTTTCAGATTCTTATCAGAACATGCACTTTTGTCATTTTTGCCATGATTGATGTGTGCATCCTATGAACTTGAGTCCTACATGTGTTTTTTAATATGCCATGCCATCTTTACAGGGGTGTGTGCCATGTATTTTTATGACCTCTGTGGTGACTAGCACAAGTATGCAAACTAGGCTTCATGATGTTGCTGATTTCAGCCCCTGTTCTGCTGATATTTTTTATGCCATGTAAACTTGATGCTACCGAGAGTTCCATGCTTATTAGTTACTTCAGTAAGGATGTTTTGAACATATGGTTATGCTCTATCCATCCATGCCCTTGTTTGCAATTATGGAGTGCCATAGCTTGAGTCAATCGAGCTCTACTTTTGCTATAAAATGTTTCCTGGCAGGTTGTTTACATGTTATTCAATTTTGCCAAGCTTGTTGTAGTTGATACTTGCATGATATAAACTTGATCCTGCCATGTATAGCTTCTCACTACTAGAAAAACCCCTACTAATGGCGCACCTAATATGGCTACTAATGGCGCATCTGTGATGCGCCATTAATAGCACGCCATTAGTATTTTTTACTAATGGCGCATCACCTGGTGCGCCATTAGTATCTGGTATACTAATGGCGCACCACATAGAAGTGCGCCATTAGTAACATTTTTTTTTTCAATTTTTTTTTTAAAATTTTTTCAAATTTTTTTTTTCAAATTTTTTTTAATTTTTTTTTCAAATTTTTCTTAATCTCAGTTCACTATGGCTTAATCTCGGGTCAATATGCTTAATCTCAGGTCAAATCGCACTCCGTGGTCAAACTTCCCGAAAGGTCACCCATCCTCACACTACTCCAGCCCAAGCACGCTTAACTTCAGAGTTCTATCCAACCCCAAAGAATAACTCACTTCACGTGCACTTGTTGATATATCTAGCATATCAATCTGTTATACCTTATTGATGTCTAGGACTTTGTTCATGTTAATGACTATGATGAAATTTTGAAAAATATTTCAAACTTCTCGATCATATTACGTGTTATTTTTGAAAAAAATTCAATTTTTTTTGAAATTAGTAATTTTTTTCATTACTAGTGGCGCACCACATCCACGGTGCGCCACTAGTAAGTTTGAAATTTTTGAATTTTTTGCCGCTAGATCTTGAAAGCCCCGTAACTTTTTTTTCTGTTAGGTTTTTGGGGATTTTCGAGTAGATGATTTTTCATATAAAAAACTTTTTCATCCGAGTTAGTATTCAAAAGTTATGCCCATTTTACAAATTTCTAGAGATTTTGCAAATGAAGTCGAAATTCATATTTGCAAATTTTCCCAACAACTAGACCACATATCACATGGGAAACTTATTTTCTTTTATTTTTTTGACATTTTCATCATTTTCTTTTATTTTTTTTAAAACTGAAAAGGCGATCCACGGGGTGCATTCGGTGGAAGGTGGCAAGTTACTAATGGCGCACCATGGGGTGGTGCGCCATTAGTAGTTCAACTACTAATGGCGCACCACCCCACGGTGCGCCATTAGTAACTTGCCACCTTCCACCTTCCACGGGTGGAAGGTGGTTGTTACTAATGGCGCACCGTGGGGTGGTGCGCCATTAGTAGTTGCCAAGTTACTAATGGCGCACCGTGGGAGTGGTGCGCCATTAGTAGTTGAACTACTAATGGCGCACCACTCCCACGGTGCGCCATTAGTAGTTTTGAAAAAAATAAAAAAATGATATATATTTTTGATATTTTTTTAAAAAAAACTTAGTAATGGCGCACCAGTGGAAAGTGCGCCATTACTAGTTAAATTAGTAATGGCGCACCACCGCAAGGTGCGCCGTTAGTAACAAAAAAATTCTTATGTTTTTTCCCAAACTACTAATGGCGCACCACACACCAGGTGCGCCATTAGTAATATATACTAATGGCGCACCGAGACATGGTGCGCCATTAGAATATACTAATGGCGCACCACATCACAAAGTGCGCCATTAGTAGCCATTCCATCTATAGCCCTTTTGTAGTAGTGGAAACTTCACGGAGAATATTTTTGGAATTAATAAAAATATCTGGCGAAGAATCAAGGCCAGGGCCCACACCTGTCCACGAGGGTGGGGGCGCGCCACCTCGGGCGCACCCCCCTGCCTCGTGGCCCCCCTGGTGCTCCACCGACCTCAACTCCAACTCAATATATTCACGTTCGGGGAGAAAAAAATCAGAGACAAGGATTCATCGCGTTTTACGATACGGAGCCACCGCCAAGCCCCAATCTCTCTCGGAAGGGATGATCTGGAGTCCGTTCGGGGCTCCGGAGAGGGGAATCCGTCGCCATCGTCATCATCAACCTTCCTCCATCACCAATTTCATGATGCTCACCACCGTGCGTGAGTAATTCCATTGTAGGCTTGCTGGATGGTGATTGGTTGGATGAGATTTACCATGTAATCGAGTTAGTTTTGTTAGGGTTTGATCCCTAGTATCCACTATGTTCTGAGATTGATGTTGCTGTGACTTTGCTATGCTTAATGCTTGTCACTAGGGCCCGAGTGCCATGATTTCAGATCCGAACCTATTATGTTTTCATGAATATATGTGAGTTCTTGATCCTATCTTGCAAGTCTATAGTCACCAACTATGTGTTACGATCCGGCAACCCCGAAGTGACAATAATCGGGACCACTCCCGGTGATGACCGTAGTTCGAGGAGTTCATGTATTTACTATGTGTTAATGCTTTGGTCCGGTACTCTATTAAAAGGAGGTCTTTATATCCCTTGGTTTCCAATAGGACCCCGCTGCCACAGGGGGGTAGGACAAAAGATGTCATGCAAGTTCTTTTCCATAAGCACGTATGACTATATTCAGAATACATGCCTACATTACATTGATGAATTGGAGCTAGTTCTGTGTCACCCTATGTTATAACTATTGCATGAGAAATCGCATCCGGCATAATATTCCATCACCGATCCAATGCCTACGAGCTTTTCACATATTGCTCTTTGCTAGGTAGTTTTCCTTTGCCACTGTTACAATTACTACAAAACTGCTACTGTTAGTTTTGCTACCGTTACCGTTACTTCCATACTACTTTGCTACTAAATACTTTGCTGCAGATACTAAGTTATCCAGGTGTGGTTGAATTGACAACTGAACTGTTAATACTTGAGAATATTCTTTGGCTCCCCTTGTGTCGAATTGATAAATTTGGGTTGAATACTCTACCCTCGAAAACTGTTGCGATCCCCTATACTTGTGGGTTATCAGTCGTCACCTCCAGGAATGTCAAGCTCTAGCCCCGAATATTGTGCCACCACTTCATCAACCACGACACGAGCATAGCCAGCTGGAATCGGATTGCCATGGAAGGTTGCTTCTGGGGGATTTGTATCAGCAACGGCGTCCGCCACCTTCATGGACATGTTCTTCACTTTAAAGTGTAGCTCACAATTAGTGTTATCCATGATGTCATCCACAGGGTATCTATCCAGTTGTGCCTCATCGCCCAGGGCGGAACCCACGCTGCTTCTCGGCATGGATGGGACGGTGATATCCAATGCTGGATCCGCTAGCTGCTGCCGCTGCTGAGACCCCCTTACCTGGCTAAGTGAGTTGATCTATTGCTGCTGCCGCTGGAAAGCGAGTGCCAACTCCGCGTGCTTTGATTCAACTATGCGAAGGCATTCTGCTTCCTCTCCTCCTCCTCCTCCAGCTTCCTCTTCTTCTCCTCCTGCATCTTGTTTCTCGCACGACTTCTGTAGTCGGAGTTCCAGTCCGCAAACCCCTCAAACCACGGAATAACCTGATACGTCTCCAACGTATCTATAATTTTTTATTGCTCCATGCTATATTATCTACTGTTTTAGGCAATATTGGGCTTTATTATCCACTTTTATATTACTTTTGGGACTAACCTATTAACCGGAGGCCCAGCCCAGATTTGCTGTTTTATGACTATTTCAGTATTTCGAGGAAAAGGAATATCAGACGGAGTCAAAACGGAACGAAATCAACTGGAGAAGTTATTTTTGGAAGGAAACCCACCTGATGGACTTGGACCCCACGTCAGAAGAGCCACGAGGCGGTCACGAGGGTGGGGGGCGCGCCCTCCCCCCTGGGCGCGCCCCCCTGCCTCGTGGGGCCCCCGTAGCTCCACCAATGTTCTCCTTTCACCCATATATACCGTCGTACACTAAAACTTCCAGAACAGAAGATAGATCGGGAGTTCCGCCGCCGCAAGCCTCTGTAGCCACCAAAAACCAATCGGGACCCTGTTCCGGCACCCTGCCGGAGGGGGATCCCATCACCGGAGGCCATTTTCATCATCCCGGCGCTATGCATGACAAGGAGGGAGTAGTTCACCCTCGGGGCTGAGGGTATGTACCAGTAGCTATGTGTTTGATCTCTCTCTCTCGTGTTCTCTCTCGTGTTCTATGGCACGATCTTGATGTATCCCGAGCTTTGCTATTGTAGTTGGATCTTATGGTGTTTCTCCCCCTCTACTCTCTTGTGATGAATTGAGTTTCCCCTTTGAAGTTATCTTATCGGATTGAGTCTTTTATGAACACTTGATGTATGTCTTGGTGATCAACTTGCGGGTTTCGTGACATCGGGAACCTATGCATAGGGGTTGGCACACGTTCTTGATTCTCCGGTAGAAACTTTGGGGCACTCTTTGAAGTACTTTTATGTTGCTTGGATGAATCTGAGATTGTGTGATGCATATCGTATAATCATGCCCACGGATACTTGAGGTGACAATGCAGTATCTAGGTGACATTAGGGTTTTGGTTGATTTGTATCTTAGGGTGTTATTCTAATACGAACTCTTTTATAAATCGATCCGAAAGAATAGCTTTGTGGTGGTTTTGTACCTGACCATAATCTCTACGTTTGTTCTCCGCTATTAGTAGCTTTGGAGTGACTCTTTGTTGCATGTTGAGGGATTGTTATATGATCTATCTATGTTATTATTGTTGAGAGAACTTACACTAGTGAAAGTATGAACCCTAGGCCTTGTTTCCTATCATTGCAATACCGTTTACGCTCACTTTTATCGCTTGTTACCCTGCTGTTTTTATATTTTCAGATTACAAAAACCTATATCTACCATCCATATTGCACTTGTATCACCATCTCTTCACCGAACTAGTGCACCTATACAATTTGCCATTGTATTGGATGTGTTGGGGACACAAGAGACTTTTTGTTATTTGGTTGCAGGGTTGTTTAAGGGAGACCATCTTCCTCCTACGCCTCTCGCGGATTGATAAACCTTAGGTCATCCACTTGAGGGAAATTTGCTACTGTCCTACAAACCTGTGCACTTGCAGGCCCAACAACGTCTACAAGAAGAAGGTTGTGTAGTAGACATCAAGCTCTTTTCTGGCGCCGTTGCCGGGGAGGCTAGGTAAGTGAAGGTATATCTTTAGATCTTGCAATCGAATCTTTTTGTTTCTTGTTTTAGCACTAGTATAGTTTATAAAAGAAAACTACAAAAAAATGGAATTGAGTTTGTCTCATACGCTTCACCTCTTTAATATCTTTCGTGAGTATGATGGAAAGGAAAATTGTGCTCAAATGCTAGAAGAAGAAATCTATAGAATGTTTGGCACTAAATATTTGAATGATGAGCATGATTGCAATGTTCTTAGTATGAATTCCTTGAATATCCATGATGCTAATGATATGCAAAGCCACAAGCTTGGGGAAGCTATGTTTGATGAAGATGATATTTTTTGTCCCCCAAGTTTTGATGAGCAAATTTATTATGATGAAAGCATGTCTCCTATGTATGATGGTTATTGCGACGACATGTATGCTATAAAGAATAATGATAACCATGAAACTTGTCATCTTGATCTTAATTTTCAATCACATGATAGTTATTTTGTTGAGTTTGCTCCCACTACTATTCATGAGGAGAGATTTGCTTATGTGGAGAGTAGTAAAATTTCTATGCTAGTAGATCATGAAAAGAATGCTTTAGGTGCTGGTTATATTGTTGAATTCATTCATGATGCTACTGAAAATTATTATGAGGGAGGAATATATGCTTGTAGGAATTGCAATAATATCAAGTTTCCTCTCTATGCGCTTAAAGTTTTGAAGTTATGCTCGTTTTACCTTCCTATGCAAGTTGATTATTGTTCCCACAAGTTGTTTGCTCACAAAATCCCTATGCATAGGAAGTGGGTTAGAGTTAAATGTGCTAGTCATATTCTTCATGATGCTCTCTTTATGTTTCAGTTCCTATCTTTTGTGCGAGCATCATTGAAATCATAATGCCTAGCTAGGGGCATTAAACGATAGCGCTTGTTGGGAGGCAACCCAATTTTATTTTAGTTTCTTACTTTTTGGTTCTGTTTAGGAATAAAAAATCCATCTAGCCTCTGTTTAGATGTGGTTTTATCTTTTAATTAGTGTTTGTGCCAAGTTAAACCTATTAGATCTTCTTGGGAGATAGTTATTTGATCTTGCTGTAATTTCCAGAATCTTTGCGCTCAGTGCCCGAATTGTTAAAAATCACCAGAACGTGATAAAATATTGATTCCAATTGCTGCTGATCAATACAAAAATTCTACAGGTCGTCTAATTTTGGTAGAAATTTTTTGAGTTCCAGAAGTTTACGTTAGTTACAGATTACTACAGACTGTTCTGTTTTTGACAGATTCTGTTTTCATTGTGTTGCTTGCTTATTTGGATGAATCTATGGTTAGTAAAATATCTTATAAACCATAGAGAAGTTGGAATACATAAGGTTTAACACCAATATAAATAAAGAATGAGTTCATTACAGTACCTTGAAGTAGTGTTTTGTTTTCTTTCGCTAACGGAGCTTACGAGTTTTCTGTTAAGTTTTGTGTGGTTGAAGTTTTCAAGTTTTGGGTAAAGATTCGATGGACTATGGAATAAGGAGTGGTAAGATCCTAAGCTTGGGGATGCCCAAGGCACCCCAAGGTAATATTAAAGGATAACCAAGAGCCTAAGCTTGGGGATGCCCCGGATGGCATCCCCTCTTTCGTCCACTTCCATCGGTAATTTACTTGGAGCTATATTTTTATTCACCACATGATATGTGTTTTGCTTGGAGCGTCATATTTTCTTGTTAGTATTTGCTTTCTGTTAGTTATAATAATGTTTTGCATCTTTATTTTCAATAAAAAAGTTCAAGGATAGCCTTTACCATGCTTATTTTGCAAGTATACATGCTGCTGTTTGAAAACAGAAAGTTTACCGCTGTTGCAAAAATTCCTTAGAAAAGTCAGAGAGTGGTATAATGTTGAATATTTTTGAAAATTGAGCTCTGATAAATTTATTACAGTGGGAATTTTAGTTCATAATTTTTGGAGTTAGGTAAGTATGATGAATCTTGCATTCTTTACAGACTGTACTGTTTTGACAGATTGCTGTTATGGTTGCATTGTTTGCATATGTTTGCTTGTTTAATGATTCTATTTGATGATAGGAGTATTAAATATGCAGAGGCATTTAGTATTCAACGTTGAATAATAATTTAAGTGATTTGTTACAGTAGAAAATGATAAGGTTTTGCATTGGTTTATACTAACCTATCTCACGAGTTCTTGTTGAGTTTGTTGTGAATGAAGCTTTTGATAAAAAGAGAAACCATGATATGAGAGAAATTAAGGAGACACAAAAGCTAAAGCTTGGGTATGCCCAAGGCACCCCAAGATATTATTTCAAGAAGTCTCAAGCATCTAAGCTTGAGGATGCCCCCGTTGGCATCCCACCTTTCTTCTTCAACAACTATCGGTTAGTATCGGTTGAGCCTAAGTTTTTGCTTCTTCACATGAGTTGTGCTGTCCTTGCATTGTAGTTTTCTTTGGCTTTGCTTGCTGTTTGAATGAAGTATCAAGATCTGAAATTCTTTAATGAGAGAGAGCCATACATGAATTGGAATTTGTTAGAATACTCTATGTGCTTCACTTATATCTTTTGAGCTTGATAGTTTTTGCCCTAGTGCTTCACTTATATCTTTCAAGAGCATGGTGGTAGTTTTATTTTGAAGAAATATATGAACTCTCATGCTTCACTTATATTATTTTGAGAGTCATTAATAGCATGGTAATTTGCTTAATGTTAATATACTTGGTATTCAAGATATGTGAAACTTTCTTTTGAGTGCGTTGAATACTAAGATAAGTTTGATGCTTGATAATTGTTTTGAGATATGGAGGTGATAATATTAAAGTCATGCTAGTTGGGTGATTACAAATTTAAAGAATGCTTGTGTCGAAGTTAGCAAATCCCGTAGCATGAACGTATGGTTAAAGTTGTGTAACAAATTTGAAACATGAAGTGTACCTGGCTTGTGCATCCTTATGAGTGGCGGTCGGGGACGAGCGATGGTCTTTTCCTACCAATCTATCCCCCTAGGAGCATGCGCATAGTACTTGATTTTTGATGGCTTCTAAATTTTTGCAATAAGTATATGAGTTCTTTTGACTAATGTTGAGTCCATGGATTATACACACTCTCACCTTTCCGCCTTTGCTAGCCTCTTCGGTACCGTGCATTGCCCTTTCTCACCTTGAGAGTTGGTGCAAACTTCGCCGGTGCATCCAAACCCCGTGAACGATACGCTCTATCACACATAAACCTCTTTATATCTTCCTCAAAACAGCCACCATACCTACCTGTCATGGCATTTCCATAGCCATTCCGAGATATATTGCCATGCAACTTCCATCATCATATTCATGACATACATTACTTTTGTCATATTGCCATTGCATGATCTTGTAGTTGACATCGTATTTGTGGCAAAGCCACCATGCATTATTTTCCATACATGTCACTCTTGATTAATTGCAACATCCCGGTACACCGCCGGAGGCATTCATATAGAGTCATATCTTGTTCTAGTTTCGAGTTGTAATCATCGAGTTGTAATGAAAGTGTGATGATCATCATTATTAGAGCATTGCCCAAATAAAAAAAAAGAAAGGCCAAAAAAAAAGAGGAAAGGCCAAAAAAAAGAAAGGCCCAAAAAAAATAAAAAAAAATAAAAAATAAAAAGGGCAATGCTACTTTCTCTTTTTCCACACTTGTGCTTCGAAGTAGCACCTTGTTCTTCATGTAGTGAGTCTCATATATTGTACTTCAAAGTAGCACCTTGTTCTTCATGTAGTGAGTCTCATAAGTTGTCTCTTTATACTAGTGGGAATTTTCCATTATAGAACTTGGCTTGTATATTCCTACGATGGGCTTCCTCAAATGCCCTAGGTCTTCATGAGCAAGCGAGTTGGATGCACACCCACTAGTTTTCTTTTGTTGAGCATTCATAGCTCTAGTGCATCCGTTGCATGGCAATCCCTACTCCTCATGTTGACATCCATTGATGGGCATCTCCATAGCCCGTTGATTAGCCTCGTCAATGTGAGACTTTCTCCTTTTTTTTCTTATCCACACAATCCCCATCATCATATTCTATTCCACCCATAGTGCTATATCCATGGCTCACGCTCATGTATTGCGTGAAGGTTGAAAAAGTTTGAGATTATTTAGGTATGAAACAATTGCTTGGCTTGTCATCGGGGGTATAGAAGTTGGGAACATATTTGTGTGACGAAAATGAAGCATGACCTAACTATATGATTTTGTAGGGATAAACTTTCTTTTGCCATGCTATTTTGAGAAGACATGACTGCTTTGATTAGTATGCTTGAAGTATTATTATTTTTGTGTCAATATGAACTTTTGTCTTGAATCTTTCGGATCTGAATATTCATATCACAATTAAGAAGATTTACATTGAAATTATGCCAAAGTATCACTCCGCATCAAAAATTCTTTTTTATCATTTACCTACTCGAGGACGAGTAGGAATTAAGCTTGGGGATGCTTGATACGTCTCCAATGAATCTATAATTTTTGATTGCTCCATGCTATATTATCTACTGTTTTAGGCAATATTGGGCTTTATTATCCACTTTTATATTACTTTCGGGACTAACCTATTAACCGGAGGCCCAGCCCAGATTTGTTGTTTTATGCCTATTTCAGTATTTCGAGGAAAAGGAATATCAGACGGAGTCAAAACGGAACGAAATCAACTGGAGAAGTTATTTTTGGAAGGAAACCCACCTGATGGACTTGGACCCCACGTCAGAAGAGCCACGAGGCGGTCACGAGGGTGGAGGGTGCGCCCTCCCCCCTGGGCGCGCCCCCTGCCTCGTGGGGCCCCCGTAGCTCCACCGACGTTCTCCTTTCACCCATATATACCGTCGTACCCTAAAACTTCCAGAACAGAAGATAGATCGGGAGTTCCGCCGCAAGCCTCTGTAGCCACCAAAACCAATCGGGACCTGTTCCGCACCACCGAGGGGGATCCTTCACCGGAGGCCATCTTCATGATCCCGACGCTATCCATGACGAGGAGGGAGTAGTTCACCCTCGGGGCTGAGGGTATGTACCAGTAGCTATGTGTTTGATCTCTCTCTCTCTCTCTCTCTCGTGTTCTCTCTCGTGTTCTATGGCACGATCTTGATGTATCCCGAGCTTTGCTATTGTAGTTGGATCTTATGATGTTTCTCCCCCTCTACTCTCTTGTGATGAATTGAGTTTCCCCCCTTTGACGTTATCTTATCGGATTGAGTCTTTTATGAACACTTGATGTATGTCTTGGTGATGAACTTGCGGGTTTTGTGACATCGGGAACCTATGCATAGGGTTGGCACACGTTCTTGATTCTCCGGTAGAAACTTTGGGGCACTCTTTGAAGTACTTTGATGTTGGTTGGATGAATCTAAGATTGTGTGATGCATATCGTATAATCATGCCCACGGATACTTGAGGTGACAATGGAGTATCTAGGTGACATTAGGGTTTTGGTTGATTTGTATCTTAAGGTGTTATTCTAGTACGAACTCTTTTATAGATCGATCCGAAAGAATAGCTTTGTGGTGGTTTCGTACCCGACCATAATCTCTACGTTTGTTCTCCGCTATTAGTGGCTTGGGAGTGACTCTTTGTTGCATGTTGAGGGATTGTTATATGATCTATCTATGTTATTATTGTTGAGAGAACTTACACTAGTGAAAGTATGAACCCTAGGCCTTGTTTCCTATCATTGCAATACCGTTTACGCTCACTTTTATCGCTTGTTACCTTGCTGTTTTTATATTTTCAGATTACAAAAACCTATATCTACCATCCATATTGCACTTGTATCACCA
The DNA here is from genome assembly GCA_021605205.1 of Aegilops longissima. Classification (NCBI taxonomy): domain Eukaryota; kingdom Viridiplantae; phylum Streptophyta; class Magnoliopsida; order Poales; family Poaceae; genus Aegilops; species Aegilops longissima. Next base: position 147,283,765 of record CM038682.1, on the reverse strand, counting down.
TCTCTTCGCCGAACTGGTGCACCTATACAATTTGCCATTGTATTGGGTGTGTTGGGGACACAAGAGGCTTTTTGTTATTTGGTTGCAGGGTTGTTTGAGAGAGACCATCTTCCTCCTACGCCTCTCGCGGATTGATAAACCTTAGGTCATCCACTTGAGGGAAATTTGCTACTTTCCTACAAACCTGTGCACTTGCAGGCCCAACAACGTCTACAAGAAGGTTGTGTAGTAGACATCACAACCCCTTTCCCTCGTGTTCTTCCCGGGTGTTCAGGGTTCTTCAGGGCGCGCGTAAGCTCATCATTCTCTCTGTTGGGGCGTGAACACCCCCGTTCGAGCCTCTTTTATTGCAACAATTAAATCAAGGTCGGCTCCTTCAAGACTTGTCCGCTCCAAAACCTCGCCTGTATTTGGGTCCAATGTCCCCCCATGCGCATAGAACCATGTCCTGGACCTGGGGGCCTAGTTCAATGTAACTGGAGTGGCCCCTGCATCCAACATCTGTTGCTGAGCGTCATCCCACTTAGGTAGGGCCATCTCGTAGCTACCTAGCCCCCAACTTATGGTGCCATATATTTTTCACGGCATTGAGCTTGTTTATTCTTGACCGTTCCCGAGCTACTTCCGATTCCTTGAATTTCATGAAATCGTCCCAGTGATCTCTTTGCTTCTCCAGTGTTCCCTTGAACTCTGGAGTCTTCTTTCCTCCTTCGACGTACTTGTTCCATATACTTTTGTTGTGGTTGTTGGATGTTATCGCCATCTTCCTAAGAGCAGCGTTCTTGACTTTCTCCACATCTGCATCTGTGAAATGATCTGGTAGGGTGAAATGTGACTTGAGAGATTCCCAAAGCCAATCTTTTGCTCTTTGGTCGATAAAAGTAAGATCTGGATGTTCCTTTGCTAGCTTTTTTCCATTCTTGAATGGAGATCGGGATTTGGTCCTTCACAAGAACTCCGCACTGACGAATGAACTTGCCCGTATTCTTCTTAGGCTCGCGCGGTTCGCCATTAGGTTTGATGGCATCTATGTTGTACTTTACGCCATCCTTCAACTTTTTGGCCGGGCCTCGCACTGTCCTGCTGCCTATAGAAGATTTGCTCGATCCGGAGGGCTGGAAAAAGAAATATCGATTCATTAATATATATACAAATCAATTAAAACATTTGATGATCACCAGATGCCTACTTATATAAATATACCTCGCTGGTTTTTGTTATTTCAAGAACAACATTTTCTTCGTCATCATAGTTCTCGACTTCATCTATTCGTTCGTCTTCATCAAATATCATACCCTCACTGGTAGGGTTCAGACATTGCAAGCCGTCATCTTCTTCAAACTCATCTGGGCGAGGGGATGAGCGTATGATGTTGAACAGGGCCTCCTCTCCTTCTCTGCTGTTATTGTCCATAGCTTTTATTTAACTAATCCTGAAGAAATATAAAACAATTTAGTATTCAAATTAGAATGCATGCATGCAATCAATAAGGAAAAACTAAATCATATTACATAATATGCATCATCGAATATAATCTCGAATTCATCGTCTCGAATATTATCGAATAATATAATCTCGAATACATCGTCTCGAATATTATCGAATACACCACTAGCTAGCTAATACAAATCGAATACTATCGAATAATCTAGTTCACTCGCGGTTCCTGAGGCATTGACATATGATCAAATTTCGATATATGATCAAATGTTGCATATGTCAAAATTCAAACTTTGACATATGATCAAACTTTGACATATAATCAAATGTTGCATATGTCAAAATTCAAACTTTGACATATGATCAAAATTTGATATATGATCAAATGTTGCATATGTCAAAATTCAAACTTTGACATATGATCAAACTTTGACATATGATCAAATGTTGCATATGTCAAAATTTAAACTTTGACATATGATCAAACTTTGATATATGACCAAATGTTGCATATGTCAAAATTCAGACTTTGACATATGATCAAACTTGACATATGATATTGTGACGCCCGCATAATTAGACTAGAGTAATCCCCTGCTAATGATGCCACGTCATCTCCATTACTGTTGATAATCTCGCGTTAGTTCAAAACCAATTCAAATTCAAATTGAATTAAAAGCAAACTTCAAAAGTTTTCAAACTTTAAAACTAAAATGTTCAAGTTGTAGGAAATAAATCATAAATAATATTGATGCAGAAACCACATTTTTGTAAAGTGTTTAGATGCACTAAGGTAATTAAAACAACAGCAAGACATTTAATTTAATACCTTTTTAAAATTAATAAAATATTAAAATAATTTATTTAGCTGTCCAAATTTATGTGGCAGTGTTGTAATTCTAAATACTAATTTAGGTGTTGAAATTATATTTTATAAGAACTAAAATTAATTAATTATTTAAAAAACAGAAAAGAAGCTATAAATAAAAACAGAAAAGAGTAAAAAATCAAAGCAAAAAAAAGAAACAACACACCCCTCCCCCCCGCTGGGCCTCGTGGCCCAGCTGGCCACCAGGCTGCCCCACGGCCCAGCCGGCGCCCCCCTTAATTCCCCACGCCCCCGAAACCCTAGGACATCGAACCCCACTCTCCCCACTCCCCCCTCTCCCGATCCCATCTGGATCGGGCCAACCGCCCCGCACTCGCCCGCCACCGCATCGGCACCACCTCGCCACGACTTCGCCCCGCCGTACCCGGCCGCGGTCGTCGCTGCCCCCGGTGAGCCGCCCCGCTACCCGTCGTCATCGGTGCTGTCTCCCCGACTCCGCCACTCGTCCTCCTCCCCCCTCCTCGTCGCACGCCGTTGACGCACGGCGCCCCTACCCCGTCGCGGATCCCCGCCGCCCCGACGCCGCCCGGCATCGCCCCGCCATCGCCGGACCACCCCAAACCACCTCGAGCCCACTGCCCCCTCCCTACAGCTTTGCGGTGAGCCGCCGCGCCGGTTGCGCCTCCCCTCTCCCCCCCTCTCTGCTCCCGTACTTCGCCATGCGCACTGCGCGACCCGGCCACGCCCGATGCGCTCGCCCATGCCCGCCGTCGCGCCCCGGCGCCCCTGTTGCTGCTCCTCTGCCGCTGCTCGTCCACAGTGCTCCACCGCGCTGCCCGCTTAGACCTGCCAGATCGCACCCTCAGCCCTCGCTCCGCCCGCGCCCATTGCTCCTCGAGCTGCGGCCGTGCCGCTTCGCCGTCCGCCGTTGCTTGTTGGCGCCAGCAGCGCCTCGCGCCGCCGACCCGCCTTGCCTTGCCGCCCCAAGACTGGCCTCCCCTACCTCCTGCCGCTAACGACGGCTCGGCGCGCCACGCCGGCCCGGCTGCACTGCCACGCCGAGCAGGCCCTGCTCGCCTCGCCTTGCTACCGGTGGGCTGCGGCTTACCAAGACCAAGATGCCCGCTATGGCCTATAAGCCAATGACAAGTGGGGCCCCGGCCCTGAACGTTTTAGGATAAAGAAAAAAAAAGAATTAGAAAATTAATTAGAAAAATTTTAATTGATTAATTAATTAGATAGTTAATTAACTTAGTTAAATCTGTTAAATTAACCTAATGACTTAATTAAACTATTTAAACCTGCTTAGTTAGTCTAAGACAATGACGAACAGGCCCCACCTGTCAGTTTGACCGGTCAATGGTCACAGTTGACCGCTGACGTCATGCTGATGTAGTAAACCTATTTTTGGTTTAAATTAAATCTGTTAATTCCTGAAAATGATTAAATCCTTTTTAAATTAATATAAAATAAACCGTAGCTCAGATGGGAAAACTTTGTACATGAAAGTTGCTCAGAACGACGAGGCGAATCCGGTTACGAAGCCCGTTTGTCCGCAACGCATCCCTAGCATAGCGAACACACAACTTTTCCTCTCCGATTCATCTGTCCGAAAACGCGGAACACCAGGGATACTTTTCCGGATGTCCCCCCTCCTTCGCCGGTATCACCTACTACTGCGTTAGGTCACCTCTAGCACCACATATTGCTATGTTACGATTTGTGATGCTATGATTGCTTATTGTGTTCCCCCTCCGTTACTTCTTTCTGGTAGACCCCAAGGCTGTCGGTGACCCCCAATTCGACTACGGTGTTGACGACCCCTCCTTCTCGGCTGAGCTTCCAGGCAAGCCCCCCCCCTTGATCACCAGATATTGCCTATTCCTTCTCTCTACTGCTTGCATTAGAGTAGTGTAGCATGTTACTGCTTTCGGTTAATGCTATTCTGATGCATAGCTTGTCATTGTTGCTACAGTTGTTACCCTTACCTGCTATCCTACTGCTTAGTATAGGATGCTAGTGTTCCATCCGTGGCCCTACACTCTTGTCCGTCTGCCATGCTATACTATCGGGCCGTGATCACTAGGGAGGTGATCACGGGTTTATACTATATATTTTATATACATGACGCATGTGGTGACTAAAGTCGAGTCAACTCATTGAGTACCCGCAAGTGATTCTGATGAGGGGGCTGAAAGGACAGGTGGCTCCATCCCGGTAGAGGTGGGACTGGGTTCCTGACGGCCCCCGACTGTTACTTTGTGGCGGAGCGACAGGGCAGGTTGAGACCACCTAGGAGAGAGGTGGGCCTGGCCCTGGTCGGCGCCCGCGGATACTTAAAAATAACACGCTTAACGAGTTCTTGGTACTTGATCGAGTCTGGCCATTTGGTCTATACGCACTAATCAACTACGTGGGAAAGATATGGGCACTCGGCGTAATGGTATCAGCCGAAGCCTTCGTGACGTCAGCGACTGAGCGGCGCGCGCTGGATTGGAACGTAAGCCTGCTCTTGTATTAAGGGGGCTAGTTCTGCTTTCGGCCGCCCTCGCAACGTGCCGGTGTGCTAAGGGCGATGGGCCCAGACCCCTGTGCGCTTAGGTTTAGACTGGCGTGCTGACCTCTCTGTTGGCCTAGGTGGGGCTGCAACGTGTTGATCTTCCGACGCCGGGCATGACCCAGAAAAGTGTGTCCTGCCAAATGGGATCAAGCGTGTTGGGTTATGTGGTGCACCCCTGCAGGGAAGTTTATCTATTCGAATAGCCGTGATCTTCGCTAACAGGACGACTTGGAGTTGTACCTTGACCTTATGACAACTAGAACCGGATACTTAGTAAAACACACCCTTCCAAGTGCTAGATACAGCCCGGTGATCACTCTCTAACAGGGCAATGAGGAGGGGATCGCCGGGTAGGATTATGCTATGCGATGCTACTTGGTGAACTTACCATCTACTCTCTCCTACATGCTGCAAGATGGAGTTTGCCTGAAGCGTAGTCTTCGACAGGATTAGCTATCCCCCTCTTATTTTGGCATTCTGCAGTTCAGTCCACCGATATGGCCCTTTACACATATACCCATGCATATGTAGTGTAGCTCCTTGCTTGCGAGTACTTTGGATGAGTACTCACGGTTACTTTTCTCCCTCTTTCCCCTTTTCCGTTCTACCTGGTTGTCGCAACCAAATGCCGGAGCCCAGGAGCCAGACGCCACCGTCGACGACGACTCCTACTACACCGGAGGTGCCTACTAGTACGTGCAGCCCGCTGACGACGACCAAGGGTAGTTTAGGAGGATCCCAGGCAGGAGGCCTGCGCCTCTTTCGATCTGTATCCCAGTTTGTGCTAGCCTTCTTAAGGCAAACTTGTTTAACTTATGTCTGTACTCAGATATTGTTGCTTCCGCTGACTCGTCTATAATCGAGCACTTGTATTCGAGCCCTCGAGGCCCCTGGCCTGTATTATGATGCTTGTATGACTTATTAATGTTTTTAGAGTTGTGTTGTGATATCTTCCCTGAATCCCTGATCTTGATCGTACACGTTTGCGTGCATGATTAGTGTACGATTGAATCGGGGGCGTCACAATCTAGCTAATTCATCTAACATTAATATATCTAGCTAATTCATCTAACATTTGACAAAAGTATAAAAAACTAATTCATCTAACATTAATATATCTAATTCATCTAACTAGAAGTAAAAAAAAAATTCATCTAACATTAATATATCTAGCTAATTAATCTAACAGTTGACATTAATCTAATTCATCTAAAACTTTTGATATTAATCTAACATTTATATATATATATCTAATTCATCTAACATTTCTATAATTAAAAGTATAAAAACCTAAAAACAGAAAACAGAAAATAATTAAGAAAAGGTGTGTGTGTGTACTTTGTATGTGTGTGTGTGTGTGTGTGTGTGTGTGTGCGGGATCGATCGGATGAGGCGGCAGGGGGTCTCACAGCGGGACGACGGGGGCGGCGACGGGGACGACGACGCCGACGGCGCACGACGGGGGTGGCGACGGGGGGCGGCGGCGATGACGAGAAGTAGAGGTCGAAGCAGAGGAAGAGGGAGATGAAACTGAATTTTTTTGAAGTGTGAGTATATGTAGGAGGGGCCTTTAGTCCCGGTTGGAGCCACCAACCGGGACTAAAGGTCTGTTTTGGCCAGGCCAAGCGGCGGGAAGCGTAGGCCTTTAGTCCCGGTTGGTGGCTCCAATCGGGACTAAAGGCCCCACCTTTAGTCGCGGTTGGAGCCACCAACTGGGACTAAAGGCCTGCGCTTCCCGTGTGCGTGGTGTAGAAGTTTAGTCCCACCTCGCCGAGCGAAGGGCAACCGCACTGTTTATAAACCCAGCCGTGGCTGCTCCTTCGAGCCCCTCTCCAAGGCAGGCTTCTGGGCCTAAAACTGCTGCGCTGCCCTGTGGGCCTACTGTGCCTTGCGGGCCTGCATCCTGGCGCAACTACAGGTTGGGTTTCTCGTCGTATGCAGGCCGTTGTGGCCGAGTAGGCGAACATTTTTTCATTTTTTGTTTTCTGCATTATCTTTTTTCTTTTATTTCTGACTTGTTTTCTGCTTTATTTAGAGTTTTTTGTGAACATTTTTTGTTTTAGGTAAAAAATTATAAACTTTCTGTTAGTGCTAGTAGTTTTGAAATTTAAATAGTTTAAATTTGAATTAATTGAAATTTGTGTGAATCACTAGTTTGTGAATAACTTTACTTTAAAATAGATTTTTCAGTGATTATTTTTACTTATGTTTAATATTTGTGTTTTTATCATTATATTCAATTTGGTAATACTTAGGTTATTTAAAAAATTAAATGCCTTTGTAACATATGAGTTTTTGTCCGAAACCCTGATACTTCGAAAGAGATTGTCCATTTTGTACACGAAGTGGATCCAGTTTTTGCCGTAACCCTATCAACTTTTTAGCACATGCTATGTTGGTGAAATGATGATACCATGCCAACTTTCAACCTTTTAAGAGTTCATTTGTAGTGCTTTTCAATTTCAGGGTCCTTTAGCTAAAAAAAATCAATAAATGCATGAAAAATAGCAAATGATGTCAGAAAGGGTTGAAAACTGATGACGTGGCTTTGAATGGTGCATATTGAACGCACAAAAAGTCTGGAGTTGAAATAAGTTTAAAAAATTGAAATGCTTTTGTAACAGATGAGTTTTGGTCCAAAACCCTGATACTTCGTAAGAGATTGTCCATTTCGTACACGAAGTGGATCCAATTTTGCCTTAACCCTCTCAACTTTTTAGCACATGCTATGACGGTGAAATAATGATACCATGCCAACTTTTAACCTTTTCAGAGTTCATTTGTAGTGCTTTTAATTTTAGGGTCATTTAGCACAAAAAAATCAGTAAATGCATGAAAAATAGCAAATGAAGTCAGAAAGGGTTGGAAATTGATGACATAGCTTTGAATGGTGGATATTCAACGCAAAAAAGTCTAGAGTTGAAATAAGTTTAAAAAAAATGAAATGCCTTTTTAACAGATGAGTTTTCGTCTGAAACCCTAATACTTCGAAAGAGATTGTCCATTTTGTACACGAAGTGGATCCATTTTTTGCCGTAACCCTCTCAACTTTTTAGCACATGCTATGTGGGTGAAATGATGATACCATGCCAACTTTCAACCTTTCCAGAGTTCATTTGTAGTGCTTTTAAATTTCAGGGTCATTTAGCTCAAAAAAATCAATAAATGCATGAAAAATAGCAAATGAAGTGAGAAAGGGTTAGAAATTGACGACGTTTGTCCGAAGAACATAAGTACACGTTTCAAATGCCAAAACACATAAGCACCCTCACTATTAGAAAGATTCCCTACGGTTTGTCCAAAGTGGGACTTTCCAGATATATAAGTCCATAACTCACTAGAGAAGAAAGTGATGACAGTGAAGCCGGTCACATCCCAGAGTGGAATCGTTGGGTGTGAAACTTTTTCTTCGCGTGTGTCCCTTTGCGCCGTAACCATGGACAATCTTCATCATTTAACTGGATGCTTGGGTCAATATTCACTGTGAAGGGAGCAATTTCATGAAACTTTTCATAATCTTCTAACATGTCTGTCTTGTCATCCACTGCCACGATGTTTCTTTTCCCTGAAAAACTATGTGGTGCTTTGGCTCATCCTATAATGTATTCGCTTCCTTTCTTTTTCTCGGCTTGGGAGACATGTCCTTCACATAGAAAACCTACGCCACATCATTGGCTAGGACGAATGGTTCATCTGCGTACACAAGATTGTTGAGATCCACTGTTGTCATTCTTTACTGTGGGTCTTCCGTTACCCCGCCTCAGGTCATATTGACCCATTTGCACCGAAACAAAGGGACCTTCAAACCACGTCCATAGTCGAGTTCCCATATCTCCTCTATGTAACCATAATATGTGTACTTTCCCCTCTTGGGTGCTGCATCAAAGCGGACACCACTGTTTTGGTTGGTGCTCTTCTTATCTGATCGTATAAAATGTATTCCCATTTATCTCGTACCCTTTGAAAGTCATTATATTCGAAGATGGTAACTAGGACAACAAGTACATGTCATCTTCAACAGCATCGTCATATATGGCACGTGTCTGCAACCAACCGGCGAAAGTCCCCGTTTGTTCACGTGTAATCCAGTCATCAGACTACTCCGGGTGTGTGACGCCCCCGATTTAATCGTACACTAATCATGCACGCAAATGTGTACGATCAAGATCAGGGACTCACGGGAAGATATCACAACACAACTCTACAAATAAAATAAGTCATACAAGCATCATAATACAAGCCAGGGGCCTCGAGGGCTCGAATACAAGTGCTCGATCATAGACGAGTCAGCGGAAGCAACAATATCTGAGTACAGACATAAGTTAAACAAGTTTGCCTTAAGAAGGCTAGCACAAACTGGGATACAGATCGAAAGAGGAGCAGGCCTCCTGCCTGGGATCCTCCTAGCTACTCCTGGTCGTCGTCAGCGGGCTGCACGTAGTAGTAGGCACCTCCAGAGTAGTAGTCGTCATCGACGGTGGCGTCTGGCTCCTGGGCTCCATCGTCTGGTTGCAGCAATCGAGTAGAGGTAGGGGAAAAAGGGGGAACAAGGCAACCGTGAGTACTCATCCAAAGTACTCGCAAGCAAGGAGCTACACTACATATGCATGGATATATGTGTAAAGGCCATATCAGTGGACTGAACTGCAGAATGCCAGAATAAGAGGGGGATAGCTAGTCTTAACGAAGACTACGCTTCTGGACACCTGTCTTGCAACAGGTAGAAGAGGACGATCTGAAGTCCTCCAAGTAACATCACATAGCAATAATCCTACCCGGCGATCCCCTCCTCATATCCCTGAGAGAGAGCGACCACCGGTTGTATCTGGCACTTGGAAGGGTGTGTTTTATCAAGTATCCGGTTCTAGTTGTCATAAGCTCAAGGTACAACTCCAAGTCGTCCTGTTATCAAGATCACGGCTATCCAAATAGATTAACTTCCTGCAGGGTGCACCATCTTACCCAAAGACGCTTGATCCCATTTGGCCGGACACACTTTCCTGGGTCATGCCCGCCGCTGAAGATCAACACGCCGCAGCGCCACCTAGGCACAACAGAGGCCAACACGCGGTCTAAACCTAAGCGCCAGCAGGGTCTGGGCCCATCGCCTCGAGCACACCTGCACCTTGCGACGCGACCGAAGCGCACCTAGCCCATCAGCGCGTCCAGTCCAATCCGACGCGCCGCCCGTCAGCCGACGTCTGAAGTGCCGGCCGATACCACGACGCCGGATACCCATAACTACTCCCGCGTAGATGGTTAGTGCGATAAGCTCAGAGCCAACTCAGATCAAATACCAAGACCTCGTTAAGCGTGTTAAGTATCCGCGAATGCCGAACAGGGCCAGGCCCACCTCTCTCCTAGGCGGTCTCAACCTGCCTGCCGCCCCGCCATAAAGTAACAATGGGGCCGTCGGGAACCCAGGCCCACCTCTACCGGGATGGAGCCACCCGTCCTTTCAGCCCCATCTCCGAACAGTACCACGGTAATGTAATAGTGTAAAGTATATAGTATATACCCGTGACCACCTCCCGAGTGATCACGGCCCGATAGTATAGCATGGCAAACGGACAAGGATGTAGGGTCACAGATGAAAGTACTAGCATCCTATACTAAGCATATAGGATTGCGTAAGGTAACAATGTATAACAAGGACAAAGCTATGCAGAAGATAGGAGTATCTCGAAGCGAGAACATGCTACACTACTCTAATGCAAGCAGATAGAGAAGAGTAGGCGATATCTGGTGATCAAGGGGGGCTTGCTTGGTTGCTCGGCAAGAGAGAGGGTCGTCGACACCGTAGTCGATCACAGGGGGTACCGGCGCCGCCCTCGGGTCTACCGAGAGAAGAGGGGGAAGAAACAGTAAATACATAGTAGGCAAATGCATAACAAGACAACCGACAGAGCTAGACGTGTTCTAACGCAGCGCTAGGCGATACTGGCGAAGGGGGAAACATCCGGGAAAGTTTTCCGGTTCGACGCCCTGTCGATGATGAACCGGAGAGGAAAGTTTGCAGGTTCGATAGGTTAGGGGTGTGTGGCGACGAACGGACTGCGATTCGGATTCGCCTCGCTGCTCGAGCAACTTTCATGTTGAAAATATTTCAACCGAAAGTTACGGATTAAAAGATATGATTTTCTAAAAGATTTTTATAATTTCTGGAATTTAATTAATTAATTAATTAATTCGAAAAATGTATTTATGACGTCAGCATGATGTCATGCTGACGTCAGCAGTCAACAGGGTTGACTAAGTCAACCCTGACAGTGGGTCCCGCATGACATTGACTCATAGCAATTAAACAGGGTTAATTAGTTTTAACTAAATGATTAGGTTAATCTAATCTGGTTTAATTAAGTTAATTAATTCTCTAATTAATTAATTAATTAATTAATCTTTTAATTATTATATTTATTATTTATTCGTCCTTCTTCTTTTCTTTTTTTAATAAATAACGCCCAGGGCTGGGCCCCATGTGTCTGTGACCTGAGGGCATCGGCCCCACCCGGCAGAGGGCCTGTGAGGCCGATCGGGCGGGTATGTGGTAACGGGCGGCGCCTGACGGGCGCAGCGTCGCCCGAATAGGCGCGCCGGCGAGGCGCAGCTGCGGCCAGAGGGGAGGCGCGGCCGGGGCGATTCAGGGGGAGGCGGAGATGGAGGGGGGGGGGTCACCGAGGGCCGGCAGGGGGCTCAGGGGAGCCAGGGGGTGCCGGAGTCGAGAGGATCGACGGCGAGGTAGCGGCGGCGTCCGACGAAGGGGATCGAGGCAGACGGCGTCGAGGCGGCTCCAGGGGCGGCGAGCGGCGGAGAGGGGAAGAGGAGGCCGAGGGCCTCAAAGAGGAGCTCATGGGCGCGGGATCGAGCTAGCGAGCGAGGGGGAAGACCGCGGGCGACACAGGGAGAGAGGGGGCGAAGGGGGACGGCGGCGCTCACTTGCGAGCAGGGAAGGGGGGCGACGGGGCGCGTTGGCGTCGGCGAGGGAGGAGTCCGGCGGTGCAGTGGTCTGGCGAGGTGGCTCCGGGCGCCGCGGCGAAGGCGGGGGCCCCTCCCGGTCCAGGAAAGGGGGAGGGGGGTGAGGACGACGGCGTAGGGGCGCCGGTGTCGGGCGTCGAGGGCGCGGTCAGGCCGGGCGAGGCGGCGCTCGACGGGCAGGGCAACTGCCCGATCCAGATCCCATCGGGAGAGGGAAGAGGCGGGGGATCGAGGGAGGGAGTGGTGACCGTTAGGGTTTCGGAGGGGGTGGCCTATAGGCCGGGGAACGGGGGATGGGCGGCCTGTTCGTCTCGGCTGGAGGCCAGCTGGGCCACTTGTGGCCCAGCGGGGGGGGGGGGTCCTGTTTTCCTTTCTCCCCTTTTTTAATTTTGTTTGCTAGTTTTTCCTTTTCTCTTTTATTTTGGTTTTAGTAAATTACTAAAGTGGCACCTAAATAGATTTTACAAATTATGCCACTGCCACAATAGTTTAATACTTATAACAAATTAGTTTTGAAAATGTTTATTATTTTTAAAGCACTTAAATAATCGTATTTTCTACTGTTTTATTCATTTTAGAGTATTTAAACATTTTATAAAAGTGTGGTTTCACCACCATAATTACCTATGCATTATCTGGCTCACTCCGAACATTTTAGTTTTAATATTTGAAAACTTTTATTGTTTGCTTGATTTTGAATTTGAATTCGAACAGGTTTCGGACTAGCGAGTTTATCCACAATAAATCGAGGGACGTGGCATCATTAGCGGGATTATCAGAGCGTAATTACCCGGGCGTCACAGGGTGTTTGGAGCGTAGAATATTCTTGTGTTCCTCCATATACGCAGCCACCAAGGCGGAATTTCATAGAACTGTGTAGTGTGCTTGAGTGAGAGAATGCCGATCAATACATATTATTTGTTGCGATCCTAGCATGCCATTTCCACCCAGTCTGCCCTATATGCCGCGATTCAGGAACACCAATCGGCTTAAGGTCAGGAAAAAAGTCAATACAAAACTCAATGACCTCCTCATTTTCATGGCCCTCGGAGATGCTTCCTTCTGGCCTAGTGCGGTTATGAACATATTTCTTTAAGACTCCCATGAACCTCTCAAAGGGGAAAATATTGTGTAGAAATACAGGACCCAGAACGTTAATCTCTTCACATAGGTGAACTAGGACGTGCGTGATGATGTTGAAGAAGGATGGTGGGAACACCAACTCAAGACTGACAAGACATTGCACCAAATCATCTCTAACATTGGTACGATTTCTGGATCGATTACCTTCTGAGAGATTGCATTGAGGAATGCACATAGCTTCACAATGGCTAATCGAATGTTTTCCGGTAGAAGCCCCTCAATGCAACCGGAATCAGTTGCATCATAATCACGTGGCAGTCATAAGAGTTTAGGTTCTGGAACTTTTTCTCTACCATATTTATTATTCCCTTTATATTCGACAAGAAGCCAGATGGGACCTTCATACTAAGCAGGCATTCAAAGAAGATTTCCTTATCTTCTTTGGTAAGTGCATAGCTGGCATGACCCTGATGTATGCCATCTTTTCTGTGCATACGTTGTTGTTCCTCCCGTGCCTATGGTGTTATCTTTTTTCTTCCCATACACGCCCAAGAAGCCAAGCAGGGCCACGCAAAGATTCTTCGTCACGTGCATCACGTCGATTGCAGAGCGTACCTCTAGGTGTTTCCAATAGGGTAGGTCCCAAAATATAGATTTCTTCTTCCACATGGGTGCGTGTCCCTCAGTGTCATTCGGAACAGATTGTCCGCCAGGACCCTTTCCAAAGATTACCTTCAAATTCTTGACCATATCATGTACATCATCACCAGTACGGTGGCGAGGCGTCGTCTGGTGATCTGCCCCACCTTTGAAATGCTTTCCTTTCTTTCTTACGGGATGCCTGCTCGGAAGAAATCGACGATGTCCCAGGTACACATTCTTCTTACAATTATCCAAATATATACTGCCGATATCATCCAAATAGTGCATGCATGCGCGGTATCCCTTGTTTGTCTGTCCTGAAAGGTTACTGAGAGCAGGCCCATCATTGATGGTCACAAACAACAACGCATGTAGGTCAAATTCTTCCTGATCGAGCTCATCCCACGCATGTAGACCTTTTTCATTCCACAGCTGTAATAGTTCTTCAACTAATGGCCTTAGGTACACATCAATGTCGTTGCCGGGTTGCTTAGGGCCTTGGATGAGCACTGGCATCATAATGAACTTCCGCTTCATGCACAACCAAGGAGGAAGGTTATACATACATAGAGTCACATGCCAGGTGCTATGATTGCTGCTCTGCTCCCCAAAAGGATTAATGCCATCTACGCTTAGAGCAAACCATACGTTCCTTGCGTCACCTGCAAAGTCCCCCACTTCCTCTCAATTTTTCTCCACTGCGACCCGTTAGCAGGTACTCTCAACTTCCCATCTTTCTTACGGTCTTCTTTGTGCCATCGCATCAACTTGGCATGCCTTTTGTTTTGGAACAAACGTTTCAACCGTGGTATTATAGGAGCATACCACATCACCTTGGCAGGAATCTTCTTCCTGGGGCGCTTGCCCTCGACATCACCATGGTCATCGCGGCTGATCTTATAGTGCAATGCACCGCATACCGGACACGTGTTAAAATCCTCGTACTCACCGCGGTAGAGGATGCAGTCATTAGGGCACACATGTATCTTCTGCACCTCTAATCCTAGAGGGAAGACAACCTTCTTTGCTTCGTACGTACTCTTGGGCAATTCGTTGTCCTTGGGAAGCATCTTCGTTAACATTATCAGCAAGTTTCCAAATCCCTTGTCAGCTACACCATTCTCTGCCTTCCATTGCAGCGATTCCAGGGTGGTGCCCAGCTTTCTCTTGCAGCTTCGCAATTTGGGTACAACAATTTTTTGTGGTCCTCTAACATGCGCTGCAACTTCAGCCTCTCCTTCTCACTTGCGCGGTTTCTCTTTTCATCAGCAATGGCCCGACCTAGATCATCGGTAGGCTCATCTGATGCCTCTTCTTCAGCTACTTCCCGCATTACCGGATCAACTTCTTCCCACATTGTCGGCTCAGCTTCTTCCCCAATTGTTGTACCATCGTATTCAGGGAACCCATGGCCAGGATAGCTGTCGTCGTCCTTTTCTTCTTCATTGTCTTCCATCATAACTCCTCTTTCTCCGTGCTTGGTCCAAACATTATAGTGGGGCATGAAACCGGACTCAAACAGGTGCCATTGAATGGTTGTTGAGTTAGAGTAATTTTGATCATTATTACAGCCAGCACATGGACAAGACATAAAACCATCTGCCCGCTTGTTTGCCTCAGCCGCAAGCAGAAATGTACGCACACTATTAACAAACTGGGGAGAGCATCGGTCGTCGTACATCCGTTGCCGGCTCATCTTCATTACACAACACCGAAAAGACCAAATTAATACAAGTTCATATGTAAAATTCATACACACTTATTCTCATAACACAACATACAAACTCTCTAGCTAAAGCATTTATATGCAACAACAAATGCGATAAAGATCGCAACTAAGGTAGCAATTGATCCAACAGCAGAATGATACCAAGCCTCACTATCAATGGCATATTTTCTAATCTTTCTAATCTTCAAGGGCATTTTATCCATCTTGATCTTGTGATCATCGACGACATCAACGACATTGGCAACATGCAACTCCAATTCCATCTTCTCCTCCTCAATTCTTTTCAATTTTTCTTTCAAATACTCGTTTTCATTTTCAACTAAATTTAACTTATCGACGATAGGGTCGGTTGGAATTTCCGGTTCACATACCTCCTAGATAAAAATATCTATGTCAACTTGATGGGCATAATTTTTCATAAACAAGAAATGCAACAAAAAGTTATAAAAGAGAATATACCACATCTGAATCATAAACCGGACAAGGGC
Organism: Aegilops longissima; assembly: GCA_021605205.1. NCBI lineage: Eukaryota > Viridiplantae > Streptophyta > Magnoliopsida > Poales > Poaceae > Aegilops > Aegilops longissima. Next base: position 147,268,019 of record CM038682.1, on the reverse strand, counting down.
GACGGGGACGGATATCAAAACCATGGCACTATGTATAACAAACAACGTACGGGTAAGATAATTATACAAGGAGCTATATATCTAAATCACACAAACATGATTTTTTTATATAAAAAAGATAAGAACAAGAGGCTCACCACAAGATGGTGCCGGCGACGGGATGGTGCGGGCGCTCGACGGTGGTTAGGATGGAGACAGGAAGGCACTAAGTGAAGAACACCTACATATGGAGACTAAGAGTTATTTTGAGCTCAAATTGCATATAAATCAAATAAACTACCACATATAATTCCTCCCAAACAAAAATCCACAAATCACTATACTTATAGAGCATTGCAATAGCTAATATAGCAATGAGAGATGAAAGGACAAATTTGCTAACCTTTGTGATCACTTAGATGGATGGGGTGCCTCCAAATCTTGACAAATTTTGGTAAAAATGGAGGATGAACTCGAGAGGAGAGGAAGAAAATAGAGAGGAGAGGAAAGCGGAAGAACAGAGAGGTCGGGTTCGACGAAGGGTTTATATAGGATGATCTTTAGTCCCGGTTGGTTATACGAACCAGGACTAAAGGTGCATCTCTATTCCCGGTTCGTGCCATGAACCGGGACCAGAGGTGTTGGTGGGTCCCCAGCCTGACACCAGCTTGCCACCACCTCTTTAGTCCCGGTTTGTGGCACGAACCGGTACTAAAGGTTCGCCATGAACCGGGACTAATGAGCGCCGCCCGCCTAGCCGTTGGAACCGGCACTAATGGTCACATTACTGCCGGTTCAATTACAAACCGGGACTAATGAGCTGAACATTAGGCCCTTTTTCTACCTAGTGTTAGAGCATGTCCACTCGCCCCCCCCCAACAGCCCCCCAAGGTGCATTGTTTAGTGCCGGCGGAGAAAAAATGGCCCAGCTGTGCTCCAAATCCTCATTTATCGCTGGTTTGGTCCAAAATTATAACCGGCGAACCCAAGCCAAACTAGCGCGTCGGGGGGCTCCTGGGGGCGCCGAGTGAAGCGAAAAGGTGCGTGGACCCGCGTTGTCAGCGACACCGGACAATTTCCTGCCATTTTCTTCCCCCTTCCCTCCCTTTCCCTAGTATCGCCCCCTTCTCCCCCCTCCTCGCCCTTCCCGCCATTCTCTACCCGGATCCTCTCGCCATGCCACCGAATAAGTATGTCGCCCCTCAAATAGCCACCAATTTCGTTCAGCCAAAGTAGAGGAAGCCGAGGGCGCCGATGGCAAGGCCCTCGGGCTTGTCGAACTCCGAGTGGAAGGCCCATGTTGAGTGGTGGGAGGCAGTCACCACCGACTGGTGGAACCGGCTCTTGATGAAGAAGGCCAGGGACGCGGCGGCGGGCCGGCGGGAGATCAGCAAGAGGAGGCGTCTCACACGGAGATGGCGGATTTTCCACCTCAACAGGCCGGAGAGTGCCCCAAGACGTGTGGGGAATCCACTGGAGCGTTGCATCGCCGTCGCGGGCCAACTTCTCCCCGCCGTTGTGGGGGTACACAGCCTCTCCTAGCTACACCAACGGCGACGCGCATGGTGGCTTCAACCCCAACATCACCTTCCCGCATGGCGCAGCACCGCGCGCGTCCCTGTCCATCTTCAACGACGAACCGCACACTCCCTCGCCCGCGTTCACCGCCGGCCTCGACACCCAGTACCACTACTAGGGTAAACCCTAGTAGTAGCACTCGAAATATATATAGCAGTAACATTGGGTCCAGCGCTACTTCTAACGCGCTACAGCTAAGTTGTAGCAGTAGCGCTTGTAAGGAAAGCGTTATTGGTAAGTATGGTTAGCAGTAGCGCTGCCCTGACCTGCGCTACTGATAGCTCTCTGTAGCGCTTGAACAAATGAAGCGTTGCTGCTAATCCAGCGCTTCTAGTAGATGCTTTCCAGCGCTACTGCTAGTATTCCTGCTTTCACAGATTTATACCCCCTCTACGTATTTGTGATGTATTTATACATGTTCTATACAGTAGTTTCACCAAATCATACTAAAAATACACTATTCTGATCATATCATAGACATACAGTAGTCTCGTCATACCATCATCATCATCATCATTCAACACAAATATCAGCACATATAAAAAATAGCGATACACAAGTCATGTCATGTCTCGAATAATTGCAATTGCATGGTCATGGCACACACACAAGTTTCATCATCTCTATCTAAACCATGATGTAGAAGAGAAGAGCGATCAGCATGAGCAAGAGCGCGACTATGTAGTACTTGAGGCACCGGCGGTTCCGCCCCCGCTCATGCCGGAGCGTCCACCTCAAGTAACTACTTTTCGCTTCGGCTCTGCTGTCGAACCCTCGGCGGCTAGCACCCGGGTACTTGTCCACCTGGGCTTGAGCGTCTGACCAGTGGTCGTAGACTCCTGGAACCCTAAAATGAAGACGGCGTAGCAGTCCTTCGCCATCTCTGATCTATGTACCTGCATCGTCAGTTGATGAATTGAACGATAATATGCAACATAATGTACTTAAGAATACAAAGAGGCATAATTAGCAAAGTACAAGAAACCTATAGTAAACATAAATGACGAAGTTCCTCATACCCAAACTAATTAACTAGAGCGATCTATGCCTCAGGGTTGGTGCCACTCCCGCCACCATGCAACCCATCTGGTGTTCGTCCAGGTAATAGAAAGAGTGATTTGCTGCCTCGATGGGATCTTCTTCGTGGCGAGCAGAACCCCCGGCTTCGGCGCGGGTAGACATGTTTCCTATTCAACAATTGTAAATAAAAGATATAATGAAGAGAAAAAAGGGGCCTATATTTGGTCGGAATGTTGACTCATTCCCCTTTCGGCAAATCCCGGGAACTACATATGTCCTAGTTTCTAGCACAAGTCATGCCGAAAATCACGGAAATTTTCTGCATGACCTTTGCTAAAAAGTGGACATATGGAGCGCTTGAAATTTGCCGGAACGGAAATGAATCAACATTCCGGCAAAACATAGGCCACTCGGATATTCTTCGACAATTGGCATAAGTTCATACAACAGATTTGATACTATCATCAAGAGAACATGGCAACATCATATATCAGATTTCTAGGACTTAGCAAATTAACCAAGTGTTAAAAACAACATCATTGTATAGGCTACTTTGCATGCTTGTGCTAGTCACCACAGGGCATATCATGCTCCTAAAACATCATCTAGGGTTTTATTTGCTACTGTTTTTCCATAAATGATCTCTCTCTCTGCTACTGAACTAAACAAAGATTTGCTACTGTTTTTAGTGCAATTTACTACTGTTTTTTATTTATAGCTTTTTTATACCTACAAAAATTGCCTAGCTAACTTGAACTTATAGCTATTTTATAAACCTACCAAAAATATTTGTAGCTAGGCAATTTGCTACAGTTTTTTATTTATAGTTAAAAAAGTCCACTATTTTATTCATAGCTAAAAAAGTCCACTAATTTTGCAATTTTAGGGAGCTACTGTTTTTGATAAATTGCCTAGCTACAAATAATTTGCTACTGTTTTTTATTTCCTAGCTGAATGCCCTAGCTATGTTATGATTGTTACATGATGAACCACATCCGGCATAATTCTCCAACACCGATCCAATGCCTACGAGCTTTCCACATATTGTTCTTCGCTTATTTACTTTTCCGCTACTACTGTTACAATCACTACAAAACACCAAAAATACTACTTTTGCTACCGTTACTTTTGTTACCGTTACCACTACTATCATATTACTTTGCTACTAAATATTTTGCTGCAGATACTAAGTTATCCAGGTGTCGCTAAATTGACAACTCAGTTGCTAATACTTGAGAATATTCTTTGGCTCCCCTTGTGTCGAATCAATAAATTTGGATTGAATACTCTACCCTCGTAAACTGGTGTGATCCCCTATACTTGTGGGTTATCAAGACTATTTTCTGGCGCCGTTGCCGGGGAGCATAGCTCTATTCGTTGAGTCACTTGGGATTTATATCTGCTGGTCACTATGAAGAACTTGAAGGACGCTAAGACAACAATTTATCCCTCAACTACGAGGGGAGGTAAGGAACTGCCATCTAGCTCTGCACTTGATTCACCTTCTGTTTTGAGTAAGCTTGCGACACCTAAACCTGCTTCTGATATTCGTTCTGATATGTCGCATATTGATGATGCCACTTCTGCTATGCATGATACTTAGGATGAAACTACTTCTATGCTTGATACTACTATGCCACTTGATGAATTTCTTGATGAACAAATTGCTAGGGCTAGAGAGAAAGAAGTTATTGAAACTGATTATATTGATGAAAGTGACGATGAAGACTTGCCTGTTATTCCTGAGGGTTATTTTTTTGATAAAGAAGCTTCTGTAGCTATTTTAGCTTGCAAAGATAGATACGAACTCAAGAGGTTATTAGCTAAATGGAATCAACAATCTCTTAATGATAGAATGAAACCTGACCCTGCTTTTGCTACTTCGCTTATCTGTGTTATCGATAAGGATTATGAATTCTCTGTTGATCCTGATGTAATTACTTTATTTGAATCTGATCCTTTTCATGGCTATGAATCTGAAACTGTTGTGGCACATCTTACTAAATTAAATGATATAGCCACCCTATTCACTAATGATGAGAAATCTCGCTATCTTTATATCCTTAAAATATTTCCATTCTCATTAAAGGGTGATGCTAAGATATGGTTTAATTCTCTTGATCCTGGTTGTGTGCGTAGTCCCCAGGATATGATTTATTACTTCTCTGCTAAATATTTCCCTGCTCATAAGAAACAAGCTGCTTTAAGGGATATATACAACTTTGTGCAAATTGAATAAGAGAGTCTCCCACAAGCTTGGGGGAGGCTTCTCAAGTTACTTAATGCTTTGCCTGAACATACTCTTAAGAAAAATGAAATACTTGATATCTTTTATAATGGACTAACCGATGCTTCTAGAGATTACCTGGAGAGTTGTGCTGTTTCTGTTTTCAGGGAAAGAACACCGGATGAAGCTGAAATTCTATTGAATAATATGTTAACAAATGAAAATAATTGGACACTTCCTGAGCCAGCTCCTGAGCCTATTCCTAAACCAACTCCGAAGAAGAGAGGTGTTCTATTTCTCAGTCCTGAAGATATGCACGAGGCAAAGAAATCTAGGAAAGAAAAAGGTATAAAAGCTGAAGATGTTAAGAATTTACCTCCTATTGAAGAAATACATGGTCTTAATCTACCGCCTGTTGAAGAAACTTATGATCTTAATCCATTACCTATTGAAGAAACTCTTGGTCTTGATAACCCAACACAGGTAGTAAAGGTAAATTCTCTCTATAGATATGATAAAGCTGAAATCCCTCCTACTAAAATTGCTAGCCAATGCTTAGATGAGTTTGATAACTTTATGGTTAAGCAAGAAGATTTCAATGCTTATTTTGGTATACAGTTAAAACAAAATGCCTATATGATTGAACACTTGGGTGATTATATGTCTAGAGTTAAAGGTGAACTTAAAATCATTACTAAACATGCTTCTATGGTTACCACTCAAGTAGAACAAGTACTTAAAGCTCAAAATGATTTTCTCAATGAAATGAAGAGTAAGAATAATGATTATGCTGTTAGAGTGGCTACTAGAACTGGTAAAATGACTCAGGAACCTTGTATCCTGAAGGCCACCCTAAGAGAATTGAGAAAGATTCTCAGAGGAATAATATTGATGCACTTAGTCCTTCTAAAAAGAAGAAAAAGAAAAATGATAGGACTTTGCATGCTTCTAGTGAACTTATTGCTGAAACACCTGACAACACAATATGGTAATGAACATGAGCCTAGTGATAATGTTAATGACGATGATGATGATGCTCAACCTGCAATGATAATGATGTAGAAATTAAACCTGCCGTTGATCTTGATAACCCACAATCAAAGAATCAACGTTATGATAAGAAAGACTTTGTTGCTAGGAAACATGGTAAAGAAAGAGAACCATGGGTTCAGAAACCCATGCCTTTTCCTCCCAAACCATCCAAGAAAAAGGATGATGAGGATATTGAGCGCTTTGCTGAAATGATTAGACCTATCTTTTTGCGTATGCGATTAACTGATATGCTCAAAATGAATCCTTATGCTAAGTATATGAAAGATATTGTTACAAATAAAAGAAAGATACCAGAAGCTGAAATTTACACCATGCTTGCTAATTATACTTTTAAGGGTGGAATACCTAAGAAACTTGGAGATCCAGGAGTACCAACTATACCATGCTCCATTAAAATAAACTATGTTAAAACTGCTTTATGTGATCTTGGAGCCGGTGTTAGTGTTATGCCTCTCTCTTTATATCGTAAACTTGATTTGAATAAGTTGACACCTACTAAAATATCTTTGCAAATGACTGATAAATCAACTGCTATACCTGTCGGTATTTGTGAGGATGTGCCTGTTGTGGTTGCAAACGTTACTATTTTAACGGACTTTGTTATTATTTTAAAGGAATTTGTTATTCTTGATATTCCCGAGGACGATAGTATGTCTATTATTCTTGGAAAACCCTTTTTAAATACTGCAGGGGCTGTTATTGATTGCAACAAAGGCAATGTCACCTTTCATGTTAATGGTAATGAGCACATGGTACACTTTCCGAGGAAACAACCTCAAGTTCATAGTATCAACTCCATTGGAAAAATTCCATCGATTATTTTTGGAGGTTTTGAATTTCCTCTTCCTACTGTCAAGAAGAAATATGATATTCTTATTATTGGGGATGTGCATATCCCCGTTGAGGTAACTTAGTGTTATTCGAAATTTCTCCGGTTTCATGCAATTCGGAATGAGTTTGTTAACAAGACTTGATTAACCTTGTTAGTGGATTCCTTTTGATGAGCATGAGATGGATGAAACTAGAACGCACAACCTTCTGCACCCTCTCTATATTTTCTGTTATTTAGTTGAAATAAAGTAAAAATAGCATTTTTCTGTCTGTTTTCTGATTTATCCGTGCAATGTAAAAATACCCCGAAAATAAAAGTTCTCCAAATGCCCTGAAAATGGAATATGATTTTTTCTAGAATTTTTGAGACTATCTAGCACTAAGAACACATCGGGAGGGGCAAGCACCTGGCCACGAGGGTGGAGGGCGCGCCCCCTGCCTCGTGGGCCCACGATGGCCCTCCTCCACTTATTCCTGCACCCACACACTCCTTCTTCCTCCCAGAAACACCAATATCTAGCTCAAGCACGAGTTTTAGCTCATTTTCCTGCGATTTTCGATTTCCTTGCTCAAAGCACCTCTCACAAAACAGCTTGGGGAGATTGTTCCTTGGTATGTGACTCCTCCATTGGTCCAATTAGTTTTTGTTCTAGTGCTCTATTCATTGCTAATTTGTGCTGCACAGGTGACCATGTTCTTGAGCTTGCATGTCAAATTTATATGGTTCCAAGTAGTTCCAATGCATGATATAGTCTCTAGGCACTTGTAGGAGTAGTTGCTATCAATTTTATTGAGGTTGGTTCATTTTTGTTTGAAGTTACTAAAAATTTCAGAATATAATGAAGAGATTTTTGTGGGGCTCATCGAGCCGAAGCTCGAAGGAAAAGCAGAATGAAGAAGAACAGAGGCCCAAATATAATTTGCCTCGCACCGCGGAGGTTCGGCTGTGAATGGCCTTCCGATGATATCTTAAGAGAAACCGGGATTTATGATGATTTTGTTCTTTGGCTGAGAATGCTGGCCTCACTGATTTCCTCCCGCGACCAACGTCATCAGTATCTCTTACTCACCAATACTTTTGTGCAAAACTTCTACTATTATCCTAAGGAATCACCACCTTCAGTAGAGTTTCATTTATATGACGTTGTTAAGAAGATGCCACTAGATGAATTTTGCAAGGTTTGCAAAATACCCTTCGAGGGTACCTTAGATGAACCACATCGTAAAGATGTGGATGGGTTTATTGACACCATTACTGTGGGGGAAACCAGGAAGGTTTCCGATGCAAGAATCACTAGCATACATTTTCCTGTTTTACGCTACTTTGCCATATTTGCTAGTCGTTGCTTGATTGGTCGCGGAAACTGTGGAAACCTTAGTGTTCCTAATATTATCGTTTTGTTCCATGGTTTATTTTCCGATAACATTGTTAGTATGGGTGGTATTATTGCTAAACGGTTAAGTTTGAACCGTACTAAGGCCCCCAAATTTGGAGGCATTTATGCTTCACGCCTTGCTGCACATTATAACATACTTATTAGGCACTATGAAAAAGAAGAAAAAATGCTGCCCACTGCTTATTTAGATTTTAAGAGTATGGCAGCGCATGATTTTATTGTTAAGAATAGGGAAGGGGAGCTTAAATACAAATTGTTCTTTGATAAACATCACCCTGAGACGATTACCTTGCCTGCTCCTTCCTTGTTTAATTTATCCGAAGGTCTGTATCTCGTTCCGTGGGCGGCCATTCAAGCTTACTGGAACCCTACACCAGCCCTGGAGCCGAAACCACAATTTGAGCCTCCACGACAGTCTGATTACTTTTGGGATCTGGAGATGACTGCCAGCCGGTGGCAGTCAGAGTCCTCTTCATCTCAGTACGACCCCGGCTACAACTACGGATATCCGCCATGCCATCCTTGTCAATAAACCAACTTAGGCCAAAAGCCTAAGCTTGGGGGAGTACGTATTTCCCACCGACATTACATTTATGTTTACACACTCATTGCTAGATGTCGGTGCTCATACTCTTTCACTGTAATATCCATGCTAGTTTATTTTATTTTTCTTGCTTTCTTCTTGTGTGTTTGATAAACCTTAAGGAAAAAAATTAGTGTAAGCTTCTAGCTAGTTTACTTTTCATGATGTAGTAGTAATAATTAAAAAGGAAACCCAAAAAGATTTCCCGTTCTTCTTTTGCTTGTTGGGATCTTTCCCATGTAAATAGTTTTATTTCTTTTCTTTACTTTGGGGGTCGATAGGAGAAGACCATAATTAAATTGGTTAAGTGGCTCTTATATGCATTATTGTTGATTTAGCCAAGAGCCATATTGCCTTGTCTTGTCCGGTTTATTGAATGCTCGCAGGTTCCAGCTTAGTCCAATGCACGTGCACTCATATTATTATTCACTTCGTTCGGTCGTGCAAGTGAAAGGCAATTATGACGATATATGATGGACTGACTGAGATGAGAAAAGCTGGTATGAACTCGACCTCTCTTGTTTTTGTAAATATGATGAGTTCATCGTTCCTGATTCAGCCTATTATGAATAAATATGTTTGCAATGATAATTAGAGATCATAGTTGCTCGTGCCATGCTTGATTAGCTATGAGTTATAATGGTTTATCTTGCGTGCCGACATGCTATTAAAATGGTTGTGATGTGGTATAGTGGGGTGGTATCCTCCTTTGAATGATTTAAGTGACTCGACTTGGCACATGTTCGCACATGTAGTTGAAACAAATCAACATAGCCTTCACAATATTTATGTTCATGGTGAATTATATCCTACTCATGCTTGCATCCAATATTTATTAATTTTAATGCATGGTCATGACTGTTGTCACTCTCTAGTTGGTCGCTTCCCAGTCTTTTGCTAGCCTTCACTAGTACTAAGCGGGAATACTGCTTGTGCATCCAATCCGTTAAACCCCAAAGTTTTTCCGTATGAGTCCACTATACCTTCCTATATGCAGTATCTACCTGCCGTTCCAAGTAAATTTGTATGTGCCAAACTCCAAACCTTCAAATAAACATTCTGTTTTGTATGCTCGAATAGCTCATGTATCAACTAGGGTTGTCTGTATCTTCCATGCTAGGCGGGTTATTCTCAAGAGGAGTGGACTCCGCTCCTCATTCACGAGAAAATGGCTGGTCTCCGGGATGCCCAGTCCCATGCTTTATGCAAACTAAATCAAATTAATTGCAAACAAAACCCCCCCTGGGACTGTTGCTAGTTGGAGACACTCGTTGTTTTGAGCAAGTCACGGATTGATGCTTGTTGGTGGAGGGGGAGTATAAACTTTACCATTCTGTTTGGGAACTGCTTATAATGTGTGTAGCATGGACGATATCGCCATCTCTTGGTTGTTATGTTGACAACGAAAGTATGCCGCTCAAAATATTATTTATCTCTATTTCAAAACCGAGCTCTGGCACCTCTACAAATACCTGCTTCCCTCTACGAAGGGCCTATCTATTTACTTTTATGTTGATTCATCACCCTATTATTAAAAAGCACTAGCTGGAGAGTGCAGCTGTCATTTGCATCCATTACTATTAATTTATATTGGGTATGACTATGATTGGATCTCTTTTACCATGAATTACATTGTCTAGTCAGTCCTTGATCTTTAAAGGTGCTCTGCATTTATGTTTTGCGGTCTCAGAAAGGGCTAGCGAGATACCATCTTATTATATCACATCATGATTGTTTTGAGAAAGTGTTGTCATCCGAGATTTATTATTATGACTCGCTAGTTGATTACGCCATTGATATGAGTAAACATGAGACCAGAGAGTTATTGCAAATGTGGTTAGTCATAATATTTGCTGAAAACTTGAATGCTGGCTTTACATATTTACAACAACAAGAGCAGACAGAGTTTGTAAAAGTTTTTCTTTATCACTTTCAGTTTGTCAACTGAATTGCTTGAGGACAAGCAAAGGTTTAAGCTTGGGGGAGTTGATACGTCCCTGTCGTATCTACTTTTCCAAACACTTTTGCCCTTGTTTTGGACTCTAACTTGCATGATTTGAATGGAACTAACCCGGACTGACGCTGCTTTCAGCAGACTTTCCATGGTGTTATTTATGTGCGGAAACAAAAGTTCTCGGAATGACCTGAAACTCCACGGAACATCTATTTGGAAATAATAAAAAATCCTTGCAATATATGACGATCAGGGGGCCCACACCCTGTCCACGAGGGTGGAGGGTGCGCCCTCCCCCCCTAGGGTGCGCCCCCCTACCTCGTGGGCACCCTCGAGCTCCTCCGACCTCAACTCCAACTCTCTATATTTGCTTTCGGGGAGAAAAAAACCAGGGAGAAGGATTCATCGCATTTTACGATACGGAGCCGCCGCCAAGCCCTAAAACCTCTCGGGAGGGCTGATCTGGAGTTCGTTCGGGGCTCCGGAGAGGGGGATCCGTCGCTGTCGTCATCATCAAACATCCTCCATCACCAATTTCATGATGCTCACCGTCGTGCGTGAGTAATTCCATCGTAGGCTTGCTGGATGGTGATGGGTTGGATGAGATCTATCATGTAATCGAGTTAGTTTTGTTAGGGTTTGATCCCTAATATCCACTATGTTCTGAGATTGATGTTGCTATGACTTTGCTATGCTTAATGCTTGTCACTAGGGCCCGAGTGCCATGATGTCAGATCTGAACCTATTATGTTTTCATGAATATATGTGTGTTCTTGATCCTATCTTGCAAGTCTATAATCACCTACTATGTGTTATGATCCGAAAACCCTGAAGTGACAATAATCGGGACCACTCCCGGTGATGACTGTAGTTTGAGGAGTCCATGTATTCACTATGTGCTAATGCTTTGTTCCGGTTCTCTATTAAAAGGAGGCCTTTATATCCCTTAGTTTCCAATATGACCCGCTGCCACGGGAGGGTAGGACAAACGATGTCATGCAAGTTCTTTTCCATAAACACGTATGACTATATGAAGAATACATGCCTACATTACATTGACGAATTAGAGCTAGTTCTGTGTCACCCTATGTTATGATTGTTACATGATGAACCGCATCCGGCATAATTCTCCATCACCGATCCAATGCCTACGAGCTTTTCATATATTGTTCTTCGCTTATTTACTTTTCCGCTGCTATTGTTACAATCACTACAAAACACCAAAAATACTACTTTTGCTACCGTTACTTTTGTTACCGTTACCACTACTATCAAATTACTTTGCTACTAAATATTTTGCTGCAGATACTAAGTTATCCAGGTATGGCTGAATTGACAACTCAGTTGCTAATACTTGAGAATATTCTTTTGGCTCCCCTTGTGTCGAATCAATAAATTTGGGTTGAATACTCTACCCTCGAAAACTGTTACGATCCCCTATAGTTGTGTGTTATCACTCGCTGACCTCTTCAGCGAGGTCTGCCTCTCTGACGACCCCGCGCCCGACACGGGAGCAGCCAGCTCCGATAGCCGCCTCCTTGAACTGCTTGGCAAGCTCGACATCGCCAACGAGCCGGCCTCTGACCCGGAGTCGGTCGGCTCCACTGACCCGATGCTTGTCGACTCCAACACGGAATTGGTTGACACCTTCCCCACCAATGTGGTGGTCATCGATGAACCTCTCCCTCGCGCCGACAGCGGCCGAAGCACCGGCACGGAGGTGCTCGTCATCAGCCACGATGGAGCCTCTGGTGGTGCCCAAGACCCGCTGCAGGCGGCCCTGCAGGATCTGTCTGCACCCATCGCAGAAGATGCTGACGCCGAGACGCCGGAAGCCCACCGCGTCTCGTTCGTCGAAAGCGCCAAGAAGTTGGCCACCATGGGACGCCTCTCAGAGGCGTACCAGCGCGAGATCGACCGCGCTATTGGCGGCACGCTGGCTGCTGGAGGGCCCAGCCGCATTGGCACGGTCCGGCAGCGAGGCGCTGCAGACTCCAACATGTTCGAGGCAGATCGCCCTGTCTATGCCACGCCCATGGAGAACCTACGAGCTGCCCAGGCGGCAGCGGACGAGCTGGACCACCTCGAGGGCGACGAGCACCGCTGCTTGATGGAGCACGTTCAGCAGCTCATTGACGCGGCTGCCGTGCTACAAGAGGCCAGCTGCCGCGCAGAAGATCCTGGCCAGCGGGTTGAGAACCCGCCCCCTCGCCGAGAGCAAGGAGCGACCTCCCGGACGCCGAAAGGCGGCATCCGCAACAAATGAGACAAAGAGCCGGCTGCTAGCCGCAGCCGCATACGCATCACCATCTAGCGCGACCAAGATGGCCGCCCACGAGCAGTGGAACGACGGGACGAGTACCCGAATCCTCCTCCTCCTCCTCGCAGGGAGAGGTGTGCTTCTCCGCCGCCTTTTGAGCACCCGACACTCGGCGACCGGCTGGGCCGCCGAGAAGGAGTCAGAGAGAATGACGCACGCCATCGAATCGACTACCTCAATCGGTCCCTAGCGCTAGAAGAAGAAGACGCGATGGGCCCGCCTTGTTTCGGCCCCCGCATCCGGGACGAGCCCTTCCCCAAAGGGTTCTCGCTTCCACGAGACACGCCCATGTACAACGGCTCCGTGAAGCCGGAGGATTGGTTGGTTGACTACTCCACTGCTGTCAGCATAGCGAACGACAACAAGCGTGTTGCCGTGAAGTACGTTCCACTCATGCTCCAGGGCACGGCCCAGACATGGCTGAATAGCTTGAAGCCCCGCAGCATCATAAGCTGGGTAGGTTTCACTGAAGTCTTCATCCGCAACTTGACCAGCACCTACAAGCGGCCTCCCAAGCCCCGACAGCACTCGCTGTGCGTTCGAGGCCCAAACGAGTCCACCCGCAACTACCTGGCGCGGTGGGCTAAACTGCGCAACTCCTGCGAAGGGGTGCATGAGGTCCAAGCGATCGAGTACTTGACTATCGGGTGCCGAGAGGGCACCTTACTCAAGCACGGACTCCTCTGCGACGAGCAAGCCACGGTTGACGAGCTTCTAATCATAGCAGACAAGTACGCCACTGTCGACTCCTCCATGAAGTCGGAGCTCCGAGTGGATGCTTCTGGGAAGGTGCTCCCTCTGGCTCCTCGAACACCGGCTGGAGACAACAGTCGGCGCCAGTAGCTGAACGACAACAAGCGCAAAGCCCCCCAGCCGGCTTCCACCAGCTGGCAGGTGGCGACAGTTTAGGATCAGCAACTTGAAGGGCAACCACTCCCCAAGCGCCAGAAGGGCGGCATGCGAGCTTGGTTGCCCGCTTTCTCTTTTGAGCAGACCCTGGATGCCCCCTGCAAGTTCCACAGTGGTGCGAAACCGTCCAACCATAACACTCAAAAGTGCCACTGGCTTGTCCGCATCGCCAAGGGAGAAGGACTGCCTCCTCCGCCTGCTGGCCCGCCGGCTCCGCCTCCTCAACAGCCAGCCGCCCGTCTAGCAGTCGGTGCAATCCAAGATGATTACCCTGAAGAACATGGTGCTTACGTTGTTTTCACCAGTGTGGTCAACGACAGACACAACCGACGTCAGCAGCATCGTGAAGTAAATGCAGTTGCCTCAGCCGCTCCAGAGTTCTTGCATTGGTCTGAGAAGCCAATCAGCTGGAGCCGTGCTGACCACCCGGAAGTGATGCCTTGTCCGGGTTTCTATGCCTTGGTGTTGGATGCCACCCTCTCCACGGAGAGGTGAGCTGTTTGCTTCTCCCGAGTCTTGATAGATGGCGGCAGCAGCATCAACATCCTCTACCGCGATACCATGGAGAAGTTGTGCATCAAACAGAAGTAGCCTCTACCAAGTCGGACTGTGTTTCATGGCATTGTGCCCGGCCATTCCTGCTCAGCAATCGGCAAGATCAAGATAGATGTCCTCTTCAGATACAAGAATCATTTCCGCCGTGAGGCAATTTGGTTTGAGGTGGTAGACCTGGTGAGCCCTTACCACGTGCTCTTCAGCCGGCCGGCTCTAGCCAAGTTCATGGCAGTGCCACATTATGCTTACCTCAAGCTAAAGATGCCAGGGACCAAGGGCATTATCAAGATCAATGGAGACTATGAGAAGTCGTCCGCCTGTGCTGCAGCCAGCAGCCGGCTGGCCGAGTCCCTTGTGATTGCTACTGAGAAGAAGCTCCTGGACCGGGTGGTGGCTATGGCCGGCAAGCACCCGAACATGTCCCCAGATCCCAAAGAGTCAGAGACCCGGGGCTCCTTCCAGCCGGCCAAAGAGACAAAGAATATTCCGTTGGACCCTGAGCACCCAGAGAGGTATGCTGTCATAGGTGCCAACCTTGATTGCAAATAGGAAAGCGAGCTTGTCGATTTCCTCTGTGAGAATCAGGACATCTTTGCATGGTCTCCCAAGGACATGCCGGGTGTTCCGACGGATTTCGCCGAGCACAAGCTACAAGTCAGAGTAGATGCCAAGACAGTCAAGAGACCCCTCCGCCGACTATCGGAAGAGAAGAGAAGAATTGTTGGAGAAGAGATCGCCCGCCTGTTGGCAGCTGGCTTCTTCATGGAAATTTTCTTCCCAGAATGGCTCGCCAAACCAGTCCTTGTACTAAAGAAGAATAACAAGTGGTGCATGTGCATTGATTACACCAGTCTCAACAAAACCTGCCCCAAGGATCCGTTTGCATTACCCCAGATTGACCAAGTGATAGACTCCACAGCCGGATGCGAGCTGTTGAGTTTCTTGGATGCCTACTCAGGTTACCACCAGATCAAGTTGAACCCGGCAGACCGCCTGAAGACCGCCTTCATCACACCATTCCGAGCCTTCTGCTACATGACCATGACATTCGGCTTGAGAAATGCCAGTGCCACGTTTCAGCGTTGCATGCAGAAGTGTCTCCTCAAGCAACTCGGTAGAAATGCCCATGTCTATGTAGACGATATTTTGGTGAAGACGGAGAAGCGGAGTACCCTCTTGGAAGATCTCAAGGAAACTTTTGAAAATCTACGCTGGTTTCAGATCAAGCTCAACCCAGAGAAATGCGTCTTTGGAGTACCAGCCGGCCAACTCCTTGGATTCTTGGTCTCAGAACGCGGCATTGAGTGCAACCCTGTGAAGATCAAGGTCATCGAGAGGATGGAGAGACCCACCCGACTGAGAGACGTCCAGAAATTCACCGGTTGTTTGGCATCCATCAGCTGCTTCATCAGTCAGCTGGGCGAGAAGGCTCTTCCCCTGTACCAGCTCATGAAGAAGACCACTCATTTCGAGTGGAATGACAAGGCGGATGAAACTTTTCTCTAGTTGAAGAAGATGTTGACCACGGCACCTGTCCTGGCGGCTCCGACTGCTAAAGAGCCCATGTACCTCTAAATCACCGCCACTAGCCGGGTGGTCAGCACAGTCATGGTTGTAGAGCGCCCGAAAGACGGCAGAGCACAGCCGGTCCAGAGGCTTGTGTACTATTTGATCGAGGTGCTGTCAACCTCGAAGAAGAAGTACCCGCACTACGAGAAGATGTGCTATGGCGTGCACTTTGCTGCCAAGAAGCTGAAGCCATACTTTCAAGAGCACCCGATCACGGTTGTCTGCACTGCCCCACTTGCCGAGATCATTGGCAACAAAGATGCATCTGGTGGAGTGGCCAAATGGGCCATCGAGTTAGCCCCCTACACCATCTTCTACCAGCCACGCACCGCCATCAAGTCCCAAGCACTGGCCGACTTCCTTGTTGACTAGGCCGAGACCCAGTACCTGCCGCCAGCTCCGGACTCCACTCATTGGCGAATGCACTTTGATGGCTCAAAGATGCACACCAGATAGGGAGCCGGCGTTGTTCTCACCTCTCCCAAACGTGACAAGCTCAGATACACATTGCAAATCCATTTCGCCGCCTCCAACAATGTGGCCGAGTACGAAGCACTAATACATGGCCTCCGGTTGGCCAAAGATATCAGCATCCGCCGGATCCTGTCCTACGGCGACTCCAACTTGGTGGTCCAACAGTCTTTTGGTGACTAGGACGCCAAGGATGCGAATATGGCGAGCTACCGTTTCCTCGTTCAGCAACTCAGCGGATATTTTGAAGGGTGCGAGTTCCTTCACGTGCCAAGGAATGAAAACGAGCCAGCTGATACCCTGGCAGGCATCGGCTCCACCCGCTGCTAATACCAGCCGGCGCCTCCTTCAAAGGCCTTCGCAAGTCAGAATCAAGCCTTCTCCGAATCTGAGTCCATGTTTGTGCAGGCTCTCCGTAGCGGCCGGATCCGACTGGGCTGCAGCAGCCGCCCAGGACTTCAAGCAGCGGCGCTGGGATCGCGGCAATGCAGCTGCCCCGGGACTTCACAACCTAGCCCGGGGCCTGCAATAGTCGGCCCAGGGACTTCACCAAACGAATCGGGGACTGCAGCAGTCGCGCCCAGCCCGGGGACGTCACAACCCGGCCCGGGGGCTGCAGCATCGACCCGGGGGCTGCAGCAGTCGACCTGGGGACTTCAGCAACACAGCAAGCAGCAACCGACTCCAACCCGCCATCTCCCAACCCAACCGCCCTAGTACAAGTGGCCGTAGTGGTAGTAGAATAAATTCAAGCGCCATCATGGGCACAGCCCATCCTCAAGTTTCTGGTGAACAGAGAGCTGTCGGCTGATGAAATCTCGGCCCGGCAAGTGCAGCGCCGAGCAGGAGCCTACACGATAGTAAACAGAGAGCTGGTCAGATGCAGCGTGACTGGAGTTTTCCAGCGTTGCGTAGAATCAGAGAAGGGCCAAGCAATCCTCAAAGATATCCACCAAAGCAAGTGCGGCCAGCACGCGACCTCCAGATCCCTTGTCGCCAAAGCCTTCCGCCATGGTTCCTTCTGGCCGACTGCCTGGGAAGATGCCAAGGAGTTGGTCAAGCATTGCAAAGGGTGCCAGAAGTTCAGTTCCAAGCAACATTTGCCAGCTTCTGCACTCAAGACCATCCCCCTCACTTGGCCCTTTGCCGTGTGGGGGCTGGACATGGTTGGACCATTCAAGACAGCACACGGTGGCATGACCCATCTGCTCGTCGCCATGGACAAATTCACCAAGTGGATTGAAGCAAAGCCAATGAAGAAGTTAGACGGTCCGACTGTTGTGACCTTCATCGCAGATATCATGTGCGATACGGTGTGCCACACACACACTACAACACAAAGAGACATCCGTGACATTTTGGGCCGTACGTAATTTTTTCTGTCATACTTGTCGGCGTCAGGAACGGGGTCCCAGACTTGCTCTGCTCGCGCCTGTGGCGTGGTTTCAAGGAGGGCCCAAAGACGCCCATCTTCATCAACACAAGCCCAAGACCCTCGCGAGGGGCCAAGCCTCACGGGGCGGACGACACGGAGCCTCCTCAGGCACGACCTCGTCAGGCTGGCTCGCGAGGAGGCGGAGAGATCAAGGTGGGGTACCTCACGAGGTGCCCGTGACGTGAGCCATGACGACCAGGGGCGCCAGGCGGGCGCCAGCCCGCCCAGTGTCCACCCTTTCCTCTTTGGTGCAAAGGGAGCGAGCGCAAGCGAGAGCATCGGGCAAAGGCACCCATTTCGGTGCAATGAGACCAAGACCAGCCCAACGGCAGGAAGGAAGTCATTGTGGAGCCCAAGCAGGCGTCACTATTGGGGAACGTAGTAATTTCAAAATTTTTCCTACGATCACGCAAGACCATGGTGATGGCATAGCAACGAGAGGGGAGAGTGTCCGCCCACGCACTCGTGAGACCGAAAGCGGAAGCGCTATAACAACGCTGTTGATGTAGTCGACGCCTTCACGATCCGACCGATCCAAGCACCGAACATACGGCACCTCCGAGTTCTGCACACTTCGCTCGATGACGATCCCCGACTCGATCCAGCAAAGTGTCGGGATGAGTTCCACAAGACGACGGCGCAGGACGATGTTGATGCTCCACCGACGCAGGGCTTTGCCTAAGCTCCGCGACGATATGACTTCTCCGCGCAGGGCTTCGCTTAAGCTCCGCGACGATATGACCAAGTGGAATATGGTGGAAGGGGCACCGACACGGCTAAGGAAAGATCCGAGATCAACTTGTGTATCATGGGGTGCCCCTGCCCTCAGATATAAAGGAACCAAGGGGGTGCGGCCAGCCTTGGGAGGCGCGCTCGAGGAGTCCTACTCCCACCGGAGTAGGACTCCCCCTCTCCTAGTTGGATTAGGATTGAGGAGGGGAAGAGGGAAGGGCGCCGCCTCTCCTTGTCCTATTCGGACTAGAGGGGAGGGGGCGCAGCCCACCTGGCCGGCCCTTCCTCTTCTCTCTATGGCCCATTAAGGCCCATAGACCTCCCGGGGTTCCGTAACCTCCTGCATCTCGCAAATTCTCGATTTCACTCGAACACTTCCATGTCCAAATGTAGGCTTCCAATATATCAATCTTTATGTCTCGACCATTTCGAGACTCCTCGTCATGTCCGTGATCACATCCGGACTCAACAACCTTCGTGCATCAATACTTATAAACTCATAATGAACTCACATCGAAACGTTAGCGTATGGACCCTACGGGTTCGAGAACTATGTAGACATGACCTAGAACCATTCTCGTCAATAACCAATAGCGGAACCTGGATGCCCATATTGGTTCCTACATATTCTACGAAGATCTTTATCGGTCAAACCGCATAACGACATACGTTGTTCCTTTGTCATCGGTATGTTACTTACCCGAGATTCGATCGTCGGTATCCAATACCTAGTTCAATCTCGCTACCGTAAGTCTCTTTACTCGTTCCGTAATACATCATCTCACAACTAACTCATTAGTTGTAATGCTTGCAAGGCTTAAGTGATGTGTATTACCGAGAAGGCCTAGAGATACCTCTCCGACAATCGGAGTGACAAAACCTAATCTCAAATACGCCAACCCAACAAGTACCTTTGGAGACACCTGTAGTACTCCTTTATAATCACCCAGCTTACGCCAGACGCTTGGTAGTACCAAAGTGTTCCTCCGTAAACGGAGTTGCATAATCTCATAGTTACAGGAACATGTATGAGTCATGAAGAAAGCATTAGCAACATACTAAACGATCAAGTGCTGCTAACGGAATGGGTCATGTCAATCACATCATTCTCCTAATGAGGTGATCCCATTAATCAAATGACAACACATGTCTATGGTTAGGAAACATAACCATCTTTGATTAATGAGCTAGTCCAAGAGAGGCATACTAGTGACTATCTGCTTGTCTATGTATTCACACATGTATTATGTTTCCGTTAATACAATTCTAGCATGAATAATAAACATTTATCATGGTATAAGGAAATAAATAATAACTTTATTATTGCCTCTAGGGCATATTTCCTTCAGCCTCCCACTTGCACTAGAGTCAATAATCTAGATTACAAAGTAATGATCCTAACACCCATGGAGTCTTGGTGCTGATCATGTTTTGCTCGTGGAAGAGGCTTAGTCAACGGTCTACAACATTCAGATCCGTATGTATTTTGCAAATCTCTATGTCTCCCACTTGGACTTGGTCCCAATGGAATTGAAGCGCCTCTTGATATGCTTGGTCCTCTTGTGAAATCTGGATTCCTTTGCCAAGGCAATTGCACCAAGATTGTCACGAAAGATCTTCATCGGTCCCGATGCACTAGGTATGACACCTAGATCGGAAATGAACTCTTTCATCCGCACTCTTCATTTGCTGCTTCAAGCAGCTATGTACTCCGCTTCACATGTAGATCCCGCCACGACGCTTTGTTTAGAACTGCACCAACCGACAGCTCCACCGCTTAATGAAAACACGATCCGGTTTGCGATTTAGAATCGTCCGGATCAGTGTCAAAGCTTGCATCGACGTAACCATTTACGACTAGCTCTTTGTCACCTCCATATATGAGAAACATATCCTTAGTCCTTTTCGTATTTCAGATGTTCTTGACCGCTGTCCAAAGGATCCACTCTCGATTACTTTGGTACCTTCCCGCCAAGCTTACAGCTAAGCATACGCCAGTCTGGTACACAGATTGCATACATGATAGAGCCTATGGCTGAAGCATAGGAACATCTTTCATTTTCTCTATCTTCTCATTGTGGTCGGGCATTGAGTCCGACTCAATCTTACACCTTGTAATACAGGTAAAAACCTTTCTTTGCCTCGATCCATTTTGAACTTTTTCAAAACTTTATCAAGGTATGTGCTTTGTGAAAGTCCAATTGCCGCCTTGATCTATCTCTATAGATCTTGATGCCCAATATGTAAGCAGCTTCACCGAGGTCTTTCATTGAAAAACTTTTATTCAAGTATCCTTTATGCTATCCAGAAATTCTATATCATTTCCAATCAATAATATGTCGTCCACATATAATATCGAAATGCTACAGAGCTCCCACTCACTTTCTTGTAAATACAGGCTTCTCCAAAAGTCTCAGATAAACCCATATGCTTTGATCACACTATCAAAACTTTTATTCCAACTCCGAGAGGCTTGCACTGCACCATAAATTGATCACTGGAGCTTGCACACTTTGTTAGTACCCTTTGGATCGACAAAACCTTCTGGTTGCATCATATACAACTCTTCTTCTAGAAATCCATTCAAGAATGCAGTTTTACATCCATTTGCCAAATTTCATAATCATAAATGCGGCAATTGCTAACATGATTCGACAGACTTAAGCATCGCCACGGGTGAGAAAGTCTCATCGTAGTCAACCCCTTGAACTTGTCGAAAACCTTTCGCAACAAGTCGAGCTTTGTAGACAGTTATATTACCATCAGCGCCTTCTTCTTCTTAAAGATCCATTTATTTTCAATGGCTTGCCGATCATCGGCAAGTCAACCAAAGTCCATACTTTGTTCTCATACATGGATCCCATCTCAGATTTCATGGCTTCCAGCCATTTTATGAATCTGGGCTCACCATCGCTTCTTCATAGTTTGTAGGTTCGCCATGGTCAAGTAACATGACTTCCGTAATAAGATTACCGCATCACTGTGCGATTTTACTCGTTGACCCACGAGGTTCAAGAGTAACTTGATCTCAAGCTTCATGATCATCATCATTAGTTTCTCACTAATTGGTGTAGTTGTCACAGAACCATTTCTTGTGATGAACTACTTTCCAATAAGGGAGTAGATACAGTTATCTCATCAAGTTCTACTTTCCTCCCACTCACTTCTTTCGAGAGAAACTCCTTCTCTAGAAAGGATCCGAATTTAGCAACGAAAATCTTGCCTTCAGATCTGTGATAGAAGGTGTACCCAACAGTCTCCTTTGGGTATCCTATGAAGACACATTTTCCGATTTGGGTTCGAGCTTATCTGGTTGAAGTTTCTTTACATAAGCATCGCAGCCCCAAACTTTAAGAAACCTTTGGTTTCTTGCCAAACCACAGTTCATAAGGCGCCGCCTCAACGGATTTTGACGGTGTCCTATTTAACGTGAATGCGCCGCCTCTAAAGCATAACCCCAAAACGATAGCGGTAAATCGGAAATAGACATCATAGATCGCACCATATCTAGTAAAGTACGACACGACGCTCGACACACCATTTCTCCGTGGTGTTCCGGCGTGAGTTGCTAAACTATTCCACATTGTTTCAAATGTAAACCAAACTCAGAACTCAAATATTCTCCTCCACGATCAGATCATAGAAACTTTATTTTCTTGTTACGATGATTTTCCACTTCACTCTGAAATTCTTTGAACTTTTCAAATGTTTCAGATTTGTGTTTCATTAAGTAGATATACCCATATCTGCTCAAATCATCTGTGAAGGTGAGAAAATAACGATACCGCCAAGGCCTCAACATTCATTGGACCACAAACATCAAGATGTATGATTTCCAACAAATCAGTTGCTCGCTCCATAGTTCCGAGAACGGCGTTTTGGTCATCTTGCCCATGAGGCACGGTTCGCAAGTACCAAGTGATTCATAATCAAGTGATTCCGTAAGCCCATCAAGATGGAGTTTCTTCATGCGCTTTTACACCGATATGACCTAAACGGCAAGTGCCACAAATAAGTTGCACTATCATTATCAACTCTGCATCTTTTGGCTTCAACATTATGAATATGTGTATCACTACTGTCGAGATTCAACAAGAATAGACCATTCTTCAAGGGTGCATGACCATAAAAGATATTACTCATATAAATAGAACAACCATTATTCTCTGATTTAAATGAATAACCGCCTCGCATTAAACAAGATCCAGATATAATGTTCATGCTCAACGCCGCACCAAATAACAATTATTTAGGTCTAAAACTAATCCCAAGGTAGATGTAGAGGTAGCGTGTCAATCATGATCACATTGACTTTGGAACCATTTCCCACGCCAAGATCGTCACCTTGTCCTTTGCCGCTGCTCGCCTATTCCAGTAGTCCCTGCTTCGAGTTGCAAATATTAGCAATGTAACCAGATCAAATACCCAAAAGCTACTACGAGCTCTAGTAAGGTACACATCAATAACATGTATATCACATATACCTTTGTTCACCTTGCCATCCTTTTATCCGCCAAATACTTGGGGCAGTTCCGCTCCAAAGGTCCAAATTCGCTTGCAAAGAAAACACTCGCCCAGCTTAGGTCCAGACTTGGGTTTTTCTCTTGATCAGCAACTTTCTTGCTGTTCTTTTGAAGTTTCCTTCTTCTTCCCTTTGCCCTTTTCTTGAAACTAGTGGTCTTGTTGACCATCAACACTTGATGCTCTTTCTTGATTTCTACCTCCGCTGCTTTTAGCATCGCTAAGAGCTCAGAATTGTCTTAGTCATCCCTTGCATATTATAGTTCATCACGAAGCTCTTGTAGCTTGGTGGCGTGATTGGAGAATTCTGTCAATGACACTATCATCCGGAAGATTAACTCCCAGCTGAATTAAGTGATTGTTATACCCGCACATTTTGAGTATGTGCTCACCGACGTAACTATTCTCCTCCATCTTGCAGCTATAGAACTTATTGGAGACTTCATATCTCTCAATCCGGCATTTGCTTGAAATATTAACTTCAACTCCTGAACATCTCATATGCTCCATGACGCTCAAAACGCCGTTGAAGACCCGGTTCTAAGCCGTAGCATGGCACACCGAACTATTGAGTAGTCATCAGCTTTGCTTTGCCGACGCTCACAACTTCGCTCAAGATCTCGCAGCAGGCTCGCTACCCAATGGGTGCTTCCAGACGTAATTTTTCTGTGCAGCAATGAGGATAATCCTCGTTACGGACCCAGTCCGTAATTGCTACCATCATCTTTCAACTTTGCTTTCTCAAGGAACGCATTAAAATTCAACGGAACAACAGACGAGCCATCTATCTACAAAGAAACATAGACAAGCAAAATACTATCAGTACTAAGTTCATGATAAATTTAAGTTCAATTAATCATATTAAAAACTCCCACTTAGATGTACATCTCTCTAGTCATCTAAGTGATCACGTGATCCAAATCAACTAAACCATGTCCGATCATCACGTGAGACGGAGTAGTTTCAATGGTGAACATCACTATGTTGATCATATCTACTATATGATTCACGCTCGACCTTCGGTCTCCGTGTTCCGAGGCCATATCTGTTATATGCTAGGCTCGCAAGTTTAACCTGAGTATTCCGCGCGGCAAACTGTTTTGCACCTGTTGTAGATGGACGAGAACTTATCACACCCGATCATCACGTGGTGTCCGGGTACTACGAACTTTGGCAACGGTGCATACTCGTGGAGAACACTTCTTGATAATTTTAGTGAGAGATCATCTTATAATGCTACCGCCAATCAAAGCAAGATAAGATGCATAAAGGATAAACATCACATGCAATCAATATAAGTGATATGATATGGTCATCATCATCTTGTGCTTGTGATTCCATCGCCAAGCACCGCCATGATCACCATCGCCACCGCGCGACACCTTGATCTCCATCGTAGCATCGTTGTCGCCTCGCCAACTATTGCTTCTACGACTATCGCTACGCTTAGTGATAAAGTAAAGCAATTACATGGCGCTTGCATTTCATACAATAAAGCGACAACCATATGGCTCCTGCCAGCCAGCCGATAACTCGTTACAAAACATGATCATCTCATACAATAAAATATAGCATCACGCCTTGACCACATCACATCACATCATGCCCTGCAAAAACAAGTTAGACGCCCTCTACTTTGTTGTTGCAAGTTTTACGTGGCTGCTACGGGCTGAGCAAGAACCGTTTACCTACGCATCAAAACCACAACGATAGTTTGTCAAATAGACTCCGCTTTAACCTTCTCAAGGACCGGGCGAGCCACACTCGGTTCAACTAAAGTGAGAGAGACAGACACCCGCCGTCACCTTTAAGCAACGAGTGCTCGGAGCGGTGAAACCAGTCTCGCGTAAGCGCACGCTGTAATGTCGGTCCGGCCGCTTCATCTCACAATACCGCTGAACCAAAGTATGACATGCTGGTAGGCAGTATGACTTGTATCGCCCACAACTCACTTGTGTTCTACTCGCACATGACATCAACGATAAAACCAGGCTCGATGCCATCGTTGGGGAACGAGTAATTTCAAAAATTTTCCTACGATCACGCAAGACCATGGTGATGGCATAGCAACGAGAGGAGAGGTCCGCCCACGCACTGTGAGACCGAAAGCGAAGCGTTATAACAACGCTGTTGATGTAGTCGACGCCTTCACGATCCGACCGATCCAAGCACCGAACGACGGCACCTCCGAAGTTCTGCACACGCTCGCTCGATGACGATCCCCTGACCCGATCCAGCAAAGTGTCGGGATGAGTTCCACAAGACGACGGGCAGGACGATGTTGATGCTCCACCGACGCAGGGCTTCGCTTAAGCTCCGCGACGATATGACTTCTCCGCGCAGGCTTCACTTAAGCTCCGCGACGATATGACCAAGTGGAATATGGTGGAAGGGGCACCGACACGGCTAAGGAAAGATCCGTAGATCAACTTGTGTATCATGGGTGCCCCTGCCTCAGATATAAAGGAGCCAAGGGGGGTGCGGCCAGCCTTGGGAGGCGCTGCCGAGGAGTCCTACTCCCACCGAGTAGGACTCTCTCCTAGTTGGATTAGGATTGGAGGAGGGGAAGAGGGAAGGGCGCCGCCTCTCCTTGTCCTATTCGGACTAGAGGGGAGGGGGCGCGCAGCCCACCTGGCCGGCCCTTCCTCTTCTCTCTTATGGCCCATTAAGGCCCATAGACCTCCCGGGGTTCCGTAACCTCCTGCATCTCAGAATTCCTCGATTTCACTCGAACACTTCCGATGTCCAAATGTAGGCTTCCAATATATCAATCTTTATGTCTCGACCATTTCGAGACTCCTCGTCATGTCCGTGATCACATCCGGACTCAACAACCTTCGTGCATCAATACTTATAAACTCATAATGAACTGTCATCAAACGTTGTTGCAAGGACTCTACGGGTTCGAGAACTATGTAGACATGACCTAGAACCATTCTCGGTCAATAACCAATAGCGGAACCTGATGCCCATATTGGTTCCTACATATTCTACGAAGATCTTTATCGGTCAAACCGCATAACGACATACGTTGTTCCCTTTGTCATCGGTATGTTACTTACCCGAGATTCGATCGCCGGTATCCAATACCTAGTTCAATCTCGCTACGTAAGTCTCTTTACTCGCTATGAATACATCATCTCACAACTAACTCATTAGTTGTAATGCTTGCAAGGCTTAAGTGATGTGTATTACCGAGAAGGCCTAGAGATACCTCTCCGACAATCGGAGTGACAAAACCTAATCTCAAATACGCCAACCCAACAAGTACCTTTGGAGACACCTGTAGTACTCCTTTATAATCACCCAGCTACGTTGTGACGCTTGGTAGTACCCAAAGTGTTCCTCCGTAAACGGAGTTGCATAATCTCATAGTTACAGGAACATGTATGAGTCATGAAGAAAGCATTAGCAACATACTAAACGATCAAGTGCTAAGCTAACGGAATGGGTCATGTCAATCACATCATTCTCCTAATGAGGTGATCCCATTAATCAAATGACAACACATGTCTATGGTTAGGAAACATAACCATCTTTGATTAATGAGCTAGTCCAGTAGAGGCATACTAGTGACTATCTGTTTGTCTATGTATTCACACATGTATTATGTTTCCGGTTAATACAATTCTAGCATGAATAATAAACATTTATCATGGTATAAGGAAATAAATAATAACTTTATTATTGCCTCTAGGGCATATTTCCTTCAGTCACCACCAGAGCCTTTGGCAGGCGAGGACCGACTTTAGTTAGGATAAGTGTACTAGATGTTCCCCTTCAAAATGGCCAATTGTTGGCTCCCTTCCCGCTCAATATTTGGGAAGAGGCCCAGGGACTTCGCCTATAAATAGGACTAGCCACCCACAAGGTAGAGGAGGGAGATTAATCTGGAAGCTGGTAGATAGGCATCTAGAATCGGTTCGAGTGACACCTCGAAGAGACAGAGAGAAGCGCCCGAACTCCCCCTAGTAGTTCGTCGCGCCGGCCAAGAACAGACCCTCGCGAGGCTGTTCTTCCTTGTATTGTTCATCATCATCAGCCCAAGAGGCAATCCACCACACCACAAACTAGAGTAGGGTATTACACCACAATGGTGGCCCGAACTAGTATAAACCCTGTGTCTCTTGTGCTGTTCTTCCCATAGCTTAGATCCTAGCGAGGTGGTGGGGTGCAGGAAGGCAGAAGGTGCGATCTCCGCACGCTCCCCAGTGTTCAAACCTCAAGGGTCTGTCGGAACCTGAAACCCGACATTTGGGGCGCCAGGTAGGGGGGCGCCGGAATTCGTCTTCCACCACCATGTTCTCCTCCGACCATCGCGTCCATATCTGACGCTCGTCGGGCCCGCGCCGAGCACCGAGCCGCTCTCGCTTCCCTGCCGCCCAGGACGGCGCTGTCGGCGGGCGCCCTCGCTGCTCTCGTCACCTGCCGTCAACGCCGCCATCGGCCGGCAAGGGCACGGGCAGCAAGCGCCGCTCAAGATCCGGTCCGCGCGGCAAGACGGCCGCACCGCTACTCCCTCGCCACCCCAGCTGGTTCTTCGTCCTGCGCGTTCCGCCCTCCCATGGAGGCTCGAGCCGCGCTCATCGCGGCAAACGAGCTCCTGCGCTACCATCCCGTCGGCGACGTCTACGAAGAATGGCTCGACCGCGTCGCCGAGCTCGTCCAAGCTGCAGGGGGTTCTTCTGCGCCGTCCGTCCCTCTGCATCGCACCCCGCCCTGCGCGGGAGACGAAGCTCCGGGGGCACCCCAGCTGCCTCCTCCTCAAGAAGGCGCCCTGGCTCCAAGGCGCATGGCCCCTGGGCGGAACCCGCTCCGTCAGGCGCCATCGCGGCAAGAGCAGAGCTGCCAAGAAGTCCCTTGCCCGCAAGAAGCTGCCCGGGTGCACCCTGCTCCAGCACGACGCGACCACGCTCCCGCTCCCGCGCGTCAAGACCCCGCGTTGCTCCCAGCTGCAGCGCACGGGGACCCACAAGACCAGGCTCTTTGTCACCCAAGGCCCCCCGTGGCCACAGCAGGCTGCCGTGCCTTCACCATCGAGTTACGCAGCGTTGCGTGGCCCGTCAAGTTCAAGCCAGACCTGCCTCCTCGCTACGACGGTACAGCCGACCCTGCGGAGTTCCTCCAGCTCTACGAGCTGGCATCGAAGCTGCCAACGGAGACGAGAAGGTCATGGCGAACTGGTTTCCCATGGCGCCAAGGACGGGCCCGCACTGCTTCTCATTTTGCCCCGCACGATCTCCTCCTGGACGAGATGCGCACCCGCTTCATCACCAACTTCCGTGGTACTTCGCGACCGCCACCGCCGTGAGCGACATGCGCCGTATCAAGCAGCAGCCGAGAGACCCTGCAAGTACATCCAGCGCTCAACAACGCACGCCTCAAGATTCCTAAGGTGACCGAGGAAGCCATCATCTCCGCTGCCTCCGACGGCGGCGCGACGCCAAGATGAAGGAGGAG
Organism: Aegilops longissima; assembly: GCA_021605205.1. Taxonomy (NCBI): domain Eukaryota; kingdom Viridiplantae; phylum Streptophyta; class Magnoliopsida; order Poales; family Poaceae; genus Aegilops; species Aegilops longissima. The sequence goes on along the minus strand of CM038682.1, from coordinate 147,239,425 downwards.
TCGGGCGATGCATGAAGATCTGTGCACTTCCTTTGAGTTGTTCAACTTGGCGACCAAGTGCGCCAGGTTGAGGAAGGGTGTCTCCCTCCTCGAGCTGCTGCCGCACCCGCAAGAAAGAAACCCAAGGCCAAGGATGCGAAGCGCAAGGGGGCTGCCGTGCTCGCGGCAGAACCGGACACCAAGCGGGGCAGAGATCTGCCCGAGTCCTCCAAGGGCAGCCGGTACTGTGTGTACCACGACCTCCACACCCACAACACCAACGAATGCCAAGAGCTCCGAGCCGTGCGTGAAGGAAGGATCGGCCGACGCCCCGACCGCAGCGACCGGGGCTACGGTCGAGGAGGAGGAAGGAACGCAGGACGCTGGGAAGACCGTGGCCCGCGCCAAGGGTGGCGCGATCGACCTCGCGAGGACCGCTGGCACGACCCGCCTCGCGAGGGAGACTGGAGGGATCAGCCTCGCGAGGATCGCCCGCAAGGCAACGCAGGCCTCCCTCCTCTGCCTCCGCAGCCCAGGAGAAATGAGGACCGTCATCAGGATGAAGGGGCTGGGTGCTTCCAGGAGCCGCGTGCGATCGCCTCCATCCTGGGCGGAGCTCAAGCCCCAGCCTCTCAGCGCATCTTCAAGAAGTTCGCCCGCGAAGTGAATGCAGTCCTCCCAAGCTCGGGCCACGCGCCCTCTCGGTGGTCGGCATGCGCCATCACGCTCAGCTCAAGCAGATCAGCCAAGGCGCGCAGCCACAACCGGAGTCCTCCCGATGCTTTGCTCCCCAATCATCAGCAACGTGCTGGTCACCAGGACCCTCATCGATGGCGGGGCAGGGCTCAACGTCCTGTCCATGGAAACGTTCAACAATCTCCAAGTGCCCTACAATCAGCTTCAGCCAACCAAGCCCTTCTCTGGAGTCACCGACGGCTCCACGGTCCCGATTGGGCAGGTTCGCCTCCCTGTCACTTTCGGGCACGCGACAACTACCGCACCGAGCTCATCGACTTCGATGTCGCCCACATCCGCCTGCCGTACAACGCCATCCTCGGATACCCAGCGCTGGCCAAGTTCATGACCGTAACTCACCACGGCTACAAGGTCCTCAAGATGCCAGGAAGTGGCGGAGTCATCACGGTGCCTGTGAAGGGAAAGACGCAGTGTGTTCCCTGGAGCGAGCCTTTCAGGCCGCGTCGCTGGAAGACCCAGATTGCGGAAGCAGGAGGCTTCCCGAGACCGCCCCGAAGAAGAAGAATACATCGTCAAGCCCGGCCGCTCAGGAGGCAGGCCCCTCAGGGCCCGCGCCTGCCCAGGGGGAACCTCCTTCCATCGCATAGGAAGGCGCGCCCGGCGCCCTCCTCAGGCAGGGCTCGGGGGCTCTCCCCTGGAGGGCCGCCGACCTCGCCAAGGTCACGAGGGAGGCGCTTTGGCACCACCTGGAGGCGTGTTTCGAAGCACGTTTCCCTCAAGAAGGAGCAAGGCAAGGAGGGCCAAACCCTCAGGAGTTCATCAGCAAGGCCATTCAGGAACTACAGGAGTCAAGAGTCATGAGAGGCAGCCGCCGCCTACCCGCTGTAGCTCCCCATCCAAGCGAGGATGGTGGGCTGCGCGTCTGCATCGACATACCAGGGCTCAACCGAGTTGCCACTCAGGAGCGCCTCTGGCCCTCGCGAGTGGGGCGCTGCGAGGGTCCACCCCACAACTACGTCAGCATGCCTTACGGCTTGCCGAACACGGCTTCCACATACCAGCGCCTCATGAGGGGCATCATGGAGGCTCAAGAGGCCAGGCGTTCCGCAGACCTGGCGGAGATGGAGATGGTCCTCAAGGAGCCATCAGCACCTCTGGAGCCTCCCGAGGCCCCTGGGCCTGGGGGCTCGTGAGGATCGGCTTCCGCAGCCCACCGAGTCTGCAACACCAACACACCTTCGTCTTCGACAGCATCAGGTGACATCTTTCAAGTTTCATTTCCAGCTGGGAGCGCCCTCCCAGGGCTGCATTATTCCCAGGCCGCATGGGTCCGTCCCTGCGGCATGTATCCTGTTTATTTCATGTTCTTAGCTTACCTTGTTGGGGGCGCCCCTCGGGCTGCATCATTCCCAAGCCGCTCGGGCCAGGCCCAGTGGCATGTATCCCTTTCGTGTTTATTTCGGGCCATGCATTCGACCAACCATGCTTGTTATTTGATGCCAGTCCCTGGCACCTCTCCTTCTCCATGTCGAAAGCTTGCGCGTTAAAGGGGGGGTGCCTGAGCATTGAGACTCAGGGCTCCTACCAGCTCTCCGGCCCTCACCCTCTGGCATTGTCCATGGCATCGCGACCTGGCATGCCAGCGACGGCTGAGACCAACTCGAGAGCCGGGACCCGAGGACGTAGAGCGTCGACATCTAACCAAGCTTGCGCGTTAAAGGGGGGTACCGAGCATCGCGACCAGGGCTCCTACCGCTCTCCGCCCTCACCTCCGAATTGTCCATGGCATGCGACCGCATGCCAACGACGGCACGAGACCAGCTCGAGAGCCGGGACCCGAGGACATAGAGCGTCGACATCTAACCAAGCTTGCGTGTTAAAGGGGGGGGGGGTACCTGAGCATCGCGACTCAGGGCTCCTACCGGCTCTCCGGCCCTCACCCTCTCGCATTGCCCATGGCATCATGACCTGGCATGCCAGCGACGGCTGAGACCAGCTTGAGAGCCGGGACCCGAGGACGTAGAGCACCGGCACCTAACTTGCAGGAACACAGCTCAAGATAAGGCCCAGTGCCAGGCGCAACCCGCCTTGAGGTAGGGCCCCGTGAGTCCCGCGCTGGCTCACGGGTGCCCAGATACACCTCGCCAGGCCATACCGTGCCAGCCACGTGTCGTATGGGTCAGTACACGCCTGGCTCCTCCCGAGGGGAGCCCCTCCCACGCACTGGAAGCACCATGCTCCGCTACTGGCCGACGACATCGCCGAGGAGCGGCTATGCCCGTACACATATGTAAGCGCTATGTTCGCCACAGGATAAACAATCGAGGGTGGCCCCACGGGCCGCATCAACCTCAGGGAGCCCAGAGCTCAGTGTCCGGTCTCATCGCAACGCCTCCCCTCGGGAGCGCCAGCGAGGGGCTGGGCACGGGCTGCGCCTGGTCACGCCAGACGCACGCCACTCCAGCCAGCCCCCGGCCTGGTTCGTCGCACGCCACTCCCCGAGCGGAGCCAAGGTATGAAGGCCGCTTGAGCTGCCAAGGGGACTCTCGAGCATCGCGACTCAGAGCCTAATCGGTCACGAGCCCGGCCACCCCTTAGTTCTGAAAGGCTAACGGCGGTTGAGGTATGCGCGGGCCGGGCTCGCAGACGAGAACGGTAGATCCAACTGCATCTCACCTCCCTACTTGTTGTTCAGGCGCCAAGGGGACTCCTGAGCATCGCGACTCAGAGCCTAACTTGTCACGTAGCCCCTCACTCCTTGGTCCCGGCCCCTGTTTCCGGTCGGGCTAACGGCCGGCTGAGAGCTGCTGGCAATGGCTCTCCGGCGAGAACATAAGCAAGTAGGAAGCACAAATTTCGAAGAATTCAAAAGCAAGTATTACAGTCCATACTGTTATAACAATACCAAATGCAAGTTTAAGCGCCTTCCCGAGGCATGATACATGTGCAGGAACTAAAAACAGGACAGGAGCCGCAGCAGAGTCACTTGTCGGCGGTGCAGCAGCGCGGAGTGGGTTCGCCCTATGGAGCAGCAGGGCCGGCAGCGCCTCGCTTCGGCCTGGTGCTGAAGGCCAGGAACTTCCCAAGCAGGGCCTCCGCGCGACCCTTCACGGCCTCGGGCCGGGCGGCGGCGAAGTTTGTCGCCACCGCTCCAAAGCAGTTGTCGACGTCGACGCTGGGATCGCGAAGGTAGATGTGGGTGAGGACCCGCGTCAGTGCTACAGAAGACAAGACACGCTACGGCCTCGCCGCAGGCCAAGGCCAAGGGTGACATCTTCAAGAGCGCCAACCAGAAGGAAGCAGCTTGGCGGGACTGCCCTCGGCGCCGCCAACGGACACTCCAGTGCTGCTGTCAGAAGCGCCTTTCAAGAAAGAGCGAGCCTTCACCTCCATATCCGTGAAGGCCACGCGATCTTCGGCAAGAACCCGCGCCTTGTCGTCCAGCTCGACCTTCCTCGCCTCCAGCTCCTGCTCCAGCGCGCCTAGGCGGTCACGGCACTTCTTGAGCCTGGCCTCCCGATCCTTGACGGCCGCCTCACGAGCCTTCATGCCTTCCTCCTGCTCTTGGCGGAGGCGGGCTTCCTTGGCGAGCAGGTCCCGCAGGCCCTGCAGCCTGCTCTCCAGCGCCTCGCAGCGACCACGGACGTCGACCACCTCCCCCAAGGCGGCGTCGCGAGCGGCCTTCGCCTCAAGGATGGCCTGCCTCTCCTCATCACAAGCCGTCGAGGCCTGGACCAGCGCCTCCCGAATCGAAGCGTCGGAGCGAATCCATCCCGAAGCTAGCTCCAAGCGCCTGGCCACCAGGCGAGGGTCGGCGCCAAGAAGATCCTGCCATAGCCGGTCCAGTTCAGCACCAGCACGGTCCAGAACCGTAGGAGGAGTCGGAGAGACGGCAGTTGGTGGAGTAGGAGGAGAAGGCGGCAGCATAACCACCGCATCCTGGGGCGGAGCCTGCTGTGCCCCAGCGGCTGCGGTGGCGGCAGCAGGCAAAGGCACCTCAGGAGTCGCCTGGGCCGTGGTGGCTGGCCTCGCCTCGGTCGGCTCAGCTAGGCCTCGCAAGGACGACCGGGCAGGGGAAGCCTGCGCCTCGCTGCCCCGGACGGAACCTCAGGAGCCCCCTTCGGCTTCTTCGCTGCAGGCGCCAGCCTAGCCAAGAGATGCGGACGTCAAGCCTCAGCGGCAGAACAAGAAATGAAGATGGGAATCAAGAACTTACGGGTCGTCGCCAGTGATCTCGAGCAGCCTCCTGCCAAATTTGAAGCCCGAGACCCGGCTGCTAGGGTCAGCCTCAGGAAGCTCGGGAGCGGAAGGCGCGTCTGCAGTCCACCTCGGGGCCGGGGCAGACCCGCGGGAGATCAGCCCGGTCCTGTCCTTCTTCGGGGTCGGGGGCAAGCTCCCGCCGCCCTGCTCGTCATCGTCCTCGTCGTCATCACTCGGAGAAAGGCGGAGAGCGCAGGACCTGCGCCAGGGAAGGGGAGCCCTCGACTCTCCGTCAGTCGCCTCGGAGTCAGGCCCTTTTCCTGGCTCCCCTCCTTCCTCCTCTTCGCTGGAGTCGTCGGAGGACACGTCAACCGGGGCATCAGGAGCCTCCGTGGGCACGGGCCCGTCCCCGTTGAAGACGGGCATGGACTCCACCACCTGCTCCCAGTCGGCGCGAAGGAACAAGGGCGTAGGAGCGCCCTCCAGCCTCGCCACGTCGCCACCGACCAGAGCTTGGAGGACCGCAGCTAGATCTTCGTCGGCCAAGGCCGCGGGGCTCGGATGGGGCCTCCACATCGGAAGAGAGTACTGCCGAAGCGGAGCCAGCTGGTGCCCCAGGAACTACCTCAGCAGCGACGCGCCGGTCAGCTTCGCCGCCGCCAGGTTGGCCAGCCGCAGATCCGCGTCCATCTTCTCCAACACCAGCTTCACGCGGGGGTCCACGAGCTCTGCCCGACCCCAATCGCTGGAGCTCGTGGGCTGCTTCGTGGGCAAGATCAGCCGAGGATGGATGCGCCCAGCATCTACCAAGACCCACTTGCTCCTGAAGCCCTCAATCCTTTTCCCGGGGTTCGAAATGGCAATGGCGCCACCGTACGCGACGAAGCTCGCGCACGCAGATGCAGAACCGCGAGAGGTCCGGAGGGAGAAGTAGTGGCGCAGCAAGGCCACTGAGGGCTGCACCCCTACGTGAGCCTCGCAGTAATAGGCGAAAATCGCCAGGAGAAGGACGGATTTGGGGTGGAGATGCAGAGCCTGAAGCTTATAATGACGGAGGACAGAGAAGAAGAACTCAGAGAAGGGAGGCACCAGGCCAGCAACAATGGCGCTTACGAAGAGCGGATAGAAGGTGCTCCCCTGGCCCTCAGGGAGGGCAGAGCCGGCCTTGAACACTTTCTCCCCTGCCGATGCCTCAAGCCGCTTATCCGGGCGACTCAAGCGAGGCTCGCCTCGGACACATTCGGCGAGTCCAGGGAGGCGAGTACCAAGCTCCAGCCGGGGACTGACGAGGAGCCATGGCTTCCATGGTCTTGCGGTCGGAGTAGATCTGGAGGTTTCGAAGGCAGGAAGGAGAGACACAAGAAAGGGGATCTGAGCAGCGACCAGGGAAAGCAAGGGAAGCGAAGCCTAGATAGATGCCGCTCCTTTATCAACTCGCGCGGTTGCTAAAGCGCCCACGTCCAATCAACCGCCACGCGGCGCCCAAGGTCGGAGGCTGTTAGGGCCCGCGGCGCTTAGCCCTTGCCCTTTCGCCTCTCGACGCTAAGTCCGGCGCGCTTTGGGCCCGGGCTACTGTCATGCTCGGGAACGGGGTCCCCACACTTCCCGCTCAAGGGCGTGGCTCAAGGAGGGCCCAGCACGCCCATCTTGATCAACACAAGCTCAAGACCTCGCGAGGGGCTGAGATTGCTGGGCGGACGACACGGAGCCTCCTCGTGCATGGCCTCGCCAGTTGGCTCGCGAGGAGGCGGAGAGATCAAGGTGGGGTACCTCACGAGGTGCCCGTGGACGTGAGCCATGACGCACTGTGGGCGCCAAGGGCGCCAGCCACAGAAGGTCCTCCCTTTCCTCTTTGGTGCAAAGGAGCGAGCGCAGCAAGAGCATCAGCAAAGGCACCCATTTCGGTGCAACGAGACCAAGACCAGCCGAACGGCAGGAAGGAAGTCATTGTGGAGCCCAAGCAGGCGTCACCACCAAAGCCTTTGGCAAAGTAGGACCGACTTTAGTCAAGATAAGTGTACTAGATGTTCCCTTCAAATGGCTAATTGTTGGCGCCTTCCCGCCAATATTTGGGAAGAGGCCCAGGGCCTTCGCCTATAAATAGGACTAGCCACCCACAAGGTATAGGAGGGAGATTAATCTGGAAGCTGGTAGATAGGCATCTAGAATCGGTTCGAGTGACACCTCGAAGAGACAGAGAGAAGCGCCTTAACTCCCCTAGTAGTTCGTCATACGGCCAAGAATGACTCATGAGGCTGTTCTTCCTTGTATTGTTCATCATCATCAGCGCAAGAGGCAATCCACCACACCACAAACTAGAGTAGGGTATTACAACACAATGGTGGCCCGAACTAGTATAAACCCTGTGTCTCTTGTGCTGTTCTTCCCATAGCTTAGATCCTAGCAAGGCGGTGGGGTGCAGGTAGGCAGAAGGTGAGATCTCCGCGCGCTCCCCAGTGTTTGAACCTCAAGGGTCTGCCGGAACCCGAAACCCGACTATACTTTTGACACTTCTATGATGATAATTGTGACAAAACCCGGTATCATCATAGATGTGGTGGGCTCCTACTTCTATGACAAAAAATAGTGACAGAAAATGGGCTTTTCGTCCTGGGCGGGCCCGAGACAAAGCTGCATGACACTCTTTGGGCCGTCCATGACGGAAAAAACCGTGGTAGAAGCGAGGGCGAGGAAAATATCGGGGTGTTCCCGGTTACGGTGGGTGGTCGGGGCCGAGCGATGCACGGAGATTTGCGCGCTTTCTCAGACACGACGCTGCTGAGGCGTTGGGCTCTAATCGAACCCAAGAGGGGCGTCGCCATCGAACCCGAGCGATTGACCGAGGCTACGCGTTATCGAACCCGACGAGCGATTCTTCGCTATCGCTACTAATCAAGCCGACCGATGTTGCCTCCGATGAACAAAGTGAGCATTGCCGGGGTTGATGAACAGCTCCGGTGGGGGTGGACGAACAGACCCCGTGGTGTTGCCTCTGGATGAATAGGACCCCGATCAATCGAGCCGGTTGGGGCTGGATGAACAGGACCCCATGGAGGGCTGGATTAACAAGACCACCCCGTGGAGGGCTGGATGAACAGTAGACGGTGGAGGGCTGGATGAACAGAGCTGGAGGAGGGTGGTTGAACAGAGCCCATGGAGAGGGCTGGTTGAACAAGAGCTGTGGAGAAGCGCGAGGCGGAGGCTGGATGAACAGGAGCCCGTGGATGAACAAATGCAGTGGAGGCCGGAGGAGGTCGACGGTGGATGAGCAGAGCTCGTGGAGGCCGGAGGGGGTCAACGTGGAGATGAACAGAACCCGTGGAGTCCTGCTTATGCACGCCACACCCTCCCGATGAACAGACCCCTGCTTCCACCGTAAGCGCCCAACACTAGTCCGCTTCTTTGTTTTGTGGTACGCCACACCCTCACGATCAACAGACACCGCTTCGACCGTAGGGAGGTCCGCTTCTCGCTTTTGGCGGTATGCCAAACCCCTCCCGATGAACAGGATCCCGTTTCGACCGTGGCTAGTTGAACACAAGGCCGTTTCCTCCGTTCTGCGGTATGCCAGGCCTCGTTTCCATCGGCTGTTCTGTCCAAGCCCTCCCGATGAACACGACGACACATTCCGTTCCGACCCAGCCGGTTGGATCCCCATGAACACGACGACGACGCAGTTTATCCCTTTCGACCCAGCCATGTACACGAGCCCTGGCCGTACGTATGCGCGAGTGGGCGTTCGAGACCCAGCCCGTATGTACATACGTGGCTGTATTATCTTTCTTGCACACTACCGTTGTACATACAAATCAATCAAACCAACTACACCAGCCTCTCACTCTCCCAAACAAGTTTTCTTTATTGTCTCAGTCCTCTCTCTCTCCCACGCAAGTGTTTTTTCATTGCGTGAGTTAATTTGGCACTAGAGCAAAGTAGGTGATCCAGATTGGGGCACCAGGTGAGCAATGGAGGGGCATCGATTCCAAATGCATCACAAGTGAATTTGGCACGTGTTTTGCACTACATAGTGGAGGGCTGTTATAGCCCACTTTTGTACTACCTCTTATTTAGTATAAAATGTTGACCATATATTTATGTAAGAAAATGTCAATGCATGTCAGTAAAAATCACACCATTTGAAATTATGTTCAACTACGAATCCAACGATATAGTTCTTAGTGACATGCATTAACATTTTGTCAGTTAAATCTATTGTCAAATTTTGATACTAAAAAATAGGAAGGGTAAACCAGGATAAAGGTAGTACTTGCTCTTAGGGTAACCATAGAGTTACTGGAGTAGTCTAAGTTACCTTCCACTATGACTAGCCTAGGCTACTATAGTAGTACAACAAAAAACGATGCAGGTGATCACGTGAGAAAAAATACTAAAAACATTTCTTTCGGTGCAGTGCGTAGATGCAGTTTTGAAAACTACACTTGTCATCGTAATTTGGGAAAATTACGAAAAATGTGAGCTACGTTGTGATTACCGTTTACTAATAGGAAATAAGTTTCACCTCGATGAGTAGCTTCTCTGTGCACGGAAAACATGTAAGGAATACAACAACTTGAACTAGATTGGGGCCGACAGATTTTATTGCCAAGATCTTGTAGCGACCCGACCTCAGATGGTCAAGTCTCTGTGTTTCAGTGTCATCCCTGGATCAGTAATGCTGACACACACAGTACTCGAAGGATTTATAATAGAGTAGCAATCACACACTTATTACATCGAATGTCTCAAAAAGAGAACTTATTACAATAATATGGCTTAAGGCCATCTAATGTGATAACAACGGAAGGCTTGGAAGATAAAGTGAGTCCATCAACTCCAACGGCATAACTGAGCTGCACGGCAACGACCTAAAGAACCTTACTCCTCGTCTGAAAAGTCTGCAACATAAGACGTTGCAGCCCGAGAACGGGTCAGCACATGGAATATGCTGGAAATATAACACAGTAAAGCAAGAACATGATAATGCTATCACTACATGCATATTTGGCTAGTGGAAAGCTCTATGGTTGTAGTTTTGCGAAAAGCCAATTTTTCCCTACAACAAAGGAATATATTTTAATTTAACTATCATGGTGGTTGAAACATTGAGAAGGTATTACCCCAACTCAATCCCAATTAAAGTAGTTAACAACCCAACAACATTAATTAAGAGTGATGAGATACATGTGATAACCCAAATCCTAGATACTCAATATTGTCCATAACCGGGGAAACGGCTAACCATGATTAGATTGTACACTCTGCAGAGGTTTATGCGACTTTTCTCAAGAAGACTCGATCACCTCCGCTGATTTCTCGCACCGCACGGTGTCCGAGAAACGGATGACCGAGACACGCCTCTTCGTAAACATTAACTCTCTACTCCGGGTAGACCATAACAAACCTACAAAACCCACTACCTGCTGATCTACCTCTTCAAGAGCTTCACGTAACCTACTCCACTATGATAGAGCCCATAATAGCTTGTGGCTACACACGGAAGTTTCTAGCATGAATCATCTCAGTTCGCTTTGAGCCTGGGTCGCGGTCCATAGGAAGATCACACGGGGTGGTCTTGTTCAGCCAACAGACGGGTACCCCGGGATTTCCAAAGAAAACCAGACAACACTGGGTTCCCCAGGTGCCTCAATCCACCCAGATGTTAATTTAAGTTGCCACCTTAGGTTGAACCATTAATTAACAATCTCACATCTGTCATGGATTCACTCAAACAAACCACGTCTACGAGCATAGCATAGCAATAAAACAACGCGTAGAAGTAACTCCCAAGGGTTTGATAGTAACAGGGTAATAGGTTCTACCTCAACAACTACTTCCCAACCCACAAGTTAATGAAATCCTAATCATGCAGTGTTTGAGGATTGAATCTAATGCATAAAAACTGGGTATGAAAAGAGTATGATGAATGTGTTACTTGCCTTGCTGACGATCCGCGAATCCTAGAGACTCGTAGTAACACGCTTCGCACTCCGGGAATTCTATCGCAAGCAAACAATAACATACATAAGCAACAAGCAAAGATGCACAAGCAAAACTCAAATAAGAGAGGTTGACCGGAGAGTTCAACTTAATAACTCCGGTTTGCAAAAAGAATCAAATCAAACGGAGCAACGAAACTCAAATGGCGAAAGAAACAAGATCCGTTTATTAATCTTAACTAGGGTCAAATTTTACAGTAGAAAAATCTTGTTTAAGTTGATTAGACAGAAAGAGGGTCTCGAGACGAAGATCTAGGCGCTTGAATCGCCTGAGTCCGACAAACGAGCGAAAAGAAAAACAGAAACTAAGGTCGGATCAGAAATCGCGATCAGAAAAATCGCAGAATAAATGTGAGAGAAAGAAAAAAAGAAAAAAAATGACGAACGGTTTCACAAACAAACGTTCGTTAACTGGATCTAAACGAAGAACGCGTTCGTTAAAACGAACGAACGGGCGAACTTTCGCTAAATAAATAAACCGGAGAAAAACCGATCTATTAAAAAAGGAAAACTAGGGTTTTCTTAAAAAACCGAAACGGTTTTTCTCAGAAAACCGGCGACGGCGGGCGGCTACCTCGGCTTGGCTCGCGGGTTCCGGCGGTAGCGGGCGGCGGCGAGGCTCGGTGGCGGCGGCGGCTCGGCTCGGCTGGCAAGGCGGTGGTGGCTCGGGCTCGGGTGGCGGCGGCGGTGGTGGTGGTGGTGGTGGTGTGGCGGGCGGCGGGTATTTAAAGAGATGGGGCGGCTTGGAGGAGGGGGCAGGCGGCGGCGAGGCGGAGTCCGGCTCAGACTCCGGTCCGAAAGGCGGCGGGGCAGGCCTTGAGAGGCGGCTACATGAGGTCATTGGGCCGGCTCGATAGGTTGGGCCTTAGGCCCACGGTATGGGAATATTTTTTAAATAATTTCGCCGATGAAAAAATAAAATACTAGAAAATAAAATAAAAACCTAAAAGTGCAAAACAAATTTTCACCGTCTAAATGAAATATTTAGAACGAGATGAGCATTTTCTTGGCCCTAAAATGCAATTTTTGAAAACGTGCAATTTTTCTAATGCAAATAAAATCCAAATAAAATCAAATAAATGATTTTATCATTTTTCCTCCAATATTTCAATTGTTTTGGAGAAGTCATATTATCTCCTCTCATTTATTTTTAATATGGAATATTTTTCGGAGGGAAAAATAATTAAAATCAGAAATCCTCGTTTTCATTATTTGATAAAAATCAAATATGAAAACCGGAAAAATCCCCAACTCTCTCCGAGGGTCCTTGAGTTGCTTAGGATTTTCGAAGATTGCGGAACGAAGATGCAATAAAATATGATATGCATGAATGACCTATGTATAACATTCCGAATTGAAAATTTGGGATATTACAAACCTACCCCCCTTAAGATGAATCTCGTTCTCGAGATTTTGTTTGGCTAGAGAATAGGTGCGGGTGGTCCTTGCGAATATCATCCTCTCGTTCCCAGGTGGCTTCCTCCTCGGTATGGTGGCTCCACTGAACTTTGCAAAACTTAATAACCTTACTGCGGGTAACTCGGCTGGCAAGTCAATAATCTTCACTGGTGTCTCCTCATAAGTCAAATCACTGTCCAACTAAGTCGCCTCTAACGGTACTGTATCTCTTAATGGTATATCGGCCATCTCAACATGACACTTCTTCAACTGTGAAACGTGAAACACATCGTGAACTCCTGACAATCCTTCTGGTAATTCCAGCTTGTAGGCAACTTCTCCCATCTGTTCCAAAACACGGTATGGTCCTACAAATCTCGGAGCTAATTTTCCCTTAACTCCAAAACGTTTCACTCCTCGCAAGGGTGATACTCGCAGATATGCTCTGTCTCCAATTTCATAATTTACCTCCTTGTGTTTCGTGTCTGCATAACTCTTCTCCGCTCGATCGAGCAATCTTCATCATCACGGATCAGTTTAACCTTCTCCTCAGACTCCTTGATCAAGTCTGGTCCAAACAGCTGTCGGTCTCCTACCTCATCCCACATCAGCGGTGTTCTATATCTGCGTCCATACAGAGCTTCGAACGACGCCATCTTCAAACTGGCCTGGTAGCTATTGTTGTAGGAGAACTCTGCTTAAGGCAAATTTTCATCCCAACTAGATCCATAATCTAACGCACAGGATCTCAACATGTCCTTCAGAATCTGGTTGACTCTCTCGGTCTGTCCATCTGTCTGCGGGTGAAAGGCTGTACTGAACTCCAATCTCTTTCCCAAAGTCTGGTGCAACTGATGCCAAGACTTTGAGGTAAACTGTGTTCCTCTATCTGATACGATGGTCCTCGAAACACCATGCAGACATACGATCCTAGTCATATATATCTTGGCCAACTTCGCACTTGTATAAGTTGTTTTCACTGGGATAAAGTCAGCCACTTTGGTCAAGCGATCAACTACTACCCATATTGAATCATATCCTGCTTTGGTCCTGGGCAATCCGGTGAAAAAATCCATGCCAAGTTTATCCCACTTCCATTCGGGTATCGGCATAGGCTTTAACAGTCTTGCTGGCTTCTGATGCTCAGCCTTCACTCTCTAACATACATCACATACATCTACATACTCGGCAATATCCTTCTTCATACCAGTCCACCAGAAACGTTCCTTCAAATCCAAATACATCTTGGTGTTTCCGGGGTGTATCGAGTATGGTGAGTCATGAGCCTCCTGAAGTATTAACTTCCTTATCTCTGGGTTATTGGGCACATAAACTCGGTCCTCAAACCATAAGGTATCAAGCTCATCCTCGCGAAAACCTTTGGCCTTTCCTTTGCTAATCTTCTCCTTTATCTCGGTGATCTCTTTGTCATTTTTCTCGAAGCTTCGATCTTGTCCAACAATGTCGATCGAACCTCCATTGTCGCAATGAAACCTCTTGGAACAATCTCCAACCGAAGTTCCATGATATCCTCAGCTAATTCCTTCGGCAATCCCTTACTTTCAAGGATATTAGCATAACTCTTCTGGCTCAAAGCGTCTACTACGACATTGGCCTTTCCTGGGTGATAGTGCAGCTTCATGTCATAATCCTTTATAAACTCCAACCATCTCATCTGCCTATGGTTCAGCTCCTTTTGCGTGAAAATGTACTTCAAATTCTTATGATCGATGTACACATCACAACGGTTCCCAATAAGATAATGTCTCCAGGTTTTCAACGCATGTACTACGGATGCTAACTCCAAATCATGTGTGGCATAGTTCAACTCATGGGGTTTTAGTTGTTGTGAGGCATACGAAACAACTCTTCCGTCCTGCATAAGCACACATCCAAGTCCGAAGCGAGAGGCGTTGCAATAAACTTGGAACTCCTTATGTATATCTGGTAGTGTTAGCACTGGAGCTGTAGTCAAACGTTTCTTCCATTCTTGAAAACTTGCCTCGCAATCCTCTGTCCATTTAAACCTGGTATCTTTCTTCAATAGTTCAGTCATTGGCTTAGCAATCTTGGAAAAATTCTCAATGAATATACGATGGTATCCTGCGAGTCCAAGGAAACTGCGGATCTCGCTAACTAAAGTGGGTGCCAACCATTCAGTGACTGACTGAACCTTGCTGGGATCCACTGATATACCTTCTCCTGATATAACATGCCCAAGAAATCGAACTTCCTTCAACCAAAACTCGCACTTGCTGAATTTGGCGTATAACTGGTGTTCCCTGAGTTTCTCGAGAACCAAACGCAAATGCTCCTTGTGCTCCTCTTCATTCTTCGAGTATACCATTATATCATCAATAAACACCACCACGAACTTGTCCAAATACTCCATGAACACCTTGTTCATCATGCTCATGAAATAAGCGGGGGCGTTAGTCAGTCCAAACGACATGACCGTATACTCGTATAATCCATATCGCGTGGTGAATGCTGTCTTCGGTATATCCTTCTCATGGATCTTCAACTGATGGTATCCTGATCGTAGATCGATCTTCGAAAACACCTTAGCTCCTTGCAACTGATCAAACATATCATTGATCATCGGCGGTGGGTACTTGTTCTTAATCATTACCTCATTCAAGGCTCGGTAATCAACAACCATCCTCAGGGATTTATCCTTCTTCTCAACCAAAAGCACTGGGGCTCCCCAAGGTGAGGAACTCCTTCGAATGTAACCTTTCTCCAATAACTCCTTGATCTGTTTCTTAATTTCCTCCAGATCATTTGCGGGCATCCGATAAGGTCTCTTGGATATTGGCCCTGTACTTGGCAATAACTCTATCAAAAACTCGATGTCTCGATCTGGTGGCATGCCTGGTAACTCTTCTGGAAAAACATCCGGAAAATCCTTTATTACCGGCACCTCCTCCTGAACAACTCCCGTGAGGGCATTCACTTGGATCCTCCTAGGCACATGCCTAGATACATACTTAATCCTTTTTTCCTCCGGGGTGGTGAGATAAGTTGATTTGCTAGCCCAGTCAATGCTTCCTCCATACTTTGACATCCAGTCCATGCCTAATATCACATCCAATCCTTGTGACTCCAAGATAATTAGGTCGGACGGAAAAACATGTGTGCCAATGGTTAGGGTTATCTGGTTGCACCATCGGCTAGCCATGTACTCTGCTCCAGGCGAGCTCACTAAAAGAGGGGTCCTAAGGGTTTGGGTTGGTAATTTAAACTTTTCCACAAATCCCCTTGATATGTATGAACGCGATGCACCAGTATCGAAAAGAACAAGAGCGGTAAATGACTTAACCAAAAACTTACCTATTACCGCGTCCGGCTGCTCTTCAACCTCCTCCATGTTAACGTGGTTCACTTGTCCTTTGTTGAATGGATTGGGCTTCTTCCCAGCGCTCCCATTTCCATTTCCATTCCTTCCTTCAGGGCAATCATTGGCATAGTGCCCTGCCTTCCCGCACTTAAAGCAAGTAACTTGGCTTAGGTCCCTTTTGGCGGGTGTAGCTGGGTTGGAGTGGTTCTAATTGTTATTAACTCCGTTCCCATTTCCATTCTTAGCACCATTGTGGTTATGCAATCCTCCTCGAGTGTGGTTGTGACCTCCATGGTTATGAACAAGTCCTCCCGAGTTCGGGGTTAAGCGTGGCTTCTGCTGAGCTCCTGAGTTATACTTCCCTTGTCCATACTTCCTTTTACGGCTCTCAATCTGCTGCTGCTTCCCATCAATCATAAGAGCTTTATCTACCAACTCCTGGTAGTTGTTGAAGGTTGCCACCATCAACTGCATGCTCATCTCATCATTCAGCCCTTCCATAAACTTCTCCTGCTTCGCGGCATCTGTGGCCACATCATCAGGGGCATAGCGTGATAACTTGCTAAACTCATCCACGTAATGAGCCATAGTGCGGTTTCCCTGGCGTAAATTGTGAAACTCCCGCTTCTTCATCTGCATGGCTCCAGTTGAGACATGGGCTATGCGAAAAGCTTGTTGAAACTGGTCCCAAGTAATATTGGCTATAGGAAAAGTAGTCGTGTAATTCTCCCACCATGAGGCTGCTAGTCCATCCAATTGGTGTGCGGCAAAGCGCAACTTCTCCGCATCTGTGCAACCTGCGGTGGTTAACTCCCTTCCAATACGGCGTAGCCAATCATCAGCAACTATTGGCTCGGTGCTACTGGAAAACACCGGCGGCTATAACCTCAGGAAACGAGCTAATTTGTCCACTGGCGGTGGGTTATTGTTGTTGTTGTTGCCCTGGTTTTGAACTAGCAATTGCATCAAAGCATTCTGCTGCTGGATCAACTGGGTGAGCTCCGATGGGAAAGCAAAACCGGTGTCACGTCTCGGAGGCATCTGATGGGTTTAGATGGAAGAGATTAGAATAGAAAAAGGTCTAATGAGAAAACACTACCCATATGCACATGAGACAAACACAATCATTTCACTCAATCAATCAAGCAAGGGCATAAAAACGGTCTAGGATTATCGCATAAGTGCTCAACTACTACTAAATACATGGGGGAAATACTACTAATATATGGTGGTCATCTAGAAATATTCATCGGTGAAAGACTCCATGATGTCTGCTCCAGCTTCGTCTTCGTAGTCATCATCACTAGGATCGGAATTAGTGTCGTTGATGATGATGTAGTTGTCTGGGCAAGTGGGTTCGTCGTCTTCTTCTCCCGGTGCTGGTCCTCCCATGAATACTCCGATCTTCTTAACCAGGTCGTCGTTCTTCTCCCGTAGTGTCTTGATTTACTCCTCATATCCATCGTGCGTAAACTTGAGTTGTTCCTCCAGCTCGATGATCCTGGTCTTCGCCTTCTTCAACTCCATCATGTATGCGCACATCTGGTTCTCCTGACATCGAATGTGCTGGTTTAACTCCCGGAGGAAAGCTGCAATGGATCTATCCTTCTTGGTGCTGATTACTTCCCATTGCTCGTCTCGGCGTCCACATATTTGATAGATTGTATCCTTAAGTTCCCTGTTGTAGACTTCTCCAATGCGTCCCATGGTAATGTGGGCTGCCATGCTCTTGCCTAGACTCCAGGTGGGTGCTTCGAAAGAAAATTCTGTGGGTTTAGAAGTTGGCGAGAACGTCCTTCCTGGAACTTGTACTTGAATCATCCAGCATTCCTCTTCTGGTAAGGCGGCGTTGTATGTCCCGGAGAAGCTTGGTATTCCAATGTTCAAGTATCTAGTGACTTCCTTCAAGTGGCGTCCAAAAGGTGTGTCTTCATCCGGCTGAGCAAACTTGTTCTTCATCTCCGCAATCCTAAAGAGTGGAAAATGGAGAGGAGTCAGAAATGAGAAGAGAAGAGTGACCTATGGTTTATGTCAGTGGTCGTGTCCTACACTCGGCGTGTGCTCTGATACCATCTTGTAGCGACCCGACCTCAGATGGTCAAGTCTCTGTGTTTCAGTGTCATCCCTGAACCAGTAATGCTAACACACATAGTACTCGAAGGATTTATAACAGAGTAGCAATCACACACTTATTACATCGAATTTCTCAACAAGAAAACTTATTACAATAATATGGCTTAAGGCCATCTAATGTGATAACATCGGAAGGCTTGGAAGATAAAGTGAGTCCATCAACTCGAACGGCATAACTGAGCTGCATGGCAACAACCTAACGAACCTTACTCCTCGTTTGAAAAGTCTGCAACATAAGACATTGCAGCCCGAGAACGGGTCAGCACATGGAATATGCTGGCAATATAACACAGTAAAGCAAGAACTGGATAATGCTATCACTACATGCATATTTGGTTGGTGGAAAGCTCTATGGTTGTAGTTTTGCGAAAAGCCAATTTTTCCCTACAACAAAGGAATAGATTTTAATTTAACTATCATGGTGGTTGAAACATTGAGAAGGTATGACCCCAACTCAATCCCAATTAAAGTAGTTAACAACCCAACAACATTACTTAAGAGTGATGAGATACATGTGATAACCGAAATACTAGATACTGAAGATTGTCCATAACCGGGGACACGGCTAACCATGATTAGATTGTACACTCTGCAGAGGTTTGCGCACTTTTCCCGACAAGACTCGATCGCCTCCGTTGATTTCTCGCACTGCACGGTGTTTGAGAAACGGATGACCGAGACACAGTCTTTCAGAAACATTAACTCTCTACTCCGGGTAGACCATACCAAACCTACAAAACCAACTACCTGCTGATCTACCTCTTCAAGAGCTTCACGTAACCTACTCAACTATGGTAGAGCCCATAATAGCTTGTGGCTGCACACAGAAGTTTCTAGCAAGAATCACCTCAGTTCCCTTTGAGCCTGGGTGGCGATCCATACGAAGATCACACGGGTACCCCGGGATTTCCAAAGAAAAACAGACAACACTGGGTTCCCCGGGTGCCTCAATCCACCCAGATGTTAATTTAAGTTGCCACCTTAGGTTGAACCATTAATTAACAATCTCACATCTATCATGGATTCACTCAAACAAACCACGTCTACGAGCATAGCATAGCAATAAAACAACGCGTAGAATTAACTCCCATGGGTTTGATAGTAACAGGGCAATAGGTTCTACCTCAACAACTACTTCCCAACCCACAAGTTAATGAAATCCTAATCATGCAGTGTTTTAGGATTGAATCTAATGCATAAAAAATGGGTATGAAAAGAGTATGATGAATGTGTTACTTGCCTTGCTGACGATCCAAGAATCCTAGAGACTCGTAGTAACACGCTTCCCACTCCGGGAATTCTATCGCAAGCAAACAATAACATACATAAGGAACAAGCAAAGATGCACAAGCAAAACTCAAATAAGAGAGGTTGACCGGAGAGTTCAACTTAAGAACTCCGGTTTGCAAAAAGAATCAAATCAAACGGCGCAACGAAACTCAAACGACGAAAGAAACAAGATCCGTTTACTTATCTGAACTAGGGTCAAATTTTACAGTACCAAAATCTTGTTTAAGTTGATTAGACAGAAAGAGGGTCTCGAGACGAAGACCTAGGCGCTTGAATCGCCTGATTCCGACAAACGAGCGAAAAGAAAAACAGAAACTAAGATCGGATCAGAAATCGCGATCAGAAAAATCGCGGAATAAAGCCGAGAAAAAGAAAAAAAATGACGAACGGGTTAACGAACGAACGTTCATTAACTGGATCTAAACGAAGAACGCGTTCGTTAAAACGAACGAACGAGCGAACGCTTGCTAAATAAATAAAGCGGAGAAAAATCGATCTATTAAAAAAACGAAAACTAGGGTTTTCTAAAAAAACCGAAACGGTTTTTCTCAGAAAACCGGCGACGGCGGGCGGCCACCTCGGCTTGGCTCCGCGGGTTCAGTCTTGATGTGGCGGGCGGCGTGGGGTGGCGGGCGGCGGCTCGGTCGGCGGCGCAGGCTCGGAGGTGGCGGCGGGGCTCGGCGGCGGCGGCGGCTCGGCTAGGGGCGGCGGTGGCTCGGGCTCGGGCGGCGGGCGGGTGGTGGTGGTTGTGTGGCGGCGGGGCGGCGGATATTTAAAGAGAGGGGGGCGGCTTGAGGAGGGGGCAAGGCCGTGGCGAGGCGGAGTCCGGCTCGAACTCCGTCCGAAAGGGATTTGGTCACAGCGTGAGAGGCGGCGGCGAGGCTCTTGGGCTTGCTCAGCTCGGCTGGGCCTTAGGCCCAGTCAGGCACGGGGAATATTTTTTTAAAATAATTTCGCCGACGAAAAAATAAAATCCTAGAAAATAAAATAAAAACCTAAAAGTGCCAAAATGAATTTTCACCATCTAAATGAAAAATTTAGAACGAGATGAACATTTTCTTGGCCCTAAAATGCAAATTTTTAAAACGTGCAATTTTTCTAATGCAAATAAAATCCAAATAAAATCAAATAAATGATTTTAACATTTTTCGTCCAATATTTCAATTGTTTTGGAGAAGTCATATTATCTCCTCTCATTTATTTCTAATATGAAATATTTTTTGGAGGGAAAAATAATTAAAATCAGAATCCTCATTTTCATTATTTGATAAAAATCAAATATGAAAACTGGAAAATCCCCAACTCTCTCCGAGGATCCTTGAGTTGCTTAGGATTTTCGAGGATTGCGGAACGAAGATACAATAAAATATGATATGCATGAATGACCTATGTATAACATTCCAAATTAAAAATTTGGGATGTTACAGATCTTCACTGTGCGCATAGACTGGGTCAAGCTTGTGGGTATCATTTTCTGGAAGACGGTCGAAAATACATCAAGAAGAAATTTAAAAATATGAATTTCAAGAAGACGGGTAAGAAGATGAGTGTTGTACCTGAACGATTACGGATCCAATAAAGAGTTCAGAGAATTTGGCAGACGAGTGCACCAACGCTGTCAATTTCAGCGCGTCAATGACCCTGATTTTTGTAGGACCTTCTTGATCCAATACAAGCAATCTCTCAAGGAAAGGCGCATTCTCAATGACCACAACGTGGAACAGCTGGAGTGATCTCTTTCCAATTAATGTCTTGTTGCGTGGCCAGCAAGACATATAAATCCATCGGAGATTCGTCGAGGCGATGTGGAGGCTAATGAACCCGTGGATCTGCTCAAGACGAAGGTACTCGAGCGCAGTACAGCTGCGGAGCAGGTGCTCCATGGCCTTCATCGAGATGACAATGTCGAAGAGGTTGAGCTGCTTGAGTGGAGGGAGAAGAAGGGCGGGCGCGGCATTAATCTGGGGAAGATAGCAGGAGCTGAAGCTGGCGCGACGCAGCATTGGCGCGAGGCGGAGCGCGGACGACGGCAGAGAGCGACATCGTCCAGCTTCAAAGCTGAGCTCATCGAGCTGATCTAGGGCGGGGGATAAGAACCACTCATCGAACTTGGGTTGGACCTTGCAGTTGGTACTGAACATGCGGATGTCATGGTGTTTGCCTGGCCCAGGGTGCGATGAAAGGATCTTGGAGACTGCGGCCATGCGTTTGATATCCCCGTCGCAGAGGCAGCTGTAGACGGTGAGGTTGAAGGGGATGCAGTGCCAGAGGGGGCACCACCGCCAGGAGATCAGGGCGGTCCGCACGGCAGATTTGGTGGGGAGGAGGCCGATGATGACGAGCAGCATGTCACCAGGGAGGCTGCTAATGTAGTCCAAGCTCGCCGGATGTGGTTTTGGCTCAAGCCGCCTCTGCTTGTTGGCTGCCTCACCCTCGATCTCAACCGGCGGCGATGCCGGTGTACACGTGTGCTGGTGTGCGCGAGTGCGTCCTTCTGTGCATGCCGCCGCGCAGTGGTGAATTGTGCACGGGAGCGTCCTCCACACGGAATATGTGTGTCCTCAATGCGCCCTCAATTTACTAGCGTGCGGGGTGCTACCCCGAGTGGTTTCAACTTTGTTTACTTCACCGCGTGTCAGATGGGCCTCTAGTTTACTTATTTTCACCCACTGCCACATGGGCCAGCACACGAAGATACAGAACACGAGCTGACAAGGCAGCATATGGACTGGTTGACCGGTCAACTAAACAATATACGGAGCTATACACTGACACAGTGAGCGTATAATCCGTCGGTATAGCAGAGAGAGAGAGAGAGACAGAGAGACAGAGAGAGAGAGAGAGAGAGAGAGAGAGAGAGAGAGAGAGAGAAAGAGCTACTCCTTCCGTTCGATAATGTAGTTCCAACATTTTTTTAGAAGTCAAACTTTTGATTTTTTGACCAAGTTTATAAAGAAATTACTTATATCTCCAATACCAAAGATAAATGATAGTATGAAGTAAGTACATGTTGTAATGAATCTAATGATCTTTCCAGATGTAAATGTTTTTCTCCACATATACCTGGTCAAACTTTTCTGAGGTTTGACTTTTCAAAACATCCATATGCTAATGGACGTGAGAGAGTCCCTAACTAGAGAGAGAGAGAGAGAGAGAGAGAGAGAGAGTGAGTGAAATAGAAAGAGTGAATGAAAAAAGTGTGTGTGCGTGTGTGAAAGAGACATGGACAACACTCGATAAAGTCGAGAAAAAACATGTATGTCTTATGCAAACATATCACACATGCATCTTCAACAACAGAAGCAAGGTGGGAGATAGTGTGTGGTTCTTTGCAACCGAGGGAGCAAGACCCCTAGCACGTGGCCAAGAGGGGTCTGACAAACAAGGGAGAGAGGTCGAGGGAGACATACGGAGAAAATGCAGACATGGGGAGGAGAGAGTGAATGTTTGTCATACAGAGATCCCATGGAGATCGTGATGGGACTACATGGGTGGGAGATCGAGTGACAAGGTGTGTGCGCGATAGAAGATACCCCGAGAGATATCGAGATACACGTATGGATGGAAGGAGACAATACGTGTGTTCCTGATGGCTAGTGACAGATAATCATACTTAGGGGAAGGGGGGAGTGCTTGCGCCTATGATGGAGTGAGGGATTATGGTACTTATTAGGTGGGTGCGTGTCACATAGAGAGAGAACAAGGGCGGAGAGTGTTGGATGGGTCTATATGTATAGCGCGAGCGAGACATGTGTATGTGTGAACCAGGGAGATATAAAGTTTGAGAGAGATTGAGGAGCCCCGATAAGGTTGAGTGGTGCGTCAGATAGTTGAGAGGGGGAAAGATATATTCCATCCGCTTGATAATGCAGTGCATGTAATTTTTTTAGAAGTCAAACTTTTGAAACTTTGATCAGGTTTACACAAATGTTATTTATATCTTCAATACCAAAGATACATCATACGAAACTACATCTGATGGTGAATCTAATGGTATATGTTTGCCGTTCTAGATGTAATTGTTTTTCTCCATGTACATGGTCAAACTTTGTGATGTTTGACTTTTCAATAAATCAATATGCTATGGACCGAGGAGAGTGCCCAAGTCGAGAGGGATCAAGTGCGTGTGAAGGAGAATGAGTAAGTGTGCAAAAAAAGTATGTGTGTGAAAGATAAATTGACAACAAACGATAAATTAGAGGGAGTGTGTTTTTTTGTGTTTCTTAGGCGAACATATCACACATGCATCTTTGAGATAGAAAAGCGAGGCGAGGAGATACACGAAGATAGCTAGTGTGTGATTGTTTGCAACGGAGAGAGACACCCCTATAGCACATGTCCAATAGAGGTCTGGCCAACAAGGAACAAAGGTCAAGAGGGACACATGGAGAACATGGACGCATCGGGAGGGTGAGAGGGTGTGTTTGTGATAGAGAGACCTCCTCGAGATCGTGAGGAGACTATATGGGTGGGAGATCGAGGGAGGTGCGTGCGCGGTAGAAAGATGCCCCGAGAGAAATTGAGATAGACCATGCACATGTTTGTGATGGAGACTAAGATTAGCTAGTCAGATACATATAGGGGGGACTGCGTGTGCCTACAATTGAGTGAGAGACCATCATACTTGGCTAGCTAGGCATGAGATTGTGTGTGTGTGCGTGTGAGATGGAGAGAGAACAAGGGAGAGAGATAGAATTTTAGATGGGCCTATCGAGTGCGAGTGAGATATGCATGTGTATGTGTGACCCTGGTAGATGGAGAGTTTGAGAGAGAGGGGGAAGAACTCCGAGACGACATAGTGGTGCGTGAGAGAGTTATGGGCAAGGAGCAAGGAATTTGTGTGCGTACGATGAGAACACCCAAGATATCTTGCTTGGACTAGAGAATCATACATAGTGTGCGAGAGAGACCTATAGATGGAGTATATATGCATGCGAACTAGAAAGACCCCCCACGCACACACACAAAGAGAGAGAGATGGAGATAAAGCGAGAGGGACCAACAAGGTTTGTGTGTTGGATGTGTGCGACAGAATTGAAGATTGTCGGCGAGAGACAGAGAGAGAGAGCAGGAGTCCCGGAGAGGGGGAGGTCACATTTTATGAGGTCGCGTTTTATGCATCAAAGACTGATATAAACCATGTTTCGATATAAACTTGCATTCAAATATTTAAATTGGCGAACATATTGTCTGCAATCCACACATGAACGGATATATGCGTATATCAAACAAGTTCATTAATTTTACTTTCAACATGTTCATGGAGTACTATAATACTGTACAACATGCTATTCGATTGAGGTGTTCAATTTTGGATTTAGTTCACTATTTTGACCTACTGAACGAGCTAGTTCATTGAACCGAGATATTTCATTGTGGGTTTGATTCGCGTTTTTGAGTGGGTCATCTATTTGTCATATAGTAAATCGCTAGAACGAGCATGTAAAAACACATTACTCCCGCGCATCATCTCTCCATCTAAAAAAGAAGTGGCAAGCTAATATTTCAAAATTTGCTTCGAATCGACTTGGTAAGGTAGACGTGGATGCTCGTTCTCCCAAAATTTGAACGAACCATTAAACATCCTCTCTGCTCGGTGGAATTCGCCCGAGCAAATAAATGGGAGACACGAAATTACCGTCCTATGTGGGGCACGCATCAATTGGCCCGTTGTACATCGAGGGTAGGTTCGTAACTTCATCCAAGCGTGCCTTCTCCTCGGCCGAAATGACATGTGCTGAATAATTCATAAAGCATGGTCGGCAAAACACGCTCTCCTCGCCCGAAATAGCTCGCGCCCACTATTTTAAAACACGCTCTCCTCGCCTGAAATCGCTCCCGCCTACTATATTTCAAAACATGCCCTCCTTGCAGGAAATCGCTCCCGCCCACTATTTGGGGAGAAGCAAAGTTACTCTACTATCCCTGACCCTCAGTACACAGACCCAAGCCGAGAAGCCTAAAGGAAGGGGTACAACTGTAACTCCCCCTCACATTTCAGACAAATGCGTCCGTAAAACATGGTTGCACTCTCCTCCCAATCCCCGCCCATTCATACCTCGTGGGCGCCAAATCACCTTCTCCTCGGAAGCTCTCTTCTCCCGAGCCGCGAAACCTCAGCCCCTCCTCCATGGCGCCACCCACCGCGCCAATTTCACAGCTGCCCTCCTCCCTAATGCCGGAGACGCTGTCCATTTGCCGTCGTGCACTAGGCTGTGTGCCTCTTACTCCGTGCTGCTGAAGTTGCCTTGACGACGGCCGTGTGAACCGTACCGGAGCCGATTCACCCCCGCCGTTGTTCATGGCACCGGAGTGGCTCCAACTTCGGGTCCGTCCAGAGTCCCGGCGCAGCCTCCCCGTAGCTGTTGACCGTCGCGAGATCGCTGTTTCCCTGCCGCCGGTGGCCACCGCAACCGCGCCGGCCTCACCGACTCGGCAGCTGGACCTACATACTTCACCATGCCGCCAGATAGGTCACACCCTCATCTCAAATCACTTTATTTAGGCGTCAGTTGTCTGAATTTTTATTCTGGGCCAATCGATTCCCAATGGGAAGCAGCACCCCTCGGGGCGGCAGAGCTCCTAGGCTGCCGGTTGGCTGGTGTCTAACATAAGGGTGTGGGGTCGCAAGTTCGCCGCGGAAGCAGCGCTTAGATGGCTATCTTAGAGTTGCGTGGGTTGAAGGTACTGCCGCCGCCGGATCTGGATGACGGGGAGTCTTTGTGGATTGGCCCGGGGGCGGCGCAACCACGATAGTGCGCTGGGGTGGGGAGCGGGGTTTTGGCCGGGGCCACGGACGACGGAGGCAAGCTGCTCTGCTGTTGGTCGCTGGCTATTCGGGGAAGATTCCTAACAGTGTCAGCCGGGAGGCACAAGACGGCCATCAAGCCATCCGGCATAGATCGGACAGTACCAAAATAAAATAAAATCTTGTGACCCCAATTTAGTCTTCCGTCAATAGACGTGTGACCACTCTCTTACCTTGTTGTTGATCTCTTACTGTATTTCCTCAAATCAAAGAGATGTGTCGTTCTTAACATTATGTGTTATCTGCATCTTCAGCCACACCGTCTTCCGACTCACCGCAGCTGCATCAACAAGGGAAGCATACACCAGAAGGGAGCTATAATCCCCACTCAACAGTTCCCTGCATCGAATGCGCGTGCCCAACATGGACAACCACAACAACTACAGGGTCATCGACAAGTCAGCACATGATGCTCACTCCTATGGATGGCGGTCAGATAGGTTGTACCCTCATCTTACTTGTGTGCAACATTTCTGGCTTTGTTATTCATCTAAGCATGGAAAATAGATTATCACATTTCACTTTATATTCATGCTGATCTCTTACGGGTCTAGTTCAGGAGTTAACGTTGTTCCATAGTTCAGCTAAGATAATTGTTCTTTAGGTAACGTTGTTCCATAGTTATCATCCATCAGCCAATGCTATCCCATAGGCTGCTGATTATAGTATTATACCACTTCTAGTATTACCTATGTTGTTCTTTAATACTTTTGTGTGCCATCTAGTTAATCTCGAGTACAAACGATACATATTATGTAACTTTCATCTGTGTTCTCCCTTTAGTTTTTGAGACCTGTTGCTGCTAGTTAACCCCAGTCCTACTATTTATGTCGTCTCCTACAGGAACTCATTACATAAATCTAACCACCGGTTGTCTTCCATGCATGTCAGATATAATTGCAAACACTGATATATCTACAAGAACCTCATGGAGCAATGTAAAGGCCAATAAACTTGATGTCAATGATACCCAATATGATGGAACATGTAATTAAAGGCAGTTCTTCAGAAGACTTGCAGAAAGATGTTGAATCCTCTTCACCCCACATGGTCCTTGCTCTAACTTGGCCTGTGATATGGGTACAACATGTATATAATGTCCTGGTGTATCTACTCTGTTGCAATGCCATGTGCTTAGCATGCTGATCATGCATGTAAATATGGCATGCCTTCTTGTTTTTCAGTACCTATTCCTTTCATGATAACATGTTTTCAAATTCAAGTACCGTCATTCTACTCTATCCCAATGCCATCTGCTTAATTTGGACATCATGCTTCTGAATATCTTATGCATTGTTATTCATCAGTATGTACTTCATCTGTCTACCATACCATGTTTTTTTTACATTGAAGTGTTGTTCTAGTGCTCTGATGTGCCATCTTAGTTTCCCAATCATACACGTGTATGTTGCCTTAGTTTTTCTATAATATTCCGCTAGCATACAGTTTTACATTCAACTAGTGTTTTTTTTACTGTGTTGTACTGTCGTATCCCTTGCTCTCACACCATACTCCCTCCGTCCGGATTACATGTTGCCGAAATGGAGGGAATACATGTCAATATGTCATGCCTTTCTATTCTTCAGTACCTATTGCATCTCTCTGTTGTAGCATGTTTTATAATTGAAGCACCATTCTTCTATACAAGGCATGCAAGGGGAAGACGACTATGTTAGAATCTGAAGGGTTACAAACCAGGTCTTTAGAAAAGATCCAAACGCCAGGAGATAATAAACCAACTCCAGTTTTTATAGATACTTCTCCAGCACAGAGAAACCCAACTCCTACTGATAATAAGCAGATTCCACTGGCCAAAGAACCGCTCCAGTCCAGCAAAAATATGTCAACTTCATTCTAAGAAGCGTGTGTGTATCCTTGCATCATGAAATTTTATAGCATGCTGATCTTATTTTCTACATGTTTCTTACCCATCTCTCTTTAAGAAAATAAGCTTAACAGATAGAAGAACTTCTGCATGGGTATCGTCTGTGATGAAAGATTCTTTCAGGAATTCTATGTGCTCCAATGCAAATGTAAGTACCTATTGTATATCACTATATTTTTACATTAGCATGTATTTTGTTAATCGGCGTGAATCCAACCTTTATCTGATCTAAATTTAGTTGTACCAAAATGTATGATTAAAGGCCACAATGTTGATTTTTGTATGGAAAACTGCCTGGTAGTTTTGCATCGTGAGCTGCATGAGTGTACTATCTCATATCAGTGGGTTTGATTAATTTGGTTCTGCAGTGGGTTTTCATTGTTTTTCTACTGTGTTGTCCTGTCGTATCCCTAGCTCTTACATCATACTCTCTCCGTCCGGATTACATGTCACAGAAATGGATAAAACTGGATGTATCTAGAACTGAAATACGCCTAGACCCATCCATTTATTTCTGGATGGAGGGAATACATGTCAATATGTCATGCCTTTCTATTCTTCAGTACCTATTCCATCTCTGCTGTAGCATGTTTTATAATGGACGCACCATTCTTCTATATAAGGCATGCAAGGGGAAGACGGCTATGTTAGAATCTGAAGGGTTACAAACCAGGTCTTTGCAAAAGAGCCAAACGCCAGGAGATAATAAACCAACTCCATTTTTCATAGATACTGCTCTAGCATAGAGAAACCAAACTCCCACTGATAATAAGCAGATTCCAGTGGCCAAAGAACTAGTCAGCTCCAGTCCAGCAAAAGAATGTCAACTCCATTCTAAGAAGCGTGTGCGTATCCTCGCATCATGAAATTTTATAGCATTCTGATCATAGTTTCTACATGTTTCTTACCCATCTCTCTTTTAGAAAATAAGGTTAAATGATAGAAGACTTCCTTCATTGGGATTGTATTCGAGGAAAATATCTTGCGGGAATTCTCTGTGCTCCAATGCTGATGTAAGTACCTGTTGTATATCACTATATTTTTACAGTTGCTTGTATTTTGTTAATCGGCGTGAATCCAACCTTTATCTGATCTAAAATTAGTTGTAGAAAAATGTTAACGGCGCCAATGTTGATTTTTGTAAAGAAAACTGCCTGGTAGTTTTGCATACTGAGCTGCATGAGTGTACTATCTCATATCATGCACATTACTGAATTGTAGTGCTGCTCTGGTTTCCCATTCATTCATTGTGTCAATGTTGCTTTCGTATTACCTTACCTGGCTGATGATAGCTATGCCATATTGTGTTAATTTGGTGTTGGCTAGTTGCCCAAACGTTCGTTGTGCCAATGTTGCATTCCTATTATCTGACTTGGCCAATGATAGCAAAGCTAGTGTCTTAATTTGGTGTAGGCTGCTGAAGATAAGAAGACAAACTCGGAAAACAACAAGGCAACCCCATTGTTTCTTTCCAATAAATCTAGGCCAGGTAATATGCCAATAACTCATGATTAATCTGTTTGGTTCCCCTCCTAATTTATGTTAAGATGCAGTGGTCGAGACACTCTTCACTATCAATAATACAAGCCTGGCAATAGCTCCTATTCTATTGCATAGCCTGTCATTATTGCTACAATTGTTGATACCTTACCTGCTATCCTAAATGTTTAGTATAGGATGCTAGTATTCCATCAGTGTCCCTACATTCTTATCTGTCTGCCATGCTATACTATCGGGCCATGAACACTCGGGAGGTGATCACGGGTATATACTATATACATTTATACATGTTACAATGTGGTGACTAAAGACGGGTCAGCTCGTAGAGGACCCGCAAGTGATTCCGATGTGGGGGGCTGAAAGGACAGGTGGATCCATCGAGGTAGTGGTGGTCCCAGGTTCCAAACGGCCGCCATGTTTTACTTTGTGGCATGACCCAGGAATGTGTGTCCGGCCAGAGTGATCGAGCGTGTCGGATTATGTGGTGCGCCCCTGCAGGGAAGTAATCTATTCGAATAGTCGTGTCCGCGGTAACGGGACGACCTGGAGTTGTATCCCGACCTCATGACAACTAGAAGCGTATACTTATTAAAACACACCCTTTCAAGTGCCAGATACAACCCGGTGATCGCTCTCTCACAGGGTGACTAGGAGAGGATCGCCCGGTAGGATTATGCTATACTTGATACTTGGTTAACTTGCTAGGTACTCTCTTCTACATGCTTCAAGACGGAGGCTGCCAGAAGGGTAGTCTTTGATAGGAGTAGCTCTCCCCCTCATATTCTGGAATTCTGCAGTTTAGCCCACAGATATTACCCCTTTGTATAGATACCAATGCATATGTAGTGTAGATCCTTGCTTGCGAGTACTTTGGATGAGTACTCATGGTCCCCTTTTTCCCCCTTTTTCTTTCTTCTCGGATGATGCAACCAGATCATGGAGCCCAGGAGCCAGATGCCACCACTGACGACTACTACTACACCGACGGAGGCTACTACTACATAGAGGCCGCAGCCGACCAGGAGTAGTTTAGGAGGATCCCAGGTAGGAGGCCTTGCTTTTTTGATCTGTATCCCTATTTGAGCTAGCCATCTTATGGCAACATTTTTAACTTATGTATGTACTCAGATGTTGTTGCTTCTGCTGACTCGTTTATAATCGAGCTTATGTATTCGAGCCCTCGAGGCCCCTGGCTTGTAATATGAAGCTTGTATGAATTTAACTTGTGTTTAGAGTTGTGTTGTGATATCTTCCCGTGAGTCCCTGATCTTGATAGTACATGTTTGCATGTATGATTAGTGTACAGTCAAATCGGGGGCGTCACACCGAAGCAGAGGAGCAGGAGGAAGATGGAGCTCAGTGAGGGAGGTTGTAGTCGAGGTAGCACTGAGCGGGCGCCGGGGTTGTGCCTGAACGCCGTCCAACTTGCGAGGAACCGCATTGGAGTTGCGCCTTGGACGATCCCGTGAACGAGCATGAGCGCCACATCTTCCACCTTGAGCCACATCATCGAAATCATGGCATCAATTACAAAGCATGAAGACCCAAGTTGCATCATATAATCAGGGCATATTTCACTACCAGGTCCACATGATGGAAAGGTTCAATGTAATCAGGGCAGTATGCAAGTTTTGTTCCTCTTGGGGTTCAATTCAACCATATAACCAAGAAAATTATCCCTAATCTATGTACAGAGAAAAAGCCAAGATGGCTTCAAGTACTGGTGGTCGAACACTATTTTTAAAAATGACTTCTTTGCAAAAGCAAGCTACCATGAACCATTATTTAAGGTACTCAAAATCTTCTAAAGAGAAAATAATACTAATAATGCTACCATGAACCATTATTTAAGGGACTTAAAATCTTATACACAGGACAACATAAACGTGGAGCCATCATTTCTAAGAAAAGACAAACATGGATTTACAAATGAAGGAGCATACCCTATGCCTTATTCTCATCTTCGGTTTCCTCTGCAAAAAGGTCAACATTGCTGCCATCATCAGCATCAGCTGGATCTGCAAAATATAGGATTCATGATGTTATTCTTGTTATACTAAAAAATTAAACCATACAAATGCTCAAAAACAACCAACACATGAATCAGTTCCGCAGATACAATGAAACTCATACATTTTAACCAGGTAATACAATGAAACCGAACCAAGACTGGTTTGTTGGGCGAGCCTCACCTTGAACATCATACCAAATCTCTAGTGAGGTAGAGATGGGGGGATGGACCAAGAGGTCTAGCAGGCGCGGTAGAAGAGCCTGGTGAGCTCATCGCTGTCGCTGCTGTCACGTCGAGCTCGCGGCCGCATCCATATCAGCCTGACCGGCGTGTGAAGGTGAAAGGTCGGGGCAAGGCAGATGAGCGACAGATCGGGGCCGTGCCTCAAGGGCGAGCCACGCGCGGGCGTCATCGGCGGGGATGGCTCATGGAGGAACTCGGGGTTCTTGTCGTCGGTGGCCATGTTCCTGGCCTTCTTGGTCGGCTTCGCCATGCACCTCTTGGTCGCCGCCACCCCATGCCTCTCCTCCTTCTACTGTTCCCCAGTGGCGCCATCTCCTCGTCCTTCCCGAGTGTCAGTGAGAGATTCCTGGATTAGGGGGTGTCCGGATAGCCGAACTATCACCTTTGGCCGGACTCCTGGACTATGAAGATACAAGATTGAAGACTTCGTCCCGTGTCCGGATGGGACTTTCCTTGGCGTGGAAGGCCAGCTTGGCGATACGGATATGTAGATCTCCTACCATTGTAACTGACTCAGTGTAACCCTAACCCTCTTCGGTGCCTATATAAGCAGGAGGGTTTTAGTCCGTAGGACGAACAACAATCATACCATAGGCTAGCTTCTAGGGTTTAGCCTCTCTGATCTCGTGGTAGATCTACTCTTGTACTACCCATATCATCAATATTAATCAAGCAGGAGTAGGGTTTTACCTCCATCGAGAGGGCCTGAACCTGGGTAAAAACATCGTGTCCCTTGTCTCCTGTTACCATCCGCCTAGACGCACAGTTCGGGACCCCCTACCCGAGATCCACCGGTTTTGACACCGACATTGGTGCTTTCATTGAGAGTTCCTCTGTGTCATCATCTTTAGGCCCGATGGCTCCTTCGATTATCAACAACGACGCGGTCTAGGGTGAGACTTTTCTCCCCGGACAGATCCTCGTATTCGGCGGCTTTGCACTGCGGGCCAATTCACTTGGCCATCTGGAGCAGATCGAAAGCTACGCCCCTGGTCATCAGGTCAGATTTGGGAGTTTGAACTACACGGCCGACATCCGCGGAGACTTGATCTTCGACGGATTGAGCCACAACCAAAATGCGCCAAGATTGTCTCGATGGGCACGATCTAGCTCTGCCGCCGAACAGTGCCCTGGAGGACGCACCAGTGTCCGCTCCGACCCTTAGCTCGGAGCCGACTTCCCCGATCGAGGACGAGTGGTTGGAAACCGCCTCGGGGGCTGTGATCTCTACGGCGATTGAGCCGAACATCATCCCTGTCCTTTGCAAAGCTCGGGACTCCAAGGTGCCGGACTCCGAACCTTCCGCGCCCCCGCTAATCGAATCTGATCGGACGCCGATTATGGAGTTCACTGCTGCGGACATCTTTCAGCACTCGCCCTTTGGCGACATCCTGAATTCACTAAAATCTCTCTCTTTATTAGGAGAACCCTGGCCGGACTATGGTCAACAAGGTTGGGATGCGGACGACGAAGAAATTCGACGCCCACCCACCACCCACTTCATAGCCACCGTCGAAAGTTTAAACGATGTGCTCGATTTCGACTCCGAAGACATCGACGGTATGGATGACGATGTAGGAGATAACTATGAACCAGCACCTACAGGGTACTGGACAGCCACCTCATCTCACGATGTATACATGGTGGATACACCTAAAGGAAGTGACGACGAGGAACAACGGGATGCTACGAAGGATAAATCCCTCGAAAAGCAGTCAAAACGGCGACGTAAGCGCAGCCCAAAGTCCCGCCTCGACAAAGACGGCAGCCACACAGACCCAGCCATAGAGCAGGGCGAACCTGTGGACGACGAACATGCTATCGAGCAACCGTCCGAACAGGACAACTTGGATAAACAACCCGTCCCCGGCGAAGATAACAGTCCGGACGATCTCACGCCAGACAAGCTGTTGGAGCAGAAGAACCTCCACAAAAGGCTCATCGCCACTGCACGTAGCCTGAAAAAGCAGAAGCAGAAGCTCAAAACAGCGGAAGATGCACTCAGAATCAGATGGAGCAAAGTACTCAACACTGCAGACAAATACGGCGACAGTCGCCAAACAAAGAGCTACCCGAAACGCAAACTACTGCCCGAATTCGATGAGGAGGCCGTAGAGCCCCCGCAATCAAAGAACAAAGAGGCCGCGAGGTCGGATAGACGACCACATGGCAAACATAGAGCGGCAAGCGGCGCCGCACACAAGCCGGCACGCGATCCGCATAAGGATTCACATCAAAAGGATGGCCCAGTTAGGTCTATCTATGGGCCAAGAAAGCAAGATCTAGTAAGCAATGCAACACACCAAATATCCGAACATCACGGCGCACCCAAATATAGGGGTGCCGCACACCCCCTATGTTTCACCGATGAGGTGCTGGATTATGAATTTCCAGCGGGATTTAAGCCCGTAAACATAGAGGCATACGACGGAACAACAGACCCTGGAGTCTGGATTGAGGATTACATCCTCCACATACACATGGCTAGAGGAGATGACCTCCACGCCATAAAATACTTACCCCTCAAGCTCAAAGGGCCAGCCCGGCATTGGCTCAAAAGCCTCCCTGAAAATACCATTGGAAGTTGGGAAGAGCTCGAGGATGCTTTTCGGGCAAATTTTCAAGGGACTTATGTCCGCCCTCCGGATGCAGACGATTTAAGTCACATAACTCAACAACCCGGAGAGTCAGCCCGCAAATTCTGGAACAGGTTCCTCACCAAAAAGAACCAAATAGTCGACTGTCTGGACGCCGAAGCCTTAGCAGCTTTCAAACACAACGTCCGAGACGAATGGCTCGCCAAACACCTTGGCCAGGAAAAGCCGAGAACAATGGCCGCATTAACAAGCCTCATGACCCGCTTTTGCGCGGGAGAGGATAGTTGGCTGGCAAGATGCAGTACCAGCGACCCAAGTACATCCGAAGTCAGGGATGGAAATGGGAAACCACGACGCAGCAAGGACCAGCGCCGGACAAAGGGAAACAGCCCGAAGAGCACGACACTCAACGCCGGATTCAAAAGCTCTCGGCAGAATCATAAAAAATTGCCCCTTAAGGATAAAAGCGACGAGCTATCCAACTTAAACAAAATCTTGGACAAAATATGCCAAATCCACAGTACTCCCGGGAAGCCTGCAAACCATACCCACAGAGATTGTTGGGTCTTCAAGCGATCCGCAAACTCAACGCCCGAACACAAGGGCTCGACACACCAGCGAGGACGATGACGAACCCCACAAGCAGAGCACGGAAAACAAAAGAATTTCCCACAAGATGTAAAAACAGTAAACTCACTTCAAGTGACAAAAGGGAAAAACAGAGCGGCGCCCATAGAAATACGCGCCGCACGGTCTACCCCAGCGGAGTCCCGACACTGGTTGTTAAAACCAATCACCTTCGACCATCAGGATTACTCCGGAAGTATCCAGAACGCAGGATAGACTGCCTCGATATTAGATCCTATAATCGACGGACTCCAATTTACACAAGTCCTAATGGATGGAGGTAGCGATCTAAATCTGCTCTATCAGGACACAATCCGCAAAATGGGGATAGACCCAACCAAAATTCGCCATAGAAACACTTCCTTCAAAGGGGTAATGCCAGGCCTATAGGCCCATTGTACGGGCTCCCTACTGCTAGAAGTTGTGTTCGGCTCATCCGACAACCTCCGCCGCGAAAAGTTAACCTTCCACATCGCCCCATTCAAAAGTAGCTATCAAGCACTATTGGGACGTGAAGCTTTCGCTGGCTTTAACGCAATACCGCATTATGCATCTCTTACACTTAAAATGCCTGGTCCACGCGGCATTATCTCATTAAAAGGAAGTATCAAGTGTTACTCGAGCACGGAAGAACGTGAGACTGCCTTGACAGTCACACACTAATCCGGCTCCGCTAACCAAAGCACCTGAACAGGTCGTTCGGACCCCGGACATGGCTAGACGAGTCCGGCGTAAACATATAAAGGCCTACTAGCCGCATACCCCCGTACAAGGGGCTGCATGCATGTACAACAAGAGACAATAAAGCTCAATTTTATTCACTTTATGAATCGTACTCTGTTTATTTAATATAAAGTACATTTTTCGCATGATCTTTTTTCAACTAAGTTCCTCTCTTTTACAGATGAACACCGTGCTACACCCGTCCAGGATACGACACAACGAAGACACAGGCGCAGACGTGCAGCAGGGACCCGTTGCAAGGATTCTTTTCAGATTAAGACCCTGCATAAACCTTTTTTACTGTCTCTTGTTGATACACATCCCCGGTTTCTTGCTATAACCGAGGAGGATCTTTGGCGTTTAACATCGGCGCGTCGAATTTTATGCGTGCACTGGACACCGGGGCTTGTTACCAAGGGCATTGTTCGGCCCGTTTTCATAAAGACTGAATACCTTAGGGTGTTCGGCGTCTCGAGTTAGGCCTTATATGCATCAGCTCCGAATCATGTCTTTGGTCAAACGTTGGATTTGCCCGGCTCCTGTGTTTTGCTGCCTTACGTTCCGTTCTATCGGCTAACGCGGCACCAGGAGAACTACTGCGATTGTGCCCCGGTTCGGCCAGGTGAGCACCTCAGTAGAGAAAGCCGAAAACTGACTGTCATGATATAGCGTGAGGCTGGTCAACCACTCGATGACCCACCGGAATGCTTAGAATTCCTCCGCATTAACGAAGGACCGTTTCCCGGTCAGGCACATACGCGCCCCGAATTCGGGAGAGACTGGTGCCCCTAGGGGCTATATGGTAGCCCCACCATCGAACTCCTATGGCTAAGTGAAAGTGATAAAGCATTATAGTCCAGTTGCCTGGTTTGCTATGCTATCACCTCCTTTACAGGACCAAGACGTTCGATTAAGTGTGAAAATGCGCCTTTTTTGCAAACACCCCCGCATTATGTGCGTGGGGGCTGAAGCCGAAGACCGCCATCTTTCAGGTTATATACACATATACATTAACGGCCGCACAGGAGGTATTTTATTACTTGAACGCACAAGTATAAAAAGCTCTTATATTCTATTGAAACATTGTTTCACAAATCATACATGTCATTAGAACATAATATCCTTCGAGCATTGCGTCTCTATTAAACGAGCGCCCTGCAGGACTTCGTCAAAATAGTGCTCGACAGGTACTCGGCTTCTGTCCGAATTTTGGGATGCAACGTCGGTGGCCTTCATCTCCGCCCAGTATGTCTTGACACGGGCAAGAGCCACCCGTGCACCCTCTATGCATGCTGACCGCTTCATTGCATCGATATGCGGCACCGCACCAAGGAACCGTTGCATCAAGCCAAAATAACTCTTCGGCTCGGGCCTTTTCGGCCACAAATGAGTCACGACGTCCTTCATGGCAAGTCCAGACAACCTATTCAGCTCAGCCCATTCGGCCATACGATCGGTTAATGGAAGTGGACGCTCTGGACTATGGAACTGCGACCAAAAAAGCTCTTCCATTCCGTGATCCTTTTGACCTCGGAAGTGTTCGGCCACGTCTGCGGCACTCGCCGCCAAGTCCAGATAAGCATCCTCCGCACCCCACAGCCGGTCCAACTGAGCGTACTTAGGATCCGTGAATTTCCTCCGCAGCAGAAAGGGATTTCCAGCCACGATATCTCCGGCCTGACGTAGCTCCTCCTTCATAGCTCTCATCGCAGAGCGAGCATCCTTGGCCTCGGTGACGGCCTTTTTTAGTTCCTCTTGCTCCGCTCAACCTTCTTTTTCAAGAAGCTCATAGCGGTCGGTAGCATTCTTCAACTTCACGGCCATCTCGGCCATTTCTTTCTTGCTTTGGCGGTGAGAAGCCTGTTCGGCTTTTAGCTCTTCGACCGCCTTTAAGGCAGCCGCATCACTTTTTCGGGCTTGCTCCTTGGCTCGGGCGAGTTCCGCCCGAAGGTTCTCCATGGCAGCAGCACCATCTGCATCAAGCATACATGTTGTAAGGCACGGACATCAAGCTCCCTTACCAGGTGTCCGCGGAGAAGCTGCATACCTTGTGACTCGTCAAGCCGCTTATTGACAAGCGCGATGTCAGCATCCGCCACGTCAAGTTGCCACTTTAGTTCGGCAAATTCATCAGTCTGGCTTGCCGCAGGACGCTTCAGCACCTACATAGGAAGAGCCCATATTATACCTGGGATTATGATCCTCGGCGCATTGTCATTTTTGACAACGCACCGAGTCTCAGGGGCTACTATCTACACAAGGCGCATTCTATATGCAGAACTGTCAGAAGGTACATCATTTTGCGTACCTCAAAACCCGTCAGTAAACTTCTGACGGCTTCATGCAATCCGCTCTCGGTGAATGAAATCCTTTCAATCACCGTACCCATTAACGCACGGTGATCTTCTGAGATAGACGCTCGCCCGAGCAGATCCTTCAGCTCCTCCGACCGTACACCAGTTGGTGCCTGACTCGTCCGATGGCCTTTTTCGAAGG
The DNA here is from genome assembly GCA_021605205.1 of Aegilops longissima. NCBI lineage: Eukaryota > Viridiplantae > Streptophyta > Magnoliopsida > Poales > Poaceae > Aegilops > Aegilops longissima. The sequence goes on along the minus strand of CM038682.1, from coordinate 147,201,503 downwards.
CTGGATGCGGAGGGCTTTGAGGGGACATACGACTGCCTTCCGGCCCCGCCGGATTCGGAGAAACCCTCCACGACGACAACTCAGGGTCGTCCGCCTCGCATGACAGTACGGCAGGCGGAGGCGTTTCGCTCTCCATCATCTCCAGACGAAGATCCCCCGAAGATGAGCTCTGCTGAGAAGGGCTGAGATCCGAACTACAAGGTAAAATCTCCGTTATCTTCAGAAATAAAACAGGAGTGTCCCTTATTACAAAACTCCCATCTCTACTTACGGCTCGTTGGAGGGCTGATCCCTTTGGGGAAATAGTGCGGCCGGGGTATTTCCCGGCGCAGGACCCTCTGGCGAAGATTTCTTCCCCCGCTTTGAGTCCTTGGTCTCCGGATCTTCAGAAGCGGTCCTCTTCTCCCCTGGATGGAGGGATTCTTGATCCCCCCTTTCTTGATAACCTCCTTCGCGGATGCAGTAGCTTCCCTGTTCCCCCCTTCGCCTTCTCCCGAAGGCGCGGCCTCCAGCATCTTGGTTAACACGGGATCCGGCGTGGTCTCAGGGAGGGGGGCCAGACACCTTATCAGTTTTGCCTTCGCTGTCCACTCCTGTTAAGGGACAGCTCTTTTAAGGGAAAGTTTATGATAAATATATGGAGCGTGTATGGGTACAGGACTACTTACTTGAGTATCCGGGCGATTGCAGCTCAGACCTGCATCCTCGTCAAGTCCGAACACATTCCTTGTGATCCGAAGAACAATTGGTACATCTCCACGGGCGTCGCGCCCATAAAATGTTGGAGAGCTCGTGGTCCCTCCGGATTAAACTCCCACGGGCGGAGGGGGCGACGTTTGTAGGGCAGGAGGCGCCGAATCAGCATGACCTGCGCTACTACGACCAGATTGATCTCTCTCTCTAGGAGGTCTCAAATACGGCCCTGCAACAGGGGCACGTCCTTGGACGGCCCCCCAGTCAAGCCCTTTATTGACCCATGATGCCAGCCGCGGTGGAGGACCCAAGCGAAAGACAGGCGGCGCCATCCATTTGGTGCCCCTAGGAGCGGTGATATAAAACCACTCCTATTGCCATAGGCTGAGCTCCTCTCGAAAAGTGCCTTCGGGCCACGGAGCGTCTGCATTCTTGCTTATGATAGCCCCTCCGCACTCTGCATGTTGCCCCTTGATCATCCTCGGCTCTACTTTGAAGGTCTTGAGCCACAATCCGAAGTGAGGGGTAATGCGGAGGAAGGCTTCGCATACAACGATGAACGATGATGAGATGTGGAGGATGGACTCCGGATCCAAGTCATGAAATCCCAGCCCATAATAAAACATGAGCCCCCTCATGAAGGGATCCGTCGGGAAGCCTAACCCCCGAAGGAAGTGAGACACGAACACCACGCTCTCACCAGGCTCGGAAGTGGGAATAACCCGCCCTTGGGCAGGCAGCCTATGCGAAATTTCGCCGGTTAGATACCGGGCGTGTCTCAGCTTTAGCACGTCTTCTTCCGTGATGGAGGAAGGCATCCACCGGCCTAGCAGGTCGGAGCCGGACATCCTCGAAGGTCCGAAGCGCCTGAATCTAGAGCTTTGGGTGTTGGAACTCGAGGCGATGGGCAGATTCGATTGGGATCGAAAGAAAGGAGCGGGCCTTGGTCTCGTTATAAAGAGGTTGAATACCAAGAGCCCTCCCCGTGACCATTCAGGACTCGCCTTCGATAGAGGAGGCATGCCAACGGGCATGACTGGGTTACCCACGCCCGTATTGATGAGAATCCCGGAATAAGGGGACACGATCTCTGCTTTGACAAGACGTGCCAAGGAAACCGCCTCGCTAAACGCGCTGACGTGGGATAGTAAAAATGATTCGAATAAAGGCTTGTCCGTGGTGTGATGTCACGCCATGGAATACATCAGCAGATTGAATTTGTGTAAATATTATTCTCTCTACTATGGTATGTGGAACTTATTTTGCAGAGCCGGACACTATCCTTGTGTCCAAAATCTATGAAGTATTCGGAGGAGGAACCCGCCTTGCAATGCCGAAGACAATATGCTGTACCGGACTCGTCGTCATTGAAGCCTGGTTCAGGGTTCTTGAGGAGTCTGGATTAGAGGCGTCCGGATAGCCGAACTATCACCTTTGGCCGGACTCCTGGACTATGAAGATACAAGATTGAAGACTTCGTCCCGTGTCCGGATGGGACTTTCCTTGGCGTGGATGGCAAGCTTGGCGATACGGATATGTAGATCTCCTACCATTGTAACCGATTCTGTGTAACCCTAACCCTCTTCGGTGCCCATATAAACCGGAGGGTTTTAGTCCGTAGGATGAACAACAATCATACCATAGGCTAGCTTCTAGGGTTTAGCCTCTCTGATCTCATGGTAGATCTACTCTTGTACTACCCATATCATCAATATTAATCAAGCAGGAGTAGGGTTTTACCTCCATCGAGAGGGCCCGAACCTGGGTAAAAACATCGTGTCCCTTGTCTCCTATTACCATCCGCCTAGACGCACAGTTCGGGACCCCCTACCCGAGACCCGCCGGTTTTGACACCGACAGTCAGCTCATCCTCATCGGCGAGAGGGGTGGAGAGGAAAACAATCCGTCGACGATGAGGAGGGAGGCGGTCTAGGGTTTGGAAGGAAAGAGAGAGGTGAGGCGGGAGGAAGAGGAGAGGGTGACGTGAGGTCATGGATGGGTGCCCGGGCGAGTGGCAGCAGCCGGTGGCATGGCAAGGGGGCAGGCGCGGGCTAGGGTTTGGAGGGGGAGAGAGAGGCGGGGCGGGAGGAAGAGGATAGGCAATGGCTCGAGCGGGAGAGGAGCCGGCTAAGCGTATCTCCATAGGAGACACCCCTTTTATACCGCTAGTGGGTGAAATGATGAAAATGCCCCCAGCTGGGCAGGCTATTTACGCGCGGTGGCATGACCGGGGTGAAACCATCATTGCTATAGGAACCCCTCCTCCATCCGACGGACAAGGTCAACCGAGGGTGAGATCCATCGGACCAAATCGTATCAACAAAAAGATCTGATGGCCGAAAGTCGCTAAGCTCTAAGAGTGCTCGGTGGGTGTTTAGTTTCTAGTTTTAGGATTACAATTCTAGCATCTAAAGGGACGTTAGTGACCAAATAGAGCAATCTCCTATTCTCCTTGCTATGGTAGCCAGCTCATGGGCCAATTTGTTTTTGTCCTTGGTGATGACTGACGATGCTGATTTTTGAGCTGGAGAAGGTAAAAAGGAGCCTTTTCATGTCAGATTGCACAACATGACATGCTGATCTGCATATCTGACTAGATTGCAGTCCGCGGCCCATTCCAGCGTTATCCGTTTCAAGAACCATCGGCCATAGAAATGCTTTGCTAATTTTGTGAGACCCATCATAGCTACTGCGCCTTCTCCTTCTTCCGCCGAGTTGCAACGGTCAAGCCTACGCCCGACCCAGAAGAGGACATGCCCCTTGTGGTCCCTAGCCATAACACCTCCCAACAATTCTCCTGTTTCCTCAAAGTACATCGCATCGCAGTTTAGTTTTTCTTTGCCCGGGTCCGGGGCAGACCAATTTCTGGGCACTGGGTTTATCGGTATGCAAACTCTTTCTCGGAATAAGGACTGTTTATTTTTTGTTCCCACCTCGGTAGGGTCACCTGCGACGACCATGATGTCTTCTTTTAGCCTAAGTAGATACTGCACTGAGCCGGAGATGGTATCTTTCTTATCGCCATGCAACAGGCTGTTCCTCAGACTCCATGCCTGCCAAAGAACCAACAGAATGTTGTGTCTGACATTCTTTATTTGAGACAACAATAGCATTTGCAGCCAATCCACTCTAGTGTTTTTAAAGGAGGAAGACCCACGGCCTCTGCATCTGGACGATGCATGCAGCCACTTTATTTGTTCACACAAGATCTTACAAAGTAATACAACAGTAAGACTAAAGCCACCGTCTAGTCAACATCTGTCGCTACTCCTATCCAACTAATACCAAACTGACCTCGTAGCCAAACCTAACATCTAAGACCTGAGGTCCCATCCAGGATGCCTGCTTGGTATGGGGCACTGTAAGTGCATCTAGTGCCCCTTAGTGATTTTGGTGTATTGAAGACTTATAGGTTAAGAAACTAATGTGTTTGTGAGTGTACACAGGTCTATAAGTCTATGAGGAGTTTGATATTTACAGAGAAAGTCGACCCCTAAAAATGAAGTTCTTCAACTGAAGACTTTGATATTCTGACGACTTTCTGAAGACTTTGAAAGTGAAGAAATTGGTGTGACCTTGAAGACTTGGTATTCATTTGAGGAACATGAAGCATGAAGACTTTTGTTTTCGTAGTTTCATTTTGTCTTTCTTGAGTCATAGGAAACACCGTCTTTGTTAAAGGGGTCGAGGAAATACTAAGGAAAAATTTCCATGTGATGCTCAACTCAAAATCCTACACCTACCAATTCCTTGAGTGAAGCCTTTGGAAATCTCATACAGATTCAGTCAATTTCTTGATGTGAGAGACGAAGTTCTTCCAGTCACGAGGAATTTGTTCGGACCGAGGAGTTAGGAATTCGCCAAAGGCGGATTGCCTACAGTGAGGTACATGATAGCCCTCGGAATTTGATATTCAAATTTCCGACCGTTCTTGTCTTCTTGCGCACCTGTCCCAAAATATCTTATCCACCTAACGGTCATATCATTGAAGGGCATTTATGTCTTATCATGTCGGGCTGCTCCCTAGGCTATAAATAGCCGCCCCTACAACCACTAGCTGGTTGGCTGCTCGAGAGAACTTGACACTTGTCATTTGAGAGCAACCCATCCTCCGAGGACTTTGAGCGAAAATCATCAAGTGAGGAAAACCCAAAACCAAACCCTACAAACCCAAAGTGATTGAGAATCATCAAGAAATTGATCCTGCGTGGATCCGACGCTTGTTACCTTTGAAGGCTGTGCTTCTTCCAGACGGTTAGGCGTCATGGTCTAGAGCATCAAGAGGAATTGTGGATCGCCGAGTGACCAAGTATGTGAAGGTTTGGAAGTCGCTGAAGACTTACCACGAGTGATTGGGCGAGGTCCATGTGACCTTAGTTCAAGGAGAATACGGTGAGGACTTGGTGTCCCGAGCTGCGTGCTCAGCGATCGGGTGTCCGGACTGTGTGTCCTCGAGTTTAAATACTCAGCCTCTCCAACCAGACGCATAACCGAGACAGCAGTTGGAACTGGTCTACCAAATCATTGTCTTCACCAACCTAACTGGTTCTATTTCCTCAACCCTTTCATTTCCTCATTCTTGTGTTGAGTGTTTGTTCATATCTGTGTTTGAAGACTTTCTCAATTTCCTCGCTTCAATTTCTTGATCTGCTTTGTCTTCATCTTGTGTTATCCTGTGATTACGCTTTACGTACTCGGTGATTGTCTTCATTTCATCATGATGACTATGCGTGTATTCTGTTATGCTTACTTCGAGTACTTATTCCGCTGCAAGTAGTTCTTCGCTAAGGAATTTCCTCACCGCAAATTCCTCGATGAAGAATTCATAAAATCGCCTATTCACCCCCCTCTAGTCGATATAACGACTTTCAATTGGTATCGAGCAAGGTACTCCTTGTTACGTGTGATTTTGGTTTAACCACCGGAGTTTTAGTTATGTCGACCGCAGGTATGATCAAGGTCTCGAGAGGGTGTCCTACCTTTGATGGGACGGACTACCCCTCTCGGAAGAACAAAATGCGAATGCATCTTGAAGCAATTGACAACAATCTACGGTATGTTGTGGAAAATGGTGTTCCTCACCACACCTTCTCCGAATGCTGCTGATGTGAAGAGATTCAAGCAACTCGATTCTCAAGCGAAGAATATCATATGTGGCCATCGAGCAAAGGTCAATATGGAAGAGTGAGTGCTTTGGAATCGCTAAGCTCATCCGGGACAGGCTGTCCAAAGTAAATGAAGGTGTCTCAACTCAGCGTGACTCTCGAGTTAATGTTCTTCGAATCTCTTCAACCGCTTCAAAAGACTCGACAACGAAAATGTTCAACAAACCTTCGATCGCCTCATGACATCTCAAATGAGCTTCAAGCACTTGGCGCCATCGACATCACCGACCATGAGGTGGTGAAGAAATTATTAAGATCGCTGATTCCTCATTTGATACTCGCACCGATGATACAAGAACGAGCTGACTACAAGTCTCTTGATCCTGCCGATATCCTCGAAGGCTAAATACTCATGAGTTCCAGCTTGCTGAAAAGAGAGATCTCTATGGTTCGGCTATGGAAAACACGTGCCACAAGGCCAAGGCTGTATCTCAATCTGAGTGTGAAGACTCGTAGTAGCCTTGGAGATCCTCAAGAATTAGGCCAGAGCTAGCACTGCTCGTGAAGAAATTCCAGAAATTCTCAAGACGTGGTCGCTTTGGAAAATCCTCAAGAAGCAAGTGATTCCTCATCTAGTGACTATAAGAGAAGACTTTGTCACAAATGCAAGAAACCTGGTCACTACATCCAAGATTGTCCTCAGTGGGAAAAGGAATTAAAGAAGAAGAAACACAAGGATTGCAGTTCTGATGACGCGAAGAAAAAGAAGAAATCATCGAAATATTCATCATCAAAATCCTCAAAGCTTTCTTCTCACAAGAAGAGCAGCTCCAAAAAGGCTCGGGCATTCATTGGCAAGGAAATGGACTCTGAAGCTGAATCTGAGGAACATGAGGAAGAGGAGGAGTCTGAAGAATCCGAATCTGGTGTGGCTAGTTTGGCTCTTGCTACTGCCTTTGTTAGCAAGTCCATCTTCAACACTGAAGAAACTGACTCCGCCGACAAGCCTGATGAAGATGATGATGACTACGCTCCCACCTATTGCTTCATGGCAAAAGGTGCCAAGGTATTGAATTTCACCACCTCTGAATCTAGTGAAAATGAATCTGATGAGGATCTCAAGACCAGCTACTCTAAACTTGCTAAGATTGCTATAAAACAACAAAGGGCTTTTGAAAAGGTTCAAAACATGCTAGACAAAAGTGATGATATGTTGGGTGAAGAAATGGATCGCACTAAAGCCCTGACTGAAAATCTTCAGAGACTTCAGTCTAGGCTTGACAGCCTTCAAGGTCATCATAACACTCTCCTATCTGATCATGAGAAACTTTCTTATGAATTTCTTCAAAGAAAGCAAGATCTTGAGAAGCTCTTCAGAAGGAGCGCGATTCATTACTTGCTCAACAAATCAGCGCTTCTCAAGAAGAATTTGTTCCTCCATGCTTAAAGTGCATTGAACGTGAATCTGCTAATTCCTCACCCGAATGTTCAAATGCTTCAACAGTTACAAATTCTTCACCTGCCTCGGCTATCACTAATTCCTCATCCGAGGACATTGCTAGTATCACTGACGATGCAGGGCTAAAGGAATTGTACTTGACAGGCATGTACAAAAGCCTCAAAGGGCATCGGACTCTTTGTGATGTGCTTAAAAAGCAGATCCTCAACAGGAACCCTAGGAAAGAGGGTATCGCCTTTGAGAGGAAACTAAATGCTGATGGAACATATTGGAAGCCTGAGCAGTATCCCAAAACCTCATGGGTTGCTGCAAAGGGACCTCCAGTTGATCCATCTACCTTATCTGACTTTACATGCGAATTTCCTCATTCTGCGATGAGTCATTTGACTCAACTATAAACTGTTCAAAAATCAGAATGGTGAAGTATTTGCTAGATATGTTGGCACTAACTGCAGGAACGGTTCCCCTATGAAGAAAATCTGGGTTCCCAAGAAGTGCCTTGAAAGTCTTCAGGTGAATGTCCTCATGACACCACCAGTGAAGAATAGGAACCCCAGATCAAATTCTTCATATGGACCAAATTCTTCATATGGATTCAAGTCCTCATACGGACCAAATTCCTCACGTGGATCAAATTCCTCAAAAGGATCAAAGTCCTCATATGATTATCATCGTGCTAACAACTCTGTTTCGCAGGGTAGAGCTAAGGGCTATGAATATGTGCATTATTCTTCAAACCAATATGTTCATATGTCCTCAAGAATTTCTCTGCTTATTCATATGCTTACCCTAACCCTCTTATGTGAAGCGAAATGGGTTGGCTTCTATGCCACCATTCTCGTATGGTGCTCGCAGAGTGATGAACTCTTTGCCACCCCTTCAGATGTGGGTGGTGAAGAAAAGAACTAATCTCTTCTGCAGGGTCAGGTCTCCGGACGTGCCTTAACATCTGAAGAATTTGCTGGGGGCCTGACAAAAATGCCTGAAAGGACGCAGGCTAATCATGATGAAATGAACCTTCATTTCACACGTCCTCATACTGCTTATCTGTTAATACTTACTGATGAAATTCGTCTGATGAAATTGATATCATATTCTTCACTGATGAAGTATATGAGATCGTAAGTTGTACTAATTCATCTGCAGGATAATCAACCCAAAGCCACTGAGTGGGTTCTCGATAGTGGATGTACAAATCACATGACTGGTGATAAGAATCTATTGATGGATGCTCCCTTATCACCGTCACATCTGAAGCATATCATCTTTGCTGACAAAGGCAAAAGTCAGGTATTGGGTCTTGGTAAGGTTGCTATTTCTAAGGACATGCACATGGACAAAGTCATGCTTGTTGAGTCCTTAGGATACAACCTCATGTCAGTCTCAATGCTTTGTGATCTTGATATGGTTGTTATCTTTGGCAAATATCGTTGTGTTGTGATTATGGAAGTGACAATTCCAAAGTCTTGAAGGCTTTAGGAGAGGAGACTTGTACATTGTTGACTTTTCCACAGGACCACAACCAGCCGTGTGTCTACTTGCAAAAGCTTCGAAGGGTGGCTATGGCATCGGCGACTTGGTCACGCAGCATGAGGAATTTACACGCCTTGCGAAGAAGAAGCATGTCATTGGCATCGAGAATGTCAAATTCCTCAAGGACCATTTATGTGGAGCCCGTGAAGCTGGAAAAATGACCAAGGCCAAGCATCCAAATAAGACTATCATGACCACTACTCGTCCCTTGAATTGCTTCACATGGACCTCTTTGGTCCCAATCATTACTCAGTTGTCGTTAATGGTGCATCTCTATATGGCTTTGTTATTGTTGATGATTACTCTCGTTACACATGGGTACACATTGTTACTTACAAAAATCAAGTGCATGAAGTCTTCAAACGATTTTCCTCGAGGGCTTCAACTAACTTTGGTGTGAAGATCAAGCACATCAGGAGTGACAATGGAACTGAGTTCAAGAATTCTGGTCTTGATGACTATCTTGATGAACTTGGTATTACTCATGAAGTATCTGCTCCTTATACTCCTCAGCAAACTGGCGTCGTGGAGTGCAAGAACAGATCTCTGGTTGAGATGGCTCGCACTATGCTTGATGAATACAAAACACCTAGTCGTTTCTGGATTGAAGCAATTGACACTGCGTGCCACATCATCAACAGAGTATATCTTCACAAATTCTTCAAGAAGACTGCCTATGAACTCCTCACTGACAAGAAACCTAATGTAATTTATTTCAAAGTCTTCGGTGCTAAATGCTAGATTAGAGATCCTCATCACAACTCTAAATTTGCACCGAAAGCATATGAAGGTTTTATGCTTGGTTACGGAAAGGACTCGCACACCTCTGAGTCTTCAACATCACTCTACACAAGATTGTTGACACAGAGATGTGCGGTTCGATGAAACTAATGGCTCGCAAAGAGAGCACCTACCTTCTGTGTTAGACGAACCAGCACCTGAGGATTCTATCAGGTTCAAGGCAACTGAGGATGTCATTCCTACTGAAGAAACTGCTGAAGAATTCATTCCTGTACGCGAAGAACATCGAGCTGATGCACCTGAAGATAATGCTGAAGAAAATGGTGCTGAGGAAAATGATCAAATTCCTCGACGACAACCAGCTCATCCTCGCGTTGCAAAAGAAGTGCAAGTGGAGAAGATCATCGATGACATTAAAGCGCCAGGTCCTCTCACACGCTCAAAAGCTTCACATTTTTCTAACTTTTGTGGGCACTATGCTTTTGTCTCTATCACAGAGCCCACTAAGGTAGATGAAGCATTTCGGGCCGGAGTGGATTCAGGCCATGCATGAAGAATTACATCAGTTCGAGCTCAACAATGTCTGGGAACTGGTCAAACGTCCAGATCCTCGCAAGCATAATATCATTGGCACAAAGTGGATCTATCGCAACAAGCAAGATGAAAATGGTCTTGTGGTGAGGAATAAGGCACGACTAGTAGCTCAAGGCTACACGAGTTGAAGGAAATGATTTCGATGAAACTTTTGCACCTGTCGCTAGACTTGAGTCTATTCGCATATTACTCGCCTATGCTAACCATCACAATATCACTCTATATCAAATGGATGTGAAAAGTGCATTCCTCAATGGTAAGCTTGAGGAAGAAGTATATGTTGCTCAACCCCCAGGTTTTGAAGATCCAAAGAATCCTGACAAAGTCTTCAGACTCAATAAGGCCCTCTATGGCCTCAAGCAAGCCCCTCGGGCGTGGTATGATACATTGAAGGAATTCTTCGTGAAGAATGGCTTCACACCCGGTTCACTCGATCCTACTCTCTTTACTAAATCTTATGATGGTGAACTGTTTGTGTGCCAAATATATGTTGATGATATTATCTTTGGCTGTACTGACCAACGTTATAGTGATGAATTTGCCTATATGATGAGTGAAGAATATCAAATGTCTATGATGGGAGAGTTGAAATTCTTCCTAGGTCTTCAAATTTGTCAACAACACAATGGCATATTCATATCTCGGAGAAATACCTCAAAGATGTCCTCAAGAAATTGGCATGCAAGATTGCAAAGGCGTCAAAATTCCTATGCCCACAAATGGCCATCTATGCAATCGATGAAAATGGTATTGACTTGATCCCAAGGTATACCGCTCCATGATTGGTTCTTTATTGTACTTATGTGCATCTAGGCCAGATATAATGCTTAGTGTTTGCATGTGTGCCCGATTTCAAGCTACACCGAAGGAATCACACCATAAGGCTGTAAAGCATATTCTTCGATATCTAGCTCACACACCAACACTAGGATTATGGTACCCCAAGGGCTCTACTTTTGATCTCATTGGATATTCTGACTCTGACTATGCTGGTGATCGTGTGGACCGCAAGTCAACATCTGGTACTTGTCATTTCCTCGGACGATCTTTGGTCTGTTGGTCCTCGAAGAAACAGAACTGCGTATCACTATCTACTGCGGAAGCTGAATACATTGCTGCTGGCTCGTGTTGTGCTCAATTGCTATGGATAAAGCAAACTCTCAAGGACTACGACATCAATGTGAAGAATGTGCCTCTCTATTGTGACAATGAGAGTGCCATCAAGATTGCTCATAACCCAGTTCAGCACTCGAAGACAAAGCACATTCAAATTCGTCATCATTTTCTTCGTGATCATGTGTTGAAGGGTGACATCTCCATCGAGCACGTGAAGACTGAAGAACAGCTAGCTGATATCTTCACTAAGCCCTTGGATGAGAAGAGATTTAGCAAGTTGCGGTGTGAGCTAAATATCTTAGAATCTTCAAACGTTCTTTGAAAAAGGCACACATCCTAACACTTATGCAAAATTGATGACTTAGATGTGCAACACATGAAGAAACGTTTTTCTTCAATCAATGAAGAATAACACTCTTAGTGTGAAGAAATCAATGAAGAATTTGATTCTCAGAACCCTCGACAATTGTACGCGTGTCTGAAATCATCTTTCTTATCTGATGGGTCACGCCACCACCAAAGTTGAAAATCTTCAATTTGAGTTTTCCTCAGTTTTGAAATTCTTCAGTTTTTCAAATTCTTCAACTTTGCAAAATCTTCACTGTTTCCGTCGTCTTTCTTCATTGGCTATATATATATATGGGTTTATGTCCTCTACAGCATTCACTTATGGCTATTTCTTCAAGTCGCTTTTTCTGCTAAGTGAATGTGATCGGACCCTTCCCCCTCTATGCTATACTCAACCCAATCCATTCACAAATTCTTCATGTGCGTTCTATTTTGAAACTCGTTCAAAATCTTCACCGTGTCCTTGACAGCTGAAGAAATTGCAACGGAACGTTAAAACTAATCTTATCCAAACTTTCGTTTTTGCCGCTCAAACCGTTCCGCATCCCACGATGCATTATTCTATTCACCCACGATCGTACACGATCTCCACTACACAGTACGTGGGTGACACATGTCGTGAGAAGGGAAATGGTCAGGGGCATGTTCGTCCTAAATCTTCGGGCGATCCATTTTTCACCGTGTCTATAAATACCCCTCTTCCCTTCCTCACTTCTTTTACTCTGCTCGACATCTCTCTCCCGCTCGAGCTCCTCAAACCCTAGCGCCGCCGCTACTCCATCGTCGCCGGTGAGGAAAAGCTTCACTGCCTCGACCTCGTCGCCGATGTACTCGCGCCGACCGCGGAAATCCTCACTCCGCCGTCGCCGTAGCTGTCTTCCTCTGCCAAGTTAGGGCGTGGAAGATCTGAACGGACGAACTTCCCAACTGTTCTTCTCAGTTTGTCGTGTTCTTCACTTCGGGTAATTAAAAGTCACTTTTATTACTCGCTTTGATTCTCAAACCTTCTTGAAAATCTTCAAAGGTGTTTATTCTTCAAACCTTCACACATATGAACACCTCAAATCTCTTGATTCGTTTCTCTAAGCAATGATTTTCTTCAAGATTCCTCAATTGTGTGGATCCTCGATCTATACAACTCTGGAACCTAAGACAAAGAACGCTTAGTGAAATTCTTCAAGGCTCATCTGGTCAAAATCCTCAAAACCTGTTTTTTGTAAAACCTTCTGAGAACGCATATGACCTCTCCAAATTCCTCGCAACTATACTCTGTTCACAGGTACACATGTCCGCTGCTGAATCCCTAGGTTCTCATCAACTTAACTCATTTGCAGCGTTCCTCGAAGAAAAACTGCACACTTCTTCAGAGAACTCAATTGTTCAAATTCCTCAATCAAGAACATGGCGACGGTAAGAAGCCACGAAAGGAGGAAAGAAACCGAGGTTATGACTGCGTTTGAAATCCTCGAGGAAATCTATGCTGACTATCGCACACCGGATGAAGAAAACAAAAATCAACGCAAGGTGCGTATTCGGAAGATTGAACGAGATGGGCACGGAATGGAGGAATATAGATATGTAACTCCTAAGTACATGAAGAAATTCGCTCTTAATCCTCCATGCCCAAGAGCTCCTTTGGCACTGCCAAGTAGCTGATCCCACAAGCATCAAATGAGGTGAGGACTTTCCGATGAATGGGCTAAACGCCAAGCAAAATTGGCAAAGCAAGCAAAGGAGGCAGTGAAGAAATTCAATGAGGATTCTGCCGCTGCTACTGCCACAGAGGTCTTGGTCAAACCGAGGAAATCCATGCAAAAGAAGCCTGCTCATAAGCCAAGTGCTTCATCATCTGCGCCCTCACGGCCAAGTTCCTCAGCAGCACCCTCCAAGCAAATTCCTCACTCTGCTGCTACTCTACCAAAGACCTCAACAACTCCGTCAAAGTCTTCAGTTCCTGTGTACCTGGCTACATGTCAAAGGACTGCTGGCTTCTCAATTGCCTCAGGCGTTTCTGCAAGTTCCTCAGCAGCTCCCATTTCTTCAATCTGGTCCGACTCACCAAGACCAAAGCAACAATGGACGAGGTCCTCGGCCTAGCCAAGGAAGAAACAGGTTGCATTCCATGTGCCTTCGATGATGAGGCATCGATGATGAACTTGCGGAAATCATCGAGACCGTCAAGAAAAGGCCGCTAGAGCCAAAGGCACATTTGTGCCCTATTTGTTGGATCCAAGAAAATCCTCGACTATATTGATCTCGGCACAAGGATCCCAATACCCCTATGCCTGACCTTCATCTGACACCTGGACAAAGTCATATGTTGACTCACTTCATAGCTAAAGAAAAATGGAAGTTTGAGAAGGCAAGGGAAATCAAAAAGGCTCAATACAGGAAGGAGAAATACCTGAAGAACAACGTTGTCAAGATGACACCTGAGGAGCTTCTCACGGTCCAGACTGAAATTCAAGACCTCAGCAAAAACTTCGATTCATATTATGCTGATTGGCAAGGAGCCAAGGTCAGATTTGTGAACTTGACGAATAAATTCACAAATGTTGCAGCCCCAGTGCAACATGAAATTCCTCAGGCTGAAGCCTCAGCCCAACCCACTGAAGAACATGCCAGCACCGCTGATGACGTTCAGCCTGCTGATGAAAATGCTAGTTCCAGGGCTGATGATCCCATTCCAGCCGCTGAAGAAATTGCCAGGGCACCCACTAGTGGTGCGCCTGAAGAAACTGCTCAAGACAGGGCAACTGCATCAGTTGCGCCTGAAGAAACTGAACCACTTTCCTCAGCTCCTCCTGCGCCAACTCCAACTCCAATTCTTCCATCTGCCTCTGATGTGAAGAAAACCAAGGCTGCAGAACGAGCCGCTGTGAAGAAAAGGAAAGCATCAGCTGCTTCAGATTCTTTGGCTGCGAAGAAAATGAGGCCTATGACCAGCTCATACGAAAATCCAATAGATGATGTTCCAATTTCCTCCATACCATCAAAGGACGTTGTTCCTTTTGGAGAAGACTATGAGATCCCAACCGGATCTGATGAAGAACATCATTCTGCTGCTTCGTCAGAGCAGGTTGATGAAGAAATTGAAGTGGATGCAATCCCTTCAACCCCAGTCATTTCCTCACCTATGCCTCAGTCCACAGCTGAAGAGGCTGGTGTTGAGGAAATTAAAGATGAAGATGTGAATATTGGATGCACCACACCAGTGATCAATGATGACTTTTGGGAAAGTCAGCATCCCAATACTCCTCTCTTCACCCCGCTCCAACAGATTCCTCAGTCCCCTACACAAACAGTCCAAGTGGACTCTGAAGAAACTCAACCCACTGGTTCTGTGCATGAAGAAATTCCAGCCACTAGTGCTGATGAAACTGCTGCTGCTGATCCTCAGACTGCATCTGTTGAGGAACAAGAAATTCCTCAGCCTGAAGAACCTGAACTTGCGATTCCTGAGGTGGTGATGCAACTCACTGACACCCCTCTGCCCAAGCAAAAGAATCCGTTCTCAAGCAAGCAAAAATTCAAGGCTGAAGATTTCTATGCCGAGCAGGTGTTCTTCACTGACTATAATCCATATGATTCTGCTCGCATTAGGAAGAGGCGTTTCTGGACTGCCAGCCAAGCCAACTTCTATTCCTCAGTGCTATTCAACAAGGATAAAATCTTCGATGCTCATATTCCTCATGTGGACATGGAATCGCTACCAGGCTTTGAGCCAGTCCTCAGTGTTCTTCACGACGCAGGACTTCTAAATTTCTGCACTGATATCTGTGACTGGAATGAAGAACTAATTCTTCAGTTTTATGCAACGCTACACATCACCGGAGACGCTGAAGACGTGAACTCATGGGTCTTAGATTGGATGACTGAAAATACTCACTACAAGGCACCAGCAACTGAATTGCTTCGTGCCCTACCACTCAGTCCTCCACTTGATGGTGCACGTCGTATCTACGACGAACCAGAACTTTCAAATCACTATATGCAAGTGCTGATGAAGCCTTTGAAACCAAGGCAGGCCCCAAGAACCAAATTCCTCGTCAAGGAATTACTATATGTGCCTCGGACTGTCTATCGGATTCTGACGAAGACAATGAGTCCTATCAAAGGCCACGACTCGAACGATGAAGAAGTCGTTGGCATCATGAAGAATATGCTTTTCAACATCATCCATGGCGTTCCCGTCAACTTCCATGATTTCTTCATGAGGACTCTGGCAAACATAGCTATGTCACCATTTGAGCTGAAGCCTTATGCGCCTTGGATTATGAGAATCATCAGGTCAAGGTCTTCACTCAATTACAAGGATGATACTTTGAACCACTGCAGCTACTTGCCTCCGATTGAAGTCCTCAAACGGACTTTTACCTCAGATGATGACAAGGGCAAGGCTACTGCTGTGATCGATGAAGGCATTCGTCCATTGGATGGACAGTTTCGCAAAGCAGCATCCTACTCCACCAATGATGACTCTGCCACACATGACTCAGCCGCAAAATACCTCGGTCAAGCAAAGTCCTCAAGCTCTCGCACCTGGGTGATGATGATCATGAGTTACTCCTCAGTCTTCATCAGAAGGTTGATCGTAATCATAAATGGGTCAAACGTCAGTTTGGTACTTTTCTTCACAACATGACCTCAACACACAATGCAGTGAAGAAAAATCACTACTACCTCCATGAAACCTTCAAACGCACCTGGGCTATTCTTTCACATGTCTATAGTGAAGAAGAACTGACGTCCATGGGACTCAAGGAAGAATTTGACTGGTCTGCACCTCCTCCGAAGAAATTCAAGAAGGTCAAAGTTCCTTCCTTGGTGGCCAGCTCCTATTCTTCATCTCGCGACAATCGATGAAAATGAAGACTTGGAAGACACCGCGGCTGGTCCTACTTCAACAAACAACCCCAACAATCTCAAGCGCTCCGTCTTCAACTTGAAATTCTTGAGGAGCGTTAGTCCTCAGTTTCGATCCTTTTGGTCATGATGACAAAGGGGGAGAAATTTGAGTTAGTCTTCAAGCGGGTCTAGTTTTTGCCTATATACAGTAATTTGAGTTACAACTCTCGTTCTTCTGAAACTTTTTATTGGATCGAGTTGTAATCTTAAACCCGATGGAGCTTTGATACTTCTGATGCATTATGCTCTTGCACTATGCTCTGATTCTCATGAGCTCCTTGAAAATCTTCATAGCAAATTGATTTGGGCTCTGATAATTTTGATGCGTTATTTTTGCATACTCTGAATAACATCAAGCACCATATTTCATCATGCATTTCAAATTCTTCATATTATATGTCAAATCGTGTATGAATTACAAGATATAGGGGAGATCTCCATGATTCAATTCTTCAAAAGTGCATTGCCTCAAACGCAAATTCCTCACTATGCACATCTTCAGGGGGAGTTCTTCTATATCTTGCAATCAAATTCCTCATTATCAGTATTTACAATTCATATGTTTATCCCCGTTGAAAACTTAACCTATATTGTCATCAATCACAAAAAAGGGGGAGATTGTAAGTGCATCTAGTGCCCCTTAGTGATTTTGGTGTATTGAAGACTTATAGGTTAAGAACCTAATGTGTTTGTGAGTGTACACTGGTCTATAAGTCTATGAGGAGTTTGATATTTACAGAGAAAGTTGACCCCTAAAAATGAAGTTCTTCAACTGAAGACTTTGATATTCTGAAGACTTTCTGAAGACTTTGAAAGTGAAGAAATTGGTGTGACCTTGAAGACTTGGTATTCATTTGAGGAACATGAAGCATGAAGACTTTTGTTTTCGTAGTTTCATTTTCTCTTTCTTGAGTCATAGGAAACACCGTACTGTTAATGGGGGCCGAGGAAATACTAAGGAAAAATTTCCATGTGATGCTCAACTCAAAATCCTACACCTACCAATTCCTTTGAGTGAAGCCTTTGGAAATCTCATACAGATTCATCAATTTCTTGATGTGATGAGACGAAGTTCTTCCGGTCACCGAGGAATTTGTTCTGACCGAGGAGTTAGGAATTCGCCAAAGTCGGATTGCCTACACAAGATGAGGAATATCATAGCCCCGAGGAATTTGATATTCAAATTTCCGACCGTTCTTTGTCTTGCCGCCACCTGTCCCAAAATATCTTATCCACCTAACGGTCATATCATTGAAGGGCATTTATGTCTTATCATGTCGGGCTGCTCCTAGGCTATAAATAGCCGCCCCTACAACCACTAGCTGGTTGGCTGCTCCGAGAGAACTTGACACTTGTCATTTGAGAGCAACCCATCCTCCGAGGACTTTGAGCGAAAATCATCAAGTGAGGAAAACCCAAAACCAAACCCTACAAACCCAAAGTGATTGAGCATCATCAAGAAATTGATCCTCGCGGATCGGACGCTTGTTACCTTTGAAGACTGTGCTTCTTCCAGACGGTTAGGCGTCATGGTCTAGAGCATCCAAGAGGAATTGTGGATCGCCGAGTGACCAAGTATGTGAAGGTTTGGAAGTCGCTCAAGACTTACCATGAGTGATTGGACGAGGTCTGTGTGACCTTAGTTCAAGGAGAATACGGTGAGGACTTGGTGTCCTGAGCTGCGTGCTCGCCGATCGGGTGTCCGGACTGTGTGTCCTCGAGTTTAAATACTCACCGCTCCAACCAGACGCATAACCGAGACAGCAGCAGTTGGAACTGGTCTACCAAATCATTGTCTTCACCAACCTAATCGGTTCTATTTCCTCAACCCTTTCATTTCCTCATTCTTGTGTTGAGTGTTTGTTCATATCTGTGTTTGAAGACTTTGATCAAGACTTTCTCAATTTCCTCGTTCAATTTCTTCATCTGCTTTGTCTTCATCTTGTGTTATCCTGTGATTACGCTTTACAGACTCGGTGATTGTCTTCATTTCATCATGATGACTATGCGTGTATTCTGTTATGCTTACTTCTGAGTACTCATTCCGCTGCAAGTAGTTCTTCGCTAAGGAATTTCCTCACCGGCAAATTCCTCAGTGGAAAATTCATAAAAATCGCCTATTCACCCCCCCTCTAGTCGATATAACTCACTTTCAGGCACCCACTGGTTCAGCGCACTCCTCAACCAGGACGCCTGCCGGGTATGAGGCCGCCACAGCCACCTGCCACCAATCTATCTTCAGAGTTGTACTGCTGCATCTACCTTGCCCGGTCTAGCTGACATCGACGCCACCACGACCCCAGACCCTCCTGCGCGAGTCCATCTCCGTGCATCGGACGCCGAGTCACCATAGCACCATGCCACCGAGATCCGACGCCATCAATGAGTGAGATGACGCACCGCTCCACCAAAGAATCCATCCTTTGGTCCCTCGATCACGTGTGTACCAACAATAATGACACCCCCAAGGGGGGAACGACACCAGAGCGCCGCCGTCATCCGATCATCCGATCTAGGGTATCCCCTGGAGGTAGCAGAGAGTGGCCTTAAGCGTCTCCACGGTGATGCCCTCAAGAAGGAAATGATGCAGATAGTGCCACCACCGCCGGCCTTGGCAGTAGCCGAAATCAAGTGTTCACCCAGATCTGTTCGAAGGAATCCAACTCTCGTGCACGGCCGCCACCACCACCAGGCTGAGCACACGCCGCTGCCGACACCTCCACGATGCCCAGAGGCCGTGTGACTCACCACCATCACGCCTAACAAGCAACCACGGCCAGGCCCGAGCACCATCAGATCCAATCTGGGGTCAAGAGACCTAGGCGGCAGTGGCTGTCACTACAAAAAAAATACACTTCCATGATGAT
Organism: Aegilops longissima; assembly: GCA_021605205.1. Classification (NCBI taxonomy): domain Eukaryota; kingdom Viridiplantae; phylum Streptophyta; class Magnoliopsida; order Poales; family Poaceae; genus Aegilops; species Aegilops longissima. The sequence goes on along the minus strand of CM038682.1, from coordinate 147,182,139 downwards.
ACGTGTTTGTCACAGTAGGTCACGTTTTTTGTCATGCATGTACATCCATGACAAATTTATGACGTAATCAAGTACTGTCTTTGTCGTAGAAGTGTTCCATGACATTACGAAAATTATCATCACGAAGTGTCCACTTCCATGACGATAAATCGCGTCACGAAGTGCATTCGTCAAGGGTGACCGACAGGTGGCATCCACCGTAACGGAACGCCGTTAAGCTATCGGGTCGGGTTTTGGATCCGATAACCCGTTAACAGCCCCGACCAATGGGGATTTTACAGGTCTAAAATGATCATTGGCTGGAGGAAACACGTGTCGGCTCACCGCTGGGACAGATGTCATCCTCTCATTGGACAGAAGGCGCCTATGATACGTCGACACGTGGCACCGCCCAACAAGTTTAATTGGGCCGGCCCAATTAAAGGCCCACAAGTTTTGCGGACCATAATGGGCCGGCCCAGCTAAAGGCCCACAAGATTTTGTGGACCATAATGGGCCGGCCCAGCTAAAGGCCCATGAGATTTTGCGGGCCATAGTGGGCCGGCCCAGGTAAAGGCCCACAAGATTTTGCGGGCCATAATGGGCCGGCCCAGCTAAAGGCCCACAAGACTTTTGTGTGCTATAATGGGCTGGCCCATGTGAAGGCCCACAAGATTCTTGCGGATCATAATGGGCCGGCCCAGCTAAAGGCCCATGAGATTTCACCGACATTAATGGGCCGGCCCAGCTGTAGGCCCACAAGATTTTGAGGACCCTAGTAGGCCGACCCATTAACTGGCTGCCATGTTTTAGGCCAAATGCCGGCCCATATCTGATACGGTCCATTAATGGCCTGCCACGTTCCGGGCCTAAAAGTGGCCCAAATGAGATACGGCCCGTTATAAGCCTACCACGTTCTTGGCCAAATTACGGCCCAGATCAGGTCCGGCCCTTTAAGAGGCTATGGGCTCAATTATGGCCCATATCAAATTCAACCCGACAACTGGACACTATGCTTTTGGGCCCACTTGCTAAAGGCCCACTAAGTAATTCGGCCTGATATTAGTTTTGGCATGTTAAGGGCCCGTTTAACATTTCGGCCCTATATTAATTTTGGCTGTTCAAAGCCCGTCATATAGTTGGGCCTAACTACGGCCTGATTTGCATCCGGCCTGCTCGCAGCCGATATCTGATTGGGCCAAACAAGGACCGAGACCATTTTGGCCTGTTAAAAGCCCGTGATTTGATTCGCACAATCATGGGTTGGGGTTCATTTCGAGCTGCTGCCGGCCCATGAGGTGTTCGGCACGTTTCAGGCCCAACCTACATCGTGATTGCATGACGGCCCGATTATGTACCGTAATTTTACGGTTTGGCCGGTTTACTGCGAAGACAAGATATATATACAGTAAAATAACTGCAGCATCGTGAATAAGAAAAAACCTAGACTATACAATAAAGAAATTACGGCATATTACATCCACTGGGCATCAAAGTTCGCCACTATGATAATAAAGCACAAGCAGACAACATATTACATACACTGGGCATCAAAGATCGCCACCAGTGCAAATAAAGACGCCAACAAAATAATATACAAAACCAACAACACTTCAATAGAGTTCAAGAAAGGTTAGCCCTACTGGGGAGCTGCAGCGCAAGCAGCTGAGCAAGATGATGAGACTGCGCGTGTTCAACACTTATATCTTCCTCACTCTAAAAGATAAACAAGGAGACAGATGACAGGGTTTGCATGCAAAAGTATTAGTGCTGACAATTCATCACATTTCTTACTGACGAACAAAGTGACACAGTTTAAAATTGCATTAACACAATATGGTATTGTTCAGGTCAAGACATGGCAGGAAATAACATTGTGAAGGAGTTGGCAGCTTCACGACAACACTGGATTACAGATCAAGAACTCATAAGTATCAATGGTTAGTGTGCTGTCAATTTATACCATTTCAAATTGGCAAATAAAAAGACGGTTTAAATAATAGTAGAATGATATGATATTGTTCATAGTTAAGACATTGCAGAATATGACATTGTGTTTGTAGTGGGTAGGTTCACCACACCACCGGATTACGGATGAAGAATGTAATCATACATGCAAAGGCAAAAGAAGATCACTTGCTCAGTATAGTTTAATTTACATGGTATGAAGAAGGAACTTGGTTGTACAACTGAAAACTTAAATTGAGGAAGGACAAAATTTTGTTTATGAACTACGTAATAAACTTTAAATAAGAAATTTGATTGCAAACACCAAAAATAAACAGCTGTTGCAGTCATGCCTAACAAAATACATACAACAAAGTTTGGAGGCTTGAGATGGACAAACTTACATTATTGGTGAAGACAGGCTCTATAAAGGCCTTGTCCATGCCGATGGGGGGCAATTCAAGAAGTTTACCACGAATCTTCTTCAAAAGCATTGCCTTTATTCTACATTTTGTTAAGAGTAAATATAGATGTGATAATATACGAAAAAATGGAGAATATTTATGATAAGATGAAGAGTGATGCTACATAACCAAGTAGCTATAAATGTAAGTGCAGTGATACAGGCAGAAGGTACAGCCAAGAGCAATGCAGAGCTAAACTTCTTAAGTACCAATCTTATGGTAAGAGTAAATATAGATCTGATGTGTCAAAAATGGAGGGCAAAGGAAAATAAGCTACAGAGTGATGGTACATGAACAACTACCTTTCATTATAAGTACACTGATAAAGGACAACATGTACTTACAAGAACAATGCAGAGCTAAAAAAACATTGGCATTGGATATATTCTACACTAATGTAACCATTCATATAGATCAGATAATTTGGAGCGAACAATTGATAAGCAAGCTATCATGCATAATGTTGTCACATAATGAACCAGGTATGTATGCAAGTACAGTGATACAGGACAACAGGTACTAACAAGAGCAAAGCAGCGGGCAGCATATTTGCGATATCTTGTCGTTCTTTTCAAACCGGAATTCTTCTTCGAGCAGATTTCCTGCAAAAAAGATCTGTAAGGCACATGCGGAAAAGTAGAAGTTCAAATTGTCATGTGCTTTCATAGACAGTACCTCATCCTGGGAACGAGACCAGTGCATAACAAAGTTTTTCCATTCAATGTCTTCTAAATTTAGCATGGGAGACTTCATCAGAAATTCGTTTATAGACTTGCCACCAAAGTGTGATTTCCTCAGGTAACACCGATACTGCTGCAATGCTTCCTTGAAAAGCACAAGCAAGCTTTGCTCGTCATGATTATCCAGATTGACCCTCGCCTAGTTACAACAATGTAATGTAAATCATTGATGTGTTCAATCAGCAGAAAACAGGAAAATAATAACCATGAATAATAGCACTTACACGTAAGTTGGACAGGAAGATGTGAAAATGGTGTTTGTCTTCACAATAATCTTCCCATGATGGGAATATATGCACGTAGTCCCTAACAACATTGAAAGAATTCTCTTTTAAACTGGGAATAAATGGAATGGGGTTCCAATCTGTAGGAATTGGCCGTCTCTGCAGTTGGGATAAGTCTTCGGCCGATGGACTTGCTGTACTTTTTGCTGGAGTGGGATTTTTCTGTGGTACAGCTGGTACTATGGCAAATGAAATCAGTATACCTTTTGCTGGAGTGCAGGTCCTGTGTGGTGGGGCCAATGGTGTGGCCAGTGAAGTATGGGTACAGTCTACTTGAGTCGTTCCTACGTTTTGTGTCACTTGTTGTACAGCCAATATAAGTGGGGTGCTGTCTGATTTCTCCGGCACCACCATGTTTTTCAAGGACTTTGCTGGTGCTCCTTCAGGTTCGGCAATCACCCTCTTCCTTTTTGATGTCTGATGCACACGAACAACATTTGAGTGGAAAAGCATGGTATGATGACAGATGGAATATGTATTGATAATGGATGGGATGGCATCTCGACATATATGATGAGTAAACTAAGCAGATGGCGGTGCAACAAAGTAGAAGAAATGCAAGACAACATATGCAAGATACCCGAAATCAATAAAACATTGCCAAATTAGAACAGGCATCTTGACGGGTGAACAGGACAGGCCATCTGCCTTTGACTCCTCGAGGTTAGAATAGTCATTAGGATCATATTCTGAACAAGAGTCAACAGGTGGGGAGCGTATGAGTTTCATTGCATCCAGAATGGCACTCAATGCCTTGGTGCCAATTTTGTAAGTCATTGTAGTGTTTAGCTTCAAGAGTGGACTGCTGCTAGTGCGACACAAAGCAGCTACACAGATCATAGTGTAGATATCACGGGAAAACCTTAAGCATCAGAGTAAAATCAGCAAAGTGGAACTTGCTGGAATATAGGTGCTAGTATTGCTGGTATGGCTAGAAAGGCTTCGGATACCAGCTCTCTTCAAGTGAAGGTGCGGTACTGTTAATATCAGTTAACTCTCAAGGCGACACAGCTCCGCGCATTTCCTTGCTATTCTTATAGGATTCAAGTGGGCAGGCCACTACAAATCCTATTCCTATGTTTACTAGATCCTACGAATCAAAGAGGCTCAAAGTTTCCATCATAACCGACCGTATAGACCTCTACACTGCAAATGTCCCTGCTCATCTTCAGTACAAGGAACATACTGTACTACTAGCATACTCCCTCCGTTCCAAAATATAGGTCTTGGTAGAGATTTCCACTATGGATCACATGCAGATGTATCTAGATACATTTTAGAGTGTAGATTCACTCATTTTGCTCCATATGTAGTCCATGGTGGAATCTATACAAAGATTTGTATTTAGGGACGGAGAGAGTACATATTAAAGAAGAACGAAAGAGGAACATGGTAAAAAGAGCAAGCAGATTTTGGATAATAAAATGTTGGTTGCGTAGTTCCCACACAAGATGAACCAGAGTGCATTAAGAATGCAACTCCCAGATGCCTGTCGACCATTTCAGGCGGTTGGATGAAGATCCTACGTCTCCTAACCCTTCTTCTTCCTCGTCTCTTAATTCTTCCCATACAGAACAACGCACGGGCCACCGGCCGGACCACCGACCCCACCACCTGTGTTCCTCCGCCACCCCCACCCCCACCCGCGTCGAGTTTTCTTCGTTCGTGAGGCCCCACAACCACCCGAGCCCTTGATCGCACCGCGAACTCCGCGAGCTCTGAAAAATCGGTGACCCAATTTTGAAATTTAGTCTCTGTGATTTAACTAGTGTGGAATATAAAAGGGAAAACCATAAGCATTGGGAGTATAGTGTTGAGCGTGCCATGGCGGATCTGAAGGTGCAAACCGGACAAAGGCAACCGCAACCAAGACAAGAAATCAGAGTAAAGCAAAGTGGCGATCTATTTTCTTGCTTCGATAAATAAGTTGAGCAGATACGAAAGAGTACCGCCTCTGGTGCGGCGCCGTGTACGCATCTGTTGAGAATTTTATGGTGCTGCGGTAGCGATGGCTGTCGGCGGCGTGGAAGCAGATCTAGGAGGGTAGACGGTGGCGGCGGGGCGCGGTGGACAAGACGGTCGTAGGAGCAGCGCCGGCAGGGTGGACGACTGCGGGGATGAAGCGAGAGGACGGGATGCAAGGATCCTGGTCCGAAGGCGTGGATGAGAGAGGTCGATCTCTTGTAATGGACGGCGGCGTCGGGGTATCAGCTCCGGCATGGTGGAGGAGGACGGCGGTGCATGGGGTGGGGGACGGCGGTGGGCGGAGGAGGGTGGGGTGGAGAGGGTGTTTTGGCGCCCACGGAGTACGAATGGGGAAAAGGGAGGTAGAGAGGAAGGGGGGAACCATGTATTCAGGGCGCGCTTATCTCAAATGCGAGGGAATTTACAAATTTAGCCCCCGTTTCAAATTTCTACTACATCACAGCAACATTAGTCGGTTGGGGATAGGACGGTAATCTCGCATACACTGAATATTTGCCAACGGGAGTTTGTTTTTGACGCCCATCGTGTATCAATATGAATCGGGGAGGGAGTCGACTTCGCCCGAGGGCACACTGTGTTTTGGCGCCCACCGTGTATGAATCCGAGTGAGAGGCGGTTACGTCACGTTTGGGTGAAATTACAAACCTACCCCTATCGAAACCTATAGAAATCCAGCAGATAGGCTTTGCGTGGCAGGGATAGGTAGTAGTGATTTCCATCTCGCAGATTTTGGTTTCAAAGTGATATCTTGTGACTTTCCCCGCTTGCTCAAATTTTGCACAAAGGTTCGCCATGCCAACTCAATTGAATCCCGCTTGTACTCTACTATTTTTTCAAGGGATCCATTTTCAATTGGAATTACATTCTATATACATCATTTTTTATATATACTTTCAAAAGCACAACAAAGAATTCTGCTCCTTTATATGTATAATATGATCTCAAATACAACGATCTCGAAATCTTAAGGTTGAATTCGAAAAAATTTAACCGAATTATGTTCTACTAAAATGTATGGATCAGTAATATCTACATATTGAATAACATAGATGTGCGTGAATTCATATGAGTATGCATGTTTGATAGATCAATTTTGGTTCGAGTATGGATTACATGTATCATCATCTCGAATTCAAATATTTGAATCCCGTTTTTGTTCACTCCTTTCACGCCCATCTCTCTCGCATGCATGCTCCTTCAGGTAGCTATCACTCGCTTTTCTCCAGCTCACCCGCACGCTCACTTCGTTTTTCTCCTATCCTCGCAAACATGGTCTCTCGACGTCTCACTTGAGAAGTGTCACACTCTCCCTATCATTATACATTACACGGTTTTCATTATCTCTCACGTCTCTACTGTTCTCTGGTATCACTCGGTACCTAAGCTTTCTTTTTTACCGCCACACACATAGTCTCCACTCGTCTTTCACTTTCTCTTTCTCTCTATGGGATTCTCTCACACACCCTATATGTCTCTACATATGACTCATACCACTAAAATTACTCTCTCTCTCTCTCTCTCTCTCTCTCTCTCCTGTACACAACATTTGTTGCGGTCTCCTTTTAAATCTCCATCCCAGCATCGACATTATTCATTTGTTTACCGATCGAGACAACCCGACTACCGTCTCCTCTCTCTCTCTCACACACACACACACACACACACACTCCTGCTTCCACTCCCTTCCCGACTACCGCCTCTCTCACACACACAAAATCTCGCCAGACCTCCCGACTGTGTATGTCTCTCACAAACATTTATCGACTGGCTAGCCTCTAGATAGGTTCATACACCCACACACTCATGCTTCCACCATCGCATACATGTCTCTCTCCCGCTCCTTGTATCTATGTAGCTTTTTCTTCCCTTCTTGAGACACACCCTCTCGATCGTGCACACACACACTATCGCCTCATTTTAAGATGATACCTATCGCACACACACTACTTGTGTCTTTGTCACACATGCACTCTGTCCTCCTTCACTCTCCCTCTCTCTCTCTCACACACACATATGAGCTTTTTGCAACAACTAGCAAGATGCCCATATGTCGCATGGAACATCAAGATGCATTTGTATGAGTAGTTTATCTTGTGGGGGAAAAGGATGAACGAGGGAAGGCCTTATTTGCAAATGTGGAGAGGGGTGTGGGTATCTTTTTGCAAAATTGCCATAGTTTCCTTCCTATCCGTCTGATATAGATCGGACGGCCTATATTGCAGGATGGCAGGCACACGATCATCACCGACAATGCTTTTTATAGGAGCAGGGATAAAAAAATAGAGTTTGTGATGATGGTGGGCCTGCCATCCTGCAATGTAGGTCGTCCGATTTATATCTGACGGATAGGAAGGAAAATATGGCAATTTACCCACACTCTTCACCACATTTGCAGATAAGGCCTTCCCTCGTTCATCCTTTTCTCCCACAAGATCTTGATGTTCCGTGCAACGCATGGGCATCTTGCTAGTAAGAGTAGAAATTAGACATATACCACTTCTCGAATCTTGAAACCAACAACATTCCTCCCTTATCTCATCAAAACCGCCAAAGGAATATATTTTGAGTGAAACATAACATATTTTTAGTGATATACGTATTTCAAAACTAGACCTTTTTTTCTATCAAATCGGTGAATATGTATTAATCTACTTTGATCGTGTGGCAACGCATTGGCACATTGCTAGTAGTTATTATAATTTTTGGACACCGCATTAACGGTGGAGTACATATACGAAGAGAAGAGGCGCACGCACGCAGTCGGCCTCTTGCTGTCTCGCACACATGAGTGTTACGTAAAGGCGACGTTAACAAATAAACCCTAAAACCCTAGGCGCACGATTGCTGCATTCGCGGGTATAGGGTACGTGATGGAGCACTTTTGTAGGAGTTGATGGTCGGGATCACAGGTGACCGACTTGGAGCGCGGTGGCTCGCCAGTTGCCACATATCGAGTAGCCACGTTTAAAATATCGTTTTTAGGCGGGGTTAAGAGTTCCGATTTTCAATGGCACGTTATAAGTAGTAAGTAGTTTTTAGAACGATTGGTATGGAGCGAAAATGGAATTCATAGTACTACATACCTCCTTGGCGTATGGTTGTATGGGTTTATGTTGCGAGATGTTGAAACTGGTAGTTCTAGGGCAAATACTATGGTTTAGATTTAGATGATGGTTTTTAGTAATCGGAAGGGGAAACCCTTCTTTGATTAAAACAAACTACTACCTCCATTCTGGTTTACTAGTCCCCATCGTACTTTGGGTCAAAGTTTGTCCACGAATTTTACTTCTAAAATTTGAATGGAAAACGAGATTTTGTTATACCCAAACAAAAAAGGACTGGAGGGAGTGATTGCTCTGACACGGACGCGACCTCGCATAGCACAGGCATTGAACCGGCATGCCGGCCAAGAGGGCCGCACTCGCTGCAGGCCCGGCAGAGCACGCCTCCTCACCGCGTGCAACCAGCTTAAGACTGCCCCGCATGCCTTCATTGAATCCGCGCGTGTGCCTGCAACACATCCTTCCGCGAGCCAGCAGGCATTTTAGAACAGAAAACATGACTAAAATATACTCCCTCCGTCTCATAATGTAAGACGTTTTTTGACACTATACTAGTGTCAAAAAGCGTCTTATATTGTGGGACGGAGGGAGTAATTAATTTACGCAAGGTCTTGACTTGTTGTGCTCGCACTGGTAGCAGGAACTAGTTGAGGTTTTTCTTTATTTATAACTCTCCTCAAAAAAAATTTGGCTTTTAAGTGAATCATGGTTGTGGACATTATGTATGAATGTGCAGATATCTGTGAACATGAGTTTGATGTGGAAGTTGAACTTGGAATGTCGGGCTTGCGCGTGAACTATACCATGTCCAATGCTTCAATCATTATTGTTTGGAAAGTAATTGCTGTTATTACATGACCCGAGAAAAACATTTTGTATCACATCGGAGATGCACGACATCACAACAGAGCATGCTTGATGGATAAACATTTAAACCTAGCTATTATGAAGGAAATTTTGTATTGACAACAGTTTTAGATAGCAGGAGACGCCTAGCCTGCTCTGCCTCTGCTAGCTTATTTCTGGCTTCTTCCATCTCTTCTTTGGCTTGGGTGAAGAGAGCATATGATTGCTCTTTTCGCTTCTTCAGGAACTCAGCTACATTCTCAAGGGCTGCTGCACGCTTTCTTTCAGCCTTTACTAATGCCACGAGGACACGAACAGCTGATGACTCCACCTGGCTTGTGTGTAATCCAGCATCATCTGGGAATTTGCACCTTGTGTCTAATCCAAAGATCATTAGGAACGGCACCTTGTGTGTAATCCAGCCTCATTTTGGAAACATGATCTCGAGGTTGACCATACTTCCCACCTCGCAGAACTGCATCCCGACATGAAGTTACTTTTTTTAGATCAATACTCGAGAGAAACCTAGATCCATTTAGTAGAAGCCAGATAAATGAACTCGGAGAAGTGAATTCAAAAGGAAAAGAAATATAAAACAGACTACAAGGTGAGAACACCCACTTCCTACATCAAGTTAAAATGAAAGCATTAGGACGATTAAGACTCTTCTTATTACACATCAAGAACACCACGCTTAAGAAAACAGAAACTACAACATATAGACATCAAGAACACGAGGCTAAACGAAAGTAATTGAAAGGGTGTTACTTACCAAAGCTCGTTTTACAGGTTCGGTGCAGCTCCTCTTTAACTTGCCACGCTCCTTGAAGATGTCCCGAGTATCCCGTGTCTGGTCTTCATTGCTCCTCTGCATGTTCACACTCGTGGTTTTAAAATCTCAACATGGCAAGAAAAATACTACTAGTAATACTCGCGCATCTTGTGGGCAACATTAAAGCACTCGTCTGCCATGTTAGAGCATCTCCAACAGAATCGCAGCGCGTGGCCCTTTAAAAACGCGTTTACAGTGCTTAGATCGAGAAGTAGATACTAGAGAGTTGAGGATAGTTCTCAGCATAGATAGATAAAAAAAGATAATTCAACTACTCCTCGTCGTCCGACTCCTCCTCGGTGATGTCCTCCTCCGACGTCTGACTGTAGGCGTGAAGATACCGATCGTCATCGGATTCCCAGGGCAACGCTGCTCCTAGCCTCATGTTGAATTGAGCATCCGCTTTTCGCCTACGCTTGTCCTCGCGATTGGCGGCTCGCTCCGCCCTCCTCTTATCCCTCTCCGCCCTCCTTTGCGCGTAGAACTCGCGCTCGTTGATGATGTCCTGTCGGAAGGGTTGGCACCACAGTGCCATGGCTTCCTCGTCCATCTCGGCGATGCCGAGACGGTGCTCCCGCCTCCGGTTGTCGCGACGATCCTTGTCGGTGCTAAGCCGCGGCAGAGGCGCGAGCTCCTGCGCCCGCTCCCGCGTCGGCACGTTGGGGAAGTTCAATGTTCTATGAGGCCACCAGAGGCGCCACGTCGCCGCGTCGTACGCGCGGGCGGCCTCGTTGGCGGTGTCAAAATTGCCGAGGCCGAGGGCATCCCGCGGAACCGGATCTCGGCGGAGAAACCGCCGGAGGGGCGCGCGTGGACGCCGCGGTATCCCCAAGTTTCCCGGCGATGCAACGGCATGGTGGCGCGGCGGCGGCGAGGTGAAAAAGAGCGGGGAGAGAGCGGTGGCGAGGCACAGAGCGGTGGCAAGGCACAGAGCGGTGGGAGGGCGTTGGATTTTATAAAGCGAGCCGGACGCCGCGCGCCAAAACTAGCTGACGCCTGGCCGCTTTTTCCCCCGCGCGCGCGATCCTTTCCCGACGTCTCTACTATCTCTACTCTCTTCTATATGGTTATATTTATTTTATATTTAATATTTAACATTTATCTCTACTTCCTTTACTGTCTATTTTTTTTCTCTATACTTTTTTTTCTTGCAATATAGGCCGTCCAATTTATATCTGACAGATAGGAAGGAAACAACTGGGAATTTTGCAGAAAGATACCCATACCCCTCTCCAGATTTGCAAATAAGGCCTTCCATCATTCATCCTTTTCTCCCACAAGATAAACTACTCATACAAATGCATCTTGATGCGTGCAACGCATGGGCATCTTGCTAGTTCTAAAAACCTTTCCATCATTTGCCACATTACAGGTTGCGATGAAAAACCTACCAAGCACAACGATCTGGAGCGACACACAATTACCAGCTGATATTCTGTTGGACAATGGAGGCTATAACCAATTACTTTTATGGGAACAATAGCACCCAGGAAAATTGAAGGGTAGGTATGAACAAAATTGGAACTACACATGTACTGCTAAGTGATTCAATACACACATTACCAATCAAGGAGGAGAACGATGGTCGCGGCGGCCTCTGTGAGTCATGGCCGGCAACGGGAGTCAGTTCATTGTCCACGACGGTGGTACTTCTGCGCTTGGCGTCGGCTTTCGAGAAGCAGATCCGAGACCATGGAAGAAGATGCCGGGGAAGAGGCTCCATATACGACGACGACGATGGACCGGCTCCAGTGCAGCGTATGAGGTCGCTGATGAGGCAGATGCGCTGCGGTGGACGAGTGCGCCGATGTAAAGGGGAAGAGCAAGAAGGCTGCAGTGCCGTGGAGAAGTCTATTTTGCGGTGGGGATAGAAAATGGGGAGTATTCAGGTGTACTACTCTGGGTGCTGGGGTGGGGTTGGCTGGGTAGGGTGAACCTGAAGTTACGAAAACAGCCCCCTACCAAGCGTCGTCTGTAGTCCTGTTCCGAAGGCTATGATGGTAACTTCCCACTGCTCGAATCAGGGTCGCGGGAGATTTTCCCGCCGACCTCAAGATTTTGTGACACTGGACTCCCCGTGTGGCGTGTTGAGTGATTTGGCTAAGCAACTAGCCAGTAGTAGTAGTAAACTCTGCATATTAGGTTTGACCGAAGTCAAACTTCCTAAAGTTTGACCAAGTTTATATAAAAATATGAACATTTACCATAACAAATACTCCCTCCATTTTTGTATACAAGGCCACAAACGTACCAAGGTAGAAATTAATGGCTACTTAAACCAATGTTGCAAACTAGTCTTTTCTCCTTTCTTGACGTGTTATTAATGTGTACTTTTTTCTCCAACGCACAACAAGATAACTCTATCACTCCTCGTTGGTTGATTAATATGGTGCATGCAAATCAATCTTCTCACCCTCGCATGCATGCATGAGGTATTAATATCTTTGGTTGCTAGTAGTACGAGGCAAACCTCGTCAATTTTACATCAATTTGTGTTAGTGGCCTTGTATAGCTGCAGATTGTAATTTTTATAGTGGCCTTGTATACAAAAATGGAGGGAGTATGTATGATGTGGAAGTACATTCAATAATGAATCTAATGGTATTTATTTGTTATTGTATATGTTAATATTTTTTGTTATAAGCTTTCTTAGAGTTTACAGAACTTGACTTTGACCAATGCTAATATGCGGACTTAAATAAAAACGGAGGGAGTACCCATTTGTTTTCTTAGTTTGTAGTGAACTAATCATTTGTTGAAATTGTGAAATAAGTATATTAGGCTATTGACTTCGAATGTAATGGTCTATACAATTCAATAGTTACAATCATTGTCGAATCCCAAGATGTATACAAGGTCTATAGTACTTCACAACATGCTCAAACTCACATAATCCCAGTCAAATGAGAATCTAAATGCATTTCATAGTTATTACTTTGTAGGATGCAACAAAAACAACCATAACTCTACATCAGCCATTATAGAAGCAACATTTTGACAGATCCCATTGTGTGAATGAAACGTGCAGAGAGAGCTTTTGAAGATGGAGCAGATAGGGCGGGAAAGATTGTATGTATGTGGACGAGAGAGTAGGAGACAAACCTAACGAGACAGAGAGAGAGAGAGAGAGAGAGAGAGAGAGAGAGAGGAAGAAGTTAGGTCTGTGAGAAAGATGGAGACATGTAATATACGTGAGATGCGTGTGCATCCGGATTCTATATACGTGGAAGGAGAAGAGACAACATGTTTGATGAGAGAGCTGGAAAAACATGGACGAGAGGGGAAGGATCTCATGGGTTGAGGGATTGACAATTTTGTGCGGGGGAGAGAGGGATTGGTAATTTTGTGCAAGAGAGAGAGGGTGGGGGGAGGAGTCAGTCAGCCGTCGTCACATCACCCTGCTTCCAAATGACCCCGCATTCTCTAGCGCGGTGTGCTCGCCGTCTTCTATCTTCTCGATGCCCTCTTTGATGATTGAGGTGTTGTGCATGTTGGGGTGCAAAGAAGCACAAGCGAGAGTGGTCGCCGTATAACCTTGGATGGGGACGAATTGTGTGCTCGGGGGAGTGTGCGTGTGTGTTGTGCTGCATGTGTGTGTGTGCGCGTGCGCGGTGTGTGTGTGTGTTAGATATTGAGCGAAAACAAACCTAAGGAGAGAAATGGGTATTCACGAAGAGATTGTGCGGGCCTTGAGGTGGGCAGGGGCCGAGTGAGGGTGGTAAAATGTGCGAGTTGATGCATGTGTTGCATGCTCCTCTCTCTCTGTCTCTCTCTCTATCTCTCTCTCTCTCTCTCTCTCTCTCTCACACACACACACACATACACACACACAAGTAAACTAGAAGACCTTTCTCTCATGTATACACAACGTATCGGCATCTGTCTATGTCTCACTCATGCATGATAATTTGCACATTCACACCTCTCTATGTTTGTATCACACGCACACCGTCTCCACATTGCCCTTCCGCCACAACACACATATGGACACATACATACATTTTCTCTCAGTCACACACACAAAATAAGTATTAAAAAAAACTAGGGCGCACCTAAAACGTCCAAATCCAAATAAACACAAACTAGAGCTAAATTCAAATATATGGAAATATTGCAGCGTCAAGAACTTTCCCAGGAAAAAAACTTGAGTAGTATTCGAGGATTGTTTTCACACACACAAAAAGGTTCGGTGGATGTCCTTCGAGCGCGACACGGTGACGCACCGTTCGATCGACCGCGCGGCCGCGGTTCACGCGCTTGCATAGGATTCCGTATCATGGTTGTGGTACTAACTTCAAAAAAAATTAATAAAAGCATTGCCTCAGTCTAATGTTTATGTGTACTAGTACGGTTTTATTTTAAGTTTGACCAACCTTATATAAAACTAAAGTAAGCTCCCATACGCGCACTCATCAATATGCCGCCGCCGCTGTTGCGCATGCCGGCGCCCGCCTGCTCCGGCCAACAATTTCTCGCCCATCACCGCCGTGTCGCCGCCATCCCTGTGCCATGAAGCCGAAGGCTCGCCCGCTCACGTCATCTGCAGTCCCTCCTCGCCATGCCGCCGCTGCTGCCAAGCACGCAAGCAGCTGGTGGAGCAGCGTCTATGCACGCAGCTCACGAAGAGGAGGACGAGCGCGTGCTCCAAAGACGCCGGCGAGGAGGAACTAGCGTGTCATTGTCGTCTCGCCGCGGAGGAGGCGTGCATGGTGGCTGTCGCGGCGAAGCCGGTCGCGCAGGCCGAGCCCGCAAACCGGTGCGGACGTGGAATCTACCTTGAGACCTTGAATGCCACGTGGATCCTGCAATCTGAAGGAGCAATTTGGGTCAGTCGACTAATGTGAGCCGTTTGATGCAACATGGATGGCTAGAAGGGCTTCACGTGGCCACCTCTTCTGCCGTCTTATTCCTTCGCTCCATCTAACTTCTTTCACAAATCGACTGACCCAAATTATACTACTAGTACGAACGTATTAAGTATAGTAGGAACACGAAGATACGAGCAGTAGTACCAACTGCAAGAAGAATAGTAGTAAGACATAGTACTAGTACTACTCAACGTACTAAAGAGTTCAAATAACGAGAAAGAACATAAACATAGTTCTGCTGGGGACTCAGCACAACACACCCTTGAAAATAAACTAAGCAACTAGTCCGCTTGACGCTGCAGTAGAACCAGCATGAGCGACGGCACTGCCACCTACTGGGAGTCCGAGTCCACGTCCTCGACTTCGTCCTCGTCCCTCTTCCTCTTCCTCTTCGCCGACGCTTCTTTGCTTGAACCGGACACTGGGCTCTGCTTCTTCATCCGAACCATGTAGATATTTAAACAAAGGTAGGCATCCATTGTTGCGTACAGGATGTGATCTTCATCTAATGTCTTCGACTCCCATGCATGATGAAACTCGTGATGAGGTTTCTTCAGTTTAGCATACGAAGGATCAATCATGGTTGCTGCCAGGGTCAGCATTGAAGGTTGAGAGGAGGACACCAGGCTTGCCTTCTGGAGATCGAAGGGCTGGCCTACAACGAGACCTATCCGAAGCAGGACATCTCTGTCGTTCTTAAAGCCTACAGTAACGAATATCACTCTTTTGTCCTTGAGGAAGTTCTTAAAATCCTGGCACTCAACGTCGGCATGGCATATGTGGTAGACCAAGCAAACGTTATGTACGCAAACCTGGATAAGGCGGGCTTCTTCCTCTCTTTGTCCTTTAGATCCTTCTCTCGTCCCAGGACTGTGGTGTACTCAACATCTAGCCCTGCGACCCACTCATCCGTTGAACTGTTGAACATGCGTAGGAAGCGAGCAAGCCATGCTTTCACCATTGCGGATCCACGTGTGTAGATGACGATGAACTGATCGCCAGTGATGGCTCTAACCTGGTACTCAGCGGCGACCATGTAGATTTGGGAGGCCATGGATTTTGGAGGAGGGTTAGGAGAAGTTGAACTGTTGTACCCCTCAAAAACTGGGAGCGAACTAATGTGAAAGGACGGGACGACTAGGAGCGAACTGTTGTGAGGTAGAAGACGGGGACGAGTAGGGCGTGCAAACGGCGTGGGCTTGCTGGCTTGCCCGGTGGATAAACGGCTGCAAGCCCCCAAAGAGTTCTCGAGAACTATGCGGGACCCACTAGATGTCATGTCTACTAGACCCATATCGTAGGCCTGACGGTATAGCTTCTGCCTGTTCGCACGCCATGCCGGCGCGTGGATGTAACTTCACTTAATTCCGTCAACCGTCGCGCCTCCCACGACCTTCGCCTCCCTCGTGCGGTCGCGCCCTTTGAGACTTCGACCGGCTATAAATGAGCAATTTTTTTTGCCTACTCCGCATGCATGATACTCCCTCTGGTCCTTTTTACTCCCGTCAACCGCTTGCAAAGTGTTTGACCAAATATATACTTTTTTTAACACCACCTTATATTAATTAACCAGCCACACCAGTACACTCATTCGATACAATATTCACAACACAGGGCGGTACGTTATTTACAAGAATACCATCTAATCTATTGTCAAAGCTATATTTAGCGATTAAGTGTGCCACCTTATTGGCCGAATGGCTAATCTTTGACAATTGAAGATTGTTGATCAACTTCGAGATGCTCAACGCTTTCATCTTCAGGTCACGCATAGCAAACCTGTCATAGTCCCCTGATGAAAGAGACGCTACCACAAAAGCGCAATCAGTATCTAAAATTACAGGATTATGAAGAGAAATACCTATGTAGAGACCGGCAATGCAAGCGCTAAGCTCCGGTTCCTCCACGCTTTGACACGCATCAATGAAATCCCGCGACCAAATTTATACTAAAAATATCAATATCTACAATACTGATTATAATGAGTATAAGAACTACGTTTTATAACGAGTGTCACTACAGGAATCAGACAGTTTGTCGTTAGGCAGGTACAGACGGCAAAGGCTGTAATACCGACGGCAAAGAGTTTGCCGTCAGCTAGCAGACGACAAACATAGACGGCAAAGTCTAATCGGCAAAGAGTACTTTGTCGTCTGCTTTTTACCGGCCAGACGGCAAAGATTTTGCCGTCAGCTAAACTAATATTTTGCCGTCAACCATATAAATAGAAGACGGCAAAGAAAAGTATATTTGCAGTATGCTAGGATCTAGATTTTCTGTCTTCGTCATAAAGCACAGACGGCAAAGAATTTTTATATTATAAAAAAAATGAACGGACCACGAACACCACAATATCCACTTGTTGTTCCAAGAATCAATGACCACCGAATGAATTTCACAAAATAAAACTACTTTATTTCACAAGACGAACAGATTACACACCAATGAATTACACAATCTACACACAGACGGATTACACAGATTACAAGAGAATTGAGGCAACCATGGACGCCCGTGTAGCTCAGGCCGTCCGCCGCCGCGTCAGAGGTTGCCAACCTCATCCGGAAGATGGTGCGGCGTCGAGGGGCGGGGCTGGCGGAGGCATGCTGGGGCGACAGGCTGGGGCCGGCGGCCGGCGGTGAAGAAGTGGGACGGGGCCGGGGGAGGCGGCACCGATGGCGAAGGCGGAAGTGCAGCAGCAGCGGGGCGACGGGGACGGGCAGGGCGGCGGCAGCGGTGACGGTGGGACGGGGCGGGCCCGCGGCACCGTGGTGAAGACGGAAGGAGCGCAGGGCGGGGCGACGAGGGACGGTGCTGCTGCCGGGCTGGGAATGGGGCGCGGAGGTCGGCCGGGGCGACGGGGCCGGGACGATGGTCGGCCGGGGCGACGGAGCCGGGCCGATGGTCGGCCAGGGCGAAGGGGAACGGGGCCAGTGGATCTCGAGGCAAAGAGGGAAGGGCCCAGGACTACGGGCGTGGCCGCGGCCGGTGAGGCCGGAGCCGGCAGGAGAGGTGGAGGCCGGAGCCATCAAGAGAGGTGGCGGCCGGCGTGGGAAGGGCCGGCAGGTGAGGTGGTCGCCGGCGTGGGCAGGGCCGCCAGGCGAGGTGGTGGCTTCTCTGGATCGAGAGCAGAGGAGGTACGAGAGAGAGATCGTGGTGGGGGAGGGTGGGCTTTTGGGAGGATAAGGTGGAGAGAGAGAGAGAGAGAGAGAGAGAGAGAGAGTGGTGGGGGAGGGTGGGCTGTTGGGAGGATAAGGTGGAGAGAGAGAGAGAGAGTGGTGGGGGCGTGGGAGGCGTGCGGGCGAGTGTGGGTTTTGCGTTTTAGCGATGTGTGGATCAGATTTTGCCATGTCACTGATCCGCGTGATCGATCCGTGGGTTGTGTTTTTTCTTTGCTGTCTGCGGTTTTTTTACAGATGACAAATGAGCACTTTGCCATCTCTAAATGAAAATGACAGACGGCAAAGATTTTGCCGTCTACAGTTTCTTTTACAGACGGCTAAATGAGCACTTTGCCGTCTGTAAAGAAAAAACGCAGATGGCAAAGAGTCTTTGCCGTCTATGTTTTTTTTACAAACGGCAAAATATGTCTTTGCCGTTAGCCATTCTTTGCCGTAAGTAGCTGACGGCAAAAGTGGTCTTTGCCATCTGTCCCGACGAAATGCTGACGGCAAAGAGGCCCACTGACGGCAAATTAGTTGATTCCCGTAGTGTGTAAAACTATTGATTTGACATTGTGAATGTTGATACTCCCTCCGTCTAGGTGAGTAAGTCTTCTTAGGCTGTGCACCGTGACCAAGGAGGAGGGGAAAACGAGAGACATTAATGTTTCTTTGCTAATTAAATAGTATTGCATGCAATGAACTAACCAATGCATGTCATGTTTGATAGTCTCAGGTCATTAAAAGCATGCACACCCTCATCTCTTATTGGTTGATATGTCAAGAAACAAGAAACGAGGTAGAAGTTAATGCACCGCGCCTACGTGTTTTGAGATTATTTGGTTTTCGTAAGATGACTTACACGCCTAGTTATTAGAGTACCACTACCTCCCTTCTAGTTTAAAGGGCTCAACTTAAAATTTTCACCTACTCTTAGCAAGATAGTAGAGGCGGTGGAATACTTTTTGAAGTCTGCAAAAG
This sequence comes from Aegilops longissima, assembly GCA_021605205.1. Taxonomy (NCBI): domain Eukaryota; kingdom Viridiplantae; phylum Streptophyta; class Magnoliopsida; order Poales; family Poaceae; genus Aegilops; species Aegilops longissima. Next base: position 147,162,989 of record CM038682.1, on the reverse strand, counting down.
TACTCAACTAATGTTGTCGTTCTTCACAAAAAAAATGTGTTTATCAATGCATGCATGAACACTAGTTACTCTAACCCCCCTCTCTTCTTTAATTCTTTGCCACATCAGCATGTTTGCTATTCCCGTGTGCATGCTACCAGCTAAAATACCACCATTATGGACAGCCTTAATCATCGCATGCAATAATTTAGTGCACCTTAAAATATGAACATGTGTGGGGCGTGTATGTTTTTAATGACTTGAGACTATACCTAGCCCGACATGCAAGATGACTTATTATGCACCATTCCCCATACCTGCAGGAAGCCCGTTCGTCTCCAAATCTTTTCCTCTCCATGTGTGGAAACAATATGCCTGCCAAACTCTCCTTCTCCCTCCGGCGGTCCCACCACTCCACCCCGTGTGAAATAATCTGCATGCATGACCCTCCTCCCCCCACGCTCGTCCAATTCGTTGTGACCAGCAATATTTCCACCCCTTCGCTCCCCCGTAATTTACTCCAACAAATATGCCCATGTAGCTTTTACTTAACTTCAGGTGCATTGGGTCACTGACATACAGGCCCAGCAGTGTACTGGCCCACATGTCGCTGATTTAACCGACCTGCAGTTAAGTCAGTGCAGCTCAGTCCATATCTTACGTAGGTGTGCCATTGCTCGCTATAAATACTGCGCCTCCCACAAAATCGCTATCTCCTCCCCCTCACGTTCACGTTCATAGCTATCTCCTCCCCTCCCTCTCACGTCGACAACCATGGCATCGCCCCTCCCAAGCCCTAAGAGCCCCTCGCTGCACCGCGCGGACGGTCACGTGTCGCCGTTCCGTTCCTCGCCGCCACTAGTCGAGGAGGACGCGTCAGCGTTCTGCTCCTTGCCGTGACGCGAAGCGTCGCCTTTCCGTTCCTCGCCGCCACTAGTCGAGGAGGACGCGTCGGTGTTCCGCTCCTCACCGTGACGTGTCAAGGTGGATGCGTCGGCGTTCCCAATCTCCCCAGCACGCGCATCGGAGGACGCGTCGGCTCCCCGCTACGAGGAGAACGCCGCGCCACCCGCGGAGCCCACCAGCCTTGAGGAGGTTTGGCAAGAAATGGATGTCGCCTTGTGGGAGGCTTTGCCTCCAGCAGAGCGCGCCAAAATAGAGGCGGAGAAGAAGGCCGAGGAAGATAAGCGCACCATGCAACAAGCTTTCTGGGAGACCTATGTCGCGTCCGAGAGAGTCAAGCAATTGGTTCTTTGGCAGAAGGCTCGTGCGAGCGCCGTGAGGGTGGCGGAGGACGCCCGTGCCGATGCCCTGAGTGCAGTCGGGCCCAAGCGCCTCATCTACGCTTGGCGGTATGTGGACTGGGTGCACGCTTCCAGCCAGGAGGAGTACCTCTTGGCGCCGGATCACCACACCGGTGAGATCGCGCTCGCCCGCCGGCAAGCCGCCAATCAGCACCTCGCGAGTTGCGAGGCTGAGGAAGAGGCGTTGTGTCGGCGCGCTGGGAAACGGCCGCACACCAGGGCACTCGTGGCACGCCGCAAGCGCTCCTGCGAGCGCCGTGGCTTTTAGGAGGAGTATAATTTATGTTTCATAAGGCGATCTCATTATTTTTGGGACGCAAATGATAAATCCCGAACGTTCAGGAATTTTTAGCGTCCTTAATTAAGTATGTAAAAGGGAAAGTTTGGAAACGTTGTGTATTATTACGCATTTTGCAAGTACGTGCATATAGCACAAACTTTACTATATACTATCGGACTACACGTCTCTCTCGATATATGCTTGCAAACTTTTCTACTCCCTCCGTCCAGGTCAATTAGTCATCTTTGGTTGTGCACGGTGACCAAGAAGGAGGGTAGATTTGTACACCTAGATGGAGGGAGTACTACTATTACTTATGTACGTGCAAATGCATGTTTTAACATTACGATGCGGTTTTTGTAAAAGTAGAAAAACAGCAGTAGTCAAGCTTGTGAAACGATTCCAACATGAGTACTACTACTAGTAGGAGAACCAGGGACCAGTTCTTTTAGGCTTCTAGATTAGTAATCCCATAACTACTACCTCCGTCCTGGTTTATTGGTCCCCATTGTAATGTGTGTCAAATTTTGATCATAAATTTAACTAATGAAATGTTAGTGCATGTCACATGCACTACTCCATCCATCTAGGTGAGTAAGTCATCTTAGGCTGTGCTCCGTGACCAAGGAGGAGGAGAAAACGAGAAACGTTAATGCTTATTTGCTAATTAATAGTATTGCATGCAATGAACTAACCACTGCATGTCGTGTTTGATATCTCAAGTCATTAAAATCATGCACACTCTTTATCTCTTATTGCTTGATATGTCAAGAAACAAGAAACGAGGTAGAAGTTAATGCACCACGCCAAAGTGTTTTGGGGTTATTTAGTTTTCATAAGATGACTTACACACCTAGATGCACCGCGCCTAAGTGTTTTTAGTAACATTTTATCAGTTAAATCTTTGGTCAAAATTTAGCAGAAATTACAATGGTGAGGAATAAACCAGGACGGAGTAGTAGTTTAGAAGCCCAAATAAATGAGTGAGGCGCCTTATTGTTACTCTCCACTATGACTAGTCTTGTGGGAAAAGCTGGGGAAGCCGCCAAAAGAACTGGCCCTAGGAGTAGTAGCTAGGGATCGAGTGTGGGAGATGAACCAGAGAAAGTAAATGCAGAGAGATGAAATGCAAAAAAGACGGAGGGATGTGATGGTTGCTTGTCCGTTTATTTTACCAGGCCACTTATTACTGGGAGTGGTTGGGTTTTGTGATATGACAGCTTTACTGCCGCGCCACCACAGTGAGAGGTGAGACTCCGTGCAGCGCCGCCTCTACACTTGTACTACATCGGTCGTGGTTTATTAGTCCCCATTGAATTTGATCAAGATTTAATCGACAAAATGTTAGTGCATGTCAACAAAAACTATATCGTTGGATTCAGTATTTGAACATAGTTTTGAATGATATAATTTTAGGTGACATGCATCAGTATTTATTGTACTATATATAATGTTAGTTCAATTTTTGGTCGTACTAATCTATAGTAGTAAGGTGCCCGTCGTTGCAATCAAGAGTGAAATGCATTGATCGGGGAGTTGTTTATTTTGACAAAGGATGTGGGGGTCATCTCATGTGTAACGGGTATCAATAGGTTTCTTCGGATATTATCTCATCTCTAGAGCTCACAAACATCTGGGTGAAATAGATAAAAAGGTATCTTTTGCAAACAAAAGCGTTCAACTGTTCAACCTGCATCCAAAACTTGTGAAGAAATAAAACTTATTGTGCTTTTTAAGAAATGATCTTTAAGAATTAGTTTTTGAGTATCGATTGTTATACATGTTGGCTACAGATGACATGGCACTTTCTTATAGTCAACAGTTGGCTATACTATTAAGTAATATTAACCATGCCCTTATACACCTAGACGGAGGGATTAAATCAGTATGACTTGCAAGGGGGCAGAGGAGATGTAAGAAACGGTTCATCGTAAGTCTTTCACCAAGATCTTGTAGTAAAAATTCATACATGGAAGATTCTGACTAAACCATAAACGGATACACTTTTATTCATGCACGATACTCCAATAGAGCAAGATCCTGCATGGAAGTCTCCACATGCTTAGACAGCGGATTACATTGAGCGAAGACTAATGATCAACATTTAACTTGATAATGCGTATTTTTAGAAGAACAGGAGGCTCCTCCCGGTTCCATTATCAAATGAAACCCAAAGTGTCTTACATCAGCTCACCGAGAGGAGCAGTTCAAAGGAAGGGTTGCGGCGAAAGCCACTCAAGTTTAACGACAAGCTTACAGAATCAAAAGCGGCAAAGGCACGGGCCATAAGCGCCCACACACACACTACATGTTTTCTAAGTGCACTTGATAATGCGTATGTCCAGGTGAACCTCCTTGGAGTCCCAGTGCACCGAGTCGGCGGGTAAAGGATAGAACGGATGCCATGGGTTTTCCAAGTCCACATTGGCGGGATAGTCCCAGCTCCTCAGAGTCCTAGTCTGTCCGATGAGGCCAGTTTCGCCGCCCACGCGACCCGGAGGGGTAGTAACATTGACCACGCACCCGTACATCTGCCTCGTGTCAGTGTCAGCGTCAGCGAGGACGCCCCTGACGCACGTTACAAAGACGGGGCGGCGGCCTGCGCGGGCCTCGCCGGTGCCCACGATCAGGAGGAAGACGGTGCCGTCCTCCTCCAAGACTAGCAGGCGGCGGTGATCCTCCAGCGACTCCGGCATGGTGAACCGGTAGCACGTGTCGTAGTTGATGTTCTCCGCCAAGGGCCAGCAGTGACCGCTGCACGCATCCGTGAGGTGATGCACCATGTCCACCGGCGAGCCACAAAACGGCATCGGCACTCATAACAGTGGACGAAGGGCTCCTTGGAGGCATCGACCAGGCCATCCATGAAACGGGAGTGGCTGTAGGGGACGTTGCGCTAGTTGAATATGTGAGCAAGTTACTACGAGATTTAATCCGAATAAGCACAAAATAAATCATGACGGCTATAACAGAGATGAAACTAATCATGTGGACTAGCATAGTAGTAGGATACAGAGTAGAAACATGAATTCTACCACGATTTCGAACAGGAAGGACAGAAACACATACGGTGCAACGGGAGCAGCACCATTGGCGTTGAGGTTGTCGCCCATGTTGTTGAGGAAGAGGTTGCCAAGGTCGGAGAAGAAGTCATCGTCGGTGAAGTCGTGGCTGCCAGCAGTCGCGAGAGTGCGCTCCCCAGATTTCAACAGCACCCGCCGAATGGAGCGCATGAGGGAGTGGCTGTAGGGGACGTTGCGGCCGCCGAATGGAGCGCAGGAGTAGCACACGAAGCAGTAGATAGTGTCCTTACTAGTAATCCCTAGTCTCTATCTATCTATATCTATATATATCCACTCTTATAGAAAACCGAGTTGGTGATGATGGTATGCCTGCCATCTTGTAATATAGACTGTCCGATCTATATCTGACGGATAGAAAGCCAACTATGACAATTTTACAAAAGATACCCGCACCTCTCTCCACATTTATAGATAAGGCCTTGCCTCGTTCATCCTTATCTCCCACAACCTCGTGCTCCTCCCTATGTCTCTATCTCTACTACTTTTTTATAACAAATCGAATAGTGTTGCGCCGTCCACTGCACGCCCGGCTGAACATGCCTCCTCGCCTCCATCATCACCAACTGAGTCTTTTATAGCAGTAGGAGTAGAGAAAAAACCGAGTTGGTGATGACGGTGTGCCGTGCAATGCACGGGCATCTTGCTATTTTTTTTGCATATAAGTCCAAACACCACGTAGACACGGTCTTTGAGCACGGTTCGTAGTCGTTCCAGGCTCGGGAGTTAAAGTTTTTAACTATTTTAGATTAGAATATACTACTCCTCTGGTGCTAGTAGTAGAGCAGAGTCCTACTTTACTACTCTACTCTAGCAAGCTAGGGCATAGTACTGTAGTAGGTACTGTAGGGAGTACCAGTACTGTGATCACTCAAGCAAGTTGTCTGGCATCGATACGACCCTACGCTGCTGGTATGTGTCTCGTAAGTCAAGCGGCGTGTTGTAGTCATCGTCACCTGTCCACTTCCCGTAGCACATATTCTCTTCTCCATCTTTGTCCGCACATAATCTCGTCCAAGCTTCCATCCCCTCTAAGGCGCCTCCCCCCCCTCGTCCAAAACCCAAGAACTAACAATGGCAGAACCGAGCAGCGTCCGCCGAAAGAGTGGCTGGAATTCTCTCCCCATGGAGGTAATCAAGCTCATTGTTTCGCGTGTGGACAATCTCAGTACCATGCCGCTCGCCGCGTGCTCGTCGGGGTTGTACCGTTTACTCAAAGCCCTCAGGCCGGAGCTTTTTAAGCCAGCTCCTTGCTTGCTGATGCCGCCTGATCTTCAGAAACAGCGTCTCATGCAGCATAACGATCGTAGGGTGGCGAGCATCAACCCCCTTCACTGCGATCTGATCCCCGTCAGACTCAGCTACATTAACGGTATGTACTGGGTCGGCATGAACATGTCTTGGATGGTGCTCATCGACGGTCGCGGCAGCTGGATGCTCGTGGAGGTCTACACCCAGTGATTGATCACCCTTCCTTCGATTAACACTGCACTGCTTTGGCACCGTGGCCCAGAATACTCGGAATCTTACAGTAGCCAACATGATACCAAGTTTGATTTTCTCAAGGTTGTAATCTGCCAAGTGCCCACAAGATCTGCGAATTATAAAGATTTCAGGCTAATTGCGTTCTTCAACCGCGGTCTCGCCTATCTGACAGGTCACTGCGGTAAGTGGATAAATCTGCACGTCCATCGCAGGATCATACATCCTCCATGGTTCTCTGATGCCATTGAACACAAGGGCTTCATTTACGCTGTCGACTCCTTCTATCGCTGGACGTATTGCTGGCCTACTCCAGTCATCGCTACAAATGGCTGTTACAGCAGTATGTTACTTTGATATGATATCATGATGGCTTGCTTATATTATTGTCAACATTTACTAAAAAAATATTCATGCTCATAACATGCTGTTCTTAAGATTGACTAAATTAAGAGACCTTTTTTATTTGACTCCAACTTGATATGATGTTGTAGGCCGCCTGGTGTCCCTACCCTTCCTAATCCCAGAACCTTTCAAAGAAAAGCGGCATGGTAGTTGCAGGTGGTTCCTGGTTTGATCAGACGACGGCGAAAGATTGACGATCGTTCGCACGTATCGGACGTGTTGTTTCGCGGAATACAATCACAGTCACTGCAAGGTCTTTGAGCAGGATCCCAGCTTCTCCGAGCCTTCAGGAATTTTTGAATGGAGGCTGATAAGTAGTCTTGGTACACGCTCTCTGTTTGTCGGACTGAATTATCCGATTAACCAGGAGATAACCAACGGCAAGGATCATGATGGCAGCGCGGTTTCGTTCATCAGGCAAAACTGTGTGTACACAGCGTACCATGCGTCTCTGCATGAACCATATCCTAATATGTGCCACCACGCTCTGCAGCCCAAAGTAGGAGAGAGAGTCGCAAGTATCAGACTTCGACCTGCTGGCTGGAGTTTCCCCCGTCAGGCACCCATCTGGTTCAAGCCGTCAGCCAATCTCCACAGCTTAATAAATAGTAACGTCTAACTTAGCCAGTTAGTTAGATGCGTACACTTGGTGTAGTAGGATCTTTATTTAGTTTGATGCATACACTTGTTCTTTTTTGGTAGCCCTTTTGTATTGATGGCTGATGTTTGGTTTGGAAGAGAGAGCTGCGTCTTCACTCTTCCGGCCTGCTTACTGCTTCTGTTGCACCCCCAGCCCTGGTTGCTGCTGCTGCTGTTTTAAATGTACAACCAGTAGTATATTTCGTCTGTTGGTTGAATAAATGTGTTGTTTTGGAAGTCGTTGCATGGTTCGATCCTTTAGTGCCCCATACTGTACGTAGCTCATACTATTTTTCATACGGAACACATTTTCCACTTGTTGATAACATGCAGCCCACTGATGAAGGCCCAATAGAGAAGCCCATAATTAACTTGAAGGGAGGCTCTCACATGAATACGGCCCAGGTACATGCTCATGGTCCCATAAACATAAATAATTAAATAAATAAATAAAGCTAAATGCTCATGCACCAGTTCTTTGGGAAAATAGGTAGCCCAGTATTTCTTTCTGAAGAATACTCAAGCTAGGCCTATTTGTTTTCTCCGAATTACTGGGCTGCAAATCTTTCAAGACAAGGAGGGATGCATTCCATCCTGGCCAAAGACTATGGTCAATGTCTGTTAACAGTAATATCAAAAGGGTTTGAAAATTCCAAAAAATTTATAGCAAATGGGATATTAGTTTTTTTTTATTTTGTTCTTCACTGATATCTTATACGTATTTCATTGGATTTAAAATGACATAGTACTAATTTATTTTTAAATTTGTTTTAGTATGGCTATTAATTTTTGGATTAAGAATGTTTCGTTCCCCAGAAAAAATTTGCGAATTTTCAAAATTTACCACATATTTAGTTAATTTTTTGACCCTGGTACTGACCAGAAAATGGCGGGCAATTTTAAAAATGGAAAACGGGCTGCAATAAATTCCATATGAATTAGAAAATGAGTAAAATTATAAAAATAATAGCAAATGGGTTGTACACGGCACATATTTCGAGGCTGACTTGTTTACGCAAGGCTTTGTCAGTGAACACACGATTCTAGTAGCAGTGACTGTTGGATGTCCATCCAACAGCCGACGTGCTTCTTCAATCTCTGATCTTCCTGCTCCAGCCGCCTAAACTAGCGTCGGTGGGACTGCCTGCTCCCTCCTCTTGTGGCCCGCTGTGATACCGTGCAGGCTTCCCCGGCCCACCCTACTCCCTCCGCTAGCCTGGCCGCACGCAATCAACTGCCTCCTTATTACGCGAAAAAAATGATTCCTCCCACTGACAACTGGGGCGCACGGGTTGGGAGGCTGACCTGTGGGCCTACTATGTTGACGCCTATGTAGGGCTTGTCAACTTAGTCAAAAACGATTCTAGCAGCAGTTACCGTTGGATTTGAATCGAACGGTCCTGCTGCTTCTTCAATCACTGCTCTTCTTGCACAGCCGCCCAAACCAGCGCCGGGGAGACCGCCTGCTCCTGCCTCCAGTGGCGGGCTGTGCTGCCGTTGAGGCCTCATCGCCCCCTACTACTCCCACTGCTAGCCAGGCCCTGCGGCGACGGCAGCCTCACACAGCAGCCGAACCAGTGAACCCTCGTACTCCTCTACGCGTGGGCATCAACTGTCGCGTCTTCCCCGGCTCCGCGTCATCCCCTTCCTAGGCCTCGCCGTCGTCCACCGCCTTGGTGCTCTCGGCGCGGCGTGGTCAATGTGGTCAACGACATACCATCGGAAGAGTACTGTAGGTGGAGAGGCTGATAGTTGGGTCCACGGCCACAGCCCAGTTTTTTTGTGATTTGCCAAGTAAGTCGCTTTGTCATGCCAGTTGGGCTGCAAATCTTTCAAGACGAGGAGAGCTTTCATTCGGCTGGCCGAGAAAATTGCCCGTCAGTAATGAGAAATGGGTTGTACATTTTTAAAACACATCAAACTGGCAATTAGTTTCAAATTACATTAATTTTTTTGCGTGAAGAATTTGTTGGATTTTATATTGATAAACATTTATTTTTAAAATCAGTTTGAATGTGAGTCAAATTTTTGGTATTAAAAACAGTTCGGACCGCACCGAAATATGCAAAATTTCGTATAATTTTTTAACCGTGGCCACAGTATGGGTTGTAATGCTAACAAAAAGAATATGGGCTCCAAAAAAACCTTAAGAATTAGCAAATGGGCTGTAAATTATTAGAAATAATGGCAGATGAGATGTATGCTGTTTTCCGCAGATTTGAGGCTTTCCTAAAAAAAAGGTTGACGCTTCTTCAATCTCTGCTCTTCCTGCTTCTTCAATCCAGCGGCCGTCGTGCTTCTTCAATCTCTGCTCTTCCTGCTCCAGCCGCTCAAACAAGCGCCCGCGGGACTGCCTGCTCACTCCTCCCCGCGGCCGGCTGTGCTGCCGCGCAGGCCTCACTGCCCACCGTACTCCCATCGCTAGCCTAGCCATCCCTCTGCTCACTCACACCTGCTGTTATTCTCCGGCGACAGCAGACGAACCAGTAAACCCTCGTACAATCGTACTCCCCTCCGCGTGGGAAACAACTGCCGAGTCTTTCCTGCCTCCATGTTGTTCCCTTCCTAGGCCTCGCCGTCGTCCACCGCCCTGGTGCTCTCGGCGCGGCCTGGTCAACGTGCTCAACGACCGACATGCATCTGAAGTGGACTGTACGTGGAGAGGCCGACAACTGGGTCCACGGCCGCATGCAAGGAAATGCCTCCTTATTATGCGCAAAATAATGATTCCTCCAGATGACATCAGGGACCCACCGAAAGGGCCTCTGTATTTCGCGAAAAAAACGTTACTGCCAGTGACAGCTCGGACCCATCAGCTATATCTTCGCACGCAAGGAAGTGCCTTCTTATTACGCACAAAAAAATGAATACTCCCCCTGTTAGCTGGGACCCAGTATAGTGGCAGGCTGACTTGTGGGCCTACTAAGTTCACGGGGACGGAGGGCTTTGTCAACTTAGTCAATATGCACGATTCTAGCTCCAGTGACCGTATGATGTCCATCCAACGGCCGTAGTGCTTCTTCAACCTCTGGTCTTCTTGCTCCAACCGCCCAAACCAGCGTCAGTCGTGCCTCGTGCTCCTGCCTCCCATGGCCGGCTGCGATGTGGCGGAGGCCTCACCGCCCCCTACTAATCCCACCGCTGGCCAGGCCATCCCTCTACTCACCCACACCCCCTGTTATTCTGCGGCGACGGCAGCCTCACACCACAGCGAACCAGTGAACCCTCGTACTCCACTACGCGTGGGCATCCACCGCCGCGTCTTCCCCGGCTCCGCGTCGTCCCCTTCCTAGGCCTCGCCGTCTTCCACCGCCCTGGTGCTCTCGGCGCGGCGTGGTCAACGTGGTCAAGGAACGGCTTCCATCGGACGTGGACTGTACGTGGAGAGGCTGACAGCTGGGTCCACGGCCGCAGCAAGGAAGTGCCTCCTTATTGCACGCAAAATAATTATTCCTCCACCTGACAGCGGGGACCCACCGGACGGGCCACCATATTTCACGAAAAAATGTTTCCCCCCTGACTGCTGGGACCCACCAGCTACACCTTCGCACGCAAGGAAGTGCGTCCGGGCAAAAAAACAAAACGATTCGCCCCCCTGACTGCTGGGACCCACCAGCTACATCTTCACACGCAAGGAAGTGCGTCCGGGCAAAAAAAACAAAACGATTCGCCCCCCTGACTGCTGGGACCCACCAGCTACATCTTCGCAGGCAAGGAAGTGCCTGACAGTCGGGACCCACCTGGTCGAAGCGTACGTAGCGTTGTCATTCTGGTTGCGAGCATTATGCGTATATATATATATATATATATATATATATATATATATATATATATATATATATATATATATATATATATATATATATATATATACTGGTGGATGTAGAGGCGCGCACATAGCATGTACACGTACGTACAGCGGCGAGGGTGCAAGAAAGAAAATATGGCCACGTACGTACATACGGGCATGGTCTCGAATGCCTACTCGCGCATACGTACATGGCTGGTTCGGAACGGAGAAACGGCGTCGTCGTCGTGTTCATGGGGAGGCAACGAAATGCGTCGTGTTCATGGGGAGGCAATGGAATGCGTCGTGTTCATAGGGAGGCAACGGAATGTGTCGTGTTCATCGGGAGGCAACAGAACGCATGGGAGCCAACCGGCTGGGTCGGAACGGAACGCGTGGTCGTGTTCATCGGGAGGGCTTGGACAGAACAGGCGATGGAAACGAGGCCTGGCGTACCGCACAACGGAGGAAACGGCCTTGTGTTCGACTGGCCACGTTCGAAATGGGATCCTGTTCATCGGGGCGGTGCAGCGTCTTGCAAAAGCGGAGAAGCGGACCTCCTACGGTCGAAACGGGGGTCCTGTTGATCGGGAGGGGTGTGGTGTACCGCAAAACGGAGGAAACGGACCTCCTATGGTCGAAACGTGGGTCCTGTTGATCGGGAGGGGTGTGGCGTACCGCAAAACGGACGAAACGGACTTGTGTTGGGCGCCACGGTCAAACCGGGTCCTTTTCGCCGGGAGGGTGCAGCGTACCACAAAACGGGACTCCACGGGATACTGTTCATCTCCACCGTCGACCTCCTCCAGCCTCCACGGGCTACCGTCGACCTCCTCCAGCCTCCACGGGCTACCGTCGACCTCCTCCAGCCTCCACGGGCTCCTGTTTATCCAGCCTCCACCGCGCGCTACTCCACCGGCTACTGTTCAACCACCCCTCCAAGGTCACCCCTCCACCGTCTACTGTTCATCCAGCCCTCCACACCACGGGGGCCTGTTCAACCACCCCCCACGGCCACCCCTCCACCGTCTACTGTTCATCCAGCCCTCCACGCCACAGGGTCATGTTCATCCAGAGGCAACGCCACCGCTCACTGTTCATCCAAAACCCCCCGCAACGCTCACTGTTCATCCAATCGATCGGCTTCAGTTAGCAGCAGTAGCGTAGGAATCGCTCGATCGGCTTCAGTTAACAGCCATAGATCAATCGCTCGGGTTCAGTAACGTGTAACCTGCAGTGCAATCGCTCGGGTTCAGTTAGAGCCCAACGCCTCGCTCGGGTTCAGTTAGAGCGAACGCCTCACAAAACACGCAGACGCGTCTGAGAGAAAGCAGCGCATCGCTCGCCCCGACCTCCCACCGTAACCGCAACTCCCGAAATTTTCCTCCCCTCGCTTCTACCATGGTTTTTCCGTCATGGGCGGCCCAAAGAATGTCATGCAGCTGCGTCTCCGGCCCGCCAGGACGAAAAGCCCATTTTCTGTCATGATTTTTGTCATAGAACTAGAGCCCACCACATCTATGATGATACCGGGTTTTGTCACAATTATCATCATAGAAGTGTCATATGTATGACATAAAAAAAATTTGTTCGGCCCAAAATGTCACGGATGTGTCTTTTTTTGTAGTGTGTCTAGGCGGCACCACCAGACGGGGACAGACCCTCCAACCTGCTGCAAAGCGATCCACCGCAGGAGCTTTGAAGCGCCGCGCCACCAAGCCCACCGGGAGAGACTAAGCCGCCGCGAGGAAGAAGGGAAGCCGCGCTAGGGGAGAAGCCCCACCGCTGCCGGCACTGCTTGGGCTTTCCCCAGCGGTGGCTCGCGGTGGCGGCGAGGGGGAGGGGAGGGTGGAGGAAGCCAATCCACTCCAGTATATCTGAGTTCAGACTCCCTAGGCAATTCAAACAGTTTCTCATTGCATGCCTAGCGCCCGGCTTCTTGTGCATGTGATAATGGCATGGAATTCATCTTGTTTCTCCATCCCACAGATTTCACACACATTGCCATCCACTATGGTTCGTCTGAATGTGTTGTGCTTTGTGGGCAAGGAATTAGTGGCCATTCTCCAACCGAAAATCTTGACCTTTTCCGGGATATTTGCCTTCGAATAACATCCCAAATGATGCGGTCACCCGGTTCCCTTGAAGAACTTGTAACCATCTCCGCTTTATTACTTTGGATCGTGTCTACAAGTTTATAGGCGCTCTTGACTGAAAAAATCCTAGATTTTTCGTAATGCCATGCTACACAATCCTCCACATTCTCTCTCGGAACTCTTAACTTGCAAATCTCATCCGCATCGAACTCATGGAAAAAAAATTTCACTAGTTCCACCTTCTACTCCTTTGTTATCGGGTCAATCAGCTGATTGACTCATCGGAGTCTTGACCTCCTTATGAAAGCAGCAACTTTTTGTCCTTCTTTCCTCGTAATCCATTGATCTCTTGTTAATTCTATGCTTCTTCCATTTACTATTACGCCAAATCAGGCCCTTTTTCAACATATCGAATCGAAACTCAATCCCCTCCATGCAGGAGAGGCATCTGATGAGAAAATCATGTATAGGAGTTTTCATTGGTGTAATATCTAGACTTTAGTACTCTTGTGCACAGGCTCTCTGGCTTAGTAAGCAGCTTCCAACCTTGCCTAGCCAAGAAGGGCCTGGTTGATCAAGTGCATATCCCGAAATCCGATACCACCATCTCTTTTTGCTTTGGTCATATCTTCCCATGACATCTAGTGAACCTTACGTTTTCCTCTTTGCCACAAGAAATCCCTGATTATTTTCTCATATTTATCATAGAAACTCTGGTTAAGCTTCAAGACACCCATTACAAAGGTAGGTAGCGATGGTGCCACTGCCTTGACATTTACTTCCTTCGCCGCCTGGGACATAAACCTCTCGTTCCAGTTGGTGCACCTTTTTCTGAATCTCTCCATGATCGGTTGGAAATTGTTGTCTTTCATTCTCCCATCAGGGGTAGGTAGTCCCAAATACTCGCTTTCAAAGAAGTCGACACTACTCCAAATATTTTATTTTATTTCCTCTATGTCCTGGCTTGGACTCACCTTGCTGAATAGTAACAAGCACTTATTTTGGGTTAGGAGCTGTCCTGTGATCTTCTGGAAGGAAACCAGCACCTTTTTCACTTTTCATTGTTTGTGTTGTCGATGCCTTGAAAAATAGAAGGCTATCATCAGCAAATAGCAGATTTCAAATTCCAGGGCTGCTCCGGGCAATCTTCAAAGGCGTGATACCTCCAGCCCTAACCTCTCTGTCAAGTAAGGTTGAGAGCCCATCAGCCACAAAAAGGAAAAGGTACGGGCTCGGCGGAGCACCTTGTCTTAGACCCCTTGATGGAGTGAAAGCTTCCAGAAGTTCCCCATTGCATCTGACAGAGAATCTGACAGTTCTGAAACATCTCATCACCTAGTTTACCCACTTGTCATTGAATCCTAGCTTCCTTGGCACCCCCTCTAAGAAGTTCCAGTCAACTCGATTATACGCTTTTGCCAAGTTAAGCTTATATGCACGATGGGTCTCTCTCCTATTTTTGTTGTGTTGTATCTTATGAAAACATTCAAAAGCAATTATCGTATTGTCCCTAATCATTCTTCCTGGTATGAAAGCGCTCTTAGTTTCAGAGAATACGTCATCAAGAAATGGATGCAATCGGTTAACCAGCACCTTTGAAATGACCTTGTATTTCACATTGCACAGGCTGATTGGGCGGAAATCCTTGATACCTTGGGGGTCGTTATTTTTAGGTATTAGGACAATCGATGTCTCATTCACTCCTTCTGGCATCACTCCATTTGCCAAAAAAACCTTAATCCCCTTTATCACGTCCTCTTTCAGTACTGCCCAGTTTCTCCGAAAAACGCACCGGAAAACCGTCTAGACCCGGAGCTTTGAGCGGCCCAATCTGAAAATGGGCGTCGCTCACCTATGTGTCCATGAAAGGTTTTGTCATAGCTTCGTTCATATAGTCCTCCATCCTCCTTGGTATTGCATCAATTAGTTTCTGTGGGTCCGTATCCTCATCCTTCTCATATAGCTTCTTAAAAAAACTGTTGATTTCTGAATGTATTTCCTCCGTTTTGTCAGCCCACAATCCATCCTCTCGTTTGAGTTTGACAATCTTATTTTTCTTTCTTCTCCAATTTGCCTTCCTATGGAAGAACTCTGTGTTACTATCCCCTTCCCGAAGCCATGCTATTTGTGATCTCTGTTTCTAGATTACTTCCTCGCGTAGCAGCCGTCATCCTTCCCGCAGCCTATGGAAGAGGTGCTTGATTAGCTTGCGAACAATTACCGGTCAGCAGGTGCTCACAACATCACGTATTATTGAGTTATATCAAACAAGTGCTTGTGAACAATTAAAGAAACATAATAAGATAATCATTTATCTAATTTAATATGGTAACTCAGTACCATTTTGCTCTAAGGCTTTTCACCATCAGTTTTTAGATCGACATGGCGATCTTTATTTTTGCAAAGAAAACTCCATCAGAAGTTTCACCAAGCCATAATCAATGCAGACTTGAATACAACTGAGAGTTAACTAAATGTGTGGTCTTATCAAACCTTGCATGGCAGCCAGGTTGCCGAGTCAGACAAAACATAGTACATTTATGTTGCTCTTTCTATAAAGAGGGGGAGAATGAGTGCTTGTCGAGAAGCTAACTGACCTGAAGTTCGTTTCACCAAGGTTAATTTTGAGTGCCTTTAGTAGGACAAGGCCTGGGAGGCATCCGAGAATGCAGGCCTTCATGATCTTCATTTGTCACGACATCATTGTTTCTTCATCTATAGACAACCGTATTACAAGACTCCCAATGGCATTCCATTTTCACTACCTCTCTGCGAAATAGGTGTAATTTCGTTCCAGTCCTTCCTCTTATAAAAATATGGTGAACAAAAAAGTTGTAATTTCTACTACCAACCAAGGATGTCCTGGAGCATGGCGGTGCAGCTGTACAACTTTGGTCAAACTGGTATATGTCAAACTAGATTAGCTCTTGCAATGCTCTATAGGTATAGTGATTTGTGGGTTTTACTTTGGGAGTAATAATATGTGATTGTTTATTTGATTTATATACATTTGACCTCAAATTAACTCTTAGTTTGCATATGTAGGTGTGGTTTACTTAGTGCCTTCCTGTCCCCGTCCTAACCACTGTCGATCCCCCGCACCGTCCCGTCGCTGGCACCACCTTGGTGAGCCTCTTGTTCTTATCTTTTTTATATAAAAAATCATGTTTGCGTGATTCAGATATGTAGTTACTTGTATGATATTGATATCCGTCCCCGTCGATCCTCGTCCGGTTTATGATTCAGATGTGGTATATTCTCTTTTATAACTATTCGTTGCATTTCGTGTTTATGACAAATTATGCCCATCAAGTTGACATAGATATTTTTATCTAGGAGGTATGTGAACCGAAAATTCCAACTGACCCTCTTGTCGAGAGGTTAAATTTAGTTGAAAAAGAAAACGAGCATTTGAAAGAAAAATTGAGAAGAATTGAAGAAGAGAAGATGAAACTAGAGTTGTATGTTGCCAATGTCGTCAATGATCACAAGATCAAGATGGAGAAAATGCGCTTGAAGATTAGAAAATATGTCATTGATAGTGAGGTTTGGTATCATTATGCTGGTGTATCAATTGTTACCTTAGTTGCGATCTTGATCGCATTTGTTGTTGCATTTAAATGCTTTACCTAGAGAGTTTGTATGTTGTTTTATGAGAATAAGTGTGTATGAACTTTATGTGTGAACTTGTATTAATTTGGTCTTTTCGGTGTTGTGTAATGAAGATGATTCGGCAATGGATGTACGATGACCGATGCACTCCCCAATTTGTTAATGAAGTGCGTATTTTCTGCTTGCAGCTGAGGCAAACAAGCGGGCGGATGGTTTTATGCATTGTCTGTAAGAATGATCGGAAGTACTCTAAGTCAAGAACCATTCACGTCCATCTGTTTGAGTCTGGTTTCATGCCCCACTATAATGTTTGGGCCAAGCATGGAGAAATAGGGGTTATGATGGAAGATAATGAAGAAGAAGAGGACGACGACAACTATCCTGGCCATGGGTTCCCTGAATACGATGGTACAACAATGGGGGAAGAAGTTGAGCCGACAATGCGGGAAGAAGCTGAAGAAGAGGCGTCAGATGGTATTATGCAAAATGAAGATGTATGAAATGAAAAAAGTTGGACGCTATGGCATTGGGTTCAATGACCCAAATACCATTAATGAAAAGACATGCTTACAAGAATATGATCGACCATACACAGAGAAAAGTTTGCTATAGTTCTTGAAGCACCTAAATACCTAACTAGTAATACTACTTATATATATACATGAGAACATTCGAATGATGACGTCTGAAAGGAGCAGAAATGATAGAGACCAATGGGTACGTTTGCCAGAACACTATTCACAATTTTAACATCATTATCTAATATATATGCACACAAATAATACATGCATATTGATCTCCTTGTTTAAAGATGAAGGAGATGTGGGATAAGCTCCTACCAGAGGATTGCGTACAAACAATTCAAGAGGAAATAGCGGGATTTTTGCTCGACCAGGTCGTAGATCCCAAAGGAGAATACTATTACAAGCTGTAATGCCTCCATGTAATGATCTACAAATTGTAGGAGAAATTTTATATACCAAATGGCATATATATACATGTGTATGTGAATGGTCGTGCGAGAAATTCGATGATATATATATGATCGGTTCTATGAGAAATTCTATTTATATATATGCATAACGTGTACAATATGTAGTAGCGTAAAATATGTTTGAAATGAAAAAGAATTAAATGGAAAACTCAAAACTAAAAGGAAAAATAAATCCTAAACCCATAAACCCCTAAACCTTTTAGTCTCGGTTGGTGTAACCAACCAGGACTAAAGCCCCCCCCCCCCGGCGCGAGCTCGTTGCACGTGGTGGGCCTTTGGTCCCGGTTCGTGATGAATTTAGTCCCCACCCTTTAGTGCCGGTTGCAAAACCGGCACTAAAGGTCCTTACGAACCAGGACAATAGCCTGATTCAGCAATAGTGCAACATCCACCCTTAAAAGGAGTACTATCATATCCCGAAGGGATAAGAACAAGATTCCTAAATAGGGGGGGGGGGGTAGGCATCGGTGGGGAAGGAAAGGAGCGATTTCCTTCATCCCCCCTTAGACAACGACCCTAGAGGCTTGGAGTGCAAGCCACCAGCCCCCTCCACGCCTATAAAAGGTGGGGAGGCGTTGGTGGCAGCCACCCTTCGACCCTTGCCCGTCTCCCTCCCGTTACACCTCCTCCACCTTGCGCAGATGCTTAGCGAGGCCCTGCTGCAGTTTCGCTGTTCCGACCACCACCACATCGTTGTGTTGGTCCAGATCTTATCTACCTCCTCTCCCTCACTTTCTGGATCAAGAAGGAGAGGGCGCTGCTAAGTCGTACGTGTGCTAAACACAGAGGTGCTACACGTGCGGTACTAGATTGAATTGGATCATGATTGGATCGTGAAGAGTATGACTACATTAACTGCGTCACGACGCTAATGCTTTCCATCTACAAGGGCACGTAGACACACTCCTGTCTCGTTGCTATACTTCTCCATAGATAGATCTTGGGTGTTTCGTAGGATTTTTTTATTTTCATGCTTCGTTCCTGATAACCCACAAGTGAAGGGGATCAGTTGTGGCCTCTTTCGATAAGTAAGAGTGTCGAACCCAACGAGGAGCTAAAGGTAGAAAAAATATTCCCTCAAATTCTATCGACCACCGATACAACTCTACGCACGCTTTACGTTCGCTTTACCTAGAACAAGTATGAAACTAGAAGTACTTTGAAGGTGTTGTAGGATAGGTTTGTAAGATAATAAAGAGCACGTGAATAAAAACTAGGGGTTGTTTAGATAAAGAAACAACTAAGTTAGTTTTAGTAAAGAGCTTTTTGTCACAAGAAAGTTATTTGTCCCTAGGCAATCGATAACTAGACCAGTAATCATTACTACAATTTTATATGAGGGAGAGGCATAAGCTAACATACTTTCTCTCCTTGGATCATATGCACTTATGATTGGAACTCTAGCAAACATCCGTAAATACTAAAGATCATTATGGTAAAACTCAACCATAGGATTATAAGGTATCAAGTCCTCTTTATTCCCATATGCGAACAACCTACTTACTCGGGTATGTGCTTCTGTCACTCACGCCACCCACCATAAGCAAATCATGAACATATTGCAAACCCTACAGCGGGGACCCCTCACGCTTGTGCGACAGGAGAGCACCATAGGACAGCACCAATAATAAAACATACAACTCAAACCAATCATGATCACCCATCAACCCATAGGACAAAACAGATCTACTCCAACATCATAGGATAGCTATACATCATTGGGGAATAATATATAGCGTTGAGTGATACGTCTCCAACGTATCTATAATTTTTTATTGTTCCATGCTGTTATATTATCAATCTTGGATGTTTTATAATCATTTTATAGTCATTTTATATCATTTTTTGGTACTAACCTATTGACATAGTGCCAAGTGGTAGTTGTTGTTTTCTACATGTTTTTACATCGCAGGAAATCAATATCAGATGGAGTCCAAATGCAACAAAATTTTACGGAGATTTTTTATGGACTAGAAGACACGTAATGGGACCTGGCTGCGCCTGGGGGTGCTTCGAGGAGAGCATAACCCACCAGGGCGCGCCAGGAGGCCCAGGCGCGCCCTGGTGGGTTGTGCCCACCTCGGGTGCCCCCTGGACCGCCTCTTTGCTCTATAAATACCCCAATATTCCAGAAACCCTAGGGGAGTCGACGAAAATCAATTCCAGCCGCCGCAGAGTCCAGAACCACCAGATCCAATCTAGACACCATCACGGAGGGGTTCACCACTTCCATTGGTGCCTCTCCGATGATGCGTGAGTAGTTCTTTGTAGACCTTCGGGTCCGTAGTTTGTAGCTAGATGGCTTCCTCTCTCTCACTGAATTCATAATACAATGGTCTCTGGAGATCCATATGATGTAACTCTTTTTGCGGTGTGTTTGTTGGGATCTGATGAACTTTGAGTTTATGATCAGTTATACCTTTTTATATCCATGAAAGTTATTTGAGTTTCTTTGATCTCTTATATGCATGATTGCTTATAGCCTCGTATTTCTTCTTTGATATTTGGGTTTTATTTGGCCAACTTGATCTATTTATCTTGAAATGGGAAGAGGTGCTTTGTAGTGGGTTCGATCTTACGGTGCTTGATCCCAGTGACAGAAGGGGAACCGACACGTATGTATAGTTGCTACTAAGGATAAAACGATGGGGTCTATCTCTACATAGATAGATCTTTTCTACATCATGTCATCATTCTTATTGCATTACTCCGTTTCCCCATGAACTTAATACACTAGATGCATGCTGGATAGCGGTCGATGTGAGGAGTAATAGTAGTAGATGCAGGCAGGAGTCGGTCTACTAATCTTGGACGTGATTCCTATATAATGATCATTGCCTGGATATCATCATCATTATTTGAAGTTCTATCAATTGCCCAACTGTAATTTGTTCATCCACCGTTTTCTATTTTTTCTCGAAAGAAGCCACTAGTGAAATCTACGCCCCCAGGTCTCTTTCTCATATTATTTGCCTTTGCGATATACTTTTCCTTTGCTTTTATTTTCAGATCTATTAAACCAAAAATACAAAAAATACCTTGCTACAATTTATTCTTATATTGGCATTCGATCTATCAATCTACTATAATTTTATTCACGCCCATTTGCCTATCTTGGGGCACCGTACCCGAAAGGGATTGACAACCCCTTTTACACGTCGGGTTGCGAGTATTTGTTCTTTGTGTGCAGGTGATGTATATGTTGTGTTGCTTGGTTCTCCTACTGGTCCGATAACCTTGGTTTCATCACTCAGGGAAATACCTACCGTCGCTGTGCTACATCATCCCTTCCTCTTTGGGGAAATACCGATGTAGTTCTAGCAGACAGGAGCTTTCTGGCGCCATCATTAGAGAGAGATCAAAAGGAATTTCTAGCGCCGTTGCCGGGGATGATCTTCAACATATACAAGGTTCCTAATCACAAATCTCATATCCTCGCAATTTACATTATTTGCCATTTGCCTCTTGTTTTCCTCTCCCCCACTTCACAAAAATTTGCCTTTTTATTCGCCCCTCTTTTCCGTTTGCCGTTTTCTTGTCAGACCTATTCTTTTCTTGCAATCATGAGTGATTTCGGTATGGCACCAACAGATGATGGCCTAACTCCTAAGATTGGATATCCGGGCTATTTGGATGCTAAAACTTTTATTTTGGGGGCAAGGGAATGTTATGGGAAAAGAACGTATCCAAGAATTTTTCAATTGTGTTGGATATCTAAGTCTTGATGATGCTCCTATACTTAGAACTACTAGATCTTATGCAGATGCTATTTCAGCACTAGTTCTGAAACTTGAAAGTAAATTTATCCGTACTCATTCCACCTTGCAAAGATTGTATTTCCAACTTCCTGTTATAAAGAATCCTAAGGCCAAAAAGTTGGCCACTCTCGTTCTTATGAATGAGTTTGACTACATACTATGGGAAGCTAGGGAAATCTTTGATTTTTATGGAATGAATCATGAAAAACCAGTGATAGATGAAATTATTTACAATAGTGATTATGCGCTAAGGCATTTGCTTGGGGATAATAAAATCTTTGATGAGAATCTTAAAAAAGGAAGTCCCCGTTTTAGACATAATCCAACAAGTTTTGAATAATGTTAACCAAGATCACTCTTGGATTGTTGTGGGAAACCAAAGGGGATATGATGAAAACCAACTTAGGAATGCTAAGCTTTCTATGGATAATATGTTTTATGTTGTGTTTACAAAACCCCATGATGAAAACACCTCTAAGGAAATTAAGAACAAGGATGACAACACTTAGATCCTTGCTTTATGCCTAGCTTTTTGGGAGGCAACGCAATGAATAAAATTTATTTTTGCCTTTTGCTTTCTGTTCTTGAGTGTTTGCGCAATTATGCTACTATTATGATTGTGTTTTTTTGGTTTTAATTAGTGTTTGTGCCAAGTAAAGCCTTTAGGATCTTCTTGAGTAATAGTTGTTTGATTTTGCTGAAAAACAGAAACTTATGCACTCACGAAAATAATTTTCATAAATCATAGAAAAGTAATTTTGCCCTGATTCTTTCTGAATAAGATTAATATACAAATTTCTCAGGTCTTCCTATTTTTTCAGAATTTTTGGAGTTACATAAGTATTCGGAATATACAGATTGCTACAAACTGTTCTGTTTTTAACAGATTCTGTTTTATTTGCGTTGTGTGCTTGTTTTGATGGCTCTATGGTTTTCTTTGATGAGTGTTTGCCACAGAGAAGTTGGAATACAGTAGATATAATACAAAAACAAAATATGAATAGGTTTCAACAGTACTTATGGTAGTGGTTTGCTTTCTTATACTCACGGATCTCACGAAGATTTTGTTGAGTTTTGTGTGATTGAAGTTTTCAACTTTTGGGTTATCTTACGATGGATGAAGGAATAAGGAGTAGAAGAGCCTAAGCTTGGGTATGCCCCAGAATCCCAAGCTATTATCCAAAAATGAGCAAACAACTAAGATTAGGGATGTCCCCGAGGGGCATCCACTCTTTCTTCTAACGACCATCGGTATTTTACTCGAAGCTATATTTTTATTCGTCACATACTATGTGTTTTGCTTGGAGCGTATTGTACGATATGAGTCTGTGCTTGTTTTATTTTGTGTTTTTAGTCTTGGTTCCTTGCTGGACACACCTATTTGAGAGAGCCAAAATTATGCTATGACTTGTTAGAATTGCTCTCAATGCGTTCTGGCGCCACCGGGAGAGAGGGGGAGAGAGCCCCCCTCCTTCTTCTTCCTTGACCATCCCCCTAGATGGGAGAAGGGTTTCCCCTCTGGTCCTTGGCCTCCATGGTGACGGAGGGGCGAGATCCCATCTGAGATTGGATCTTTCTCTCTGTTTCCTTATGTTTCCGCGCTCCCCGATTCTGGCCTTTCACCATTTCTTAAATTATAGGAGATCCATAACTCCGATTGGGCTGAAATTTTAACACGATTATTATTAGGATATTAGCTTTCTTGCACCATAAGAAGGGAACCAACCGCCTTATGGGGTGGCCACAAGGGCCCATGGCGCGCCCTACCCCCTGGGGTGCGCCCCCCGCCTTATGGCCCCTTCGGGTATCGTCTCATGTTGATTCCACTTCCCAAAATTCACATATATTCAAAAAAATCTCTGTAAGTTTTTATCCCGTTTGGACTCCGTTTGGTATGGATTTTCTGCAAAACAAAAAACATGCAACAAACAGGAACTGGCACTAGGTACTGGATCAATATGTTAGTCCCAAAAATACTATAAAAATTTGCTAAAAGTATATGAAAGTTGTAGAATATTGGCATTAAACAATCAAAAATTATAGATACGACGGAGACATATCAGCATCCCCAAGTTTTTCCTGCTCGTCCTCGAGTAGGTAAATGATTAAAAATATATTTTTTATGTGGAATGCAACCTAGCATAATCTTGATCATATAATCTAATCATGGCATGCATATGAAGACACGAGTGATTCAAAGCAATAGTCTATCATTTGACATAAATACAATAATACTTCAAGCATACTAATAAAGCAATCATGTCTTTCTCAAAATAACATGGCCAAAGAAAGTTATCCCTACAAAATCATTTTGTCTGGCCATGCTCCATCTTCATCACACAATGTCTTTCATCATGCGCAACCCCGATGACAAGCCAAGCAATTGTTTCATACTTTTAATGTTCTCAAGCCTTTTCAACTTTCACACAATACATGAGCATGAGCCATTGATATAGCACTATTGGTGGAATAGAATATGAGGGTGGGGTTTGTGTGGAGAAGACAAAAAGTAAGAATGTCTCACATCGACGCCGCTAATCAATGGGCTATGGAGAAGCCCATCAATTGATGTCAATGCGAGGAGTAGGGATTGCCATGCAACGGATACACTAGAGCTATAAGTGTATGAAAGCTCAAACTGAAAACTAGGTGGGTATGCATCCAACTTGCTTGCTCATGAAGACCTCGGGCATTTGAGGAAGCCCGTCATCAGAATATCCAAGCCAAGTTCTATAATGAAAATTCCCACTAGTATATGAAAGTGATAACTCAAGAGACTCTCCATATGAAGAACATGGTGCTACTCTGAAGCATAAGTGTGGTAAAAGGATAGTAGCATTGCCCCTTCTCTCTTTTTCTCTCATTATTTTGTTTTCTTTTTTTTTTCTCCTTTTTTGGCCTCTTTTTTATTTTATTTTATTTTTATTTTTCGTCCGGAGTCTCATCCCGACTTGTGGGGGAATCACAGACTCCATCATCTTTTCCTCACTGGGACAATGCTCTAATAATGATGATCATCACACTTTTACTTACTTACAACTCAATATTGCAACTCGATACTAGAACAAAATATGACTCTATATGAATGCCTCCGGCGGTGTACCAGGATGTGCAATGATCTAGCGTAGCAAAGATATCAAAAAAAGGGACAAGCCGTGAAATATCATGCTAGCTATCTCGATCATGCAAAGCAATATGACAATGAATGCTCAAGTCATGTATATGATGATGATGGAAGTTGAATGGCAATATATCTTGGAATGGCTATGGAAATGCCATGATAGGTAGGTATCGGGCAGGGCCGGTCCTGAGATTTTGGGGGCCCGGGGCGAAACTAAAACATGGCCCCTTAATGTATATGTACAAATATATATATAGATATACATATATATATACATATATATATATATATATATATATATATATATATATGTAAGTATATTGATATGCTCAGGCAAAGTTACAAAGCCACACAACATACAAGATCAACTAATATAATTTTACTAATTATTATGGCATACTCACAAACCAATAATTTTCTAGTACAGTCTATCCTTAGGTAATGTAGAATCATTTGATTATCAATGGTCATATTGTAACAATGAACTAAAAGTGTGTCTCGAAAATTATGACAACAAATCTTGGAGACATGGCTAAAGGGAAACCTATGATTGAAGTGCTCAGACAAGAAAAGTGAGGCAAGTGATGCAAAAAAATCATTATGAATATTTGGACCTACGTTCTCCAAGACATGTATACAAGTCTGATGTTCTTATGCAAAAAGTGAGCAGCCATGAGTAAGTTAGTACTGCCAGTACAACGCTCACTTGCGCTAGTTAATACCAACTTAACAGTAAACGGCAAAAAATAGACACGGAATATATTAATCAGCTAGATATTTGAAGAGAAAATGCAGTCTTACCTTCCGTCAGGGGGGCAGCCACCAAGAGCATGGACTTCAACCACGCAGCAGCAGCAGCAGCGACTACAGGCAGAAGCTTTGCCATGAGAGGCAACCTGTGTCCGCGGATGACAACAACAAGACCATCGCAAGTTCATAATCCTGATGCCCGCGGCGGATGGAAAGCCGAAAGAACTCAAAGAAGCACGAGGAAGAGCGGACCGGCGGCGGCATCGTGGATAGTCAGATCGGAAGGATGAATCGAGGTTGGAATAGGCCCTGATTAATCGCGACCTAATTTTCAGCGTGGCTTCAGAGCGACCTCAGCAGCTGCGCTAATACAGAGCACTTTGGCCCAAGCCCAGTACAAAGGACGACGTCCTGGGGGCCCCCTCGGCCTCGGGGGCCCGGGGCGGCCGCCCCCCCTGCCCCCCCTCAGGGCCGGGCCTGGTATCGGGGCTGTTTTGAGAAACATATAAGGAGGCTTATGTGTGACAGAGCGTATCATATCACGGGGTTTGGATGCATCGGTGAAGTTTGCACCAACTCTCGAGGTAAGAAAGGGCAATGTACGGTACTGAAGAGGCTAGCAATGGTGGAAGGGTGAGAGTGCGTATAATCCATGGACTCAACATTAGTCATAAAGAACTCACATACTTATTGCAAAAATTATTAGCTATCGAAACAATGTACTACACGCATGCCCCTAGGGGGATAGATTGGTAGGAAAAGACCTTCTCTCGTCCCCGACTGCCACTCATAAGGAAGACAATCAAAAATAAATCATGCTCCGACTTCATCACATAACGGTTCACCATACGTGCATGCTTCGGGAATCACAAACCTCAACACAAGTATTTCTACCAATGCACAATTACTCACTAGAATGAATCTAATATCACCATCTTTATATCGCAAAATGATTGCAAGGAATCAAACATATCATATTTAGTGATCTACAAGTTATGTAGGATTTTATGACTAACCACGTGAATGACCAATTCCTGTTGACCCTCTAAATAGATATAAGTGAAGTAAGAGAGTTTAATTCTTTCTACAAAAGATATGCCCATGCTCTAACAAATATAATTGAAGCAAAAGAGCATTCTGCAAATGGCGGTTTTTTATGTGAAGAGAAACAGGCAATCCAAACTTCAAATGATATAAGTGAAGCACATGAAGCATTCTATAAAGCCATACTCAAAAGATATAAGTGAAGAGCATGAAGCATTCTATAAATCAACCAGGGACTATCTCATACCAGCATGGTGCATTATTAAAAGAAAAAACAATCACACGACGCTCCAAGAATTTACGCATATCATGTGACGTATAAAAATATAGCTCCAAGTAAAATTACCGACGATTGTTAGAAGAAAGAGGGGATGCCTTCCGGGGCATCCCCAAGATTACTGGCTTGGGAGTCCTTGAGTATTACCTTGCGGTGCCTCGGGCATCCCCAAGCTTAGGCTCTTGCCACTCCTTATTCCTTCATCCATCACCATCTCGCCCAAAACTTGAAAACTTCAATCACACAAAACTTAACAAAACCCTCGTGAGATCCGTTAGTATAATAAAGCAAATCACCACTTCAATTACTGTTGCAAACCCATTCATATTTTATTTTTTTCATTGTAGCTACTGTATTATAACTTCTCCATGGCTTACACCACCGATAAAATCGATAGTTTCATAAAAATTAGCAAAACAATGCATCAAAAACAGAATATGTCTTAAACAGGACAGTCTGTAGCAATCTGAACATCTACCATACTTCTCTAACTCCACAAATTATGAAAAAATAGGAAAAAAGAAAAACAATTGTATAGAAGTACTGTGCAAAAAGTTTCAGAAACATTTAACTTTCCAGTAAAAAATGAAAATTCACGCACTACAGCCAAAGTTTCTGTTTTTGCACTGCACACACCAAACAATCAATCTAATCATCCTAAAGACAAATCTTGGCACATTATTTTTATGATAAAATGGATTTGTACAAGGTGATATTTATTTTTGTTGAAAATTTTCTGTAATCGAGATTAACAAAGTTTCCATGGGCATGAACAAAGTTTAAGGACGTCCCCCACTTCAACGGTGTTCGTCTTTCTTACTTTCACTTTTCTTTTTGAAAAGTTTTAGGTTCCCCTCTTTATTTTTTTGTTTTAAACTTTATAAAAGCACACAACAGAATAAAATGACTCTCTAAAACTTTCGGGTTGTCTCCTTGGCAACGCTTTCTTTAAAGCCATTAAGCTAGGCATATAGTGCTCAAGTAATGGATCCACCCGGATCCCAAAGTATATCAAAGCCAATTTTAACTAACAATATTGTAATTTAGTATTGAGAACAATGTAATATATATCATGCAATGAAGAAGTTTAACTCCCTTCCTATGCATCGGCATGTCATAGAAGAACAATTCATGCACATCAAGTAAAGGCCAATACATAGCATAAATAGTTTCTTGCAATTTTATCTTATTGGAAACATAGAGAGGCGGAGATGTAGTTTCTCTCTCATAATAATTGCAAGTAGGAGCAGCAAGCACATGCATAATATATCTTTCAAAATCATCATGTGCAATAGTAGAACACAACCCACCAATATAATCCTTAATAAGCGCAAACTTCTCCGATATAGTGTAATTTCGAGAATTCAAAAAGATAATAGGACTATCATGCGAGGGTGCAATAGTAACAATTTCTTTCATAACATAAGGAACTATAGAAAGTTCATCTCCATAATCATCACTTATATTGGCATCATGGCCACAAGCATAACAAGCATCAATTTCATCAAAAAGGGATATTTCAAACGAATCCAAGCGATCATAGCAATCATCCTTCGGTAAGCATGAAGGGAATTTAAACAATGTATGAGTTTTAGAGTTACTCTCATTAGAAGGTGGACACGGGTAGCTAATCCGCCCTTCCTCCTTTTGTTCTTCGCTCTCCTCATCATCTTCTTCATCTAATGAGCTCACATTGTCATCAATTTCTTCTTCCATAGTTTCCTGCAAAATATTAGTATCTTCTTGGAAAGTGGAGACTTTCTCAATAAACGCATCAATATAGGCATTATATTCATAATTTTCATAGCAATATTTAAGTATAGGAAAAATTTCAGGCCTATAAACATCATCATCAAAAGCTTCATACTTTTCAAACAAAGATTCAATTTCATAAGCACCCTTAAAAGAAACAAATTGTTTGACATCATGGTAATCATATCTACCATTAGCATAAGAAGCTAAGGTTTCATTATCATTAAATTTACATGAAAAGGGAAGGTGTGGAGCCTTCATCCTAGAGCAACAAGTGAAATCATATCTCAAGCATAAATTCCGAGCATACCAATGCAACATATAAATATGATCCCATAACAGTTTCCCTTTTTGAGTCAACCGATAATCCCTAAAGTATTCCCTTGATCCAACGCATATCCCATTACATAATTGAATGGAGTTTTCTCAGGATTATTAAAGTAGTGCATAATATCTTTCACATAATGAGCATTGGGGGTTGTAGGAGGTTCCCCATCTCCAGGAGTAGCAAGTAAACCTAATTTTGTTGGTATTTGGTGTTCCATATTCATAACAAAAGATAGAGAACAACTTAGAATAGCAAATAAAATCTACATAGTGATAAAGCAAACAAGCACACACAAGAATATTCACCCCGCCACGCTATTGCTCCCCGGCAACAACGCTAGAAAAAGATCTTGATAACCCACAAGCATAGGGGATCAGTTGTAGCCTTTTTTGTTAAGTAAGAGTGTCGAACCCAACGAATAGCTAAAGGTAGAACAAATATTCCCTCAAATTCTATCGACCACCGATACAACTTTACGCACGCTTTACGTTCGCTTTACCTAGAACAATTATGAAACTAGAAGTACTTTGAAGGTGTTGTAGGATAGGTTTGCAAGATAATAAAGAGCACGTAAATAAAAACTAGGGGCTGTTTAGATAAAGAAACAACTAAGTTAGTTTTAGTAGTGAGCTTTTTGTCACAAGAAATTTATTTGTCCCTAGGCATTTGATAACTAGACTGATAATCATTATTGCAATTCTATATGAGGGAGAGGCATAAGCTAACATACTTTCTCTTCTTGTACCATATGCACTTATGATTGGAACTCTAGCAAACATCCGTAACTACTAAAGATCTTTAACGTAAAACCCAACCATAGCATTATAAGATATCAAGTCCTCTTTGTTCCCATACGCAAACAACTTACTTACTCGGGTTTGTGCTACTGTCACTCACGCCACCCACCATAAGTAAATCATGAACATATTGCAAACCCTATAGCGGGAATCCCTCACGCTTGCGCTACACGAAGAGCACCATAGGACAGCACCAATAATAAAACATACAAGTCAAACCAATCGTGATCATCAATCAACCCATAGGACAAAACGGATCTACTCAAACACCATAGGATATCCATACATCATTGGGAAATAATATATAGCGTTGAACACCATGTTTAATTAGATATTACAGCTTGGATAAGATGTGTTACACCGCTACATAGAGGGGGAGAGAGTTGGTGATGACGGCGGCGAAGTTATTGGTGTAGATCGTCGGCACGATGATGGCCCCTGTAGTGTTTCGGATCCACGGCAGAGAGGGGGAGAGAGCCCCCCCCCCTCCTTCTTCTTCTTCCTTGACCTTCCCCCCTAGATGGGAGAAGGGTTTCCCCTCTGGTCCTTGGCCTCGATTGCGGCGGAGGGGCGAGAGCTCCTCCGAGATTGGATCTCTCTCTGTTTCTACGCTCCCCGATTATGTCCTTTCACTGTTTCTTAAATTCTCGAAGATCCGTAACTCCGATTGGGCTGAAATTTTAACACTTTTTTTATCCGGATATTAGATTTCTTGCGCCAGAAGAAGTGAACCAACCGCCTTACGGGGTGGCCACAAGGGACCAGGGCGCGCCCTACCCCCTGGGGCGCGCCCCCTGCCTTGTGGCCCCCTCGGGCATCCTCTCGTGTTGATTCCACTTACCAAAATAAAAATATATTCCAAAAAACTCCTTATGTTTTTATCCCATTTGGACTCCGTTTGATATGGATTTTCTGCGAAACAAAAAACATGCAACAAGCAAGAACTGGCACTGGGCACTAGATCAATATGTTAGTCCCAAAAATACTATAAAAAGTTCGTAAAACTATATGAAAGTTGTAGAATATTGGCATGAAACAATAAAAAATTATAGATATGACGGAGACGTATCAGTTCCCCATCAATTCTTCCACCAAATAGACCAACTAGCACCAACTATGAGTTGTAATCAACACTACTAGTAACCCACCTGTACCAATCTGTGGTTTTGGGACAAATATTGAATACAAGAGATGAACTAGGGTTTGAGACGAGATGATGCCGGTGAAATGTTGATGAAGATTGGTCCACCCATGATAGGAGGATAGTTGGAGATGTCGATGGCTTTGATTTCCCCCTCCCAGATGGATGATTCCGAGTGGAGCCGCTCCGTTGAAGAGCAAAAAGTGCTCCTGCCCAGGTTCCTCCTCGAGACGTCGGCGCTTCATCCCGAAATTCTTCTTCTAATTTTTTTATGGAAAATAGCATTATATAGGAGAAGATGCGCACCAGAGACCTGCTAGGGGGCCCACTAGCTCATAGGGCGTGCCCTCGGGGTGGGCGCGCCCCCTGCGCTCGTCGCTCCTTGGTGTAATTTGAGTCATGCAAGGCGTTGGGTTGTGCATTTTTTGTACAAAGGCTAGAGAACTAGGCGTTTCATATTTACTTTTTTCGTCAATTGGTAATTAATTCAGATTTCATGATAATTAACTTTGTTCTTACGTTTTGTCATTCCAACAGTTATTTTCAAACAAACAATCATCTGATTGGATTTCATGTAGATGCTCTGTATGATTCCCATTATACCTGGTCATGGGATATCCGGCACGGTCTTGCCTATGGGGCGGGCATGGGCCTAGATTTTGAGCCTGAATCCCAGGACGGGCCGGGCTTGGGCTTTGACATATGCGTGTTTTAGGGAAGATGCTGGCCCGAGGCCCGACAGGCTTTTTCACTAATGGGTCGGGCTTGGTCCTAGGTTTTCTATTGCGGGCTTTTTTAGGCCTGGCTCGAGTTATGGCCAAATATAGTTGCCATAGAGACCAAAGAAGGAGGGTTCTTATAAGTTTGATGATGGGTTGATGCTATGGTACCACTATAATGGTGGGAAATAGCTGCTTCACTAGTGTACTGCTGCAGCTATGGTGGTATTTGGTTCAGGTAAAGTGAATTTTTAATTTTTGTTTTACTGCATCATATACCTGCAAGTAAAAATTATTGGGAAAATAAATATTGGGATGTTAATGCTAAATGCTATACCATAGCCTAGAATCGTCATATATTGTGCTTATTATTTATGTTGTAATAAGGCCTTACAAAATTACACAAAAGTACTGCATACATCAATAGTTGTGAGATAATTTCTTAGTTGAATTGTATGGTTATGCATATTTCTACAACCCACCTAAAATTTTGATCAACCGATTGGCCGCCCTATTATTTCCACAAACTTTTGTTTCTCTTTATTCAATTTTATGGCATTGGTATTATGTATTTCAGGAATCCTACAACCTGGTAGGCTTTTTAGTAACCACATTTGTACTAATATACAGGCTAAATGATGGATCCCACTTAGTGTTGCTGGTGTGTGCTCATTGTCATGCTACTGGAAGGAGCTTACTAATTAGAGGTTGTTCGCTAATCCATCAGCTACACAAAATCCTGGGCTCCCGCTCCTCCTAGTGAATTCCCGCTCCTTGACCGATTGTGCGAGTCACAAAAAAATGTTTGCCTCACTCGCTCCACTCTGCTTCGTGAGTTGGGCCGAAAGCCTAATAATCTGGTTTGTGGCATGTGCTAATAGGAGGTTGGCCGGGCAAGAGACCAGTTTGGGGCTGAATCAGCATTGGTTGGGACAGAAAACCGTGAGGAGCGCGAAATAC
Organism: Aegilops longissima; assembly: GCA_021605205.1. Classification (NCBI taxonomy): domain Eukaryota; kingdom Viridiplantae; phylum Streptophyta; class Magnoliopsida; order Poales; family Poaceae; genus Aegilops; species Aegilops longissima. The sequence continues at coordinate 147,130,684 of CM038682.1, read as the reverse complement.
ATAACTCTATCAAACCGGTATGTTACACTTTCGTTGGCATTCCTCTGTAAATTCGACGAACTCCTTCGCTTGCAGGATCTGCAAATCACCTCTTTCCTCGCTCCATGGTTTTCAACTATTGCCTGCTCCACTACACTCTGTTGACTCTGCAGACTTGCACGTTTGGGGTTGCTCCGCCCACTCCGGGAGCAGAGTTGTGGAGTGGAGAGAATCTGAACAGCCTCTTAGTAGCAATCATCAAGAATTCTGATTGTCGGCTACAGCCAGCCCACCAGATCAGGTTTATAGTACAACGAGTACCTAAGTCATATGGTTCTATGTACATTATATATATTGATTAACATATACTAATATTTTCAATTGAAGAAGAGATAAATATATGCACGCATGCCACTAAACATACACCTCCACAAAAAGTTCATCTCATCGACACGTATATGATTGACAGAGTGTGTATGTAAATATGAACACTAGGATATAGTAAATTGAGTCGTGCACGCACAACTGCATCACCCCACGCTATAAGCCTACAACATTAGTGCAATGTGTAGCATGTTGTAAATTAAAACTACTCTATTAGAGAACAATTTAGAGCAGTTGTAAATCCCTTAATTCTCACGCAAAGAGATAAAACTACCACCAATTAGGATAGAAGGAGTCATGCAGTAGATATAATGTCTTTTCAGGTAGATAATTTGCTTCCCGAAAGACACTATACGCCTGAGTACAGTTGGAGTCAATGACCATGTGACCCTTGCACCGTCAGGTTGTTGCAACACATCAAAGCACACTTCAGTTGCTCTCATTATAAACTCGGAGAGGGACGATTCCATCCAAATATGTGGTAGTGAAATAGATGTTTACTTTCGAATTCGATCAAAACCTTGCAACTATTTTCTTCTAGCGCACATGGTGGGAGTTGGACTAGGAGGCATTGGAGAGTACAATAGCACATGCAGGCATGCTGAAAGGTTCAACAATCCAGTGTGCCGAAGTCCGAAGCAACCGCGATGGCGTCCATATTTGAGGAGACTGGGGGATCAAAATCCATGGCACATAGAGGGGGCGTACATGCTTGTGACATTGGTTTTGTAGGGAGGCCGTGCACGTAGATCCGCCCAAAGGATCATCTTCCCATTAGGCGGACATGGGACATGAGTGGGAATCCTGCAAAGCGTTTACGCCATTAGGTACTAGGCGCACCTACTGGAAGGAACCAAGGAGTCACTCATCTTTTCTGCATTTCTCTACTGGAACTTCTACCCGCTACTTACAATGTTGGACATCATGTAGGAGTATATGCCTTCCCTGTCAGCTAAACATTATCACACTAGAGGAAAACTAAGTAATCTGATGCATCGACCAGAAATAGGATTAGAGAAGATTTATGATGGCAGATAAGTCATCTTCCAGACAAAAAAGAACCGCAGATATGTATGTAGACCTAATTAACTCTAGCCCGATTCTGAAATCGATTCATATTTGAAAGATCAAATTGTCACTAAGAATCAAAGTATTCATGTGGATTGTTCACAAGGAGGTGATTCCAACTAAGGTTAATTTGGCAAAGCGTAATTCGGAGGGTAGTCAAAGATATTGCTTTTGTGATGAAGATGAAACTATTAAACACCTCTTTCTCGTATGTCCACTGGCCAAACACTACTATGGCACTCAATTCATATAGCCTTTAATATCACCCCTCCAAGTAGTATTCACATATTATTTGGGACGTGGCTAAATGGAGTAGAGCCAAATACTGCAATACATGTCCGGATGGGAGTATGGGCATCACTTTGGGCTATATGGAACTGCAGAAATGATATGGTTTTTAACAGACAAACTCGTATGAATGTTTTGCAGGTCATCTAGTGGGCCACTGCTTGGATCCATACATGGTCGTTACTCAGTTTTGCGGAAGTCAGGGAGCCTTTGGTTACTGGGTCTGCCCGATGGGCGGTAGCTCGAGATATCTACAGCCGGTTTGGATGGCGGTCCAGTAATAGGCTAGGTGTTTAGTCATCTCGTCCTATTTTTGCCGGCTGTGGCATTTTTTCCCCTTCGGATTACTTTTTAAGCTTTGATTGAGCTTGTACAGGATCACAGACCTTTTGAATACTTTTCTTAATAAAGTGGCTGCATGCATCACTCTAATGCAGAGGCCGGGGGTAATCCTCCTTTTCTAAAAAAAAAATATGTCACACACGAGAGGCACCAATGAAACTCTTTTCGCTGCATCTTTTCAGCATTTATGAGACTAGATACGAAGGCAACAAAAATGTAAGTAACATTAAGCACTCAACCCAATTTCAACAACCAAAAACAAACACTAGGTATGCTATCAGAAGATCGATGACAAATGACAATATCATTTAAGATAAATATGTTATACATGAGCGTCTTATTTAACACAACTTTACGGAGCCCCCAAAATGACATGGCTATTTAGCAACTTGTGTTACAACAATCTTATGGATACTACAATTTAGCCTTTGAGATATTTCACATACAAATTTGAATTCAATAAATTTATATGATTTGGCTGGAATATTTGTGCCCACCCATGGAGGTCACTTTTGAATGCATCCTCAATGAAACAAGTGATACACCATAAATGAGTGCCCCAACCCCCACCCCCAATGGGTGCCACCCAACGCGCCACTTGTTGCGCATGGGGGAAGGTCTCCCGGTGGGAGGGAAGGTCTAGGTTTTCTTCGCTTCTATATTAGATCCGAAAATACATTCACTTTTGCAGCGAGAGTCCCGAGTATGTGATTTGTTCACTCATGGCAAGCTTTTCGACATTAGGTCATATGTGTTAATGTTTCACTAAAAGTTTTTAGTCATTTTTCACTACCGCCTTCATCTCCTAATTAAGTGCACTGCCATATCTGCATGTTTTATAGTGCAATTAGATGTAATGCATTTCGACGTAGTGTCTTGAGATGTACTTCCCTTAGTTGTATGTACTCCCTTTATATGTGTTACATGGTCTGGTCATTGGAACAAACAGGAGAGAAACAATTAGGGTGGGGAGAAGAGATAGAAAGATAAACAAGAACAAACTCTATCTCTACTAACTACCCAACTTGCTATACAAGATATGAGGCGTACACCACACAATGTAACGTGACAACATGTTTAACACTATATATTATGATAGTCTTTCCCCTTTTGTAAGTGTAATGTAGATTGCATCACAAATGACCAAGCTTCTTGCTTACCCTCCAGTCCTAACTATGTAATATGATTTTGAGCTTGACATGTCTTCTGCTTTGTATCGTTCAAAAATCAATATTGGTGAATGAACCATTTTTCCTAAGAAGAAAGAGAGCTCTAATGTTATTCAAGGGGCAGGCAGGTTACACCGTTACAGTATCATCATAACAGTGAGACTCCCAACTCTCTCAGGAAACCCAAACTCCGAGAAACAAATCTACATAGGTTCTTGCATAACTTTTCATGGACTACTCCATTGTTCTCCCTCCTAATTAACTTGGAATGTCAATGTTTAAATTTAGTGGATCTATCCTTGATGTCCATGATGATGGCGCTAGATGGCATCTGTTAGCGTCTCATTCTTGACAGCATTCCACACTGATCCACGTGCGCTTGCTGGAGCTTGGGATCTACGGTCTACGCGCTCGGATCCGCGTCCGTGGCAGCGCGGTGGAGGTGCCTGGCCATGCACCCGTCTAGCGCCTGGTGCGTGCGTGCCCTTGGGTGCATGATGGAGGGGTTGGGCGCGGCCACTGCAGCGGGGATGCCCAGGGGCGGCGCGGACACGCGCGTCCTTGTCGTCGGGTGATGCTGGGGGATGCGGGCTCCCCTGGCTGGCGGCCTCAGGCTTGAGCAGACGGATCTGATGGGCCATGCCGGTCGGATCTGGCGCTATGACGGCTGGAGGCCCGGAGGTGGCTCGGCCGGCGACTGATTCCAAGCGGCCTACATGGTGGCTCCTGTCGGGGTGGTGGTCTGGGGTGGCGTGGTGTGGGCAGTGCCTTCAGGACAATCTAGGCTTGCGTCACCGGTGGTCCTTCGGCTAGTTTTGTGTGGTGCAGCAAGTGGCACTTGCTGCTCCGATCTGGTGGTGGTGTGTTTGGAGACGTCGTCGTGGCATAGGTGTTCGGTTCCCTGACAAAAGTCATGCTCGACTCTGGTTTGAGCTGATGGCAAATGACACCTTCGAGTGTGATTTCCCTTGTTGGAGGTGCCATCGTGGGGGTCTGACATCTCTCCCTGCTCCATGTTCTTGTCTTCCGATGAACACCGTGTGCAATGGTGGCGCGTTTGGCTTCATTACTTTGTTGGAAGCATTTAGTCAAGTCTAGTGTTGGAAGCACCTGGTTAGTGGTGGTGTGGTGGATCAGGAGAGGTCAGCATTTTGGTGAGCATGGAGCATTGGTGATGCATCCGTTTGGAGTAGATTGTCGGCGATGGTGAGAGGAGCGGGAGCACCCTTGGTATACAAGTAGCGCTACGCTAGCTATGTTAGCTAGCCTCGTGGGATCAGAGCGGCATATGTCTTGCTCTTTGGGATGTATCGTTCTTCTCCGGTGTCCTTGATGTTTGCGAATATACTCGTAGCTGCCCGGTACAATACTACGGTATTCGGCGTGCATTCTGGTAGCAGTGAAGGCGCCCGAGTGCCCAACCGGGTGTGTTGTGGGGATTTGGCTTTCTGGCGTTTTATATATGTTGTGGTGCTTTAGTCCTAGTTTATCTAGGCGCTGCTTTGGTTTTAGCCCGGTTTTCCTCAATAAACCGAGCAGCCCTATTTTCCTTTCTTCGTTTTTAACACTCGTCTTTATGCGGTGCATTCCTCCTTTGAGGGTGTTCTTATAATACCTCTTTCTGATTAACGAATTTGACAGTTCTCCTGTCAACATTAAAAAAATGTTTTAGCATGCCCGCCGGTGGCTTCTCATGGCGCTGTCCGATGTTTTATATATTTTTATTTATTCACACTTATCATTGGTACGCAAAACCACAGTATAAGTACAATGCCGGTCAATTCATAACCTCTCATAAAGATGTAGCACGTCATTTTGTATTTATATACTAGTGTTTTCGGAAACTGCACACGCTAGCCTATATAAAAAACACCCCGCAAAAAAGAGCCTATATAAAAAACACCAAATATGAATGGGATGAAATAGTGGTTTCAACAACGTAATAGACGGTGGGAATGCTACGTTATGTTAGGTCTGGGCGAATCTGGGGCGACGCCCCAGCCGCCGCCGTCGCCACCGCCGCTTGACCATCGTCGAGCGGCTGTTGGCCCTACTGCCGTGTGCACCCAGCGGGTGTACTATGGCCCTGTAGCGGCCCTGTCCGCCCCCTTGCTGCCGAGACCCTGTGCTCGAGGCGGCCATGCATTGATCCAGACCGGAAAGGAAACTGAGAAGATACCTGAGGTCGCACGATGGGAAGAGTCCGCCTACGGCACTAACCGTAAACACTGCGCCAGGGAAAGTGTTGAAGAGGTGGATGCTTCTGTAAGGAACCCTAGATTGATTCCACGACCTCATCCAAAAGCTTGTGATCCACCAGATAGGGCCATTGTTCTAGACCAAGATCCGGCAAAGGAGACGAAGGCGATAGGGTCACCAGTGCTACCTGTGTTTATTGTGTCAGGGTCTGATGTGGTGAACCCGGACGTCGGTGGGGGCGATCAAGGGGCTCCCCTAGTGGATGCCGCCCGCCCGAAGCCGTCTGATGGGGAATCTACAGCACTCGCCATGAAAGCACATGCGCATTGGCCGTCGTCGTTTGTCAGCAAAGGCCGGCTACGGCGGCGCCGGCTACGCAGTCTGAGGGAGCTGGCAGTCAGTGCCTAGTGGAACCTGATGTGCAGGAGGATTTTGGACCTGAACCGAAGGTGGCGATTGATGAATACCTGCCAATAAATTACAGATAATGGCAGCGTTGGTGGTTGCTGATCATGTAGTTGATGAGTTAGACATGGAGAAAGCCTTGGTGTCTTATGAGGAGACGGTGCCACAGGGGAGAGACATGAAGCGTGGGAAAGTGGAGGCTGGAGCAGAACTAGCGGGAGGGAGTATGGAGCAGCAAGTACTTATGGAAGCAACCGGCCTTGGGGCTGCCGGTGACCTGACGGGGCCGAGCCTGGCTCCCCGTCAGGAGCAATGAATTGCATAAGTTGGAACTGTCAGGGGGTGGCCAACAAACCGACAGTTCAAGATTTGGTGACCCTTGTTAGGAGCACCAATGCAAAGTTGGTCTTTCTGTGTGAGACTAGGCAAAAAGCAAATAAAGTCCGTCGTTTGAGTAATAGGTTAGGCTTGAGAGGTTTTGCTAGAATTGATAGTAATGGTCTGAGCGGGGGCTTAGCCCTATTATGGTATGATCAAATGCATGTGGAAGTCAAAGAGGTTAATGAAAGGTTTATTGATGCTCACGTCCGTGTGTCTGATAATGATCCTCCTTGGCGTTTGACTTGTGTGTACGGCGAACCACGTGTTGAGAACCGGCATCACATGTGGTCTTTGATGCAGAAACTGAAAACACAGCCTGATCTGCCTTGGTGTGTGATGGGAGACTTTAATGAAGCCATGTGGTCGTTCGAACATTTTTCGGTGACGCCGAGGAATGAAAATCAAATGCTTGCTTTCCGTGATGCACTGGAAACTTGTGATCTTGCAGATATTGATTTCTCTGGCATAGCCCACACATATGATAACAAAAGGAAGGGAAGGAAAAATGTGCAGGTTAGGCTGGACAGGGTGGTGGCCGACAACCAGTGGAGGGATCTATTCTCAGATGCTGGTGTTGTGCATTTGATAAGCTCATGTTCTGATCATATCCCGCTCTTACTCAAGTGTGAACGTGAATTGGTACAGCCAGACATGCCTAAGTATAAAAGATATGAGGTGATGTGGGAAAGAGAGAATAGTTTGGCAGAAAAAATAGAATCTGCATGGGGCCGAGTTGGGCGTAAGGTAAACCTGGGTGATGTTCGGCAAGGGCTCAGTAATGTAATGGGTGAGCTGCAAGTATGGAGTAAAACTAAATTCGGTAGTGTGGTCAAAGAGATAGAGAAGGCCCGGTGCCAGCTAGACGAACTGATGGCCATGAATGCGGACAGAGATGAAATACGCAGGGTGTCGGACTATATGAATGAGCTCCTATATAGAGAGGAACTAATATGGATGCAGAGGTCGCGCGTGGACTGGATCCACGATGGGGACCGAAATACAAAAAAAATTCATCGAAAGGCAGTCTGGCGAGCACGACGAAATAAGGTGAAGTGTCTCACTGATGACAAATGGTACTAAACATACAGATCATCAGGTAATGGGCGGCATGGTAAACTATTATTTCCAAACTTTGTTTCTGAAAGATGACAATCTTAACCATGATCCCTTGCTTGGCCTGTTTGAGGAAAAAGTGACTCATGACATGAATGTTCGTCTTTGTGCTGAGTTCACTGATAAGAAAATTGCAGACAGCCTATTCCAAATCGGTCCCTTAAAGGCACCGGGGTATGATTGGTTTCCGACAAGATTCTTCCAGCGCAACTGGCTTGTTTTGAAGGAGGAGATCAGTGCTGCAGTGAAGCAGTTCTTCATGACGGGGATCATGCCGCAAGGGGTAAATGATACGGTGATTGTCCTAATTCCAAAAATTAATGACCCGGGCCGTGTGTCTAATTTCCGGCCTATCACACTAGTAGAACAGGGGGCAATGGCCCAGGCCGGGTCAGCCCATTAGTCCCGGTTCTGCCACGGACGGGGACCAATGGAGGTATGTGTCCCGGTTCGTGAGCCCAGGGGGGCGGCCGGGCCACGTGGGCCATTGGTCCCGGTTCGTCCGGACCTTTTGGTCCCGGTTGGTGGGACGAACCGGGACCAATGGGCCTCGCTCCTGGCCCATCACCATTGGTCCCGGTTGGTGGCTTGAACCGGGACCAAAGGCTCCCCTTTAGTCCCGGTTCATGCCACCAACCGGGACCAACGAGGTGCCTATATATACCCCCGCGTGAGAGCAGAGCACACTGCTCTGTTTTTTGTCTTAGCCGAGGGAAGAGGGCTTGGTGGTGCTCTAGCTCACCTCCTATGCACACAAGGTGTTCGATGGAATGCCCGAGCCACACTACTTAAGCTTTCTCCTCTCCAAGCTTGACCTCCAAGCTCCATTTTCCTCAATATTTGTCTAGGTTTAGCGGTCCGTCACGCCCCGTCCCCGTCTTCACCGCCGTCGATCACCCGCGCCGATCTCATCGCCGGCACCACCGTGGTGAGCCTCTTGTTCTTATCTTCTTTCTGAAAGGAAAAATATTCTTACTTGTATGTTTAGATAGATACTTGTATTATTTTCTTACTTTTATTATTGCATCTTATATAGTGCAATAGTTTTGGTATCCGCCCCCGTCGGCCCTCGTCCTGTCTTTGATTCGGATGTGGTATATATTATCTTTTCATAACTATTGGTTCATTTATTGTTTATGAAAATTATGCCGACCAACGTGACATAGATTTTATTTATCTAGGAGGTTGTTGAACCGGAAATTCCAACCGATCCTATTGTCGACAGGTTAAATTTAGTTGAAGAAGAAAACAATTTCTTGAAGGAAAAAATAAAAAAAACTTGAGGAGGAGAAGATGATATTGGAGTTGCATGTTGCGGATGTCGTCAATGATCACAAGATCAAGATGGATGCAATGCGCTTGAAGATTAGAAAGATTAGAAAATATGCCATTCATACCGAGGCTTGGTATCATTATGCCGTTGGATCAGTTGTTACCTTGGTTGCGATTATGATCGCATTTGTTTTCGCATTGAAATGTTTTACATAGTTTCAATGTATGGTTTAATTAATTTAGATGCTCTGCAGAGCTTTATGTTGTTAGATGAGAACTATGTATGTACTTTGGTTTTTATGTGATGATGAACTTCTATTAATTTGGTCACTTAATTATCTATTCATGATGTTCTGTAATGATTTTTGACACACTTAATTATATATAATGCACAAGATGAACCGACAATGGATGTACGGTTCAAGACACACCTCCGAGTACATTAAGGGTGTGCATGATTTTCTCGAAGCGGATGAGGCAAACAAGCAGAATGGTTTTATGTGTTGTCCATGCATTAAATGTGGGAATATGAAGTCTTACTCTAACCGGAAAATCCTTCACACCCACCTGCTTTACAAGGGTTTCATGCCACACTATAATGTTTGGACGAGGCACGGAGAAATAGGGGTTATGATGGAAGACGGCGAAGAAGAAGAGTACGATGACAACTACGTGCCCCCTGAATACGGTGATGCTGCAACGGGGGGAGCTGGTGAAGATCAGAGGAACCAGACGATGTGCCCAATGATGCTTTAGCGGGTGAAGCTGCTGAAGATCAAGAGGAACCAGACGATGTGCCCGATGATGATGATCTCCACCGGGTCATTGTCGATGCAAGGACGCAATGCGAAAGTCAAAAGGAGAAGCTGAAGTTCGATCGCATGTTAGAGGATCACAAAAAAGGGTTGTAACCAAATTACGAAGATGACAACACAAAGCTCGGTACCGTACTGGAATTGCTGCAGTGGAAGGCAGAGAATGTTGTGCCTGACAAAGGATTTGAGAAGCTTCTGAAAATATTGAAGAAGAAGCTTCCAAAGGATAACGAATTGCCCGACAGTACATACGCAGCAAACAAGGTCATATGCCCTCTAGGATTGGAGGTGCAGAAGATACATGCATGCCCTAATGACTACATCCTCTACCGTGGTGCATACAAGGATCTGAACGCATGCCCGGTATGCGGTGCATTGCGGTATAAGATCAGACGAGATGACCCTGGTGATGTTGACGGCGAGCCTCCCAGGAAGAGGGTTCCTGCGAAGGTAATGTGGTATGCACCTATAATACCACGGTTGAAACGTCTGTTCAGAAACGGAGAGCATGCCAAGTTGATGCCATGGCACAGTGAGGACCGTAAGAAAGACGGGAAGTTGAGAGCACCCGCTGACGGGTCGCAGTGGAGAAAAATCGAGAGAAAGTACTGGGATGAGTTTGCAAAGGACCCAAGGAACGTATGGTTTGCTTTAAGCGCGGATGGCATTAATCCTTTCTGGGAACAGAACAACAATCACAACACCTGGCCCGTGACCCTATGTATGTATAACCTTCCTCCTTGGATGTGCATGAAGCGGAAGTTCATTATGATGCCAATTCTCATCCAAGGCCCTAAGCAACCCGGCAACGACATTGATGTGTACCTAAGGCCATTAGTTGAAGAACTTTTACAGCTGTGGAATGGAAACGGTGTACGTACGTGGGATGAGCACAAAAAGGAGGAATTTGACCTAAAGGCATTGCTGTTCGTGACCATCAACGATTGGCCCGCTCTCGGTAACCTTCGGGACGCACAAACAAGGGATACCACGATGCACGCATTGTTTACTTGACACCGATAGTATATACCGGGAAGCTGCAGGAAGAATGTGTACCGGGCCATCATCAATTTCTTCCGACCAACCATCAATGTCGAAAGAAAGGCAAGCATTTCAAAGCGAGGCAGATCACGGAAGAAGCCCGCCATGCGTCCGGTGATCACGTACTTGCTATGGTCAATGATTTACTGGTAATCTTTGGAAAGGGTCCCGGCGGACTAGCTGTTCCGAATGACGCTGAGAATCACGCACCCATGTGGAAGAAGAAATCTATATTTTGGGACCTACCCTACTGGAAAGACCTAGAGGTCCACTCTTCAATCGACGTGATGCACGTGACGAAGAACCTTTACGTGAACCTGCTAGGCTTCTTGGGCATGTATGGGAAGACAAAAGATACACCTGAGGCACGGGAGGACCTGCAACGTTTGCACGAAAAAGAGGGCATGCCTCCGAAGCAGTATGGAGGTCCTGCCAGCTACACTCTTACGAAAGAAGAGAAAGAAATCTTCTTTGAATGCCTGCTCAGTATGAAGGTCCCGACTGGCTTCTCGTCGAATATAAAGGGAATAATAAATATGCCGAGAAAAAGTTCCGAACCCAAAGTCTCATGATGCCACGTGATTATGACGCAATCGCTTCGGTTGCATTGAGGGGCTTCTACCGAAAACATCCGATTAGCCATTGTGAAGCTATGTGCATTCCTCAATGCAATCTCTCAGAAGGTGATCGATCCAGAAATCGTACCAATGCTAAGGAGTGATGTGGCGCAATGTCTTGTCAGTTTCGAGCTGTTGTTCCCACCATCCTTCTTCAATATCATGACGCACGTCCTAGTTCATCTAGTCGGCGAGATTGTCATTCTGGGGCCCGTATTTCTACACAATATGTTCCCCTTTGAGAGGTTCATGGGAGTCCTAAATAAATATGTCTATAACCGCGCTAGGCCAGAAGGAAGCATCTCCATGGGCCATCAAACAGAGGATGTCATCGGGTTTTGTGTTGACTTCATTCCTGGCCTCATTAAGATAGGTCTCCTTAAATCGCGGTATGAGGGAAGACTGACTGGAAAAGGCACGCTTGGAAGGGACTCAATAATATGCAGGGACGGATATTCTTGGTCTCAAGCACACTACACAGTTCTACAGAACTCTACCTTGGTGACCCGGTATGTCGATGAACACAAGAACGATCTGCGCTTCAAACACCGGGCGGTCGATGACTGGATTACATGTGAACACATCAGACTTTCAGCAGTTGGTTGGAAACACGTCTCGTGAGGTGACAGCACTGTTTTGCGATGAGCTGTACTTGTTGTCCAGGGACCATCTTCGACTGTAATGATTTGGAAAGGATCTGAGATAAATGGGAATACATTTTACACGATTGACCAAGATCAAAAGAGCACCAACCAAAACAGCGGTGTTCGCTTTGATGCAGCAACCGAGAGGGGAAATGACACATATTTGAAGGAAATATGCCCTAGAGGCAATAATAAAGTTATTATTTATTTCCTTATATCATGATAAATGTTTATTATTCATGCTACAATTGTATTAACCGGAAACATAATACATGTGTGAATATATAGACAAACAGTATGTCACTAGTATGCCTCTACTTGACTAGCTTGTTAATCAAAGATGGTTATGTTTCCTAACCATGAACAAGGAGTTGTTATTTGATTAACAAGGTCACATCATTAGTTGAATGATCTGATTGACATGACCCATTCCGTTAGCTTAACACTTGATCGCTTAGTATGTTAATGCTTTCTTCATGACCCATACATGTTCCTGTAACTATGAGATTATGCAACTCCGTTTACGGAGGAACACTTTGGTACTACCAAACGTCACAACGTAATCGGGTGATTATAAAGGAGTACTACAGGTGTCTCCAAAGGTACTTGTTGGGTTGGCGATTTTGAGATTAGGTTTTGTCACTCCGATCGTCGGAGAGGTATCTCTAGGCCTTCTCGGTAATACACATCACCTAAGCCTTGCAAGCATTACAACTAATGAGTTAGTTGTGAGATGATGTATTACGGAACGAGTAAAGAGACTTACCGGTAACGAGATTGAACTAGGTATTGGATACCGACGATCGAATCTCGGGTAAGTAACATACCGATGACAAAGGGAACAACGTATGTCGTTATGCGGTTTGACCGATAAAGATCTTCGTAGAATATGTAGGAACCAATATGGGCATCCAGGTTCCGCTATTGGTTATTGACCGAGAATGGTTCTAGGTCATGTCTACATAGTTCTCGAACCCGTAGGGTCCGCACGCTTAACGTTTCGATGACAGTTCATAATGAGTTTATAAGTATTGATGCACCGAAGGTTGTTCGGAGTCCCGGATGTGATCACGGACATGACGAGGAGTCTCGAAATGGTCGAGACATAAAGATTGATATATTGGAAGCCTACATTTGGACATCGGAAGTGTTCCGGGTGAAATCGGGATTTTATCGAGTACCGGAGGTTACGGAACCCCGGAGGTCCATGGGCCTTAATGGGCCATGGGAGAAAAGGAAGGGGCGGCGCCCTCCCCTCTTCCCTCCTCCAATCCTAGTCCAACTAGGAGAGGGGGAGTCCTACTCCGGTGGGAGTAGGACTCCTTCTTGCGCGCCTCCCCTAGGGCCGCCACCTCCCCCTTGGCTCCTTTATATACGGGGGCAGGGGACACCCCAAGACACACAAGTTGATCCACGGATCTTTCCTTAGCCATGTGCGGTGCCCCCTTCCACCATATTCCACTTCGGTCATATCGTCACGGAGCTTAGGCGAAGCCCTGCGCCGGAGAAGTCATATCGTCACGGAGCTTAGGCGAAGCCCTGCGTCGGTGGAGCATCAACATCGTCCTGCCACGCCGTCGTGCTTGGAACTCATCCCGACACTTTGCTGGATCGAGTCCGGGATCGCCATCGAGCTGAACGTGTGCAGAACTCGGAGGTGCCGTCGTTCGGTGCTTGGATTGGTCGGATCGTGGAGACGTCGACTACATCAACCGCGTTGTTATAACGCTTCGCTTTCGGTCTCACGAGGGTACGTGGACGGACACTCTCCTCTCGTTGCTATGCCATCACCATGGTCTTGCGTGATCGTAGGAAATTTTTGAAATTACTACGTTCCCCAACAAAGGCATCCGAGCCTGGTTTTATGCGTTGATGTCATATGCACGAGTAGAACACAAGTGAGTTGTGGACGATACAAGTCATACTGCCTACCAGCATGTCATACTTTGGTTCAGCGGTATTGTGAGATGAAGCGCCCGGACCGACATTACGCGTGACGCTTACGCGAGACTGGTTTCACCGCTCCGAGCACTCGTTGCTTAAAGGTGACCGGCGGTGTCTCTCTCTCACTTTAGTTGAATCGAGTGTGGCTACGCCCGGTCCTTGAGAAGGTTAAAACGAGTCAATTTGACGAAATATCGTTGTGGTTTTGATGCGTGGTAAGAACGGTTCTTGCTCAGCCCGTAGCAGCCACGTAAAACTTGCAACAACAAAGTAGAAGACGCCTAACTTGTTTTTGCAGGCATGTTGTGATGTGATATGGTCAAGACGTGATGCTATACTTTATTGTATGAGATGATCATGTTTTGTAACCGAGTTATCGGCAATCGGCAGGAGCCATATGGTTGTCGCTTATTGTATGAAATGCAACGCCATGTAATTGCTTTACTTTATCACTAAGGAGTAGCGATAGTCGTAGAAGCAATAGTTGGCGAGACGACAACGATGCTACGATGGAGATCAAGGTGTCGCGCCGGTGACGATGGTGATCATGACGGTGCTTGGCGATGGAGATCACAAGCACAAGATGATGATGACCATATCATATCACTTATATTGATTGCATGTGATGTTTATCCTTTATGCATCTTATCTTGCTTTGTTTGACGGTAGCATTATAAGATGATCTCTCACTAAAATTATCAAGAAGTGTTCTCCACGAGTATGCACCGCTGCCAAAGTTCGTAGTACCCGGACACCACGTGATGATCGGGTGTGATAAGTTCTCGTCCATCTACAACGGTGCAAAACAGTTGCACACGCGAATACTCAGGTTAAACTTGACGAGCCTAGCATATAACAGATATGGCCTCGGAACACGGAGACCGAAAGGTCGAACGTGAATCATATAGTAGATATGATCAACATAGTGATGTTCACCATTGAAACTACTCCGTCTCACGTGATGATCGGACATGGTTTAGTTGATTTGGATCACGTGATCACTTAGATGACTAGAGAGATGTCTCCTAAGTGGGAGTTTTTAATATGATTAATTGAACTTAAATTTATCATGAACTTAGTACCGATAGTATTTTGCTTGTCTATGTTTAATGTAGATAGATGGCTCGTCTGTTGTTCCGTTGAATTTTAATGCGTTCCTTGAGAAAGCAAAGTTGAAAGATGATGGTAGCAATTACACGGACTGGGTCCGTAATTTGAGGATTATCCTCATTGCTGCACGTAAAATTACGCCCCGAAGCACCGCCGGGTGACAGGCCTGCTGCAGATGCTTGAGCGAAGTTATGAACGTCTGGCAAAGCAGAGCTGATGACTACTCTATAGTTCAGTGTGCCATGCTTTACGGCTTAGAACCGGGTCTTCAACGACGTTTTGAACGTCATGGAGCATATGAGATGTTCCAGGAGTTGAAGTTAATATTTCAAGCAAATGCCCGGATTGAGAGATATGTGAAGGAAATATGCCCTAGAGGCAATAATAAAGTTATTATTTATTTGCTTATATCATGATAAATGTTTATTATTCATGCTAGAATTGTATTAACCGGAAACATAATACATGTGTGAATATATAGACAAACATTATGTCACTAGTATGCCTCTACTTGACTAGCTTGTTAATCAAAGATGGTTATGTTTCCTAACCATGAACAAGGAGTTGTTATTTGATTAACAAGGTCACATCATTAGTTGAATGATCTGATTGACATGATCCATTCCGTTAGCTTAACACTTGATCGTTTAGTATGTTAATGCTTTCTTCATGACCCATACATGTTCCTGTAACTATGAGATTATGCAACTCCCGCTTACGGAGGAACACTTTGGTACTACCAAACGTCACAACGTAATCGGGTGATTATAAAGGAGTACTACAGGTGTCTCCAAAGGTACTTGTTGGGTTGGCGTATTTGAGATTAGGTTTTGTCATCCGATTGTCGGAGAGGTATCTCGTGCCTTCTCGGTAATGCACGCCACTTAAGCCTTGCAAGCATTACAACTAATGAGTTAGTTGTGAGATGATGTATTACGGAACGAGTAAAGAGACTTACCGGTAACGAGATTGAACTAGGTATTGGATACCGACGATCGAATCTCGGGTAAGTAACATACCGATGACAAAGGAACAACGATGTCGTTATGCGGTTTGACCGATAAAGATCTTCGTAGAATATGTAGGAACCAATATGGGCATCCAGGTTCCGCTATTGGTTATTGACCGAGAATGGTTCTAGGTCATGTCTACATAGTTCTCGAACCCGTAGGGTCCGCACGCTAAACGTTTCGATGACAGTTCATAATGAGTTTATAAGTATTGATGCACCAAGGTTGTTCGAGTCCCGGATGTGATCACGGACATGACGAGGAGTCTCAAATGGTCGATACATAAAGATTGATATATTGGAAGCCTACATTTGGACATCGGAAGTGTTCCGGTGAAATCGATTTTATCGAGTACCGGAGGTTACCGGAACCCCCCGGGAAGTCTATGGGCCTTAATGGGCCTTGGGAGAAGAGGAAGGGCAGGCCAAGGTGGGCTGCGCCCCCTCCCCTCTAGTCCGAATAGGACAAGGAAGGGGGGCGCGCCTCCTCTTCCCCTCCTCCAATCCTAGTCCAACTAGGAGAGGGGGGAGTAGGACTCCTCCTTGGTGCGCCTCCCCTAGGGCCGCCACCTCCCCTTGGCTCCTTTATATCTGACGGGGCAGGGGCACCCCAAGACACACAAGTTGATCTACGGATCTTGCCTTAGCTGTGTGCGGTGCCCCTTCCACCATATTCCACTTCGGTCATATCGTCATGAGCTTAGGAGAAGCCCTGCGCCGGAGAAGTCATATCGTCATGGAGCTTAGGCGAAGCCCTGCGTCGGTGGAGCATCAACATCGCCACCACGCCGTCGTGCTAAGGGAACTCATCCCGACACTTTGCTGGATCGGAGTCCGGGATCGCCATCGAGCTGAACGTGTGCGAACTCGGAGGTGCCGTCGTTCGGTGCTTGGATCGGTCGGATCGTGGAGACGTCGACTACATCAACAGCGTTGTTATAACGCTTCGCTTTCGGTCTATGAGGGTGCGTGGACGGACACTCTCCCTCTCGTTGCTATGCCATCACCATGGTCTTGCGTGATCGTGGAAAATTTTGAAATTACTACGTTCCCCAGCAAAGTGGCATCCGAGCCTGGTTTTATGCGTTGATGTCATGTGCACGAGTAGAACACAAGTGAGTTGTGGACGATACAAGTCATACTGCCTACCAGCATGTCATACTTTGGTTCAGCGGTATTGTGAGATGAAGCGGCCGGACCGACATTACGCGACGCTTCGCGAGACTGGTTTCACCGCTCGAGCACTCGTTGCTTAAAGGTGACCGGCGGGTGTCTGTCTCTCTCACTTTAGTTGAATCGAGTATGGCTACGCCCGGTCCTTGAGAAGGTTAAAACGAGTCTATTTGACGAAGTATCGTTGTGGTTTTGATGCGTGGTAAGAACGGTTCTTGCTCAGCCCGTAGCAGCCACGTAAAACTTGCAACAACAAAGTAGAAGACGTCTAACTTGTTTTTGCAGGGCATGTTGTGATGTGATATGGTCAAGACGTGATGCTATACTTTATTGTATGAGATGATCATGTTTTGTAACCGAGTTATCGGCAATCGGCGAGAGCCATATGGTTGTCGCTTTATTGTATGAAATGCAAACGCCATGTAATTGCTTTACTTTATCACTAAGGAGTAGCGATAGTCGTAGAAGCAATAGTTGGCGAGACGACAACGATGCTACGATGGAGATCAAGGTGTCGCGCGCCGGTGGCGATGGTGATCATGACGGTGCTTCGGCGATGGAGATCACAAGCACAAGATGATGATGACCATATCATATCACTTATATTGATTGCATGAGATGTTTATCCTTTATGCATCTTATCTTGCTTTGTTTGACGGTAGCATTATAAGATGATCTCTCACTAAAAATTATCAAGAAGTGTTCTCCCTGAGTATGCACCGTTGCCAAAGTTCGTAGTACCCAGACACCACGTGATGATCGGGTGTGATAAGTTCTACGTCCATCTACAACGGGTGCAAAACAGTTGCACACGCGAATACTCAAAGTTAAACTTGACGAGCCTAGCATATAACAGATATGGCCTCGGAACACGGAGACCGAAAGGTCGAACGTGAATCATATAGTAGATATGATCAACATAGTGATGTTCACCATTGAAACTACTCCGTCTCACGTGATGATCGGACATGGTTTAGTTGATTTGGATCACGTGATCACTTAGATGACTAGAGAGATGTCTGTCTAAGTGGGAGTTTTTAATATGATTAATTGAACTTAAATTTATCATGAACTTAGTACCGATAGTATTTTGCTTGTCTATGTTTAATGTAGATAGATGGCTCGTGTTGTTGTTCCGTTGAATTTTAATGCGTTCCTTGAGAAAGCAAAGTTGAAAGATGATGGTAGCAATTACGGACTGGGTCCGTAATTTGAGGATTATCCTCATTGCTGCACGTAAAAAATTACGTCCTGGAAGCACCGCTGGGTGACAGGCCTCTGCTGCGATGCTTTGAGCCGAAGTTATGAACGTCTCGCAAAGCAGAGCTGATGACTACTCTATAGTTCAGTGTGCCATGCTTTACGGCTTAGAACCGGGTCTTCAACGACGTTTTGAGCGTCATGGAGCATATGAGATGTTCCAGAGTTGAAGTTAATATTTCAAGCAAATGCCCGGATTGAGAGATATGTGAAGGAAATATGCCCTAGAGGCAATAATAAAGTTATTATTTATTTCCTTATATCATGATAAATGTTTATTATTCATGCTAGAATTGTATTAACCGGAAACATAATACATGTGTGAATATATAGACAAACAGTATGTCACTAGTATGCCTCTACTTGACTAGCTTGTTAATCAAAGATGGTTATGTTTCCTAACCATGAACAAGGAGTTGTTATTTGATTAACAAGGTCACATCATTAGTTGAATGATCTGATTGACATGACCCATTCCGTTAGCTTAACACTTGATCGCTTAGTATGTTAATGCTTTCTTCATGACCCATACATGTTCCTGTAACTATGAGATTATGCAACTCCGTTTACGGAGGAACACTTTGGTACTACCAAACGTCACAACGAATCGGGTGATTATAAAGGAGTACTACAGGTGTCTCCAAAGGTACTTGTTGGGTTGGCGTATTTGAGATTAGGTTTTGTCATCCGATTGTCGGAGAGGTATCTCTGGCCTTCTCGGTAATGCACATCACTTAAGCCTTGCAAGCATTACAACTAATGAGTTAGTTGTGAGATGATGTATTACGGAACGAGTAAAGAGACTTACGATAACGAGATTGAACTAGGTATTGGATACCGACGATCGAATCTCGGGTAAGTAACATACCGATGACAAAGGAACAACGATGTCGTTATGCGGTTTGACCGATAAAGATCTTCGTAGAATATGTAGGAACCAATATGGGCATCCAGGTTCCGCTATTGGTTATTGACCGAGAATGGTTCTAGGTCATGTCTACATAGTTCTCGAACCCGTAGGGTCCGCACGCTTAACGCTTCGATGACAGTTCATAATGAGTTTATAAGTATTGATGCACCAAGGTTGTTCGAGTCCCGGATGTGATCACGGACATGACGAGGAGTCTCAAATGGTCGAGACATAAAGATTGATATATTGGAAGCCTACATTTGGACATCGGAAGTGTTCCGGTGAAATCGGGATTTTATCGAGTACCGGAGGTTACCGAACCCCGGGAAGTCTATGGGCCTTAATGGGCCATGGGGAAGAGGAAGGGCAGGCCAAGGTGGGCTGCGCCCCCCCCCCTCTAGTCCGAATAGGACAAGGAAGGGGGCGCCCTTCCTCTTCCCCTCCTCCAATCCTAGTCCAACTAGGAGAGGGGGAGTCCTACTCCGGTGGGAGTAGGACTCCTCCTTGCGCGCCTCCCCTAGGGCCGCCACCTCCCCTTGGCTCCTTTATATACGGGGCAGGGGCACCCAAGACACACAAGTTGATCTACGGATCTTGCCTTAGCCGTGTGCGGTGCCCCTTCCACCATATTCCACTTCGGTCATATCGTCATGAGCTTAGGAGAAGCCTGCGCGGAGAAGTCATATCGTCGCGGAGCTTAGCGAAGCCCTGCGTCGGTGGAGCATCAACATCGTCACCACGCCGTCGTGCTAACGGAACTCATCCCGACACTTTGCTGGATCGGAGTCCGGGATCGCCATCGAGCTGAACGTGTGCAGAACTCGGAGGTGCCGTCGCTCGGTGCTTGGATCGGTCGGATCGTGGAGACGCGTCGACTACATCAACAGCGTTGTTATAACGCTTCGCTTTCGGTCTCACGAGGGCGTGGGACGGACACTCTCCCCTCTCGTTGCTATGCCATCACCATGGTCTTGCGTGATCGTGAGAAAATTTTGAAATTACTCGTTCCCCAACAAAGGCATCCGAGCCTGGTTTTATGCGTTGATGTCATGTGCACGAGTAGAACACAAGTGAGTTGTGGACGATACAAGTCATACTGCCTACCAGCATGTCATACTTTGGTTCAGCGGTATTGTGAGATGAAGCGCCCGGACCGACATTACCAGACGCTTACGCGAGACTGGTTTCACCGCTCCGAGCACTCGTTGCTTAAAGGTGACCGGCGGTGTCTGCTCTCTCACTTTAGTTGAATCGAGTATGGCTACGCCCGTCCTTGAGAAGGTTAAACGGAGTCTATTTGACGAAGTATCGTTGTGGTTTTGATGCGTAGGTAAGAACGGTTCTTGCTCAGCCCGTAGCAGCCACGTAAAACTTGCAACAACAAAGTAGAAGACGTCTAACTTGTTTTTGCAGGGCATGTTGTGATGTGATATGGTCAAGACGTGATGCTATACTTTATTGTATGAGATGATCATGTTTTGTAACCGAGTTATCGGCAATCGGCAGGAGCCATATGGTTGTCGCTTATTGTATGAAATGCAACGCCATGTAATTGCTTTACTTTATCACTAAGGAGTAGCGATAGTCGTAGAAGCAATAGTTGGCGAGACGACAACGATGCTACGATGGAGATCAAGGTGTCGCGCGGTGACGATGGTGATCATGACGGTGCTTGGCGATGGAGATCACAAGCACAAGATGATGATGACCATATCATATCACTTATATTGATTGCATGTGATGTTTATCCTTTATGCATCTTATCTTGCTTTGTTTGACGGTAGCATTATAAGATGATCTCTCACTAAAATTATCAAGAAGTGTTCTCCTGAGTATGCACCGTTGCCAAAGTTCGTAGTACCCGCACACCACGTGATGATCGGGTGTGATAAGTTCTACGTCCATCTACAACGGTGCAAAACAGTTGCACACGCGAATACTCAAGTTAAACTTGACGAGCCTAGCATATAACAGATATGGCCTCGAACACGGAGACCGAAAGGTCGAACGTGAATCATATAGTAGATATGATCAACATAGTGATGTTCACCATTGAAACTACTCCGCCTCACGTGATGATCGGACATGGTTTAGTTGATTTGGATCACGTGATCACTTAGATGACTAGAGAGATGTCTGCTAAGTGGGAGTTTTTAATATGATTAATTGAACTTAAATTTATCATGAACTTAGTACCGATAGTATTTTGCTTGTCTATGTTTAATGTAGATAGATGGCTCGTCTGTTGTTCCGTTGAATTTTAATGCGTTCCTTGAGAAAGCAAAGTTGAAAGATGATGGTAGCAATTACACGGACTGGGTCCGTAACGAGGATTATCCTCATTGCTGCACGAAAAATTACGCCCCGAAGCACCGCTGGGTGACAGAACTGCTGCAGATGCCGAGCGAAAGTTATGAACGTCGCAAAGCAGAGCTGATGACTACTCTATAGTTCAGTGTGCCATGCTTTACGGCTTAGAACCGGGTCTTCAACGACGTTTTGAACGTCATGGAGCATATGAGATGTTCCAGAGTTGAAGTTAATATTTCAAGCAAATGCCCGGATTGAGAGATATGAAGTCTCCAATAAGTTCTATAGCTGCAAGATGGAGGAGAATAGTTCACGGTGAGCACATACTCAAAATGTCCGGGTATAACAATCACTTAATTCAGCTGGGAGTTAATCTTCCGGATGATAGTGTCATTGATGAATTCTCCAATCACGCCACCAAGCTACAAGAGCTTCGTGATGAACTATAATATGCAAGGGATGACTAAGACAATTCTGAGCTCTTCGCGATGCTAAAAGCATGGAGGTAGAAATCAAGAAAGAGCATCAAGTGTTGATGGTCAACAAGACCACTAGTTTCAAGAAAAGGGCAAAGGGAAGAAGAAGGAAACTTCAAAAGAACAGCAAGAAAGTTGCTGATCAAGAGAAGAAACCCAAGTCTGGACCTAAGCCTGAAACGAGAGTGTTTTACTGCAAGCGCACCGGACATTTGGAGCGGAACTGCCCCAAGTATTTGGCGGATAAAAAGGATGGCAAGGTGAACAAAGGTATATGTGATATACATGTTATTGATGTGTACCTTACTAGAGCTCGTAGTAGCACTGGTATTTGATACTGGTTCATTGCTAATATTTGCAACTCAAACAGGACTACGGAATAGACGAGCACCGCAAAGGACGAGGTGACGATCGCGCTGGGAAATGGTTCCAAAGTCAATGTGATCGCGGTCGGCACGCTACCTCTACATCTACCTTCGGATTAGTTTTAGACCTAAATAATTGTTATTTGGTGCCAGCGTTGAGCATGAACATTATATCTGGATCTTGTTTAATGCGAGACGGTTATTCATTTAAATCAGAGAATAATGGTTGTTCTATTTATATGAGTAATATCTTTTATGGTCATGCACCCTTGAAGAATGGTCTATTCTTGTTGAATCTCGACAGAGTGATACACATATTCATAATGTTGAAGCCAAAAGATGCAGAGTTGATAATGATAGTGCAACTTATTTGTGGCACTGCCGCTTAGGTCATATCGATGTAAAACGCATGAAGAAACTCCATACCGATGGGCTTCGAATCACTTGATTATGAATCACTTGGTACTTGCGAACCGTGCCTCATGGGCAAGATGACCAAAACGCCGTTCTCCGGAACTATGGAGCGAGCAACTGATTTGTTGGAAATCATACGTACTGATGTTTGTGGTCCAATGAATGTTGAGGCACGCGGGGGTATCGTTATTTTCTCACCTTCACAGATGATTTAAGCAGATATGGGTATATCTACTTAATGAAACGCAAATCTGAAACGTTTGAAAAGTTCAAAGAATTTCAGAGTGAAGTGGAAAATCATCGTAACAAGAAAATAAAGCTTCTACGATCTGATCGTGGAGGAGAATATTTGAGTTACGAGTTTGGTTTACATTTGAAACAATGTGGAATAGTTTAGCAACTCACGCCACCCGAACACCACGGAGAAATGGTGTGTCGAACGTCGAATCGTGCTTTTACTAGATATGGTGCGATCTATGATGTCTATTTCGATTTACCGCTATCATTTTGGGGTTATGCTTTAGAGACGGCCGCATTCACGTTGAATAGGACACCGTCAAAATCCGTTGAGACGACACCTTATGAACTGTGGTTTGGCAAGAAACCAAAGTTGTCGTTTCTTAAAGTTTGGGGCTGCGATGCTTATGTAAAGAAACTTCAACCAGATAAGCTCGAACCCAAATCGGAAAAATGTGTCTTCATAGGATACCCAAAGGAGACTGTTGGTTACACCTTCTATCACAGATCTGAAGGCAAGATTTTCGTTGCTAAATTCGGGTCCTTTCTAGGGAAGGAGTTTCTCTCGAAAGAAGTGAGTGGGAGGAAAGTAGAACTTGATGAGATAATCAGATCTGCTCCCTTATTGGAAAGTAGTTCATCACAAGAAATGGTTCTGTGACAACTACACCAATTAGTGAGGAAACTAATGATGATGATCATGAAGCTTGAGATCAAGTTGCTCTTGAACCTCGTGGTCAACCAGAGTAAAATACGCACTGAGTGGTACGGTAATCTTATTCGGAAGTCATGTTACTTGACCATGGCGAACCTACAAACTATGAAGAAGCGATGGTGAGCCCAGATTCGCAAAATGGCTGGAAGCCATGAAATCTGAGATGGGATCCATGTATGAGAACAAAGTATGGACTTTGGTTGACTTGCCGATGATCGGCAAGCCATTGAAAATAAATGGATCTTTAAGAAGAAGACCGACGCCGATGGTAATGTAATCGTCTACAAAGCTCGACTTGTTGCAAAAGGTTTTCGACAAGTTCAAGGAGTTGACTACGATGAGACTTTCTCACCAGAAGCGATGCTTAAGTCTGTCCGAATCATGTTAGCAATTGCCGCATTTTATGATTATGAAATTTGGCAAATGGATGTAAAACTGCATTCTTGAATGGATTTCTAGAAGAAGAGTTGTATATGATGCAACCAGAAGGTTTTGTCGATCCAAAAGGTGCTAACAAAGTGTGCAAGCTCCAACGATCAATTTATGGTCCAGTGCAAGCCTCTCGGAGTTGGAATAAACGCTTTGATAATGTGATCAAAGCATATGGGTTTGTACAGACTTTTGGAGAAGCCTGTATTTACAAGAAAGTGAGTGGGAGCTCAGAGCATTTCTAATATTATATGTGGACGATATATTATTGATTGGAAATGATATAGAATTTCTGGATAGCATAAAAGGATACTTGAATAAAAGTTTTCAATGAAAGACCTCGGTGAAGCTGCTTACATATTGGGCATCAAGATCTATAGAGATAGATCAAGACGCTTGATTGGACTTTCACAAAGCACATACCTTGATAAAGTTTTGAAAAAGTTCAAAATGGATCGGCAAAGAAAGGTTTTTACCTGTGTTACAAGGTGTAAGATTGAGTCGGACTCAATGCCCGACCACAGCAGAAGATAGAGAGAAATGAAAGATGTTCCTATGCTTCAGCCATAGGCTCTATCATGTATGCAATGCTGTGTACCAGACTGACGTATGCTTAGCTGTAAGCTTGGCAGGAAGGTACCAAAGTAATCCAGAGTGGATCATCGGACAGCGGTCAAGAACATCCCAAATACCGAAAAGGACTAAGGATATGTTTCTCGATATGGAGGTGACAAAGAGCTAGTCGTAAATGGTTACGCCGATGTAAGCTTTGACACTGATCCGGACGATTCTAAATCGCAAACCGGATACGTGTTTTTATTAAACGGTGGAGCTGTCGGTTGGTGCAGTTCTAAACAAAGCGTCGTGGCGGGATCTACATGTGAAGCGGAGTACATAGCTGCTTGAAGCAGCGAATGAAGGAGTCTGGATGAAAGAGTTCATTTCGATCTAGGTGTCATACCTAGTGCATCGGGACGATGAAGATCTTCGTGACAATATTGGTGCAATTGCCTTGGCAAAGGAATCCAGATTTCACAAGAGGACCAAGCACATCAAGAGACGCTTCAATTCCATTGGGACCAAGTCCAAGTGGGAGACATAGAGATTTGCAAAATACATACGGATCTGAATGTTGCGACCCATTGACTAAGCCTCTTCCACGAGCAAAACATGATCAGCACCAAGACTCCATGGGTGTAAGGATCATTACTTTGTAATCTAGATTATTGACTCTAGTGCAAGTGGGAGATCAAGGAAATATGCCCTAGAGGCAATAATAAAGTTATTATTTATTTCCTTATATCATGATAAATGTTTATTATTCATGCTAGAATTGTATTAACCGGAAACATAATACATGTGTGAATATATAGACAAACAGTATGTCACTAGTATGCCTCTACTTGACTAGCTTGTTAATCAAAGATGGTTATGTTTCCTAACCATGAACAAGGAGTTGTTATTTGATTAACAAGGTCACATCATTAGTTGAATGATCTGATTGACATGACCCATTCCGTTAGCTTAACACTTGATCGCTTAGTATGTTAATGCTTTCTTCATGACCCATACATGTTCCTGTAACTATGAGATTATGCAACTCCGCCACGGAGGAACACTTTGGTACTACCAAACGTCACAACGAATCGGGTGATTATAAAGGAGTACTACAGGTGTCTCCAAAGGTACTTGTTGGGTTGGCGATTTCGAGATTAGGTTTTGTCACTCCGATTGTCGGAGAGGTATCTCCAGGCCTTCTCGGTAATGCACATCACTTAAGCCTTGCAAGCATTACAACTAATGAGTTAGTTGTGAGATGATGTATTACGGAACGAGTAAAGAGACTTACCGTAGCGAGATTGAACTAGGTATTGGATACCGACGATCGAATCTCGGGTAAGTAACATACCGATGACAAAGGGAACAACGATGTCGTTATGCGGTTTGACCGATAAAGATCTTCGAGAATATGTAGGAACCAATATGGGCATCCAGGTTCCGCTATTGGTTATTGACCGAGAATGGTTCTAGGTCATGTCTACATAGTTCTCGAACCCGTAGGGTCCGCACGCTTAACGCTTCGATGACAGCTCATAATGAGTTTATAAGTATTGATGCACCAAGGTTGTTCGAGTCCCGGATGTGATCACGGACATGACGAGGAGTCTCGAAATGGTCGAGACATAAAGATTGATATATTGGAAGCCTACATTTGGACATCGGAAGTGTTCCGGTGAAATCGGATTTTATCGAGTACCGGAGGTTACCGAACCCCGGGAAGTCTATGGGCCTTAATGGGCCATGGGAGAAGAGGAAGGGCAGGCCAAGGTGGGCTGCGCCCCCCCCCCTCTAGTCCGAATAGGACAAGGAAGGGGGCGGCGCCTTCCCTCTTCCCTCCTCCAATCCTAGTCCAACTAGGAGAGGGGGAGTCCTACTCCCTGGGAGTAGGACTCCTCCTGGCGCCTCCCCTAGGGCCGCCACCTCCCCTTGGCTCCTTTATATCTGGGGCAGGGGGCACCCCAAGACACACAAGTTGATCTACGGATCTTGCCTTAGCCGTGTGCGGTGCCCCTTCCACCATATTCCACTTGGTCATATCGTCATGAGCTTAGGAGAAGCCCTGCGCCGGAGAAGTCATATCGTCGCGAGCTTAGGCGAAGCCCTGCGTCGGTGGAGCATCAACATCGCCACCACGCCGTCGTGCTAACGGAACTCATCCCGACACTTTGCTGGATCGAGTCCGGGATCGCCATCGAGCTGAACGTGTGCGAACTCGGAGGTGCCGACGCTCGGTGCTTGGATCGGTCGGATCGTGGAGACGTACGACTACATCAACCGCGTTGTTATAACGCTTCTGCTTTCGGTCTACGAGGGTACGTGGACGGACACTCTCCCCTCTCGTTGCTATGCCATCACCATGGTCTTGCGTGATCGTAGGAAAATTTTTGAAATTACTACGTTCCCCAACAATATGAAGTCTCCAATAAGTTCTATAGCTGCAAGATGGAGGAGAATAGTTCTGTCAGTGAGCACATACTCAAAATGTCTGGGTATAACAATCACTTAATTCAGCTGGGAGTTAATCTTCGGGATGATAGTGTCATTGACAGAATTCTCCAATCACTGCCACCAAGCTACAAGAGCTTCGTGATGAACTATAATATGCAAGGGATGACAAAGACAATTCTGAGCTCTTGGCGATGCTAAAAGCATGGAGGTAGAAATCAAGAAAGAGCATCAAGTGTTGATGGTCAACAAGACCACTAGTTTCAAGAAAAAGGGCAAAAGGAAGAAGAAGGAAACTTCAAAAGAACAGCAAGAAAGTTGCTTGATCAAGAGAAGAAACCCAAGTCTGGACCTAAGCCCTGAAATCGAGTGTTTTTACTGCAAGCAGACCGGACACTGGAAGCGGAACTGCCCCAAGTATTTGGCGGATAAAAAGGATGGCAAGGTGAACAAAGGTATATGTGATATACATGTTATTGATGTGTACCTTACTAGAGCTCGTAGTAGCACCTGGGTATTTGATACTGGTTCTGTTGCTAATATTTGCAACTCGAAACAGGGACTACGGAATAGACGAGCACTGGCAAAGGACGAGGTGACGATGCGCGTGGGAAATGGTTCCAAAGTCAATGTGATCGCGGTCGGCACGCTACCTCTACATCTACCTTCGGGATTAGTTTTAGACCTAAATAATTGTTATTTGGTGCCAGCGTTGAGCATGAACATTATATCTGGATCTTGTTTAATGCGAGACGGTTATTCATTTAAATCAGAGAATAATGGTTGTTCTATTTATATGAGTAATATCTTTTATGGTCATGCACCCTTGAAGAATGGTCTATTCTTGTTGAATCTCGACAGTAGTGATACACATATTCATAATGTTGAAGCCAAAAGATGCAGAGTTGATAATGATAGTGCAACTTATTTGTGGCACTGCCGTTTAGGTCATATCGGCGTAAAACGCATGAAGAAACTCCATACTGATGGGCTTCTGGAATCACTTGATTATGAATCACTTGGTACTTGCGAACTGTGCCTCATGGGCAAGATGACCAAAACGCCGTTCTCCGAACTATGGAGCGAGCAACTGATTTGTTGGAAATCATACATACCGATGTTTGTGGTCCAATGAATGTTGAAGCACGCCTGCGGTATCGTTATTTTATCACCTTCACAGATGATTTAAGCAGATATGGGTATATCTACTTAATGAAACACAAATCTGAAACGTTTGAAAAGTTCAAAGAATTTCAGAGTGAAGTGGAAAATCATCGTAACAAGAAAATAAAGTTTCTACGATCTGATCGTGGAGGAGAATATTTGAGTTACGAGTTTGGTTTACATTTGAAACAATGTGGAATAGTTTCAAGAACTCACGCCACCCGAACACCACAGAGAAATGGTGTGTCCGAACGTCGTGTCGTACTTTACTAGATATGGTGCGATCTATGATGTCTATTTCCGATTTACCGCTATCGCTTTTGGGGTTATGCTTTAGAGACGGCCGCATTCACGTTGAATAGGACACCGTCAAAATCCGTTGAGACGACACCTTATGAACTGTGGTTTGGCAAGAAACCAAAGTTGTCGTTTCTTAAAGTTTGGGGCTGCGATGCTTATGTAAAGAAACTTCAACCAGATAAGCTCGAACCCAAATCGGAAAAATGTGTCTTCATAGGATACCCAAAGGAGATCTGTTGGTTACACCTTCTATCACAGATCTGAAGGCAAGATTTTCGTTGCTAAATTCGGGTCCTTTCTAGGGAAGGAGTTTCTCTCGAAAGAAGTGAGTGGGAGGAAAGTAGAACTTGATGAGATAATCAGATCTGCTCCCTTATTGGAAAGTAGTTCATCACAAGAAATGGTTCTGTGACAACTACACCAATTAGTGAGGAAACTAATGATGATGATCATGAAGCTTCAGATCAAGTTGCTCTTGAACCTCGTAGGTCAACCAGAGTAAAATACGCACTGTGTGTGGTACGGTAATCTTATTCGGAAGTCATGTTACTTGACCATGGCGAACCTACAAACTATGAAGAAGCGATGGTGAGCCCAGATTCCATAAAATGGCTGGAAGCCATGAAATCTGAGATGGGATCCATGTATGAGAACAAAGTATGGACTTTGGTTGACTTGCCCGATGATCGGCAAGCCATTGAAAATAAATGGATCTTTAAGAAGAAGACTGACGCCGATGGTAATGTAATCGCATCTACAAAGCTCGACTTGTTGCAAAAGGTTTTCGACAAGTTCAAGGAGTTGACTACGATGAGACTTTCTCACCCGTGGCGATGCTTAAGTCTGTCCGAATCATGTTAGCAATTGCCGCATTTTATGATTATGAAATTTGGCAAATGGATGTAAAACTGCATTCTTGAATGGATTTCTAGAAGAAGAGTTGTATATGATACAACCAGAAGGTTTTGTCGATCCAAAAGGTGCTAACAAAGTGTGCAAGCTCCAGCGATCAATTTATGGTCTGGTACAAGCCTCTCGGAGTTGGAATAAACGCTTTGATAGTGTGATCAAAGCATATGGGTTTGTACAGCACTTTTGGAGAAGCCTGATTTACAAGAAAGTGAGTTGGAGCTCAGAGCATTTCTAATATTATATGTGGACGACATATTATTGATTGGAAATGATATAGAATTTCTGGATAGCATAAAAGGATACTTGAATAAAAGTTTTTCAATGAAAGACCTCGGTGAAGCTGCTTACATATTGGGCATCAAGATCTATAGAGATAGATCAAGACGCTTGATTGGACTTTCACAAAGCACATACCTTGATAAAGTTTTGAAAAAGTTCAAAATGGATCGAGCAAAGAAAGGTTTTTACCCGTGCTACAAGGTGTAAGATTGAGTCGACTCAATGCCCGACCACAGCAGAAGATAGAGAGAAATGAAAGATGTTCCTATGCTTCAGCCATAGGCTCTATCATGTATGCAATGCTGTGTACCAGACCGACGATGCTTAGCTGTAAGCTTGGCAGGAAGGTACCAAAGTAATCCAGAGTGGATCATCGGACAGCGGTCAAGAACATCCTGAAATACCTGAAAAGGACTAAGGATATGTTTCTCGTATATGGAGGTGACAAAGAGCTAGTCGAAATGGTTACGTCGATGCAAGCTTTGACACCGATCCGGACGATTCTAAATCGCAAACCGGATACGTGTTTTTATTAAACGGTGGAGCTGTCGGTTGGTGCAGTTCTAAACAAAGCGTCGTGGCGGGATCTACATGTGAAGCGGAGTACATAGCTGCTTGGAAGCAGCGAATGAAGGAGTCTGGATGAAAGAGTTCATTTCCGATCTAGGTGTCATACCTAGTGCATCGGGACCGATGAAGATCTTCTGTGACAATACTGGTGCAATTGCCTTGGCAAAGGAATCCAGATTTCACAAGAGGACCAAGCACATCAAAGAGACGCTTCAATTCCATTCGGGACCAAGTCCAAGTGGGAGACATAGAGATTTGCAAAATACATACGGATCTGAATGTTGCAGACCGTTGACTAAGCCTCTTCCACGAGCAAAACATGATCAGCACCAAGACTCCATGGGTGTAAGGATCATTACTTTGTAATCTAGATTATTGACTCTAGTGCAAGTGGGAGACTGAAGGAAATATGCACTAGAGGCAATAATAAAGTTATTATTTATTTCCTTATATCATGATAAATGTTTATTATTCATGCTAGAATTGTATTAACCGGAAACATAATACATGTGTGAATATATAGACAAACAAGATGTCACTAGTATGCCTCTACTTGACTAGCTTGTTAATCAAAGATGGTTATGTTTCCTAACCATGAACAAGGAGTTGTTATTTGATTAACAAGGTCACATCATTAGTTGAATGATCTGATTGACATGACCCAT
The DNA here is from genome assembly GCA_021605205.1 of Aegilops longissima. Taxonomy (NCBI): domain Eukaryota; kingdom Viridiplantae; phylum Streptophyta; class Magnoliopsida; order Poales; family Poaceae; genus Aegilops; species Aegilops longissima. The sequence continues at coordinate 147,099,719 of CM038682.1, read as the reverse complement.
TCCGTTAGCTTAACACTTGATCGCTTAGTATGTTAATGCTTTCTTCATGACCCATACATGTTCCTGTAACTATGAGATTATGCAACTCCGTTTACGGAGGAACACTTTGGGTACTACCAAACGTCACAACGAATCGGGTGATTATAAAGGAGTACTACAGGTGTCTCCAAAGGTACTTGTTGGGTTGGCGATTTCGAGATTAGGTTTTGTCACTCCGATTGTCGGAGAGGTATCTCCAGTGCCTTCTCGGTAATGCATGTCACTTAAGCCTTGCAAGCATTACAACTAATGAGTTAGTTGTGAGATGATGTATTACGGAACGAGTAAAGAGACTTACGATAACGAGATTGAACTAGGTATTGGATACCGACGATCGAATCTCGGGTAAGTAACATACCGATGACAAAGGGAACAACGATGTCGTTATGCGGTTTGACCGATAAAGATCTTCGTAGAATATGTAGGAACCAATATGGGCATCCAGGTTCCGCTATTGGTTATTGAACGAGAATGGTTCTAGGTCATGTCTACATAGTTCTCGAACCCGTAGGGTCCGCACGCTTAACGCTTCGATGACAGCTTCATAATGAGTTTATAAGTATTGATGCACGAAGGTTGTTCGAGTCCCGGATGTGATCACGGACATGACGAGGAGTCTCAAATGGTCGAGACATAAAGATTGATATATTGGAAGCCTACATTTGGACATCGGAAGTGTTCCGGGTGAATCGATTTTACCGAGTACCGGAGGTTACGGAACCCCCGGAGGTCCATGGGCCTTAATGGGCCATGGGAGAAAAGGAAGGGGCGGCGCCTTCCCTTCCCCTCCTCCAATCCTAGTCCAACTAGGAGGGGGGAGTCCTACTCCCGTGGGAGTAGGACTCCTCCTTGTCGCCTCCCCTAGGGCCGCCACCTCCCCTTGGCTCCTTTATATCTGGGGCAGGGGACACCCCAAGACACACAAGTTGATCCACGGATCTTTCCTTAGCCATGTGCGGTGCCCCCTTCCACCATATTCCACTTCGGTCATATCGTCACGGAGCTTAGGCGAAGCCCTGCGCCGGAGAAGTCATATCGTCATGGAGCTTAGGCGAAACCCTGCGTCGATGGAGCATCAACATCGCTCCCACGCCGTCGTCGACGGGAACTCATCCCGACACTTTGCTGGATCGAGTCCGGGATCGCCATCGAGCTGAACGTGTGCAGAACTCGGAGGTGCCGTCGTTCGGTGCTTGGATCGGTCGGATCGTGGAGACGTCGACTACATCAACCGCGTTGTTATAACGCTTCCGCTTTCGGTCTACGAGGGTACGTGGATGGACACTCTCCCCTCTCGTTGCTATGCCATCACCATGGTCTTGCGTGATCGTAGGAAATTTTTTGAAATTACTACGTTCCCCAACAATATTATGGTTACATAGTGGACATATGGGAACCTGACTACGGAGTAGATTTTAAGGTCCCTTTGTTTAAGTGCAAATGGGTCAATCTGTCGAGAGGCGGAGTGCAGTAGACCCACGATGCGGAATGACAACAAGGATCTGAAAAATCTTGGGTACACCGACGAACCGTTCTTCCTAGCCAATGATGTGGCACAGGTTATCTATGTGAAGGACATGTCTACCAGACCGAGAAAAAGAAAAGATAAGGAAGCGAATACATCATACGATGAGCCAAGGCGCCACATAGTTCTTTCAGGAAAAAGGGACATCCTAAGAGTGGAGGGCAAGACAGACATGTCTGAAGAATATGAAAAGTTTCATGAAATTCCTCCCTTCAAAGTCAAGGCTGACCCAAGCATCCTGACAAACGATGAAGATTATCCATGGTTACGGCGCAATAAGCAAATGACACAAGCGAAGAAAAAGTGAAGACTTTCTCTCGAACCTATTATGATGATACCATGCCAACTTTGTAACAGACGAGTATGATACCATTGTCCGTTTTGTACATGCACATGCTATGCCAACTTTTTCAGGGTTCATTTGAAAACTATGAATTTAGGTCGAATTTTCTCTATAGGTGCATCTATGTTCATTAGTCCCTGGCCCATGCGGCTCGCCCTTGGCCCATGACCATTAGTCCCGGTTTGTGCCACAAACCGGGACTAAAGGGTTGGTCTCGTTGAGCTCGAGTTTAGTCCCACCTCATGAACGAAGGGCGCTCACACCGGTTTATAAGCCCGTCCCTCTCTGCCTTGTTGAGCTCCTCTCAAAGTGAAAATAGATGCCCCTATACAGGGAATTTGACCTAAATTCATAGTGAATTTCTCTAAAATTCATAGAAATTGATTATGAATTTAGGTCGAATTTTCTCTATAGGTGCATCCATGTTCATTTTTTTAGTAAAGTTAATCACAAACTTGTGATTCAGACAAATTTCAAAGAATTCAAATTTTAACTATTCAAGTTTGAAAACTAATGGCACAAACAGAAAGTTTATAATTTTTCTAAAACTAATGGCACTAACAGAAAGTTTATAATTTTACTGACCTAAAAGCAAAAAGAATTAAAAATAAAGCAAAAACCAAAAGAAAATAAATAATGCACAAAACAAAACAAAAAACTGGAAAAAATAAAAATAGCAACAATAAGTATTTTGTTGTAAGTAGAAATAAAATAAAATAAATAAAGAAACAAAGAAAACAAAAAAGTGATTTCAAATTTCAAAACTAATGTCATTAACAGAAAGTTTATAATTTTCTAAAACTAAAAGAAAAAGAATTAAAAAATAAAGCAAAAACAATAAAAATAAATAATGCAGAAAACAAAACAAAAAACTGGAAAAAATATAAAAATAGCAACAATAAGTATTTTGTTGTAAGTAGAAACAAAATAAAATAAATAAAGCAACAAAGAAAAAAAGTTTTTCAAATTTGAAAACTAATGGCACTAACTGAAAGTTTATAATTTTTCTAAAACTAAAAGCAAAAAGAATTAAAAAATAAAGCAAAAATCAACAAAAAATAAATAATGCAGAAAACAAAACAAAAACTAGAAAAAATAAAAATAGTGCCGCCTCTTTGGGCCCCACGGCCCTGAATCGACTAGAAACCCTACCATGGGCCAGATTCAGCCCGCAGGAGGCCAAGTAGGCCCACAGCACATAGTGACAGATTAGGCCCTGAAGCTTGAAGTTGAGAGGAGCTCGAGAGGGTGGGCGCAACAGCGCTTATAAACCACTCTCGAGCCCTCTCAACTAGCGAGGTGGGACTAAACTTTTGGGCGGGCAGCACAAGGCCTTTGGTCCCGGTTGGTGGCACCAACCGGGACTAAAAGGCATTGGTCTCGTTTGTGCCAAACCGACCAATGCTTTGTCTCGGTTGGCGCCACCAACCGGACCAAAGGCCGCTTCCCGCCCTTTGGGCTGCTGAAAAGAGGCCTTTGGTCCTGGTTGGTGGCACCAACCGGGACGCCTTTGGTCCCGGTTGGTGGCGCCAACCGGGACTAAAGGGGGGCATTGGTCCCGGTTTGTGCCACGAACCGGGACCAATGGCTTTGCTATATAAGCAAAGCCTTAGGAAATTTTCACATTTCCCTCGCAGTTGCCCCCGACAACGCCGAGCACATCGACGCCGCCAGGCTAGCCCCGACGCCGCCACCGCCGCCGCGCCGTCGCTTGCCGCTGTCGTCGCCATCGCCGCTTCGCGCCCTACTGCCGTCGCCGCCGCCACGTCGTCGCCGCTGCCGCGCGCCCTCGCCGCCCGCCGCCCGTCGTCGCCGCTGCCGCGCCCTCGCCGCGCCGTCGCTGCCGCCAAGCCCAAGCCGCTCGCCACACTACCGTCGCCAAGGCCGCCGTCCCGTCTCGACAACGACGCCCCTGCCGCGTCGCGTCGTCGCTGCCGCCGCACCCTCGCCCGACGCCGTCGTCGTCGCGCCGCCCTGCCCTGCACCATCGCCACCCGGTCCGCGCCTCCGCTTTTACGGTGCAGGCCGACCCTCCTCATATATGCATTTTGTCATATACATGTTGATGATGATATGATGATGTTGATGATATGACGATGTTGATGATATGATGATGTTGATGATATGTTCATGTTGATGATATGATGATGTTTTTTTTCATATATGTATTAATTTTTTTAAGTTGTTAGTAGATATCGATTTTAGGTTAGTGCATTTTATCACTGATTTTAGGTTAGTAGATCGATTTAGTGCATTTTACGTTTGTTGCATTTTAGGTTAGTGCATTTTATGTTAGTGGAGAGGAAAAAGTAAAATAAGGAAAAGGAAGAAAAGAGGAAGGAAGAAGAAGGAAGAAGAAGAAAAAGAAGGAGAGGAAAAAGGAAAATAAGTAGAGAAAGAAGGAGAAGAAGAAGGAGAAGACGAGGAGAGGAAGAAGAGGAAGAAAAAGAAAAAAAAAAGAGGAGAAGAAGAAGGAATAGAGGAGCTTCTTCTCCTTTTTTTCTCCTCTTTTTTCTTCTTCTTCTTCTTCTTAATTTTTATCGGGAACGAGGGTGTCGAGGATCGCCGAGGGGTCGAGGGTCGGGAACTAGCTTAGAGGGTCGAGGGTCGTTAAGGGGTCAAGGGTCGAGGGTTTCAGGGTCGACGGTTCGAGGGTTCTAGGGTCGGGGGATTGAGGGTCGAGGGTTCCAGGTCGCCTAGGGTCGAGGTTCGAGGTCGTCGAGGTTCGAGGTCGAGGATCGCCGAGGGGTCGAGAGGTTTCCTAGTGTCAAAGTATTGAAGAAATCCATGGCTTCATCATTAGCCAGAAGTAACCAGGGCATGATGGTACGAAGTCCTCCAAAGTTATTCTGGAATGGAGTCCCGGATAGGATAATTTTCCTTTTTGTACGAATTTCAGCAAAGGCCTTCCAAATAACGATATTCGGAAGGTTCTTGCTGAACTTCGTACCAAAAAGCAAATTATCCTATCTGGGACTCTGTTCCAAAATAACTTTGGAGAGCTTCGTACCACCATCATCCACCTGTTACTTTCGCCTAATGATGAAGACATGGTTTTGTTGAATCCCTTGACACTAGGAAACCTCCCGACCCCTCGGCAATCCTCGACCCCTTGACACTCGACCCGCTCGGCGATCCACGACCCTCTACCCTACCGCGGGCGTTGATGCTCACGTCACTTGTGGGACATAGATGTAGTGTTCAACGCCGACCCCCTCCCGATAGCTTCAACGCGTGGGGGGTGGGGTCGATATTACCCCCTCCTTGAAGCGTTCTCGAGGCCACCCCTAACCCTTGAAGCGTTGTCGAGGCCACCCGAAACCCTAGAGAAGCAGCGTCGAGGCCACTAATTAATATGATTCCTTATTGTGATTAGCTAGCTAGTTCTACGTTTGCCACTAATATATCCATATCTGTCATGTTTGAATAATAATTGCTATGTTGTAAATATTTGTAGAAACTATGGACACCCCCCGAGACGAAGCACAAGAAGCGTTGTTGAGGGACATAATCGCAGAAGGAAGTGATGACGTCTGCTCGTTGATGTTTCTCAACGACACCGATGGTCTGGAAGGAGAGGGTGAAGAATCAGCTGGCTATGATTATGATGGCTCCGATGATCCAATACCGGTGCAACAAGTAGACCATGAGGACGGCTCCGGTGACCGAAACGAGTCCGGCCAGGTATATATATTAGTTAAGCCTGTGCTGACTAGCTAATTGATGCATTCATTGTTTTGGTATGTACACATATAAATTAACTCTCGTCTTTGTTCTTTTTTCTAGTCCTCCGGATCGAGCACAACTTCGGTAAAGAGACGAGGCCCGAAGAAAAAGTTGAGCTCGGATGAAAGGTTTGAGATCATAGCAATCGCGCGCGACGGCCAACCGATTGAACCCATCCGGACAAAGAAGGCATTTGTTGCTCAGTGCGGGGTTCTGGTTAGGGACAAGATCCCGATTAGCATCCAGCAATGGTATAAGCCTAAGAACGAAGACCCTGAGGTGTCTTATGTTAATGATATGTAGAAAAATGATCTTTGGACTGAGCTGAAGTAAAATTTCACCCTACCGCCAGAGGATGATCCGGAGAAGCCAGTTAAAGAGCAATTAATCAAGTCTTTTGCTCTTAAGAAGATGGCAGACCTATTCAGGAATTGGAAGAAAGACCTGAATAAGTTTGTCAATAAAAAAGAGACCCCAGAATTCAAGGGAAAATATGAGAAGATCAGAGATGACTGGCCCGCATTTGTGGCCCACAAGACATCGGAAAAGAGTAAAAAGATGTCGGCGACAAACAAGCAAAATGCTGCGCAGAAGAAGCTTCACCATCGCACGGGGTCAGGTGGCTACCTCATAGCCCGGCCTAAGTGGGCCAAGGCTGAGAATGATCTGCTTGATAAAGGGATCGAACCAAAGACAATGAACTGGCCAAACCATTGCCAAACTTGGTTCTTCGGGGCTGGCGGAACCTTGGACCCTGTATCAGGGAAGTGCATTTGGACGGACGATCAATTGGACATACCAGTCAAGAGGCTTCAGCAATATATCGGCAGCAGCGCAGCAAGGGGCGTTCTTTCCAGCAGAGAGAACGACGAGCTCACAATGGCCCTCGGGAATCCTGAGCACCCTGGACGGACACGAGGCACGCCTGGCTCCGTTTCGTGGAAGGCTGGGTTTCCGGACGCAGGCGGTTACAAATGCCAGGACCGGAGGAAGAAAGTGCAGCAGACCGAACTGCAGCGCTGCATGCAAGGGTACAAGCGATAGAGGAACGAGAAGCAAATTGCAGCAACGACCTGCTGAAGCTTCCCCGGTTACCCCGCCATCTCGGCGGAGAAGCAGCGGGCTTCCATCGAGCTGCTTCACCGGAGCATGCCTTGACGGCTCTGCCAGCTATCCCGTGGATGCTATCACGGAGGCTCAAAATTGCCACCTTATGGCAGAATGGATGAATTTGAAGGTCAAGGCGGTTGTTGGCTCTGTTTATCCTACTAAACCTGACGCAACTTTTCACCGCCGCCGATTCGAGAAGGATATGCTAGGGTGATGGTGGATGAAATAACAGAGGATTTGAGGACCTCCGCTTGACCACCCTACCGTGAAGGGGAGACTCGGCTGGGTTCTCGCTCAAGACTCCATGCCTATGGCGGAAGGATCTCATCAACCTTCCGAACTGGGCGCCTCCGCTTCCTCGTCCTCCTCCGGGCGAGTCAGGCACTCCGCCTCCACCGCCGCCTCCTCCTCCGAAAGTGACGATCAGGGCACTCGGCCGGCTCCTTCACCGGCGCGTGGCGGCACTCCGCCTCCTTCTCCGCTGGCCGGGCGCCTTCGAGCAGCCAGCCTCCTCCTTCTCGCCTCGTCGGCAAGGGCGGAAGAGACCGCCGCCCGCTCGGCTGCTCCGTGCGTGGTAGTCCTTCTCCTCCGCCTTGTAAGCAAGGAAAGAAGACATCCGCTCCGCTCTGCTCTGCGGCGTCTAGCAAGACAGCCAAAGGCGGGAAGACATACAGATTCGGTCCTTCTCTCAAGACTCGGAGAAGTTACCGTCTGAGAGGACCACGGAGGAAAACGCGAAGATCGTGCGGACTGAAGTGAAGGACTTTTTGAAGGGTTTAAAGCAAAGAGACATCCACCCGGAGGAGAAGGTAGATCCGTGAAAGTGAAGCGCACTGCTGCCCCGACAAAACCACCCAAGTCTCCGCCGAAGGCAACTATGAGCGCATTATTGGAAAGGCATTTGCCGGAGCGGAGAGGTCGGGAAGTACTAAAAGTGATCAATGGATGAAAGAACGACGAGCTGGGAAACAAATTGCCCAGCTCGGCGAACAAGCGAAGCAATCGTGCCCCCCGCTCAAGGTGCCTGCTAGCGACATCGTCGATCCGAAGATGGTGCCCGGTTATAGCAATCCTGGAGATTACCTGCCCGACGATGTACATTATGATTTCTTGGAGGTGCAGATACAAAGATATGAGTACGGGAAGCCTCTCGTCAAAGATGAAAGATCTCTATCTACGATGATGCGAAGATTGCATGATTGGTACATGAAAACCTGCGGAGTGTCTGAGGGGAGGAGTACTTTGTATGTGAGAGTTAAAAAGGAGCATGACCTCATTGGAACTGAACTGTTGCCTATTCCATTTGAGGAGTTCTATTAGTTTTTCAATCAATTGGCCCTCGATAAAGCAACGGTCACCTGCTACTGTCTGTAAGTAGTACTACTTTTGTCATTAAGTCTCTCTATATAACTCAGCTCTTTCATTGCATGTATTTATAATTATCCTCACTATATTATGCACATTGAAGATCGCCGAATTGAAGAAAAGACAAGTGGGTGATATTGGGTTCATTAACACATATCTCATAGATGCAACTGAGGTTGAATATCATGCCGAAAATACCGAGGCCAACTTGCTACGATCGTTGGTAATAAATGAACACAAAGATATAATACTCTTTCCTTACAACTTCAAGTGAGTGTTACTGTCTTGTGGCATATTTGGTTTCCCTTTATTAGTCTAGGTTATAGTAATGTAATATTGATGAGTTATGCATGCGTGCGCAGCTTTCACTATATTCTCCTAGAGATTAAGCTTGAGCAGGGAGTAGTAACTGTCTTAGACTCGAGTCGAAAAGATCCCAAGGAGTATGCGGACATGACTGAAATGCTCGAGAAGTAAGTTAAATCGATCATTATCCACCATATCAGCAACTTTGTTCATTTCTGATATCAAGTAATTGTTTTCTTTGTATGGCAGGGTTTGGAGAAAATTCACCAAAAAAGCTCCGGGACTGCCGAAGAAGCTGCAATTTAGACACCCAAAAGTAAGTACTATAGTAGCATATTCCACACATCTCCTAGTGATTCAAGCGCTAGTTTTATCAATACTATTTAGCATGCTTGCTAATTATCATTTTGATTGACCTCTATTTCTTGTAAAATGGTTGTGGCAGGAAAAAGGGAATGATTTCTGTGGATACTACATTTGCGAGTCTATCCGCCACACGACCTGTGAGCGGGGCTACTCTGACAAACAATATGAAGTGCGTAAATAACAATATTCACAATTTTATTTTACTACCATCGTTTGTGTTGAGTTTCATTCATTCATATATATATATATATATATATATATATATATATATATATATATATATATATATATATATATATATATATATATATATATATATATATATATATATATATATATATATATATATATGTATTGACCCCTTCTTAAAATTAGATGTTTCGGATGCGGATGAACTCCTAGCACCAGATCGCACGCGAGCAATTCAAGAGGAATTATGGCATTCTTTCTTGACCACGTGATCGCTGAAGACGGAGAATACTATGTGGACGCGTCCGTATGTTAGAGATTATATTTGTAAAAGATAATTATTGTATGTATGTAGCCGTAGTGTCGGATAGATATACGAGAACTTGTTGTTCACCAATCTCTGAGAAGGAGAGGTGGTCGATATCACTTCTCTCTGTATGCATATATGTTCATGACGATCTTCTGTTTCCTTCGCTTGCTTACTAGCTAGCTAGCGTGTCTAGCTAGTCCTCTCTATACGTATGTATAGTACGAAGGCCGACCAAGCACGGACAAAAGAGAGGACACTTCTCTCTATTAATTAGCTAGCTAACACAATATATGAAACACCTAAATTAACCCCCCAAACCCCAACCCCCCACTTTTCAAAAAAAAACCCAAGCCACAGAAATGCTGACGCGTAGATGCCTATTGGTCCCTGTTGGTGCCACCAACCGGGACCAAAGGCCCTCCTGCCTGGGCTCAGCGCACAGGCCACGTGGAGGCCCATCTGTCCCGGTTCTGGATTGAATCGGGACTAAAGGGCCAGGGCATTAGTAACGACCCTTTAGTCCCGGTTCAGGAACCGGGACTAAAGGCCCTTACCAACCGGGACAATAGGCACTTTTTCTACTAGTGTCAGCCTATGCAACGTCATATATAAAAATAGTCGCAAAGTATCTGGTTAACAGATTGAGACCGATCTTGGATGAAATAATATCACCATTCTAGAGCGCATTTGTTCCAGGAAAATTGATAACAGATAATGCCCTGCTTGCTTTTGAGTGCCTATATAGTATTCAGCAGGAGAAAAAACCAGAGAACAGTTTTTGTGCGTATAAATTGGACCTATCTAAGGCATATGATCGGGTGGATTGGGGGTTCTTGAAGCAGGCGATGCAAAAGTTGGGTTTCGCTCACCAGTGGATAAGGTGGATCATGACGTGTGTTACCATGGTGAGATACTCTGTTAAATTTAATGGAGCCTACTTGGATTCGTTTGCACCGACGCGTGGTCTTCAGCAAGGCGACCCCCTCTCACCCTTTCTTTTCCTATTTGTGGCTGACGGTTTATCTGCTTTGTTTAGACGAGGAGTGCAATCTAATTCTATTGAGCTAGTAAAGGTATGCTTGCGTGCACCAGGTGTCTCCCATCTTTTGTTTGTGGATGACACACTTCTCTTCTTCCAGGCAAATAAGGAACAAGCCCAATCAGTTAAGGAGATAATTGCATCTTATGAGAGAGCTATAGGTCAGTTAATATATCCTCAAAAGTGCTCTATACAGTTTGGGGATAACTGTCCCATCAACGTTCAACATGAAGTGAAACAGATTTTGGAGGTCGAACGTACTGATTTTGAAGGCAAATATCTTGGGCTCCCAACTCCAGATGGGATAATGCATAAAGGCAAGTCTCAAATGTTGCAACAGAGCATCACAAAAAGAATCCTAGTGTGGGGTGACACACTATCACAGGCTGCCAGAGAAACCTTGAACAAGGCAGTAGCACAAGCCATCCCAGCATACATCATGAGTGTTTTTAAGCTTCTGTACTCAGTGTGTGATGATCTCACGTGACTTGTTAGAAATTTTTGATGGGGTTCAAAGAATGGACAGAGGAAGACACATTGGGTAGCCTGGGAGAAACTTACGGGTTCAAAACAGAGGGGAGGGCTCGGTTTCCGTGATTTCAGAATTTTCAATCAAGCCCTCCTGGCTAGGCAAGCATGGCGTCTTTTGACCAAGCCAGACTCCCTTTGTGCTCAGGTGCTTAAGGCGAAATATTATCCTAACGGTGAACTTGAAGACACTGTTTTTTCAGGTAACGCTTCACCGACATGGCATGCCATACATCATGGATTGGAGCTGCTCAAAAAAGGCCTTGTTTGGCAGGTAGGCAACGGGGAGCGTATACACATCTGGCGTGACCCATGGCTTCCAAGACAGCTGAGCTATAGGCCGACGATGCCAAGGGGCACCTGCAGGTTACGGCGGGTGGCTGAGTTGCTTGATGCAACCGAGCGCTGGAATATGGAGCTCGTCCGTGGCCATTTCAATGCCTCGGATGTTGCAGCCATCATAAGCATCCGGCCAGCTCCACGACAACAAGAGGACGTCCTTGCTTGGGCTCCTGATGCTCACGGTATCTTCACCGTGAGAAGTGCGTACTACCTCGGCCTGCAAGCACAGCGAAGCACTGCCATGTGCGCCACGAGCATGGCACCGGACGACACACGTGCTGTCTAGAAGGCATTGTGGGGATGCCCTGCCCCTCCGAAGGTACGTGTGTCTGCTTGGCGAGTGTCGTCAAATTCTCTGGCTACAATGGAGAACAAAAAGAAGAGGACCCTAGAATTAACGGATATTTGTGCTGTTTGTGGGGTGGAACGCGAGGACACCTTCCATGCACTCTGCAGGTGTCCAAGAGCGCGAGCTCTCTGGAAAGCAATGGCAGAAGACTGGTGCATCCCGAACATGGATCTATTGCAGAACACTGGTCCAAAATGGCTCCTTCACCAACTGAACAAGTGCGAGGAGCACATCCGGCTTCCCATGCTCATGACAATGTGGAGGTGCTGGCACGTGAGAAACGAAATCACGCACCACAAGCCGGCTCCCCCAATTGAAGTATCCAAGAGATTTTTATCAAGCTACATCGACACTATCTTGTGCCTCCAGCAACATCCCAAGGCCGACATGTCAAAGGGCAAGATGGTAGTCTCCAAGTTTCAGCAACGCCAGGAGAAGCTCAGACCAGCAAGGGCGGCCTGTACCAGACCTCTAGAGCGATGGCACAGGCCTCCACCAGGCTGGACTAAGTTAAACGTCGATGGTGCATATATTCAGGTGGATGGGCTCGGGCATGATCTTGCACGGCGAACATGGCGCCGTCATTTTTGCTTCTTGCAGATTCTTGAGGACGTGTTCAAGTGCACTGGAGGCGGAGATCAAAGCTATACGTGAAGGGATTGCATTGACTCTGGAGTGGTGTACGCTACCTTTCATACTTGAATCTGACTACTCCACGGCGATTGATATGATCAAAAGTTCAGATATGAACAGATCCCCAGCGGCGACAACAGTGGGTGTAATAAAAAACTTGTTAGTGGAGGGAGGTAGAGAGCATGTGTTAATGCATGTGAGTAGAAACCAAAATAATGTCAGCCATGATCTTGGGCAGATAGGTCACGCTGGCCCTAGGACTGCCGTATGGCTGAGGCAGGGGCCTGACGAGATAGCTGAACTCGTGGCAAAGGACTGTATGGTTCCTAGTTGATTGATTAAAAAAATTTAGCCCGCAAAAAAAAAAAAACAACGTAATAGACAGCAACGTGTCTTTGTACGCCTTCCTTCTAGTACATTCTAGTAAGAGATAAACGCACCATTGGTCAGTGAACTCTCGCGAGATGAGCACATTGGTCACACAAGTGTCAATACGTGGAAAAGTGGTCAATTTGGTTTGTTTTATGAGCAAATTGGTCAATATCCCGTTTTGAACCGTGACGGGGCCGACGTGGCTGGCTGACTCAGCTTGGGCCCACTGTCAGTTTTTTGTCCTTTATGCAATGCGGCCCCGTCAGTATTTTGGGTTGGGTTTTTTTGCAAATAGTGCATCCCCTCCCAGTCAAAATCCCCAAATCAGCCCGATTCGTGCCAAACCCTAGCATTCTTCTCACTTCATCCTCTCTTCGATCTACCGCAGCCGTCACTTTGCTCGAGATGGAGCAGTTCGAGGGAGAGAGCTGGCGGCCGGAGAACAGGGAGGGGAGTGTCTTCTTCCCGGTGGAGGGCTGGAGGCGCGACGAGCCGGAGTTGAGGCCTGAGTTTGGCAGCTGTGTGCTCCAGCGCACGCCGGGGATGTACCAGGTGGAGCAGCAGTTGCGTGGTCATGCACTGGTGGGTACAGTGGAAGGGCACCGGCCTCCCGTGTCGCCGGCACAGGTGGTTGCTGCTTTGGAGTCGCAATGCGGCCTCTCCGGCGACCACATCATGGTCGAGGTATGTTCCCCTCCGGCGGATTTTCTTGTGCGGTTCCGGTCTGCCGAGGATAGCACTCGGGTGCTCATCTACCACTCCCGTAAGCTTACCGCTGGCAGAGCGACGATCCAGTTTAGCCGTTGGCACCGTGGGATGGGTGGCGAGGCGTCGTCTTTGAAGTTTTTAACTAGGTTGAGCTTAGATGGGCTGCCGCAAGAAGCATGGGAGGTTCAGTTTGTTGGCAAGCTCGTAAGTAGTCTCGGCGGCGATCTCGTTAAGATGGTGAAGCCCACTGATCGTTGTTTCATAGTTGTTGAAGCATGGATGAAATATCCTAACAAGGTGCCCAAGTTATATGAAGTGGAGCTGCCAGAACCTGACCTGCCCCACGATTATCCAACCTCAGACTCCGACGGGCCAATTTCACCACCTTCCAGTGACCTGACACTCGAGAAGCTAACAGTTCTGCATGTTTTGAAGATCCATATTCTGAAGGTTATAGATCGGAGCCCAATATTAGCAGAGTTGCCGCCTGCTTACGATTACGATGATGAATCCAACAGTGCTCGTTGTCACACTTTTAGTTGCTATCCTGGTACAATTGATGGGGCTGAGAGGGCATACATTGGAGGTGGGCATGGATTTGCAGGTCCAGGGACAGATGGCCGTGCAGGTGGTCTGTTCAAGATGTAGATGCAACATCTGATATATCTATCTGTTGTGTTCTATTGTGGTATTGTAGCCATTGTGTTTAAGAACAAATGTACCCAGACCTGATGTAACCAGTTTGTTGTACCCAGACCTGCTATTGTTGTATCCTGTATGTTGTGGTTTATCTCTTGTATGCACTATGCTATTTATGTGAAATGAACTAGTTCACAATTTGTGTTGTCAACCTATATGCAGTATGCATTTAGGGTGGAAGAAAGTAGTTGATATGCAGTATGCAGTATGTAACATAACAGAGTTAGAGAAGATACTACTACACTCTTGCAGAAAAGATGCTAATTCAATTCTCAACAATGCTAGATAGAAGAACACAAGCAACAATGGATTCTTAAATACTTGCCAAGATAATTAAGGCAGGACAACAGCAGTTATCAATTTGTCATGTTAACAAACCAAACTACCAGGTTTCATTAACAAAACCAACGCATGACACCAGGTTAAAGTAGCAACATTTCCAAGCCTGGAACACTACCAAAAGTAAAGCAGTTCACAACAGACTGCCAAACGATCAAGAGGTCGCAGCCTCAACACTGAAACAAGGACAACACTGAATTACAAAGCATGATATCAGTCTTGTGGGGCTGATTGTGTGTTGTTGATCTCTTCTTCATCCTGTTCTGCCATGCTTCTTGCTCTTCCTCCTCTTGTGCCTCCTCTTCTTCTTCCTCTACCCTCTCTTCTTCCTACTCTTTCTCGTACTCTTCCTCCTCTATCTCCAAACAGAAGAAATTGAAATCCTCCAGCACCTGATGTTCCTGCTGCTGCACTGTTGCTAGTGCTGCCTCTTTCTCTTCTTTGATTTGCACCCCTCCTATTCACTGCATTAGCTGCAGTTCTAGCTACTCTTCTTCTTCCAGACCTATCCCTTGTTTGACCTCTGAGCTGATCAGATGTTATTGTGCTTCTCCTTGGTGGTGGAATATTTTCTCTATATATTGTGCAACAAAACCAGATTCCATAGGGAAAGGCTCAATATCTTCAAATACAATTTTTGGTGCCTGCAATGTATAACAGAGATGACCGATCAAAACATGAAATACATAACAAAAGGAGAACATCAAGTGTTGCATTTTATGAATTCACCTCATGGGCCAGCTGAGATATCATAGATTCTTTCACATTGGAAGGATCTTTCCTGGGATCTAGTTCTACATGATCAATGTGCTGATCAAAACATTAAACATTGTATTAGTACTTCTTCTGCAAAACATTAAACATTAAATAGTGTGTTGCTTATTACCTGTAGTATCTTAGGAATATCAGCATCTCCATTCTCATCAACAATTGTGGGACCTCTGTTTGGGTTTGGAATGGAGAATGGCATGCCCACTTGCTCTTGCACAGTTCTTCTTCTCTTTCTCTTTGGTCTTGCTTGATCTTGCACCTCTGTTGGTTCCTGTGCTACCTGGGTGTGAGATTCTACTGCTTGTACTGCTTGTGCTGCTTCTGCCCTTGCAATCTCTTTCAATCTAGGGCATCCTTTCCTGTTATGACCTTCATAACCACAATATCCACAATGAATAGTGACCCCATGTTTGGTCAACTTTGTACCATCCTCATTTTCTTCAGGACCTTTTCTTCTTTTGTTGCTTGATGGTCTACCAACAACCTTCTCATAGAAGGGTGGTTTCACTACTGGGGCATTAACATGCTCCCATTCAGATTTATCTCTAACAGGCTTCACCACTGGACCATAAGCTTGCATAAAAGCATTAAGAGAATAGCAGCTCGATACCATTTGTTCAGGTTTTATTCTCTCATGTCTGCAACAAGCTATTGCATGGTTGCATGGAATGGTAGTTAACTGCCATCTTCTGCAAGTGCAAGCTCTCATGTTTAGCTCTACAATGTAACTAACACCATTGCTCAAAACTTTGAAAGTTGACCTTCCATATTCAGTAGCAAAGAAATTTGCTGCATAATCTGCATTTTTCTGAACTTTCTGTCTTATCTTTGGACAAATCTGACCAGTCCACTTCTGAGCCTCTTTCTGCATCTTGACATATCTTGTGCCTATCTTGCAAGCAATGTTCTCTAACATAGACAGGATAGGCAATTCTCTAGCTTCTAATATCCACCTACATGAGCAGTACTAAATATTAGTAATAGACATTTAATAAGCAGAAGTACTTAGAAGTAGAAAAGATTAGTAGTATATAATTACTTGTTGAAAACTTCACATGAATTATTTGTAAGTATGTCACACTTGACAAAATCATCGAAGAAAGCTCTGCAATACTCTGAGGGCTTCTTTTCATCTAACCAAGCATGTGCTTCTGGACAATCAACCTTGAACCTCTCCATGTTTTGCTGCCACCTTGTAGTGTTGCTTGACCTAGCACATGCCCACAGGTGGTTCTTCACTGTCTCTCCCTTGTGGAGCTGGTTCAGGTTCTGGTACAAATGTCTAACACAGAATCTATGTTCAGAGTCAGGGAATATTTCCCTGACTGCTTTCATCAAACCCTGGAACACAACACAATATCTATATGAGATCTCCATGTATAATATGTTAACATACAATTGGGTATATTTCAAATAGAACACAACATAGATAAAAGCAGTTTTAAGCACACCTTCTGTTTATCACTCATTATAGTGATTGTTGATGTGTTGATGATGTTCAGATCAGTTTTCAAAGTAGTAAGAAACCACTTCCATGAAGCATGGCACTCCACCTCTACTACAGCTAGTTCAATTGGGTATATGCAATCATTGGGATCTACTCCAATTGCTGTCAGAATCTGGCCTCCATACTTGGTCCTTATATGAGTCCCATCTAGGAAAATTATGGGCCTGCATGACAGTAGCCATCCTCTTTTGCATGCATCCAGGCATAAGTACAGAGTGCTCAAAGTTTCACCCATCCTCTTCAAGTAGACAGTGGTGCCTGGGTTTGCTCTCCTTAGCTCATGTCCATAGTCCCAAAGTTGTCCATATTGGGCCTCCTCATCTCCTCTAATCTTTTTCAGACAATATAACCTAGCTCTTGCTAGCTTAAATCTGTTGGGCTTCATGTTGTACTTCTTCTGCACTTTGTTTTGAAAAGCAGTCAAATTCATCTTTGGGTCATCTCTGAAATCTTCAACAAACTTTCCAGCTAGCAATGGAGCTGTTAGTTCTTTCACTTCCCACACCCTCTCACAAGTATGCTCTCCAACATATGTTTTTACCAGCATGCACTCAACTCTACTGTCCTTAACAGCAATCATTCTCCAAGGACAGCCTTCAACACACTTTGCTTCAATTCTAGTAGAATTGTTCCTTGTCTTCTTAATTTTTACTCTATTCTTCACTATGTACATGGACAATGCAGACCTAAGTTCAGCAGGGTTTGAATAAACCATCCCAAGTTTAAATATTGGATCTTCCATGTCTGTCAATTTGTAAAAAGCAGAGAAATCAAATTTCTGCCTGTCTTCACTGTGTGAGAGATCTATTTTCTCTGTGGCAACAACATCTGGATCTTCATCATTTGCATCTTCCTTCACCTCTTTCCTAGCTGCAGCAATTATGTCATCTGGGACAGAAGTGTCAACATTTTCATCAAACAAAGTGTCATCTCCAGCTTCAAAATCATAGTCAGAATCTCCAAAATCTGGATCAACATTAGAGTCTGATTGATATGCAAGGTCCTCCTCCTCACTCTCACCACCAAATTCCTCTTCTTCATCACCAGCAAGTTCCTCTTGTTCCTCACAAACAAAATCCTCTTCTTCCCCTTCTCTTATTACCTCTTCTTGCTCAACAAAAAATTGATCTTGCTCTAACACCTCAGGAAACAAATTCTCCTTCCCCTTCTCTGTTATGACAACTTCTTCTTTCGCAAAATCAGTACTCAATTTCCTCCTAGCAGACATGGATGTGTTGTCCTTGCAGAACTCTCCGTATCCACCTGACATCATGTTCAACATGCGCTCACTGGATGTAGGCATACAATTCCTAGCTGGTATATGCTCTGTCTCAAATTCCTTTTTGCAAGGACTAATTACTTTAGGTAGCTCAACTGGTTACACAAGCACATCATCCCAAAGTTGTTTCTCAAGAACATTGTCATGATCAATGTACACATGCATCTTGTGGCCACCTCTTGCACAAGCTGAATCTGCCATAGATAATGCATGCATTTGAAAGTGCATCTGCTTCAAACCATCTACAACAGTTTTGCCAGGATCCAACTAGTACACTGGAAACCCCATGGCTGGCACAGCATATCCTAGTTGCTTGATCATCCAATCCACCACAGCACAACAGAATGTGCCCTTGTCACAGCCATCAAAAACATCAATTGATTCCTGCATGTAAACACGGTTCGATCCAACACCACAGAACCATCCATTGTGATGTATTACTAAGCTAAATAAATCACTGCAATCACCTGCATTGCAAGAATAAATACAAATTAATCTCTTCGCTGACAACTACAAACGTCTCCAGTGGCAACTAAACCTAATTTCATCCAAATCTCTAACAAAAAATCCCCAATTTTACAAACCCTAGAAAATACTGTTGAGATGAAGAAAGGAAGGGGAAGAGAAACCGTGAGAAGATCTTACCATACTCCGGAGCATCATCCCAGGGAAACCGTCGTCGAGGAGGCAGTTCAGCGCCATCAACCACGCCGGCGGGGGCTTCACCACAATCACCGCCGCCGTCAGCGTCCGCAGATTCGTCGCCGCCGTCAGCCAGCGCTTCTACTGTAGGGGATCCGGCTACCTCACCATCCTCTCCGCCAGCGCAACCTACGGAGGCAGCTGACGGGCTTGAGGTTGCCGCCGACGGGCACCTAGCCGCCGTCATGTCGCACGGTCGGCGGTGGGGGGCGGTTGCTCAGGGGGCAGTAATGAATATTCTATTCTTCCTAGAGGCTTTCTTGCAATTTACACCAAGCCACCGCTTACTCACAACGCCACGTGGGCAGCGGCAACGGCTAAAGAGACGGGAGTGACCCGTTTGCTCATAAAACAAACCAAACTGACCCGTTTTCCACCTTTTGACACTTGTGTGACCAATGTGCTCATCTCGCAGGAGTTCGCTGACCAATGGTGCGTTTATCTCTTCTAGTAAGGACGGTAGCTTCACAGGTGCGTTCTGCAGGAGGCGCTCGGTGTGGTCTACTAATAGAGGAGCGGTTAATGGAGAGGACTACTCGGAGGGATGCAACTGTAGCGGCGGCGGCATCGACAGTGGATGGGGCTCCAACTGGTGAGCCAACTGCTGCTCAAGACGCTGGTACGGCCCAGCTGGTGCCCAGCCTCCTAGAGCTTCTCCAGGTCGGCGGCTGGTCCATATCGGCAGCGTCTCCGCTAGTTGGTACCGGTGCCGTGTGACTCCCTTTAACCGTAGGGATTTGCACTTCTTCAATGCCTCCCATTTCTAGTCTTACTATGGTCACCGAAAGATATGGTGGTGATTTCAACTTGAAGACAGCCAACTTCTGTGAAATATCGAAGCAGTTAGCATATCTTCATTATTTATTGGAAGAGAAATGTAACCGCACTCGAGTTGATCCTGTACAACTGTACAGATCCAGATCACAACGTAATCACCATATGAAGGCCACATGATCAGAGCTGCACATGCTTGTTTGGTCTGATTTCTGATTTGTACGATCACTACATTGGCCGGTGAACTTTATGACGGGCGTTCATAGATGTTCATGTGGGCAACAGATTTTCTCGTGAATGGAGATCGATCATTCATCAACCAGACAATCATGACAAAAATTGGCACCCACCATTTTATTTGGATGGAATCTTTTGGATACGTATGAATAATATTTCCATTGGAAATGGAATTGGCAGTTAGGGGATCCGGAATCTAATTTTTGTGTTTGGCTGCTATTATGAATTTTGACACGAAATAAAACCCAAAACTTGTTTGAATCTTGTATACAATGATAAGAAGATACCAAACTTTTTCCCCATCAGCCTGCAAAATGACATTACCCACCACGGACCGCACTTGCTTATGCTCCTATCGTGCGGCGCCAGCTCGCCATCGTCGGTCGTCGTCCTCGGCTATGGCCCGTAGGCTTGTACACTCATATCACCCCTGTTGCCCATCCCTCTCTATCGCTGGTTGGCTGCGAGAATCCTATTCGGCGATTAAGGCGTCCAATATTGCCTTATCCGTTCGTGATGCACACCCCTTTAACACTAAATAACTTAAGTGGGCCGGCACATTCTAGCCTTGTCGTTTGTACCGGATTTGGTTTGTTTATGGTATTTTTGGTTCCGAGTTTTTATAGGCTTTTTATTTTATTCTCTTTTTCTTTTTCTTTTTTTGTTTTTCGTGAACTTTTTTTTTGAACTTCTGAAGTTTCTTTCAAAATTATGAACTTTTTTGTATTCGTAAACTTCTTCTAATTTGTGAACTTTTTTTGTATTATCACAAAAAAATCAAATTCGTGAACATTTTTGTGTTCATGAACTTTTTTGTATTTTCCATACTTTTTCCAATTTTATGAACACTTCTAAAATTCCTTTCCAGATTTTTGAGAAGGCAATCATCAACGGGTTGAACGGTCAGTGCTCCAAGGGTAAAACGATGAACTAACGACCGAGGCAAGAAACAATCAAGGGTAAACCGGAAAACAAACGACCGAGCCAAGAAAGAATCAAGTGAGCGAAACCACCTGTCGACGGAGCAACGAGCGAGCGTTCGTCCTTAATGGGTCGGCCCAGCTCACCATGCGCGGGAGCGCCAACCGGCCAACTGGCGCCAAAGGCGTCGTATAGGAGGTCTTCGTTGGCTGCGCATGCCCGCGCGGTGTCGCCAATCATCGCTACTTGAATTGTCTGCATCGGTTCAACACTTGCCCGCATGACATTCTTCGCCAACCGAAGCTTATGCCCTTTATATACGGGTTTAGCCAATTGTTTGGAGGTAGACAAATTCAGCTCTGCATGTCAATTTCTAACAAACTGACCCGACCAAACCGAATGTATGATTACCTGAATGTCCACCCCAAATTGGTAAGGCATGGACTTGTATGATATCGGCACCAACTCATAGTAGAACCTTTAAAATCTGTTTGAAATTCTTATATGCATCTACAATCGCATAATTTCGGACATGAAACACTAGGAACAACTCCATCATGAATAACGTGCTTTTGCTACATTATTCACGTAGAATCTGACATTCTCTTTTTGTCTATGCATTGATCGAGTTTTGGTATGAAATTTCTCTATACAACACCATGAAAAAGTAGAGCTACCTTGCATAATCATAGCCAAGTGAACTGTGCCTTCTTAGTGAGTTCTTAGGAAACAGTACCCATCTGCATGTTGGTTTTGTTGTTACTGTTTACTTGGTGACCCCTCTTGGCATTTAGTTGAACGTTTAGTTTCCAGTTTCACATCTTCGATCACAACACATGAGATGATGCAAACATATGCTATGACAAACCATGTCCTAGAGTTAGTTTTTTTTAGTTAGTAATAGTTGTGACATACCCAGGATACCACTAGCCTACAGCTAGCTAGTTAAGTTCTCTTGCTACTTTGTCCCAACAATAAAGTGAGAGTAAATATGTGGTGCATTTTTCTTAGGGCAATTCTGGGAAAGACCTTTAGTTGGTGTGTGATCGGTGCAAGCCATAGCCGCCCTCCATAAAAGTTGGAACAGAGATGCTGGGGTAGTTAACTGTTTCCTCATACACAAGTGTGAGTAATGAAATACATTCAATTGTTTTTGGTAATGATATCTGGCTATCATACAATGCGACAATGAAGTTGCAAGATCAGGAATAAGAGGCATCATGGATTGCAAGAATACTATATATTGTTGTTATGCACTCAAGGATGCTCTAGTGCCTTTTACCATTTGTATTTCTACTTCAATCAAGAGAGAAGAACCATTTCCCGATTTATCGAATAATGATACATAGTGCAATATGGTCAGAACATGTATAGTCACCTCATACCAGGACACGCTACTCACAGGAACTCCAACCGACTCTCTCGCCTCTTGTCAGGCCATCGCGCCCTCTCCGGTTCCCGTGATACCGATATCGCCTTCAGACGCCCCAGTTACACCACACCAGGCGGCGGGCGGTGGCTGCGTGGGTAGGTGCACCAGTGCAGGATGTCGCTGTGGGAGGAACACCTGGGTGGGCTGGCAGAGGAGTTGTAGGCGCTTAAGTCTTCGGAGTGCATGAGATTGGTGAATCAGGTGTCGCGGGATAACTGGAAGAGGGCGAAGTGGTGGAGAGGATGCAGGGGCACCTGATGAGATACCCGGTGGTGGTGGGCGGCGACGACACTGTGTGGCCGTTGACTGGCCATGAGTTCTTCCGCGACGTGGCCTACCTACTGATCCCCTTGATATCTTTCATTATGTTCACACACAAAAAAAGGGAAATGGGATTGTAGCAATTGAAGTAACCGCGGAGAGAGGAGCGGTCGACGATGCACTGTTTATGTCCCTAGTTGTCTCCGTTGTGGTCACCATCGTCGTCACTCGTCCTGGAGGTGCATACCAAGTGTTTGACGAAATGCATGTGCCGAATGTAAGTTTTAGAGAGTTAAGTTTAGGGGGTCGATTAGACACCGTAATTTTTTAGAGGAACAAATATACTCCTCTAAAGGATAGGAGGTTATTTTCTCCTCTAAATTATAAGGTATTGGTTGGAGAAGCGAAAATTGCCTTTGGAGCTCGGCCACCATGGAGGCCTCCAAATTCAAATTTCAAATTTCCGATTTTTACATTTCAAAAAATTCTGAAAAAAAATACAGATATACATGAAGGCATAACACACATGTCTGTAAATTTTCAGGCAATATTTGTTGAAATGAAGGTTGTGGAAAAAAGACAAATATGGGGCTTTTTAACCCAGGATACCATTCATCTTCCCAGGTCATGAATTTGTCTTTTTTGTACAGGTCGCATTTGAATGTGCCACCCCTTGCGCCTCGCTAGATCATATCTCGTTTCTCTCCTCCATCTTACTTTCAGATTCTACACCACCAGAGGGGAGCAGCGACAACGACAGGTCAGCGACTCGTTCTGACAACGGTAGTTGTTGTTTTATGGTACAAAAACCTTATGTTCGGGGTGATATGTACTTCTGGTAAACTTTAATAATAAATACAGATTTGGGTGTATATGTCTAAACTACATCCATGATATTTGCAAAAAAAGTTGAAAGATCCGGGGTCACCGGCTTCATTGATTTAGGAGAAAGCAGCGGGAAAAACATGGGTGATCAAGTGATCATGGTTTACAAGAGCCAAGATGATCAAACGAAGAATAAAAAGGAAGCCTACGGATTTCTATCTCGCTACATCTTCCCCAAACGTTGGCTCAAGGCATCGCGCTCCCGCTAGCCGCCAGAGCTCCAGCGTGCCCCCGATGGCTCGCTGAACGTCTTCCGTCTGTGGCATCTTTCCTCTGAAGACACACGCGTTTCTCTCTTTCCATAGCTCCCAGGTGATCAGCAGCAACATCGACCTGGAACCCTTTATGTCACTTGGCGGCGTCAGGGCGGTTAGCTGTTCCCGGTGCCTGAGGGAATTGTGATTCGTTTCCCGCTTCTCTTTCATTGTTGCACAGCCAGACCTTGAAGGCGCTGTCTGCCAGATCGATCGAGCGAAAGGGCAGTCCCAGAAAAGTTGTGTCGAGCTCTCCAAGTTTCTGTTGCAGCAGACGCAGAAGTACCCATTAGGCCATCCACCGCGTTGTAGACGATTGTTGCACCATAGCCTGTCCTGGTGGAGAAGCCAGGCGAAAATCTTCACTGTGCCCGGCGCCCAAGTCTTCCAGCATGCTGCTGTGATTCCCGAAGAAGGAACTCCGTTAATTTGCAGGTTGTATGCAGCTCTGGCCGAGTAAGAACCTCCTCCTCCAGCCACCCAGCTGATCTTGTCCTCTTCAGTGGAAAGGACAGTGCCTGCAGCCTGAATTTTCCTCCACATTTGCAAGAACTCAAGAATAATTTCTTCTGTGTTTCCATGCCGTGGGTCGCGCACCCATTTGTCATCAGTCAAAGCGTCTTCTACCATCCTGTTCTTCCTTCTTGAGTGCTGAAACAAGGTTAGGAACTCATGGTGCAGCGTGGTAGACCCGATCCAATTGCATGTCTAGAAAAGTGCAGTTTTTTCGTTGCCCAGTTGCACAAAGGTAGCAGATGCAAATAGCTCACGGTCTTCATTATCATATGGGGCTGGGAAGTTCATCCATGGCCGCCGCGGCTGCTGCCAACTAAGCCACAGCCATCTCAACCGAAGAGCCGTACTGAACCGTTGGAGGTCCAGCAAGCTGAGCGCCCCCTTGGCCACCGGGAGGCAAACTTTACCCCAGGCCACCTTACATTTGGCGCCAGTTATGTTTTCATCTTGTGCCCAAAGGAATTGCCTCCGAGTTTTGTCCACCTCTTTGAGAATTTTCTTTGGCACTTTAAGGACTGTCATAGCAAAAACCGGCAGCGTTGTCAACACATATTTGCAAATTGAAGTACATTTCAAATTCTTGCAATTATAGTTTTGATATCGACTTCTACACAATGCATGCATGGCAAAGTACTGACATTAAACATGATGGTACAACCTTCGTTTCTTAAGGTAGCATCGTACTAGCAATCGTGTAATACAAATCATTCGATATTACCTCCGTCTCGAAATTGTTGACTAAGATTACAAAGCCCGTAGTTTGGCTGGTCACAATGGGCAAGAACATAAGCTAGTAACTTACACACTTTCGTAGACTATGTTACTACCTCCATAGTGGGTAGGAACATCTATGTAGTGTTATGCAACGATGTATTTATTAGGATATAGATTCATTGTTTGTTGGAGTGTGTGATGTTTCGGTAACTTAACTAGTTACCACAAGCACCTCTCTTTTCATTAAATATGTGCCACATAAGCAAAATTGTATTGGAGTGTGTGATGTTACTCCTAAGTTCCTCTTCATTGTGACCAGCCTTTGGCAGATTGGGAATGGACCAACAAGGCCATTGCCAGCAACTGATCGACGAGTGGTTCCTCAGGTTACCCATCCCAAGTGGGCCGGGGCCACTCGTATGCGTCCCGGGCAGGCAGGAGGAGCAGCGGAGCGCGCGCGCGACGGCTGGTGGCGGGCACCTCAGAAGCCTAACGCCAGGATGGGCACACGGCACGGAAGCGCGCAAAGTAGTCGTGCATGCCGATCCTGTCGGCGATCACCGTTAAGAGCTCGGCCGGCAGGTCGGACCAGCTCATCGTGGTGTCCGTCCGTGCCGGCAGCGGCAAGGCGTCGTCTTGGATTGGTCGAATGGTGCACGGGGGCAGAAAGAACGGACCTAAATCCTGGCTCGCTTTGTACGTTTCTCGCTGGACTCACTCGGAGCTGCAAACCAAAGAGACGAGTGTCATGTGAGTGTGAGTGTGACACGCCGTGTTCATTAGAAGTTCACTGTCTGCGTTTTTCTCTAAACCAAATCGCAAAGTTACTTGTCGACGCGCCGAGTGTTACTTGTCGGATACTCGGCATACCCTAGTACAAGTCGAGCATGCCCCAGTGCTACCATCGATCTAGACCCTTCACCAGCTACACGACGGGCAGATTCATTTACATACATGTCGACATTCGTCCATGATTTTCGATTTGATCGGTTGATCATCTTTTTAGGGGAATTTGATCGGTTGATTAGTACTCCCTTCGTCCCGAAATATTTGTCATTAAAATGAATAAAAGGGGATGTATCTAGATGTATTTTAGTTTTAGATACATCCTTTTTATCGTTTTCATAACAATATTCAGACGGAGAATAAATAATTAGGGTACGACGGTGAAAGATTTGGTCTGTTGGGAAGGGGAAGGCGAGTTTTGTCAAGCAAGCACGGCCGATTAGTGATGGTGCACCGATTCACAATAGTCTGTTCGGGTAGCAATTGATCCTGGGCTGCCGAAGATATTTTGAGAGGTGCTCTGCTGCATGATCGATCGATGGTGGACGACCACTCTCTATTCAGTTCATTGTTCACGTCAATTGCGGATTGGACTAGCTAAATTTATGTGCCGGCAAAGGCACCAGCATGCATGTGTCACGTTACTAGGCTGGCAACTGGCCAACATATTTCACTTTTCCGGGAAAATTAAGCACCCATCGATCACGTTTATACGAGGGTGCACCGGACGGAAAGGTGTTCCCAATGTAGGAAACTATTCATTAATTTTAAAATGTTCATGAATGTTAAAAGCGTTCAGAAATTTAAACGAGTTTGCAAAATTAATTTCTTAAGTCAAATTCAAAAAGTTGATGGATATAAAAAAGCGTTAAGAAATAAAAAAACAAACAACACCGAGTGAAAATAAAAACAGAAAAAAGGTAGAAGAAAACCTGTGGAAAGATACTGAAAACCGGTTTGAGAAGTTACATGGGCCGGTCCACATAAGTTCATCTCTTTAACAAGCATGATTGACAAAGGGCGCCTGTAAATACTAGGACAAAAATGTTCTTATATTTTTTATATGGGATGGAGGGAGTAGTAAATGCCACTATGCTAGTGAATGGAGCCGTGCACCCACAAAACCGAGTGAAAATAAAAACAGGAAAAAAGGAAGAAGAAAACCTGTGGAAAGCTACCGAAAACCGGTTTGAGTAGTTACATGGGCCGGCCCACTGCTGTAGCCGTACGTCTTCACGATTGATGTAGTCGTACGTCTTCACGATCCGACCGATCCAAGCACCGAATGTACGACACCTCCGTGTTCTGCACACGTTCAGCTCGATGACGATCCCCGGCTCCGATCCAGCAGGGTGTCGGGGATGAGTTCCGTCAGCACGACGGTGTGGTGACGATGATGATGTTCTACCGACGCAGGGCTTCGCCTAAACTCCGCGACGATATTACCGCGGTGGAATATGGTGGAGGGGGGCACCGCACACGGCTAAGAAACGATCACGACGATCAACTTGTGTGTCATGGGGTGCCCCCTGCCCCCGTATATAAAGGAGCAAGGGAGGGGGTGGCCGGCCTAGGAGGGGGCGCACCAAGGAGGAGTCCTACTCCCACCGGGAGTAGGATTCCCCTTCCAAGTAGTAGGAGTAGGAGTCAAGGAAAGGGGAAGAGAGAGAAGGAAGGAGGCGCAGCCCCTCCCCTAGTCCACCCGGACTTGGCCTTGGGGGCGCCCAACCTCTCTCTCTCTTTCCCTAAAGCCCAATAAGGCCCATATACTCTCGGCGAATTCCGTAACTCTCCGGTACTCGAAAAATACCGAATCACTCGGAACCTTTCCGAACTCGAATATAGTCGTCCAATATATCTATCTTTACGTCTCGACCATTTAGAGACTCCTCGTCATGTCCCCGATCTCATCCGGGACTCCGAACTCCTTCGGTACATCAAAACTCATAAACTCATAATATAACTGTCATCGTAACGTTAAGCGTGCGGACCCTACGGGTTCGAGAACTATGTAGACATGACCTAGAACTGTTTCCGGTCAATAACCAATAGTGGAACCTGGATGTTCATATTGGCTCCTACATATTCTACGAAGATCTTTATCGGTCAAACCGCATAACAACATACGTTGTTCCCTTTGTCATTGGTATGTTACTTGCCCGAGATTCGATCATCGGTATCCAATACCTAGTTCAATCTCGTTACCGGCAAGTCTCTTTACTCGTTTCGTAATACTTCATCCCGTAACTAACTCACTAGTTACAATGCTTGCAAGGCTTAAGTGATGTGTATTACCGAGAGGGCCCAGAGATACCTCTCCGACAATCGGAGTGACAAAACCTAATCTCGAATTACGCCAACCCAACATGTACCTTCGGAGACACCTCTAGAGCACCTTTATAATCACCCAGTTACATTGTGACGTTTGGTAGCACACAAAGTGTTCCTCCGGTAAACGGGAGTTGCATAATCTCATAGTCATAGGAACATGTATAAGTCATGAAGAAAGCAATAGCAACATACTAAACGATCAAGTGCTAAGCTAACGGAATGGGTCAAGTCAATTACATCATTCTCCTAATGATGTGATCCTGTTAATCAAATGACAACTCATGTCTATGGTTAGGAAACATAACCTTAATTAACGAGCTAGTCAAGTAGAGGCATACTAGTGACACTCTGTTTGTCTATGTATTCACACATGTATTATGTTTCCGGTTAATACAATTCTAGCATGAATAATAAACATTTATCATGAAATAAGGAAATAAATAATAACTTTATTATTGCCTCTAGGGCATATTTCTTTCAGTCTCCCACTTGCACTAGAGTCAATAATCTAGTTCACATCACCATGTGATTTAACACCAATAGTTCACATTACCATGTGATTAACACCCATAGTTCACATCGTCATGTGATCAACACCCAAAGGGTTTACTAGAGTCAATAATCTAGTTCACATCGCTATGTGATTAACACCCAAAGAGTACTAAGGTATGATCATGTTTTGCTTGTGAGAGAAGTTTAGTCAACGGGTCTGTCACATTTAGAGCCGTATGTATTTTGCAAATATTCTATGTCTACAATGCTCTGCACGGAGCTACTCTAGCTAATTGCTCCCACTTTCAATATGTATCCAGATTAAGACTTAGAGTCATCTGGATCAGTGCCAAAACATGTATCGACGTAACCGTTTACGACGAACCTTTTTGTCACCTCCATAATCGAGAAACATATCCTTATTCTACTGAGGATAATTTTGACAAATGTCCAGTGATCTACTCCTAGATCACTATTATACTCTCTTGCCAAACCATGGCAGAGTATACAATAGGTCTGGTCTATAGCATGCATACTTTTATAGAACC
Source organism: Aegilops longissima (assembly GCA_021605205.1). Taxonomy (NCBI): domain Eukaryota; kingdom Viridiplantae; phylum Streptophyta; class Magnoliopsida; order Poales; family Poaceae; genus Aegilops; species Aegilops longissima. The sequence goes on along the minus strand of CM038682.1, from coordinate 147,071,021 downwards.
TATGATTGATGCATAGGGAATGACTTTCATTCTCTTATTATTTTCGGCCGTGGTCGGGATTTGAATCTTACTCAATTTCACACCTTGTAACACAAGCAAGAAACTCTTTCTTTGACTGTTCCATTTTGAACTACTTTAAAACCTTGTCAAGGTATGTACTCATTGAAAAAAACTTACTAAGCCTCTTGATCTATCTCTATAGATCTTGATGCTCAATATGTAAGTAGCTTTACTGAGGTCTTTCTTTTAAAGAACTCCTTTCAAATACTCCTATATGCTTTCTAGAAAAATTCTACATCCTTTCTGATCAACAATATGTCACTCACATATACTTATCAAAAAGGCTGTAGTGCTCCCACTCACTTTATTGTAAATACAGGCTTCACTGCAAGTCCGTATAAAACTATATGCTTTGATCAACTTATCAAAGCGTATATTCCAACTCTGAGATGCTTGCACCAGTCCACGATGGATCATTGGAGCTTGCACATTTTGTTAGCACCTTTAGGATTGACAAAACCTTCGGTTGCATCATATACAACTCTTCTTTAAGAAAACCATTAAGGAATGCAGTTTTGACATCCATTTGCCAGATTTCATAAAATGTGGCAATTGCTAACATGATTCGGACAGACTTTTAAGTATCGATACGAGTGAGAAAATCTCATTGTATTCAACATCTTGAACTTTGTCAAAAACCTTTTTCGACAAGTCTAGCTTTGTAGATAGTAACACTACTATCAGCATCTGTCTTGCTCTTGAAGATCCATTTATTCTTAATGACTCATCGATCATCGGGCAAGTCAATCAAAGTCCACACTTTGTTCTCATACATGGATCCTATCTCAGATTTCATGGCCTCAAGCCATTTCGCGGAATCTGGGCTCATCATCGCTTCCTCATAGTTCGTAGGTTTGTCATGGTCAAGTAACATGATCTCTAGAACAGGATTACCGTACCACTCTGGTGCGGATCTCACTCTGTTTTACCTACGAGGTTCGGTAGTAACTTGATCTGAAGTTACATGATCATCATCACTAGCTTCCTCACTAATTGGTGTAGTAGTCACAGGAACAGATTTCTGTGATGAACTACTTTCCAATAAGGGAGGAGGTACAGTTACCTCATCAAGTTCTACTTTCCTCCCACTCACTTCTTTCGAGAGAAACTCCTTCTCTAGAAAGGATCCATTATTAGCAACGAATGTTTTGCCTTCGGATCTGTGATAGAAGGTGTACCCAACAGTTTCCTTTGGGTATTCTATGAAGATGCACTTCTTCGATTTGGGTTTGAGCTTATCAGGTTGAAAACCTTTTTCACATAAGCACCGCAACTCCAAACTTTAAGAAACGACAGCATAGGTTTACTGCTAAACCATAGTTCATATGGTGTCGTCTCAACGGATTTAGATGGTGCCCTATTAAAGTGAATGCAGCTATCTCTAATGCATAACCCCAAAACGATAGTGGTAAATCGGTAAGATACATCATAGATCGCACCATATCAAATAAAGTGCGGTTACGACGTTCGGACACACCATAACGTTGTGGTGTTCGAGGTGGCGTGAGCTGTGAAACTATTCCACATTGTTTTAATTGAAGACCAAACTCGTAACTCAAATATTCATCTCCACGATCAGATCGCAGAAACTTTATTTTCTTGTTACGATGATTTTCCACTTCAATCTGAAATTCTTTGAACCTTTCAACTATTTCAGACTTATATTTCATCAAGTAGATATACCCATATCTGCTCAAATCATCTGTGAAGGTCAGAAAATAACGATACCCGCCGCGAGCCTCAACACTCCTCGGATCGCATACATCAGTATGTATTATTTCCAATAAGTCAGTTGCTCGCTCCATTGTTCCGGAGAACGGAGTCTTAGTCATCTTGCCCATGAGGCATGGTTCGGAAGCATCAAGTGATTCATAATCAAGTGATTCCAAAATCCCATCAGCATGGAGTTTCTTCGTGCGCTTTACACCAATATGACCTAAACGGCAGTGCCACAAATAAGTTGCACTATCATTATTAACTTTGCATCTTTTGGCTTCAATATTATGAATATGTGTATTACTACGATCGAGATCCAACAAACCATTTTCGTTGGTGTGTATGACCATTGAACGTTTTATTCATGTAAACAGAACAACAATTATTCTTTGATTTTAAATGAATAACCGTATTGCAATAAACATGATCAAATCATATTCATGCTCAATGCAAACGCCAAATAACATTTATTTAGGTTTAACACTAATCCCGAAAGTATAGGCAGTGTGCGATGATGATCATATCAATCTTGGAACCACTTCCAACACTCATCGTCACTTCCCCTTCAACTAGTCTCTGTTTATATAACTCCTGTTTCGAGTTACTAATCTTAGCAACTGAACAAGTATCAAATACTCAGGGGCTACTATAAACACTAGTAAGGCACACATCAATAACCTGTATATCAAATATACCCTTGTTCACTTTGCCATCCTTCTTATCCACCAAATATTCAGGGCATTTCCGCTTCCAGTGACCATTTCCTTTGCAGTGTAAGCACTCAGTTTCAGGCTTTGATCCAGACTTGGGCTTCTTCACTTGAGCAGAAACTTGCTTGCCGTCCTTCTTGAAGTTCCCCTTCTATCCCTTTGCCTTTTTCTTGAAACTAGTGGTCTTGTTAACCATCAACACTTGATGTTTTTCTTGATTTCTACCTTCGTCGATTTCGACATCACAAAGAGCTTGGGAATTACTTTCGTCATCCCTTGCATATTATAGTTCATCACGAAGTTCTACTAACTTGGTGATGGTGACTAGAGAATTCTGTCAATCACTATTTTATCTGGAAGATCAACTCCCACTTGATTCAAGCGATTGTAGTACCCAGACAATCTGAGCACATGCTCACTAGTTGAGCGATTCTCCTCCATCTTTTAGCTATAGAACTTGTTGGAGACTTCATATCTCTCAACTCGGGTATTTTCTTGAAATATTAACTTCAATTCCTGGAACATCTCATACGGTCCATGACGTTCAAAACGTCTTTGAAGTCCAGATTCCAAGCCGTTTAAGCATGGTGCACTAAACTATCAAGTAGTCATCATTTTGAGCTAGCCAAACATTCATAACGTCTGCATCTGCTCTTGCAATAGGTTTGTCACCTAGCGGTGCATCAAGGACATAATTCTTCTGTGCAGCAATGAGGATAAACCTCAGATCACGGATCCAATCCGCATCATTGCTACTAATATTTTTCAACACAGTTTTCTCTAGGAACATATCAAAATAAACATATGAAAGCAACAACGCGAGCTATTGATCTACAACATAATTTGTTAATACTACCAAGACTAAGTTCATGATAAATTAAAGTTCAATTAATCATATTACTTAAGAACTCCCACTTAGACAGACATCTCTCTAGTCATCTAAGTGATCACGTGATCCAAATCAACTAAACCATAACCGATCATCACGTGAAATGGAGTAGTTTTCAATGGTGAACATCACTATGTTGATCATATCTACTATATGATTCACGCTCGACCTTTTGGTCTCCGTGTTCCGAGGCCATATCTGCATATGCTAGGCTCGTCAAGTTTAACCTGAGTATTATGCGTGTGCAAAACTGGCTTGCACCCGTTGTAGATGGACGTTGAGCTTATCACACTCGATCATCACGTGGTGTCTGGGCACGACGAACTTTGGCAACGGTGCATAATCAGGGAGAACACTTCTTGATAATTTAGTGAGAGATCATCTTAAAATGCTACCGTCAATCAAAGCAAGATAAGATGCATAAAGGATAAACATCACATGCAATCAATATAAGTGATATGATATGGCCATCATCATCTTGTGCTTGTGATCTCCATCTCCAAGCAATCGCCATGATCACCATCGTCACCGGTAGCGACACCTTGATCTCCATCGTAGCATCATTGTCGTCTCACCAACTATTGCTTCTCGACTATCGCTACCGCTTCGATAAAGTAAAGCAATTACAGGCGCGTTGCATTTCATACAATAAGCGACAACCATATGGCTCCTGCCGATTGCCGATAACTCGGTTACAAAACATGATCATCTCATACAATAAAATATAGCATCACGTCTTGACCATATCACATCACAACGCGTGCCTGCAAAAACAAGTTAGACGTGCTCTACTTTGTTGTTGCAAGTTTTACGTGGCTGCTACGGGCTGAGCAAGCACCGTTCTTACCTCGCATCAAAACCACAACGATAGTTCGTCAAGTTAGTGCTGTTTTAACCTTCGCAAGGACCGGGCGTAGCCACTTTTCGGTTCAACTAAAGTTGGAGAAACCGACACCGCCAGCCACCTGTGCAAAGCACGTCGGTAGAACCAGTCTCGCGTAAGCGTCTGCGTAATGTCGGTGCGGGCGCTTCATCCAACAATACCGCCAACCAAAGTATGACATGCTGGTAAGCAGTATGACTTGTATCGCCCATAACTCACTTGTGTTCGACTCGTGCATATAACATCAACGCATAAAACCTAGGCTCGGATGCCACTGTTGGGGAACGTAGTAATTTCAAAAAAATTCCTACGCACACGCAAGATCATGGTGATGCATAGCAACGAGAGGGGAGAGTGTGTCCACGCACCCTCGTAGACCGAAAGCGGAAGCGTTATGACAACGCGGTTGATGTAGTCGTACGTCTTGACGATCCGACCGATCCAAGCACCGAATGTACGGCACCTCCATGTTCTGCACACGTTCAGCTCGATGACGATCCCTGGACTCCGATCCAGCAGGGTGTCGGGGATGAGTTCCGTCAGCACGACGGCGTGGTGACGATGATGATGTTCTACCGACGCAGGGCTTCGCCTAAACTCCGCGACGATATGACCAAGGTGGAATATGGTGGAGGGGGCACCGCACACGGCTAAGGAACGATCACGATGATCAACTTGTGTGTCATGGGGTGCCCCCCTGCCACCGTATATAAAGGAGCAAGGGAGGGCGTGGCCGGCCTAGGAGGGGGCGCACCAAGGAGGAGTCCTACTCCCACCGGGAGTAGGATTCCCCCCCTTCCAAGTAGTAGGAGTAGGATTCAAGGAAAGGGGGAAGAGAAGAGAAGGAAGGAGGGGGCGCAGCCCCTCCCCCTAGTCCAATTCGGACAAGGCCTTGGTGGGGCGCCCAACCTCTCCTCTCTCTTTCCCCTAAAGCCCAATAAGGCCCATATACTCCCCGGCGAATTCCCGTAACTCTCCGGTACTCCGAAAAATACCCGAATCACTCGGAACCTTTCCGAACTCTGAATAATTGTCCAATATATCGATCTTTACGTCTCGACCATTTCGAGACTCCTCGTCATGTCCCCGATCTCATCCGGGACTCCTAACTCCTTCGGTACATCAAAACTCATAAACTCATAATATAGCTGTCATCGTAACGTTAAGCGTGCGGACCCTACGGGTTCGAGAACTATGTAGACATGACCTATAACTGTTTCCGGTCAATAACCAATAGTGGAACCTGGATGTTCATATTGGCTCCTACATATTCTACGAAGATCTTTATCGGTCAAACCGCATAACAACATACGTTGTTCCCTTTGTCATCGGTATGTTACTTGCCCAAGATTCGATCGTCGGTATCCAATAACTAGTTCAATCTCGTTACCGGCAAGTCTCTTTACTCGTTCCGTAATACTTCATCCCGTAACTAACTCATTAGTTACAATGCTTGCAAGGCTTAAGTGATGTGTATTACTGAGAGGACCCAGAGATACCTCTCCGACAATCGGAGTGACAAAACCTAATCTCGAATTACGCCAACCCAACATGTACCTTCGGAGACACCTGTAGAGCACCTTTATAATCACCCATTTACGTTGTGACGTTTGGTAGCACTCATAGTCATAGGAACATGTATAAGTCATGAAGAAAGCAATAGCAACATACTAAAGTGCTAAGCTAACGGAATGGGTCAAGTCAATTACATCATTCTCCTAATGATGTGATCCCGTTAATCAAATGACAACTCATGTCTATGGTTAGGAAACATAACCATCTTTAATTAACGAGCTAGTCAAGTAGAGGCATACTAGTGACACTCTGTTTGTCTATGTATTCACACATGTATTATGTTTCCTGTTAATAGAATTCTAGCATGAATAATAAACATTTATCATGAAATAAGGAAATAAATAATAACTTTATTATTGCCTCTAGGGCATATTTCCTTCATTTGCTTCTCGTGCGGTCGTTTGGGCCACAGCGATCTTTTCTGTCCCACTCCGGGAACCCGCGACGCCAATGGTGAGTTGCCGTTTGGCAAGGGTCTCCGGCCACAGGAGGATTGGAAGAAGGCAAGTTCTAGCCAGGGCTCCAACAGAGAACAAGAGACTGCCTGGGGTTCAAGGCAAGACACCAAGCAGTCCAATATAGCTAAGGAGCAGACAAATGAGGTGAACTTTCCAGTTAAGGACAACAAGAACAAACGAAAAGGGGGAGAAGGAGCAAAGAAAGTGTACAGGAGGATTGAGCCCAACTCCTCAAACCCTCATGCTGATGGAAGCAACAAGCAGCAGCTACTAATCTGTGGAGGCCCGATGGCTGAGACTGTCGAGGCTGAAGAGGATGATGGAGCAGCTGAAAGGGAACGAAAAAAGAAAAGGCCTACACCTGAAAATTCTGGGACCTCGGCAGCGGCTGCCTCGCAGCCCTGCCCGTCCCAATGAATTGCATCAGCTGGAACTATCGAGGGCTTGGGAACCCTGAGACAGTTCGCGAGCTTCGCAATATAGTGAAGCAAGAAGGTCCCGCCCTTCTCTTTGTTATGGAAACGAAGATTAAGGGTAAGCGGGTTGAGAACTTGAAATCTACTCTAGGTTTTCAAGGCTGTTTTGCGGTGGATAGCACCGGTTTGAGTGGTGGCATCGGCTTGTTTTGGAATGATGAAGTACATGTTGAACTAAAAAACTACAGCCGAGCGCACATTGATGTAAAAGTCAAGAGGAGAGATGATCCAAACCCTTGGTGTTTTACAGGTTTTTACGGAGAACCCTGGACAGAGAACAGGCACCACAGTTGGGAGTTCTTGCGTACACTTCATGGCATTCAACATGGAAGCTGTATCTGCATGGGCAATTTTAATGAAACCATGTATGCTGACGAACACTTCAGTGTGCATGACCGACCGGCAAGGCAGATGCAGGCCTTCCGCGAAGCTATTGATGATTGCTCCTTCCTAGACCTAGGGTGGAGAGGTGTTCCCTTCACATGGGATAACAGACAGCATGGTAACTCGAATGTAAAAGCTAGACTAGACCGAGCATTAGCAAACAATGAATTCATGCATCTTTTTGAGTATACCACTGTCAAACACATTAGTTTAGTCGCCTCTGATCACTGTTTTGTGCTGGCAGAATTAAGGAGAGATCAGCCGAATAGGTGGCCAGCTTCGCAACGCCCCTTTCTTATGAAAATGTTTGGCAAACCCATTCCGACTATGACAAACTTATACTGGATAGTTGGAAAGCGGGGGCTGGCCAAGAAGGACTTAAAGGAGTTGTGGAAGCGCTACACTCCGTACAGTCTTGACTCGGCTCCTGGGGCGAGCACGAGTTTGGTAACATGGCGAAAAAGGTTCAGAAACTGCAGAAAACCTTGGAAAGGCTCCAAACTGCTTCCGTTGGACGAGGGCCGACAGAAGAAGAAATATCCGTGGCTTCGCAACTCCGCGAAGAACTACGGCAAGAGGAGATCTGGATCAAGCAAAGATCCAGAGTACAAAACTGTTCGAGCTGGCGATAGAAATACAAAAAATTTCCACGCCCGAGCATCACAGAGGAGAAGGATGAATCAGATCACCACTTTAGAAAGGGATGATGGTCATATATGTTCAGAACCTGATGAAGTGGCCGATGAGATCCAAAGTTTCTACATAAATCTGTACACCTCTCAAGGATATAGAGATATGGATGATCTGCTCCAATTTGTCACACCCCAAGTTACAGCAGCAATGAATGAAAAACTAGAGAAGGACTACACTGCTGACGAGGTGCGTACGGCATTGTTTCAGATGGCACCATCCAAGGCGCCGGGTGTTGATGGTTTCACTGCGGGGTTTTTCCAAAGACACCGGGACATCCTTGGCTATGACATAACTCTGGCCATCCTTGAATTCCTGAATGGAGGTGAGCTGCCTAGTGGATTGAACGACACTTCCATAAATCTAATCCCCAAGGTACGCAACCCCCAGAAAATATCCCAATTTCGTCCTATAGCTCTATGTCTTGTTCTGTACAAGATAGCTGTGAAAGCAAATACCAACCATATGAGGAACATTATGGATGAGGTAATAGGAGACGAGCAAAGTACGTTTGTCCCAGGACGTCTTATCACCGACAACGTATTGGTGGCATATGAAAGTATTCACGCAATGAAGAAGAAGAGGAAAGGCAAGAATTCTTCATGTGCAGTTAAATTGGATATGCTCAAAGCATTTGACAGAGTAGAGTGGCATTACCTGGAAGCGATGATGATACGGCTGGGCTTTTGTGATAAGTTTGTCAGACTAGTCATGAAATGCGTCTCGTCAGTGCGCTTCTCTATGAAGGTCAATGGAAGACTACTACCTTTTCTTCAGCCAACAAAAGGATTACGGCAAGGGTGTCCCATGTCCCCCTTCCTATTCTTAATTTGTGCAGAAGGCTTTACTTCCCTAATGAACAATCATGGTGGCCCTCATATTGATCGTGGTATCCGCGTGAGTGTTCGCTCTCCGTGGGTTAACCACTTACTGTTCGCGGACGACGGCCTCATTTTCCTCGAAGCAAATCTCCAGAGCGCACAAAGACTGAACGAGATACTTCGGATATATGCAGAGTGCTCCGGGCAAGCAGTAAACAAGACCAAGAGCTCTATTTACTTCAGCCTTAATGCAAGTCAACCTGTTCGTGATATAGTCAAACAAGAATTGGTAATCTATTCTTAAGCATTCACGGAATGATACCTGGGTCTACCAACAGCGGTAGGACGTATTCATAGCGGCTCATTCGACCATATTGGCGAACGAAGCCGCGCAAATATGCAAGGCTGGTCAGAACGCCTCCTTGCATGTGCGGGAAGAGAGGTACTTCTTAAATCAGTTATCCAAGCCATTCCCACCTTCAGTATGACATGTTTCCTACTGACGAAAAAAGTTTGCAAGCAACTCACATCTTCAATGGCAAAATATTGGTGGAGCAGTTCCATAGATAGGCGATCTATGCACTGGCTATCATGGGAGAAACTGTCCGTACCAAAGATCCAGGGAGGTATGGGGTTTAGAGAGCTAGGGAAGTTCAATCTGGCGCTTCTCGGGAACCACGGCTGGCGCCTAATTACTCACCCCAACTCCCTTTGCTCCCGTGTCCTCAAAGGGAAATATTTCCCCGACAGTGACTTTATGCAGGCCAACGCCCCACCTTCCTCTTTAGCGACCTGGAAGGCCATTATCGCGGGGCGATCGGAGCTGCAAGTGGGGTTGATCAAGCGTGTTGGAAACGGTGAATCAATCTCTGTTTGGAATGATCCCTGGATCCCCACTTCCAGTACCCTTAAGCCCATGGGGCGGCTAGGGAACGACCCGATCGATCGAGTCGCTAAGCTCATCGACAATAACACCGGTACCTGGGATCTCGAAACAGTTCGCCGGAACTTTCTCGCACCGGATGCAGAGGCCATACTGAACATTCCTATTCGGCACAATGGTGGAGAAGATTTCCTGGCGTGTGCCTTTGAACGATCTGGAGAGTATACTGTAAAATCAGCCTACCGTGCTCTTGTAACTCAGAACGAGCGTCGCGCTCTAGAGGAAGGGACGGCAGTGGGAACTTCATCTTCTCAAAAACAGTTATGGACTGCTCTATGGAAGCTCAAAGTGACCCCAAGAGTCCGCGTTTTCATGTGGAGAGTACTCAGAGAGATTCTTCCTGACTACGCCAACATGAAATATCGTCACATCCGCACTGACTCGCTATGCGATTTGTGCAAGGCTATGAAGGAAGATATCTTCCACGCATTGGTCCTTTGCACGCACGCGCAAGCCTTCTGGTCCGCAGCTAAGGAGGTTCTCGGTCTGAAACTCCCATGGTTGCATCATGACACTTGGGCACGAGATCTGGTGTTTGACACCAGATTTTCAGACTCGGATAGATGCAAGATCATCACAATCATGCATTCAATCTGGAACTCTAGGAATAGCTGGACGCACGACGAGGATGGTTATGATCCTGTTCAAGCCATCAAGGGGGCCCGAGACGACCTAGCTATACTTGACATGCCACCACCCCAGCGGAAAAACTTGGAGATTCAGACATGGAATCCACCGCAGCCCGGATGGATCAAAATCAACACGGACGGCGCACTGGACACTCAACTTCAGAAGGGAGGTGCAGGAGGAATTGCCCGCTCTCATCTCTCCTTCATGGGTGCATGGAGCAAGCCAATTCCAGGTGTTACCGATCCCTTCATTGCAGAAACCCTCGCGTTGCGAGAGGGAGTGATATTCGCCCAGCTGAGAGGCTTCTCGCACGTATCAATGGAGGTGGATTGCTTGGAGGTAGCGAACCTCTGGAACTCGCCTCACAGTCCCAGGTCGATTGTGAAGCCTATCTTAGATGAAATCAAGGAAAAAGCTGCAAGCTTCGTGTCATTTTCGATCCAGCATGTTGCAAGAGAAGCCAATTGTTCGGCCGATCTTTGTGCAAAGCATGCGACCTCGCTTTCAGTTTCAGATGTATGGTTGGACTCTTGTCCTTCCTTTTTAGTCGGCAGCTTTTTAGCTGATTGTAACCGGATCTCAACTATGCAATAAAGCTCCTTAATTTCGCGTAAAAAAAAAGATTTGTTGAGGAAGTACAAAAGATTTAAAGGTACGGCCTTAAAAACCTGGATGAGTGGACTAAGTCTTCGGGGGCGGGGGTCCTAGTTAAATTTTCTATACATACACCTTCACATAAGTTCATCTCTTCAACAAGCATGATTGACAAAGGACGCCTGTAAATATGAATACTAGGACAAAAACGTTCTTATATTTTTTATATGGGATGGAGGGAGTAGTAAATGCCACTATGCTAGTGAATGGAGCCGTGCACCCACAACTGCATCACCCTTTAGTACCGGTTCGTGGCACGAACCGGCATTATAGTTAGACCTTTAGTACGGTTGGTAACACAAACCGGTACTAAAAGCTCGTCAGGACCCGCCCGACGCCAGCTCCACATTACCTTTAGTACCGGTTCGTGGCACGAACCGGTACTAAAGGCTCAACACAAACCGTTACTATTGATCGCAACCACGAACCGGCACTATTAATCACATTAGTGCCGGTTTTTTTACAAACCGGCATTAATGTGCTTCACATTTGACCCTTTTTCTACTAGTGCTAGTGTAATGTGTAGCATGTTGTAAATTACAACTACCCTGTTCTAGAATAACTTAGGGCAGATGCAAATCCCTTGATTCTCACGCAAGGAGATAAATACCAACAATTAGGATAGAAGGGAGTAATGCAGTAGATATAATTTTTCACGTTGATTTCATCACTATATATATGCGAAGCTACTATGAGGTGTAGATTTTTTGCACCCCAAGAAACATTGTACGCTTGAGTACAATTGAGTCAATGACCGTGTGACCCTCGTATATCGTTGGGTTGTTGAAACACATCAAAGCACACTTCAGTTGCTCTTCTTATAAACTGGGGGGAGAGAGACAATGAATTTACTTGCTTTTTGATGGTATGTTGTCCACGCAAATATGTGCCAGTGAAATAGACGTTTATTTTCAAATGCGATGAAAACCTTGCAACTATTTTCTTCTAGTGCACATAGTGGGAGTAGGACCAGGAGGCAGCGGAGATTACAATAGCACATCTGGACTGTTTGCAAGGTTCGAAATTTTAGCGTGCCAGAGTGCAAAACAAAAGCCACGGTGTCAATATTTGAGGAGACTGAGCGATCAACATCCATGGCACATAGATGGGGTCGTACATGCTTGTGAGCTTGGTTTGGTAGGGAAGCCATGCGCCTAGTTCCACCCAACGAATCATCTTCCCACTAGCCCGAGATAAGATATGTATGGGATTTTCATCCTCTAAAGCGTTTACGCAATCAGGCACTAGGCACAGCTGTTGGAAGAAGAAGCCGCCCATCTTTTCGGCACTTCTCTACTTGGAACATCTGGTTGCTACTGAAAATGCTTAACATCATGTATATGCCTTCCCTGTCAGTTAAACATTGTCACACTAGAGAAAAGCTAAGTCATCTGATGCATAAAGCACACACAGGGTTAGAAAAGTTTTAAGATGGCAGATATGGCATCCGCCAAAAAAAAAAGAAAGATCGCAGATACGTCACATGCGAAAGGACCAATGAATTTCTCTTTGCTGTATTTTGTCAACATTTATAAGATTGGGTACGAAAACGATAAAAATGTTAGTAGATATTGAACATTCATCCCAATTTCAACTACGAAAACCAACACTACGTATGCTATCAGAAGGTTGGTGGAAAAGGACAATATGATTTAAGATTAATATGTTGCACCCAAGCTTCTTATTTAACACGACTTTACTTGGCCCCAAAATGACATGGCAGTACATTTAGCAACTTGTGTTACAACAGTCTTATACTTCCTCCGTTCCATAATGTAGTGCATATAGATTTTTTAAAAGTCAAAAATTTTCAACTTTGACGAAATTTATAGAGAAAACTGTTTACATCTATAATATCAAATATATATAATATGAAACTACGTCTTATAATGAATCCAATGGTCTATGTTAGGCATTGTAGACGTAATATTTTTCTTCACAAACTGGGTCAAATTAGTGAGGTTTGACTTTTCAAAATATCTATATGCACTCCATTATGAAATGAGGGAGTAGTATGCTACAATTTAGCCTTTGAGATATAACATACAAATTTGAATTCAATATTTTTTGTGGCCTTGGCTAGACTTTTCTTACCCACCCATGGAGGTCACTTTTGAATGCATCCTCGTGCAACAAGTGACATCCTAGGATTGAGTGTGCCCCCCACCCCCATCCCAATGCGTGGCACCCTCGCCACTTGTTACACTTAGGGGAAGGTCTCCCAATGGGAAGGAAGGTCTACGTTTGCTTTGCTTCTGTACTAGACTCAAAAAATACATTCACTTTTGAATGAGGGGTCCTAGTTATGTGATGAGTGCATTGGTGGAAATATTTTCAACAATAGGTCCTATCTTTATATGTTTCAGCAAGAGTTTGAAGACATTTTTGCACTACCGCCTCACATCTCCGAATTAATGGCATTGTCATATCTACATGTTTTGCAGTGCCCCACTAGTAGAAAAACACCTATTAGTCCCGTTTCATAAGGGCCTTTAGTCCCGGTTCGTGAACCGGGACTAATGGGTCGTTACTAATACCTCCCCCTTTTAGTCCCTGTTCTAACACGAACCGGGACAGATGGTCCTCCACGTGGCCGGTGCGCCGAGCCCAGGCAGGGGGGGCTTTGGTCCCGGTTGGTAGCACCAACCTGGACCAAAAGGCATCCACGCGTCAGCATTCCAGTGGCTGGGGTTTTGTTTTTTTTTTTGAAAGGGGGGAGGGGGGTTGGGGGGGTTTTAGGGGGTTAATTTAGGTGTTTCATATATTGTGTTAGCTAGCTAATTAATAGAGACAAGTGTCCTCTCTTTTGTCCGTGCTTGGTCGACGCTACGTACTATACTTATGTATAGAGAGGACTAGCTAGACACGCTAGCTAGCTAGTAAGCAAACGAAGGAAATAGAAGATCGTCATGAACATACATGCATACAGAGGGAAGTGTTGATATCGACCACCTCCTTCTCCGACAGATTGGTCAAACAACAAGTTCTCGTATATCTATCCGACACTACCGGCTACATATATACAATAATTATCTTTTACAAAAATAATCTCCTAACATACGGAGGTGTGGTCCACATAGTATTCTCCATCTTCAGTGATCACGTGGTTAAGAAAGAATGCCTCCAATTCCTCTTGAATTGCTCGCAGGCGATCTGGTGCTAGTAGTTCATCCCGCATCCAAACATCTAATTTTAAGAAGGGGCCAATATATATATATATATATATATATATATATATATATATATATATATATATATATATATATATATATATATATATATGAATGAATGAAACTCAACACAAATGATGGTAATAAAATAAAATTGTGAATATTGTTATTTACGCACTTCATATTATTTGTCAGAGTAGCCCCGCTCACAGGCCGTGTGGCGGATGGACTCGCAAATGTAGTATCCACAGAAATCATTCCCTTGTTCCTGCCACAACCACTTTACAAGAAATAGAGGTAAATCAAACTGATAATTAGCAAGCATGTTAAATGGTATTGATAAATTAGCGCTTGAATCACTAGGAGATGCGTGGAATATGCTACTATAGTACTTACTTTCGGGTGTCTAAATTGCAGCTTCTTCGGCAGTCCCGGAGCTTTTTTGGTGAATTTTCTCCAAACCCTGCCATACAAAGAAAACAATTACTTGATATCAGAAATGAACAGAGTTGCTGATATGGTGGATAATGATCGATTTAACTTACTTCTCGAGCATTTCAGTCATGTCCGCATACTCCTTGGGATCTTTTCGTCTCGAGTCTAAGACAGTTACTACTCCCTGCTCAAGCTTAATCTTTAGGAGAATATAGTGGTACCTGCGCATGCATGCATAACTCATCAATATTGCATTACTATAACCTGGACTAATAAGAGAAACCGAATATGCCACAAGACAGTAACACTCACTTGAAGTTGTAAGGAAAGAGTATTATATCCTTGTGTTCATTTATTACCAACGAATGTAGCAAGTTGGCCTCGGTATTTTCGGCATGAAATTTAACCTCAGTTGCATCTATGAGATATGTGTTAATGAACCCAATGGAACCCACTTGTCTTTTCTTCAATTCGGCGATCTTCAATCTGCATAATATAGCGAGGATAATTATAAATACATGCAATGAAAGAGCTGAGTTATATAGAGACTTAATGACAGAAGTAGTACTACTTACGCATAGTAGAAGGTGACCGTTGCTTTATCGAGGGCCAATTGATTGAAAACTGATAGAACTCCTCAAATGGAATAGGCATCAGTTCAATTCCAACGAGGTCATGCTCCTTTTTAACTCTCACATACAAAGTACTCCTCCCCTCAGACTCTCTGCAAGTTTTCATGTACCAATCATGCAATCTTCGCATCATCGTTGGTAGAGAGCTTTCATCTTTGACAAGAGGCTTCCCGTGCATCAGATCTTTGTATCTGCACCTCCAAGAAATCATAATGTACATCGTCGGGCAGGTAATCTTCAGATTGCCATAACCGGCACCATCCTCGGATCGACGATGTCGCTAGCAGCACCTTGAGCGGGGGCACGATTGCTTGCTTGTTCGCCGAGCTGGGCAATTTGTTTCCCAGCTCGTCGTTCTTTCATTCTTTAATCACTTTGAGTACGTCCCGACCTCTCCGCTTCGGCAAATGCCTTTCCAATAATGCGCTCATAGTTGCCTTTCGGCGGAGACTTGGGTGGTTTCCTCAGGGCAGCTAGAGTGCGCTTCGCTTTCACCGGATCTACCTTCTCCTCGGAGGTGGACGTCTCTTTGCTTTCAACCCTGCAAACCAGTCATCCACTTCGGTCTGCACGATATTCGCGTTTTCCTCCTCAGTCCTCTCGTACGGTAACTTCTCTGGAGTCTTCAGAGAAGGACCGTATCTGTATTTCCTCCCGCCTTTGGCTGTACTGCTAGACGCTGGCAGAGCAGACGGAGCGGATGTCTTCTTTTTTGCTTGCTTACGAGGCGGAGGAGAAGGACTACGACGCGCCGGAGCAGCCTGAGCGGCGGCGGGTCTCTTCCGCCCTTGCCGACGAGGCGGAGAAGGAGGAGGCTGGCTGCTCGGCGCCGGCAAGCAGCGGAGAAGGAGGCGGAGTGCCGCCACGCCCGGAGAAGGAGGCGGAGTGCCGCCACGCGCGTGCCTGATCGTCACTCGCGGAGGAGGAGGCGGTGGAGGAGGCGAGTGCCTGACTCGCCAGAGGAGGAGGAGGAGGCGGAGGCGCCCAGTTCGGAAGGTTGATGAGCTCCTTCCGCCATAGGCATGGAGTCTTGAGCAGAACCCAGCCTAGTCTCCCCTTCACCGGTAGGGTGGTCAAGCGGGAGGTCCTCAAATCCTCCGTTATTTCATCCACCATCACCTTAGCATATCCTTCGGAATCGGTGGCGGTGATAAGTTGTGCTGGGTCCACTAGGATAAACTTGGCCAACAGCCGCCTTGACCTTCAAAGTCATCCATCGCGCCATAATGTGGCAACTTTGAGACTCCGTGATACCATCCACGGATAGCCGGCAGGAGCCGTCAAAACATGCTCGGCTGAAGCAGCTCGGTGGAAGCCACGCTGCTTCTCCGCCGAGATGGCGGGGTAGCTTGGGGAAGCTTGGCGGGTCGTTTGCTGCGATCTGCTGCTTCTCGTTCCTCTTATCGCCCTCTAGCCCCATTACCCTTTCGCAGCGCTGCAGTTGGTCCTGCTCCAGTTTCTTCCTCCTCTCGTGGGTTTTGTAACCCCTGCGTCCGGAAAACCAACCTTCCACGAAGGGAGCTGGCGTGCCTCATGTCCGCCCGGTGCTCAGGATTCCCAAGGGCCATTGTGAGCTCGTCCTTCTCCTGTTTGGAAGAACGTCCCTCGCTGCGCTGCATCGATATAGTGTCAAGCTTCCTGAGTGGTATTTGCAGTTGCTCGTCCGCCCATCGGCACTTCCTGTTATAGGTCCAAGGTTTCGCCAGCCCGAAGAACCAAGTCCGCAACGGTGCGGCGATGCATTGTCTCGGTTCGATCCCTTTTTCAAGCAGATCATGCTCAGCCTTGGACCACTTAGGCCGGGCTTTGAGGTAGCCACCTGACCCCATGCGATGGTGAAGCTTCTTCTTCGCAGCATTTTTCTTGTTTGTCGCCGACATCTTCTTACACTTTTCCGATGTCTTGTGGGCCACAAATGCGGGCCAGTGATCTTTGATCTTCTCGTATTTGCCGATGAATTCTGGTGTCTTATCTTTCTCGACAAACTGGTTCAGCTCTTTCCTCCACCTCCTCATTAGGGTTGCCATCTTCTTAAGGGCACAAGACTTGATTAATTGCTCTTTAACTGGCTTCTCCGGATCCTCCTCTGGCGGTAGGGTGAAATTTGCCTTCAGCTCAGTCCAAAGTTTTTCTTTCTGCATATCATTGACATAAGACACCTCAGGGTCTTCCTCCTTAGGCTTATACCATTATGGATGCTGATCGGGATCTTGTCCCTAACAAGAACCCCGCACTGAGCAGAAAATGCCTTCCTTGTCCGCATGGGTTCAATCGGTTCACCGTCGGGCGCAATTTCTATGATCTCAAACTTTTCATCTGAGCTCAACTTTTTCTTCGAGCCTCGTCTCCTTACCGAAGTTGTGCTCGATCCGGAGGGCAAGAAATTATAAGGATGAAAGACGAGAGTAATTAATATGTGTACATATACCAGAACAATGGATGCATCAATTAACTAGTCAGCACGGGCTTAACTAATATATATATATATACCTGGCCGGACTCGGTTCGGTCACCGGAGTAGTCAGCACGGTCTCCTTCTGCTTGTACCTCCATTGTGTCACCGGAGCCATCATGAACATAGTCCTCTTCTTGTACCGGCATTAATGGGTCGAAGCCATCATGAACATAGCCCTCTTCTTCACCCAGTCCGCTGTCGTTGAGAAATGACGCAACTTCATCACTTCCTTGTGCGATTATGTGCCCCAACATCGCTTTTGTTTCTTCGTCTCAGGAGTGCTCCATAGTTTCTGCAAATATTTACAACATGTCAATTATTATTCAAACATGGTACAGATGGATATATATATTAGTGGCAAACGTAGAACTAGCTAGCTAATCACAATAAGGAATCATGTTAGTTTGGGTGGCCTCGAGAGAGTTAATTTGTCGGGTAGGGGCGCGCGGCGGGAGGGGGTAGGAGACCAACATCGTTTTCTCTCTAGGGTTTGGGGTCGCCTCGACACAACGCTTCAAGGGTTAATTAGGGTGGCCTCGAGAGAGTTAATTTGTCGGGTAGGGGCGTGGCGGGAGGGGGTAGGAGACCAACATCGTTTTCTCTCTAGGGTTTGGGTGTCCCCGAGAGTTTTGGTCGAGTGAGAGGGCCGAGAGGGGGGTGCTGCTGTTGTATAAGTTATCACAGTCGAGAGGGGGTATATATATCGGCCGCCCCTCATGTCGAAGTTATCTCGAGGGGGTTATATCGACAACAACGCGACATACATATACATGGGAAAATAATGTTATCGGGGAGGGGGTATCGGTACCCCCCCCCCTTGTGTTGAAGTTTCTTCTTTCTCCTCGATTCCTTTCTTCTTCTTCTACTCTTCTTTTTCTTCTTCTCGCGAGAAAGGAAAATAAGGAAAAGGAAGAAAAGAGGAAGAAGAAAAAAAAGAAGAAAAAAAAAGAGGAGAAGAAGAAAGGAATAGAGGAGAAGAAGAAAAATAGAAATTCTCTTCTTTTTTCCTCTTCTTATTTATTTCTCCTCTTCTTCCTCTCCTCTTCTTCTCCTTTCTTCCTCTTCTTATTTTCCTTTTTCCTCTCATTCTTTTAGTATTGCTTGTTTTAAAAAAAATGTTCAAATATAAAATTTCGAAAAAAAAACAAAGGTTTTGCCTAATGCATTGTTCATATGAATATACAAACATTTGCATATTCTACAATAATTAATATCACCAAAAATCTATGAACAGAAAAGAAACCTAACTTTTCTAAAAATCTATCTTTTGCATATATGAAAACATTAATACACATATGAACAAAAATGCATATATGAACAAAAACATGCTCTGAACAATTTTTGAACATCTACATAGACATATATAGCCACATACATACACATATACATTATATATATATATATGAACAAAACTAATTAAACTAATAAAATGAAAAAACCAGAGCAGTGCTGTGCAAGCGGCTCACAGCGACAGTGGGGCGGCGAGATGACGATGGCGACAGGGGGGCGAGCGCGGCGCCAGGGGCGGACGGGCAGGGGCTCGAGGCGGTGGCCTGGGCGCGGGACGGGCGCTGGCTCGGGAGGCCGGCGACAAGGACGGCGCTGGCTCGGGAGGCCAGCGACGAGGACGGCGCTGGCTCGGTGAGGCGACGGCTTGGCGGCGGCGGCGATGGCGAGGTGGAGCAGCTGGCGGCGTCGAGGAGGGTCGGCGTCGTCGGGGGCAACTGGCGATGGGATTCTGAAATTTTGCAAAGTGTTTGCTTATATAGCAAAGGCATTGGTCTCGGTTCATGAAACCAACCGGGACTAATGCACCCTTTAGTCCCGGTTGGTACCTGCAACCGGTACCAAAGGCCTCCTTTTCGGCAGCCCAAAGGGCGGGAAGCGGCGGCCTTTTGTACCGGTTGGTGGCACGAACCGGTACCAATGCCCCCCCTTTAGTCCCGGTTGGTGCCACCAACCGGGACCAAAGGCCCCTGTGCTACCCGCGTCACTGCCAAAGTTTAGACCCACCTCGCTAGTTGAGAGGGGCGTGCAGTGGTTTATAAGCCCCACTGCCACACCCATCTCGAGCTCCTCTCCACCGCAGGCTTTCGGGGCTACTTGCTATGCTGTGCCTGGTGGGCCTTCTGGGCCTACTGCGGGCCTGAATCCTGGCCCATAGTAGGGTTTCTAGTCGTATTCACGCTGTGGGGGCCCAGTAGGAGGCATTTTTTTTGTTTTCTTTACTTATTTTTGCTATTTTATTTTTTTCCAGTTTTTTTGTTTTGTTTTCTGCATTATTTATTTTCTTTTGTTTTTTGCTTATTTTTTAATTCTTTTTTGCTTTTAGTTTTACGAAAATTATAAACTTTCTCATTAGTGCCATTAGTTTTCAGTAGGAGGCATTTTTTTCTTTACTTATTTTTGCTATTTTATTTTTTTCCAGTTTTTTTGTTTTGTTTTCTGCATTATTTATTTTCTTTTGTTTTTGCTTTATTTTTTAATTCTTTTTGCTTTTAGTTTTACTGAAAATTATAAACTTTCTGTTAGTGCCATTAGTTTTCAAATTTGAAATAATTTTTTTGTTTTTTGCTTTATTTATTTTATTTTGTTTGTACTTACAACAAAATACTTATTGTTGCTATTTTTAATTATTACGAGGGCGAACCATAAGACATTAAAGCATTTCAAATGAACTCTGAAAAAGTTGAAAGTTGGCATGGTATCATAAATTGACCCACATAGCATGTGCATGTACAAAACGGACAATGGTATCATACTGCTCGCCATAAATTTGGCATGGTATCATCATAATAGTTGCGGAGAAAGTCTTCACTTTTTCTTCGCTTGTGTCATTTGCTTATTGCGCCAGAACCATGGATAAACTTCATCGTTTATCGTGATCTTTGTCAGTCAGCCTTGATATTAAAGGGAGGAATTTCATGAAACTTTTCATAATCTTGAGACATGTCATCTTGTCCTCCACTCCCACGATGTCCCTTTTTCCGAAAGAACTATGTGGAGCTTTGGCTCATCGTATGATGTATTCGCTTCCTTATCTTTTCTCTTTCTCGGTCTGGTAGACATGTCCTTCACATAGATAACCTGTGCCACATCATTGGCTAGGACGAATGGTTCGTCAGTGTACCCAAGATTTTTCAGATCCACTGTTGTCATTCCGTACTGTGGGTCTACCAGTACCCCGCCTCCTGACAGATTGACCCATTTGCACTTAAACAAAGGGACCTTAAAATCTACTCCATAGTCAGGTTCCCATATGTCCACTATGTAACCATAATATGTGTCCTTTCCCCTCTCGGTTGCTGCATCAAAGCGAACACCGCTGTTTTGGTTGGTGCTCTTTTGGTCTTGGTCAATCGTGTAAAATGTATTCCCATTTATCTCGTATCCTTTCCAAATCATTACAGTCGAAGATGGTCCCCTCGACAACAAGTACATCTCATCACAAACAGTGTTGTCACCTCTGATACGTGCTTCCAACCAACTGCTGAAAGTCCTAATGTGTTCACATGTAATCCGATCGTCGCCTTTGCTCCGGGTGTTTGGGCGCAGATCGTTCTTGTGTTCATCGACATACGGGTCACCAAGATAGACTTCACGTAGAACTATGTAGTGTGCTTGAGACCAAGAATATCCGTCCCTGCATATAATTGAGTCCCTTCCAAGCGTGCCTTTTTCCAATAGTCTCCCCTCATACCGCGATTTAGGGAGACCTATCTTCTTAAGGCCAGGAATGAAGTCAACACAAAACCCGATGACATCCTCTGCTTGATGGCCCATGGAGATGCTTCCTTCGGCCTAGCGATTACGGACATATTTCTTTAGGACTCCCATGAACCTCTCAAAGGGGTACATATTGTGTAGAAATACGGGCCCGAATGACAATCTCGCCGACTAGATGAACTAGGACGTGCGTCATGATATTGAAGAAGGATGGTGGGAACACCAGCTCGAAACCGACAAGACATTGCACCACATCAGTCCTTAGCCTTGGTATGATTTCTGGATCGATCACCTTCGAGAGATTGCATTGAGGAATGCACATAGCTTCACAATGGCTAATCGGACGCCTTCCGTAGAAGCCCCTCAATGCAACGGAAGCGATTGCGTCATAATCACGTGGCAGTCATGAGACTTTAGGTTCGGAACTTTTGTCCGCATATTTATTATTCCCTTTATATTCGACGAGAAGCCGTCGGGACCTTCATCTTGAGCAGACATTCAAAGAAGATTTCTTTCTCTTCTTTCATAAGAGCGTAGCTGGCAGGACCTTCATACTGGTTCGAGGCATGCCCTCTTTTTCGCAAGCAAGCGTTGCAGGTCCTCCGTGCCTCGGTGTATCTTTTGTCTTCCCATACACGCCCAAGAAGCCTAGCAGGTTCACGCAAAGGTTCTTCGTCACGTGCATCACGTCGATCGAGAGCGGACCTCTAGGTCTTTCCAGAGGGTAGGTCCCAAAATATAGATTTCTTCTTCCACATGGGTGCGTGATTCTCGGCGTCATTCGAACAGCTAGTCCGCGGGACCCTTTCCAAAGATTACGTGTAAATCATTGACCATAGCAAGTACGTGATCACCGATGCGCATGGCGGGCTTTTTCCGTGATCTGCCTCGCTTTGAAATGCTTGCCTTTCTTTCGACATTGATGGTTGGTCGGAAGAAATCGACGATGGCCTGTACACATTCTTCCCGCAGCTTGCCGTATATACTATCGGTGTCAAGTAAACAGTGCGTGCATGCGTGGTATCCCTTGTTTGTCTGTCCCGAAGGTTACCGAGAGCGGTCCAATCGTTGATGGTCACGAATAGCAACGCCTTTAGGTTAAATTCTCCTGTTTGTGCTCATCCCACGACGCACACCGCTTCCATTCCACAGCTGTAAAAGTTCTTCAACTAATGGCCTTAGGTACACATCAATGTCGTTGCGGGTTGCTTAGGGCCTTGGATGAGAACGGCATCATAATGAACTTCCGCTTCATGCACATCCAAGGAGGAAGGTTATAGATACATAGAGTCACGGGCCAGGTGCTGTGATTGCTGCTCGTTCCCGAAAGGATTAATGCCATCCGCGCTTAAAGAAAACCATACGCCCTTGGGTCACGTGCAAACTCAGCCCAAGATTTCTCTCGATTTTTCTCCATCGCGACCCGTCAACGGGTGCTCTCAACTTCCGCCTTTCTTACGGTCCTCACTGTGCCATCGCATCAACTTGGCATACTCTCCGCTTCGACAGACGCTTCAACCGTGGTATTATAGGAGCATACCACATCACCTTCGCAGAACCCTCTTCCGGGGCTCGCCGTCAACATCACCAGGTCATCTCGTCGACCTTATACCGTAATGCACCGCATACCGGGCATGCGTTCAGATCCTTGTACGCGCACAGCGTAGAGGATGCAGTCATTAGGGCATGCATGTATCTTCTGCACCTCCAATCCTAGAGGGCATCGACCTTCTTTGCTGCGTATGTACTTGTCGGGCAATTCGTTATCCTTTGGAAGCTTCTTCTTCAATATTTTCAGTAGCTTCTCAAATCCTTTGTCGCACAGCATTCTCTCGCCTTCCACGCAGCAATTCCAAAGACGGTACCGAGCTTTGTGTTGCCATCTTCGCAATTGGGGTACAACCCTTTTTATGGTCCTCTAACATGCGATCGAACTTCAGCTTCTCCTTTTGACTTTCGCATTGCGTCCTTGCATCGACAATGACCCGCGGAGATCATCATCATCGGGCACATCGTCTGGTTCCTCTTGATCTTCAGCAGCTTCACCAAAGATCATCGTGCACATCGTCTGGTTCATCTTCATGTTCAGTAGCATCACCGTATTCAGGGGCACATAGTTGTCATCGTATTCTTCTTCTTCGCCGCCTTCCATCATAACCCCTATTTCTCCATGCCTCGTCCAAACATTATAGTGTAGCATGAAACCCTTGTAAAGCAGGTGGGTGTGGAGGATTTTCCTCGAGTAAGACTTCAGATTCCCACATATAGGGCATGGACAACACATAAAACCATTATGCTTGTTTGCCTCAGCCACTTCGAGAAAATCATGCACGCCTTTAATGTACTCGGAGGTGTGTCTTGAACCGTACATCCATTGTCGGTTCATCTGCGTGCATTATATATAATTATGTGTAAAAATCATTACTGTAACATCATGAATAGATAATTAAGTGACCAAATTAATAGAAGTTCATCATCACATTAAAACCAAAGTACATACATAGTTCTCATCTAACAACATAAAGCTCTGCAGAGCATCTAAATTAATTAAACCATACACTGAAACTATGTAAAACATTTCAATGCGAAAACAAATGTGATCATAATCGCAACCAATGTAACAACTGATCCAACGACATAATGATACCAAGCCTCGGTATGAATGGCATATTTTCTAATCTTTCTAATCTTCAAGCGCATTGCATCCATCTTGATCTTGTGATCATCGATTTACATCCGCAACATGCAACTCCAATATCATCTTCTCCTCCTCAATTTTTCTAATTTTTTCCTTCAACAAATTGTTTTCTTCTTCAACTAAATTTAACCTCTCGACAATAGGGTCGGTTGGAATTTCCGGTTCAACAACCTCCTACATAAATAAAATCTATGTCACGTTGGTCGGCATAATTGTCATAAACAATAAATGAACCACTAGTTATGGAAAGATAATATATATATACCACATCCGAATCATAAACAGGACGAGGGCCGACGGGGGCGGATACCAAAACCATCGCACTATATAAGATGCAATAATAAAAGTAAGAAAATTATACAAGTATCTATATAAACATACAAGTAAGAATTTTCTTTCCTTTCAGAAAGAAGATAAGAACAAGAGGCTCACCATGGTGGTGCCGGCGACGAGATCGGCGCGGGCGATCGACGGCGGTGAAGACGGGGACGGGACGTGACGGACCGCTAAACCTAGACAAATATTAAGGAAAATGGAGCTTGGAGGTCGAGCTTGGAGAGGAGAAAGCTTAAGTAGTGTGGCTCGGGCATTCCATCGAACACCTCGTGTGCATAGGAGGTGAGCTAGAGCACCACAAAGCTCTCCCCTCGCCGGCCACGAAAAACAGAGCACTGGGAGTGCTCTGCTCGCGGGCGAGGGGTATATATAGGCAACTAATTGGTCCTGGTTGGTGACTTGAACCGGGACTAAAGGGCCGCCTTTGGTCCCGGTTCAAGCCACCAACCGGGACCAATGGTGGTGGGCCAGGAGCGAGGCCCATTGGTCCCGGTTCGTCTCACCAACCGGGACCAAAAGGTCCGGACGAACCGGGACCAATGGCCCACGTGGCCTGCCGGCCCTCGGGCTCATGAACTGGTCCAATGTTTCATTGGTCCCGGTTCTGGATTGAACCGGGACTAATGGGCTGGACCGGCCTGGACTATTGGCCCCTTTTGTACTAGTGCCCTTACATGTAATGCATTTAAATGTAGTGTCTTCTGATGTACTTTCGTTAGTTGTATGTACTGCGTTTAGATGTGTAGCAATGTATTCAGTAAGTGTATTGTCCAAACTACTAGTTATTTGTTTAGGATAAAAAAAAGCCCAACGGCCTTCCTGGTTGCTTTCCAAGGTGAGCAACCAAGAGCCCCCCTTCCCCGGTGCCCTCTGATAACCCACAAGTATAGGGGACCGTTTGTAGACTTTTTCGACAAATAAGAGTGTCGAATCGAACGAGGAGCTAAAGGTAGAATTTATATCCTCTCAAGTTCTATCGACCACCGATATAACTCTACGGACACTTAGCATTCGCTTTACCTAAAACAAGTATGAAACTATTTTGTAGGTGTGATGCTAGAACTACTTTGCATGAATAAAACTAGAAGTACTTTGCGAGATAATAAAAGTTTGTTGTTTAGTAGAGAGCTTTTTGTCACACAAGAAAGTTATTTGTCCCTAGGTGATTGATAGCTAGACCAGTAATCATTATTGCAATTTTATATGAGGGAGAGGCATGAACTAACATACTTTCCATATTTGGATCATATGCACTTATGATTGGAACTCTAGCAAGCATCCGCAACTACCAAAGATCATTAAGGTAAAACCCAACTGAAAGATCGAGGATTCACCTAGAGGGGGGTGAATAGGCGCTTTAAAATAATTACAGTTTAGGCTTGAACAAATGCGGAATAAACCTAGTGGTTAATTTGTCAAACACAAAACCTACAACAACTAGGCTCACCTATGTGCACCAACAACTTATGCTAAGCAAGATAAACAACTAAGTGATAGCAAGATATATGACAAGAAACAATATGGCTATCACAAAATAAAGTGCATAAGTATAGGGCTCGGCTAAGAGATAACCGAGGCACGCAGAGATGATGATGTATCCCGAAGTTCACACCCTTGCGGACGCTAATCTCCGTTTGGAGTAGTGTGGAGGCACAATGCTCCCCAAGAAGCCACTAGGGCCACCGTAATCTCCTCACGCCCTCGCACAATGCAAGATGTCGTGATTCCACTAAGGGACCCTTGAGGGCGGTCACCGAACCCGTACAAATGGCAACCCTTGGGGGCGGTCACCGAACCCGTACACTTTGGAAACCCTTGGGGCGGTTACCGAAACCCGTCAAATTGCTCGGGGCGATCTCCACAACATAATTGGAGACCCCGACGCTTTCCCGGAGGTTTACACCACAATGATTGAGCTCTGAACACCATCAACCGTCTAGGGAGCCCAAGCACCCAAGAGGAACAAGCTCAAGGGTACCAAGCACACAAGAGTAATAAGCATCTCAACTTGTAACTTCCACGTATCACCGTGGAGAACTCACACATATGCACCAAATGCAATGGCAAGGGCACACGGAGTGCCCAAGTCATTCTCTCCCAAATCCCACCGAAACAACTAATGCTAGGGAGGGAAATGAGAGGAAGAATAAGAAGGAGAACACCAAGAACTCCAAGATCTAGATCCAAGGGATTCCCCTCACATAGAGGAGAAAGTGAGTGGTGGAACCTCTCTCTTCCCCCCCCCCCAAAACTAGGAAGAATCCATGGAGGGATTGAGAGATAGCAAGCTCAAAGAAGGTCAACAATGGGGGAAGCTCAAAGGATCAGGTTTATTGGGGAAGAAGACCCCCTTTTATAGGTGGGAAAAATCCAACCGTTATGCTCACAGCCCGCGCAGAGCGGTACTACCGCTCGTCCTCATGGTACTACCGCTAGGGGTAGCGGTACTACCTCAAAGGGTAGTGGTACTACTGCTTGCGAGCGGTACTAAAAAATACATCCGTGCCTACCACCGCTGGACTTGAGACGTGTTTTTGGTCCGGAGCGGAAGTAGCCACAGAAGTAGCCGCGGTAGTACCGCTCCCAAGAGCAGTAGTGAAAAATTACATCCTCTCCAAGCGGTAGTACCACTCCCACGAGCGGTAGTACCGCTGCAGCTTTTATAAGGACACCAAAACTGACACAACTTCTGCAAACGGACTCCGAATTCAATGAAACCAAGTTTGTTTGAAAGCTAGCAACAAGGGCTAACAAAATCTTGATAGAAATAACAATAATAAGAAAATTAGAAAAGGCCCATAAGAAAATGTTGAGAACCATTCCTCGAATAAGACCGGTAAAAGCTCCAACACCGAAAACGCAGTAGAAGAAGCATGTGAACTCTGTTTTCGATGAACTCGAGATTGTCAAGAAGATGACCATAAGCTCCAAATCTCACTAGGAGAAAACCAAAAAAGAACCAAGAAAGGTGATGCAAGCATGCAATGGTTTGAGCTCTCTACGAACGATACGATCAAGCTACTCACTTGAGAGCCCTCCTTGATAGTATGACAATCGATCCAATAACCCGGTCTCCAAACTACCACCATGAGACTGGTAAAATAGAGAACCTATCAAGGCCAAACCTTTGCCTTACACATAGTCTAGTTGGGCTATATGATGATGATCTTGACTCCCTCAGGTTGGACCACCTTTCTTGATTGCGTTGGCTCGATGAAGACTAGATGTTTGCTCCCCCATACTCTAAGATGAGTGAGCCGCTCTTTGGCACATCTTCTCAAGTACATTAACACCACAATGAATGGAAAGCTTCAAGGATGATCTCTTCGTGGTGCTCCACTTGAACTTGCACACTGGAACCATACCATGGGATCACTTGATCCCAAGGTACATCTTGTACGCTTTGTGTGTTGATCAACTTGATTCACTCTTGACTTAGTCTTGGTCAACCTTGAATCTTTCCAACTCTCTTCATTATGATGATGTCTTGAAGGTAGACATGAATGATCACACACGCTTCTTCCTCGAGACATGCTTGCAATAAGCTCAACACTCACATGACCAATCTTTGGATAATTCCTTAATAACACCTTGGTCAACTCATAAACTCCTTGAAACCAACATATGTACTTCAAGAAAAGCCTATGGACAAATCCTTCAAATATAACTCAATGCAACCATTAGTCCATAGAGAATGTCATCAATTACCAAAACCACACATGGGGGTACCGCATGTCCTTTCAATCTCCCCCATTTTGGTAATTGATGACAATCACTTTCAAAAGAGTTTATATAAGGAATTATGCATCACCACGCAATGCAACAACCAATGATGCGTGAGAATGAGATACAAATGCTTAGGAATAAAATCAAAGCAAGGAGAAACTCTAAAAACTTCTCCACAAAACTCTTTGAAACTTCTCCCCCATTGGCATCGATTGCCAAAATGGGCGAAAAGCTTAGAAGGCCAATAAAATTGTGGTCCTCCATAAATTCTGTATTTCTCAACAACAGAGTGGAAAGCAATATACAAAACCAAAGGTAAATACTTAGAGGAAGACAAACTATATTGAGGCCCAAAGATTGCAAAAGAATGATATGCAACAAAGACATAACAAAGAGAGAAACAAGCAATCAAGCAATCAAAAGATACCAATTGAACCAACTAGACCAATGATCCTACGTGCCACATGAATAAAAGATATTATGATAGAGCAAAGGAGTGTTCTAGAGAAACTAGAGAAGCTCCCCATGATTTGTGCACTCCTTAGAATATTTGCGTTAGGACACCAAGTTCACAAAATAGGATCATCACTCCCCCAAAATCAATAGAAACTCACAACAAGTGCAAGTGGGCTAAAAAAGAGATAAGGCATAGCTCTTGCAACAAGCACATGGTTGAGCAACATATAAAAGAGGCAACTTACGAGTGGGCTCAACCAAAAAGATGTGTGTGGGACATGGCAAAGCACTTGATAAGACTCATATATGGATGAGCATTAAGCATCAACATAGTCTTGGATAAATGAGATACAAGGTGCAAGACATGACCTTCCCACACACACACAACAAGCAAATGGATACACAAGCTTACAGAAAAGCAAAATAACAACCAAGCTTGTGACAACCCATGGTGAAGATGGAAAGTGAAAGCATCATCAATACGAGGGATACCAATTAAGATAGCAAAAAGCCTCGCCAAGACAAGCATGAGCAAAAAGATCTTCACCACACAAGAGTGCATCAAGATGCAACAAGATATGACCCGCACTCATGGCACACACTTTCATGGAGCCACCAAAGAAATAACATGAGAAAGAAACAGTGGACGTGAAAGAAAGGGAAATCAACTAGATATGCAACTTATCTCGAGTGTATAAGATTCTAGGTAGATGACGATCACGATGATATCAATCCACAAATAAGGATGTTCACACGAAATAGTTTCAAAAAGGAAAGAACAAGATATCCACAAGGAAGTCATAAATATACCAATAAGATATTTGCTTGAAAGCATAGCACTTGGCTAGATATGGTCTTATTGTATACAAATGAAGTCCAACTACACATCCATCAAAGACATCACAACTAGCAACAAGAGATCATCGTTGGGATGCTTTGAGAAAGGAAACAAGTATCTCAAGATATGAAATGAATATCATGCCAAGATGCAACCTACATAAGGTTGAATGAAAGAGAGGAAATCATGAATAGATACTTGTTACCGAGATAGCATTGGAAGGATGCAGAAGATACCAATTGAAGGTACTAAATAGTAGTTCATTGAACATCCTAGCTTGACTCCAATAAGCACATGGTGACACCACCTTCCTTGTGAGTGAGCCGAGCATCCAATGTATCTCCAATTGTTCCTAGAAGAACAACACAAACAAAATGGTGCTCAACCTCATTGGGACCAAAGAGTTAGAGAACAAACAATACATAGGACAAACTCCACATAAATATGTGCATATAGATATGAAAATGAATTTCATGCACATTGCTACCTCTTGAGCATGCATTGGTTTTCCCTTGAAGAGGATAGTGTGATGCGGCAAAGTACCGTAAGTATTTCCCTCAGTTTTTGAGAATCAAGTTATCAATCCAGTAGGAGGCCACACGCAAGTCGCTCGTACCTACACAAACAAATAAGAACCTTGCAACCAACGTGATAAAGGGGTTGTCAATCCCTTCACGGCCACTTGCAAAAGTGAGATCTGATAGAGATGATAAGATAATTTTTTTTGTATTTTTATGATAAAGATTAAAAGTAAAGAATGCAAAATAAACAAAGACAGAAATAGCTAGTTGACGGAAGATTAATATGATGGAACATAGACCTGGGGGCCATAGGTTTCACTAGTGGCTTCTCTCAAGATAGCATAAGTATTACGGTGGGTGAACAAATTACTGTCGAGCAATTGATAGAAAAGTGCATAGTTATGAGAATATCTGGGCATGATCATGTATATAGGCATCACGTCCGCGACAAGTAGATCGAAATGATTCTGCATCTACTACTATTACTCCACACATCGACCGCTATCCAGCATGCATCTAGAGTATTAAGTTCATAAGAACAGAGTAACGCATTAGGCAAGATGACATGATGTAGAGGGATAAACTCAAGCAATATGATATAAACCCCATCTTTTTATCCTCGATGGCAACAATACAATACGTGCCTTGCTGCCCCTGCTGTCATTGGGAAAGGACACCGCAAGATTGAACCCAAAGCTAAGCACTTCTCCCATTGCAAGAAAGATCAATCTAGTAGGCCAAACCAAACTGATAATTCGAAAAGACTTGCAAAGATAACAAATCATACATAAAAGAATTCAGAGGAGATTCATATATTGTTCATAGATAATCTTGATCATAAACCCACAATTCATCGGATCTCGAAAAACACACCGCAAAAAGAGTTACATCGAATAGATCTCCAAGAAGATCGAGGAGAACTTTGTATTGAGATCCAAAGAGAGAGAAGAAGCCATCTAGCTAATAACTATGGACCCGAAGGTCTGAGGTAAACTACTCACACATCATCGGAGAGGCTATGGTGTTGATGTAGAAGCCCTTCGTGATCGAGTCCCCCTCCCCGGCGGAGCGACGGAAAAGGCCCCAACATGGGATCTCACGGGTACAGAAGGTTGCGGCGGTGGAAATAGGGTTTCGTGGTGCTCCTGGATGTTTTCGGGGTATATGGTTATATATAGGAGGAAGAAGTAGGTCGGTGGAGCTGCGAGGGGCCCACGTGGGTGGGGGGCGCGCCTCCCTGCCTCATGGCCTCCTCGCTTCTTTCTTGACGTCCACTCCAAGTCCTCTGGATCACGTTTGTTCCAGAAATCACTCTCCTGAAGGTTTCATTCCGTTTGGATTCCGTTTGATATTCCTTTTCTGCGAAACACTGAAATAGAAAAAAAAATAGCAATTTGCACTGGGCCTTGAGTTAGTATTTTAGTCCCAAAAATAATATAGAAGTGTATAATAAAGCCCATTAAACATCCAAAACAGATAATATAATAGCATGGAATAATCAAAAATTATAGATACGTTGGAGACGTATCACACATCTCATCCAATTTGAGACTTGGTGGAGTTTCCCCTATATATTGGGTCGAAGAAAGAAAGCATGCCAAAGATACTACATGAACTTAATATGCATGCTCAATACTTTCAAGAATCGATACCAATTGACAAAGAAATACCAAGTGAAGAAAAGATGCCAAATGAATAAATCAACACTTGGAGGATATCAACTGAAAGATACATCAAGGAATGAGATATCCATTGATACACACAAAAATAAAGATGTCAAACTCCCAAAAGAGAGAATGGTTCCAAACAAACCAAGTGCTCTACAAAGTTCCATGATGGCACAAAGTACTAAAAAGAAACGGTTTGCATTCCACCAACACACACTTGATAAGGATCACAAGGTGAGTGTCCTAAGAAAAATAGGATAGCTCCCCCTAGCATTGTGCATTATAGAGAATTTGCATTTGAATACAAAAAGCACAAGATGGGATCACCACTTTCACTATATGTATACAAACACTAGACAAGCTCAAGGAAATAACAAGATCCACAAGTGGTATGGAATACAATGGGAGTTGACACAATCCTAGGCGAGAGATATGGCAAAAAAGCAAGTGTCAATGTAAACATGATCAATAATTTCTACCACACATAAATGAGTACCAATTGTCAAAAGACAAGAAGTATTTGGAAATAATTCCCGTTGGTAGATAGCAAGGATATCCAACATCATCTTCACACCAAACACAAGCAAATTTCAACTTGTAGAGCTAACATGCCACCTAGGAACAAGATAATTTACAATATCAATTCTAGGTGACCATATCTCAAATGAACACATTTTCTAGGCTTGTAATATGCACATAGCATATTACTCCCCCATAATGTGATACCAATGAAAACATAACAAGAGGCAATAAGGGAATCCAACAAGAGATAATTAATGGACTGTTTAGAATTTGGATTTCTCATGAGAAAACATACCACATAGCGACTGGATAATCTTGTAATATCAATACTAGATGGTATTACTCATGTACACACATTTATAGGATTGTGAGGTGCACAAAGGACATCACTCCCACAATGGGTTATTCCATTAATCTCTCACACACTACAGGAATCAGCTGATTTTCCATCTGCCATGGCAGACGGCAAAGGACCAGAAAGCTGACGGCAAGGGTCTTTGCCGTCAGCCGCAGATGGCAAACATGAACGGCAAAGACAGTTACGCTAAAGAGCTTCTTTGCCGTCTGTTTTCAAACAGCGGACGACAAAGACATTTGCCGTCAGCTTTCCTGGGCAAGCAGACGGCAAAGAAAGTTGACAGCAAAGGATAGACGTTAGCCATGTTAGGTGTCTAACGGGAGGCTTTGCCGTCTACCGGCTGCCACCTCTTTGCCGTCTGCCACAGACGGCAAACCACGCCATCCTTTGCCGTCTGCCACAGACTCCTTCTTTGCCGTCAACCAGAAACATTATAGATGACAAATAATTTTTTTATTTAAAAAAATGAACAAATAGTCCAAGTGCAGAGGCGACGAGGAACGCAAACACCACAGTATCCATCAACACTGCTGTTTCAAGAATCAACAATGAACGAATGGATTTCACAGGACAAAACTATCCATCATATAGCTTGCTGATCCAAAACAAAACTACTCTGTTTAATAAGACGAACAGATTACACATGAACGGATTACACTGCGTTACAGTACAGGTGTTCGATCTGGACGAACGCGCCTCCCTGCAACCATCCCCTGTGCCATGCTCGCTGGAGCAGCAACAACCAGCAGCCGCGCCCCTCTGCCTTCTCCTTCCTTTCTCCATGGACAGGAGCACACCGACACCACCATGGACACCCGAGGAGCTCAAGCCGTCTGCCGCCGCACCGGAGCTCTCCACCCTCGTCCGAGCGCTAGATCCATTGGACCGCACCAACTCCGTCAGCGCCAAGCCCCATTGTCGGTGTCAAAACCGGCGAATCTCGGGTAGGGGGTACCGAACTGTGCGTCTAAGGCGGATGGTAACAGGAGGTAGGGGACACGATGTTTACCCAGGTTCGGGCCCTCTCGATGGAGGTAATACCCTACTTCCTGCTTGATTGATCTTGATGATATGAGTAGTACAAGAGTTGATCTACCACGAGATCGTAGAGGCTAAACCCTAGAAGCTAGCCTATGGTATGATTGTTGTTGGTCCTACGGACTAAACCCTCCGGTTTATATAGACACCAGAGGGGATAGGGTTACAGAGTCGGTTACAATGGGAGAGATCTATATATCCGTACGCCAAGCTTGCCTTCCACGCCAAGGAGAGTCCCATCCGGACACGAGACGAAGTCTTCAATCTTGTATCTTCATAGTCCAATAGTCCGCCAAAGGATATAGTCCGCTATCTGGATACCCCTAATCCAGACTCCTCAAGAGCCCCGAACCAGGCTTCAATGACGATGAGTCCGGCGCGCAGATTGTCTTCGCATTGCAAGGCGGGTTCCTTCCTCCGATACTCTGTAGAAGATTTTGAACACAAGGATAGTGTCCGCTCTGCAAAACAAGTCCCACATACCACCGTAGAGAGAATAATATTTCCACAAATCTAATCTGCTAACGCACTTGATATCATGACATAATACCATGGCGCGGTCATTATTCAAACCGTTTTCCTCAACCAGCCTTAGCGCATACTGCGAGGCGGTTTCCTTGGCACGTCTTGTCGAAGCAGAGATCGTGCCCCCTTATCGCGGGATTCTCATCAATACAGGCGTGGGTAACCCAACTGCGCCATCAATCATGGCGCTTGGGGAGTAAGCGAGTTTATCAGACTAGTAGGGGCGTATAGTTTCGTCCGCCTTTATAAAGGGATAAGGGTTCACCTTTTTCACCCACGCCTTCTTCCTCCTCGCTCATCCATTCTTGCGCACTCGAGCTCCAACACCCAAGTTCGCATCTTTCTCCTCACACCGCTCCAATCATGTCCGGAGCGGGAGGCAAGTGGATGAAATCCTCCGTCACGGAGGAGGACATCAAGAAGCTGCAGGGAGCCGGATACTTGGCCGTGGATATCGCGCACCGGCTGCCCGACGAGGGGCAGATCGTCCCTACCCCGGAGCCTTACGAGAGGGTAGTCTTTCTCACCCACTTCGTCCGCGGACTGGGGTTCCCCCTTCACCCGTTCGTCCGCGGCCTCATGTTCTCCTACAGGCTAGACTTCCATGATCTAGCCCCGAACTTTATTCTCAACATCTTGGCGTTTATCATCGTGTGCGAGGCCTTCCTCCGCATCTAGCCCCACTTCGGCCTGTGGCTGAAGACCTTTGATGTCAAGCCAAAGGTTGTAGGTGGCCAGCAAGCGGAA
This sequence comes from Aegilops longissima, assembly GCA_021605205.1. Taxonomy (NCBI): domain Eukaryota; kingdom Viridiplantae; phylum Streptophyta; class Magnoliopsida; order Poales; family Poaceae; genus Aegilops; species Aegilops longissima. The sequence continues at coordinate 147,036,282 of CM038682.1, read as the reverse complement.
TGCGGAGGCGCCATGGTGGGCAAAATGCCCAACGTCACATGTCTCGAGGGGTCCTATGTGAAGACCATAAAGGGGTGGCAGTCGGGGTGGCTCTATATCACCGAGCCGCGCGACACCAACTGGGTGGCGGCCCCCGAATTCCGGCCCCCGAATTCCGATCCGGAATCCCCATGCGGCTTACCTCCTGGAAAGAGAAGGGCTTGTCCTGGGGTTCATCGGTGGAGCTGACCGGACTCCAGAAGTGTATCCGGAACATGATAAGAAAGAAACTCAAGCTTGTCAACGTGGTCCAGGTCATGCTCTTCCGCCGGATCCTCCCGTGTCAACAACGGGCGTTTAATTTATGGGAGTTCGACCCGGACCAGCACCAGACTCTGCGAGAGCTCTTTCACACGATGCACAAGGACGTCTCGAGGGTGCTGTTCAAGGGCGCTGAGGTCCCCCCTTCCCTTACCGAGGACCACGGACTTAGCGCGAAGTGCCGTGCAAATCCGATAAGTTCTCTACACCTTATAGGGTATTTGCTTTCCCCAGTTTAATCATGTGCGAGATCTGAGCTCCCATGCCATTGACAGGACTGGGTGGAAGCATCAGAGCAGACCGATTGCCCGGCCCCCTTGCCCGAAGATCCGGCCAACGCTCTCCTGATGGAGACGCTGACTCCGGCACCTTATGAGGTGCCGGAGAAGAAGACCAAAAAGAAGGCCACAGGGACCCGAAAGAGTTCCCGGCATCAGGTGGTATCGGACTCATCGTCCGATAACTCCGAGACGCACTCCTCTCGTGAAAACAAGGAGGAGGAAGATGAAGTTTCTCCCACTCCAGCCGGGGGAGACGAGAAAAGGAAGGCCGCCCCAACCGGGGAGGCCGAAGAGTCCAAGAAGGGAAGGACTCTCCTTCTGGACTGTTCTACGACCGCCGCGCATAGCGAAGACGAGTAGTTTCCCAGGGACAAGCCCCTGACGAAGTCGTAAGTATTCGGATACCAGAGTAATTCATGGTATGCTTTTATTGCACTGCTTCTCCTTACGCCGAATATGATTATGTAGTCCGTCCCGAGCCCGCATCAACGTATCTTCGTCGGACGGTTCTTTGGACTCGTCGGATATGAATAGTGATTCACTTCCGACCGCCTCCTCCCCTTGCCCTACGGACAACGTCGAGGCGTTTTCTCAAAGGGCACCAAGCCGAGGGGAGGTTGTCCTGGAGGCGCCTCAAGGCGACCTTCCGGACCCTGGGCGCAAAGGGAGCAAGACTCCCACGGGCTCCAGTCCCAGACTCCACCAGGCGGCCTCCTGTTAAGAGAGGCAAGCCGCCCGTGCCGGTGACCTCTGTCCACCCAGAGGCACCGGACAACTTGCTGTAAGTGCTTCGTAGCGCTTCCATCGATAAAGAGCACCGCACTATCATGAGTGCGGTGATCAAAAAAGTTCAGTCCGCCAAGAGCGGACTGACTGAAGCCTGTGCCAGCCTCCTAACAGGCTTGAGGTGGGTAATTGAAGTATAAGAAAATATTACCGCATAGACAGTAGCCCCTGATGCTCTGTTCGGCGTTCATGAAGAAAAGCTGAATAGAGGATCAAATAGTGACTGCAGGAGTCTAATCCAAATATTTCTGTATGCATATGCAGCTTCATCGCTGGCACTGCCGCACGCGTCTGCGGAGGTTGCCAAGATCAAGCAGGACCTCGAGCGGTCCGAGGAAGAACTCGGCCTTGCCAAGAAGCAGCTCGAGGAGAACGAAAGTAAGCAATACCTTGTCTATATAAAAAAAGTTTTGGTTGCAGGATAATAGGATCATCATGAGTGTGCCAGGGACCACAATCGAAGTGGCGACCCTGAAGCAGGCGCTGTCCGAGGCCGAGAACAAAGCGGCCAAGGAGCGCATTGAGCGAAAAAGACACGAAGCCCGAGTAGGCGAGGTGCAGCAAGAGCTCCAGGCACTTGTGAAGAAGCACGAGTCCTTGGAGCTTGACTCAAAGACGCGAGAGTCCGAGCTTGCCAAGGCCCTTGAAAGCGCAAAACATGCCAAGGCCGAAGCCCAAAAGGCCCTCCGGGAGATTGAGGCGGTGAAGAAGATAGCGGCGGGTAAGGCATTCATTATGCAAAGCAAGCATGTGAAAGAAAATTTCTATTTACTTACTCGAGTTCGGAGGTCTCCAGGGGCTTTCGCAGATCTGCCCCGCAGTGTGTCTGATGCCGCGGAGTTCTACCGGGCTGAGGAGGGGAGCTCGACGGAGAAGGTGTTCTGGTCTCAGTATACTGGGACCGAACACCCGATGCCCTTGAGCGACCAGCTGAAGCAACTGGTCGAGCTCCACAAGGCGGCCGAACAGTCCATGAAGGGCCTTATAGTCCGGATGTGACGTGGCGATGCCCTTCCCAACAGCTACTTCGGCCTGGTGAGGCGGCTTGTGGATGCCTGCCCACGGCTGGAAGTCATAAAACGGTCCGTCTGCATCGAAGGTGCACGCAGGGCTTTTGCCCGTGCGAAGGTGCACTGGGCCAAGATGGACGCCGAGAAGCTGGTGAAGGAGGGGCCGCCGCAGGGCAAGGAGCATCGCCACCCTGAAATTTGTTATGAGGGTGTCCTGAAGGGTGCCCGTCTTGTGGCGGACGAGTGTTCCAAAGATGTAATGTTTGAATGAACTTGCTCATGTGATCCTGTATTATGAAAACTAGTTCATGTGCGCTACGCAACACTTTTGTATTCAAAATATTACCTTCTGTGCGGCCGTTTATAAAATCTGAGAGTTGGCTAGTCGTCGGCTTCTGCCCCCATGCAACTAGTGCGGGGGTGTTCAGGATAAATCTGAGCACTCTTTTTCCCGTTTTTGGGTCCTTAGAGGGAGGTGCTCAGCGCAACGAACCAGGCAATCGGACTATAATGCTTTATCACTCTCACTTAGCCATAGAAGTCTACAATTTTAAATTTTGGCGAAGATCCTAGTATTCGGAGGGCCGAAGTTGGGGCGCTATACACGCCTAAGTCGGACAAAACCGACTCCTCGCCCGAAGCGGAAAAGGTCTTTAGGGACTTGAGACCTCTCGAACAGCGACCAGCTCTCGCCTTATCATGACAGTCAGTTTTAGCTTTCTCTACAGAGGTGCTCGTCCGGAAGAACTGGGACACAATCGCAGTAGTTCTCCCAGTGCTACCTTAGCCGATATAGCGGAACATAAGGTACCAAAACATGGGAGCCGGGAAAACCCAATTATTGACCCAAGACATGATTCGGAGCTGATGCATGTAATGCTATAAGTTCGGGTATACTGGAAGCCTCGGCGTCGCCGCGTACCAGTGTGTACAGGTGTTAACTGTCATAATGAACATATATATATATATATATATATATATATATATATATATATATATATATATATATATATATATATATAAAAAGAATATAGAATGCGATAATAGACTAGTGCTATGCATTGTTTATTCGAGAAATGCGTCAAAGCATGCTGATACAAGTAGTGCGGTAAGCAAAAAATAGGACTATTTGACATGTCCCATCCAAGGGCAAGCTGCGGACTGGTATCTTAAAGCAGGTATTTCACTCGTTATCAGAGACCACCCGGGGATTCCAGTGTACGGCGTTGCTCCCTGCCTCCTTGGATGTTGTATCATGTGCCCGGCAATCGTACTGCCGGATAGGGATTCCAGAGAGTAAAGTCCTGAAAGAAAGAGAATGATTAAGATAGTAAGCCCCTAGTGCGGTTGAGCCACATTGTGGGACGTGCCTTGATCGTGCCCCCGCCGACGCCTACGGTATTTTCAATGCGTAATTATGTACGCGTGGCACGAATTTTGTCGTTCGACTGAGGCTAGGGCGGGGGCCGAATTGCTAGGCGAGCTCTGAGCGTGCCAGGCGATCCTGTTGCAGGTTGCTCCGAACGCGCTTGACGGTGTCCGGGGGCTTTATCGCCGAACTGGTGGGTTGCCTTAAGAGGCTGCTTTGTGCCTCCGCTGCGAGGGCCGTAGTGTGCTCCTCCGTACGGAGCGAGCGCTCTGTGTTTCCATTGACTGTGATGACCCCCCTAGATCCTGGCATCTTGAGCTTAAGGTATGCATAGTGCGGTACTGCGTTGAATCTTGCAAACGCGGTTCGCCCGAGCAGTGCGTGATAGCCGCTGTGGAACAGGACGATATCGAAGATTAACTCCTCGCTTCGAAAGTTGTCCGGAGATCCGAAGACCACTTCCAGTGTGATTGAGCCCATACAATGGGCCTCTACACTTGGGATGACGCCTTTAAAGGTCGTTTTTGTGGGTTTGATCCTTGAGGGGTCGATACCCATTTTGTGCACTGTATCCTGATAGAGCAGGTTCAGGCTGCTTCCGCCGTCCATAAGGACTCGAGTGAGGTGAAACCCGTCAATGATGGGGTCTAAGACCAATGCGGCCGATCCGCCATGACGGATACTAGTGGGGTGGTCCCTGCGATCGAAGGTGATCGGACAAGAGGACCATGGGTTGAACTTTGGGGCGGTGGGCTCCCTTGCATATACGTCCCTTAGTGCACTCTTCTGTTCCCTCTTGGGGATGTGGGTTGCGTATATCATGTTCACCGTCCTCACTTGTGGGGGAAACCTCTTCTGTCCTCCCGTGTTCGGCGGCCGTGGCTCGTCCTCGTCATCGTTGTGCAGCCCCTTGTCCTTGTTTTCGGCGTTTAACTTGCCAGACTACTTGAACACCCAGCATTCTCTGTTGGTGTGATTGGCTGGCTTATCGGGGGTGCCGTGTATTTGACACGGGCGATCGAGTATGCGGTCCAAACTGGACGGGCCCGGAGTGCTTCTTTTGAATGGCTTTTTCCGCTGACTGGGTTTAGAGCCTCCGAATCCGGCATTGACTGCCGTATCCCCGGTGTTATCGCCGTTGTTGCGGCGCTTGTGTTTGCTGCGACGTGGCCTGCCGTTACTGTCCTTGGTATCCGAAGTGCAAAGGTTTCTTGATATGTTGTTGCTGCGAGCCAGCCAACTATCCTCTCCCGTGCAAAAGCGGGTCATTAGTGTCGTGAGGGCTGGCATAGACTTCGGCTTTTCCTGGCCGAGGTGCCGGGAGAGCCACTCGTCACGGATGTTGTGCTTAAATGCCGCTAAGGCCTCTGCATCCGGACAGTCGACAATTTGATTTTTCTTGGTTAGGCGTGTCCAGAATTGCCTGGCCGATTCCCCTGGCTGCTGAATTATGTGGCTCAAGTCATCGGCATCTAGTGGTCGCACATAAGTGCTCTGGAAGTTGTCGAGGAATGCGTCTTCCAGATCCTCCCAACAGCCAACGGAGTCTGCTGGCAAGCTATTCAGCCAATGTCGAGCTGGTCCTTTAAGTTTTTACGGGAGGTACTTGATGGCATGTAGATCATCATCGCGGGCCATGTGGATGTGGAGGAGAAAATCCTCGATCCATACCGCGGGATCTGTTGTGCCATCATATGATTCGATATTTACGGGTTAAAAACCCTCTGGGAATTGATGCTCCATTACTTTGTCAGTGAAGCATAGGGGGTGTGCCGCGCCTCTGTGCTGGGCTATATCGCGGCGCAGCTCATATGAGTCTTGCCTGCTGTATTCGGCCCGGCTGGATTTGCTTTTACTGTATCCGGCGTGGCAGTCACCGTCCCACGTAGGGGCGTACCCTCATGATCCGTAGATCGATCTTGCGTGTTTTACCCTGTCTTACAATACGTCTCGTAGGTCTTGCGTGTTTTCCGGTGCCTTGGTATTTTTGTTTGAGTGGCGGCGGGGTGCGGGCTGAGCTTCTGGCTGAAATGCCTCTCTGTCTTGGCCACGAGGTGGCCGATCAGCCGCGTCATATGCTTCCTCCTCAAGTCGGGGTAGCATCATGTGCTTTGGGCGACCCTTGGAGGGGCGTTCGAGTTCGTATTCCTCGGCTGCAAGGACTTCAGTCATCTGTCTGCTAGCAAATCCTGATCAGCTCGAAGTTGTTGTTGTTTTTCTTCAAGCTATTTGTTGTGGCTATAAGCCAGCGCTTAAAGCGCTCCTGCTCGACGGGATCCTCGGGTACGACAAATTCTTCGTCGTCGAGGCTCACTTCGTCTTCGTAGAGAGGCATGTAATTGTCATCCTCCGCTTCTCCCTCTGCCACTCGCTCAGGAGGGCTGGCTTGTTCATCCTTCGGCTCTAGATCTTGCTGGAGGGGATTGTCATCATCTTCGGCACTGTCCGGAGTACTGTTATCTCCTGTGCCGGTATCACCGCTTTTGCTGTGGCGAGACTTAGAGCGGCGCCACGACGCCGGGCGCTTGGGTTGCTTCTTGAGGGTCATCCTCCGCTGTCTTGTCGCCATTCCCTTCTTTGGGTGTATCCATCATATATATATATATATATATATATATATATATATATATATTCATCATATGATGAGGTGGCGGTCCAGTGCCCCGTGGGCAGTGGTTCCTGTTCGCCTCCTTCATCGTTGTCCATACCATCGATGTCTTCAAAGTCGAAGTCGAGCATGTCGGTTAAATCATCGACAGTGGCTACTAAGTGGGTGGTGGGTGGGGAGTGAATTTCTTCGTCATCCGCATCCCATTCTAGCCGGACATAGTTCGGCCAAGGTTCTCCTGATAGGGAGAGATACCTTGACGAGTTTAGTACATCGCCAAAGGGCGAGTGCAGAAAGATATCCGCGGAGGTGAACTCCATGATCGGCGCCCAATCGGAATCGATGGGCATGGGCGCAGGTGGTTCGGAGTCCGTGGTCGGAGACGAGTCCAGCGGTTCGGCGTCACGGTTCTCATGAGGGGTAAGGTCAGTATTTGGCTCTATCGCCACTGAGGGTGCAGCCTCCAAGGCGGGGTCTATCCGCCCGTCTTCGGATGGTGCAGTCCGTTCCGGATTGAAGGCTGGAGTGGTTGCTGGCGTGATTTCCCGAACACTGTCCGACGGCAGAGCTACATCGTGCTCGTCGTGATCGTGCGGCACACCTGGCATGGGCTCGAATCCGTCGAAGATTAAGTCTCCGCGGATATCGGCAGTGTAATTCAAGTTTCCAAACCTGACCTGGTGGCCAGGGGCGTAGCTCTCGATCTGCTCCAGATGGCCAAGCGAGTTGGCCCGCAGTGTGAAGCCGCCGAATACGAAGATCTATCCGGGGAGGGAAACCTCGCCCTGGACTGCATCGTTATCGACGATCGGAGGAGCCATCCAGCATTACGACAACGGCATAGTGGAACTCTCAATGAAAGCACCAATGTCGGTGTCAAAACCGGCAGATCTCGGGTAGGGGGTCCCGAACTGTGCGTCTAAGGCGGATGGTAACAGGAGGCAGGGGACACGATGTTTATCCAGGTTCGGGCCCTCTCGATGGAGGTAATACCCTACTTCCTGCTTAATTGATCTTGATGATATGAGTAGTACAAGAGTCGGTTACAATGGGAGTAGATCTATATATACGTATCGCCAAGCTTGCCTTCCATGCCAAGGAGAGTCCCTTCCGGACACGAGACAAAGTCTTCAATCTTGTATCTTCATAGTCCAATAGTCCGGCCAAAGGATAGTCCGGCTGTCCGGATACCCCCTAATACAGTACTCCCTCACCCATCGCCAGCAGAGAAGAGCAGCAGAGGTGGAGGCCCGCGGCATGCGAAGGCGGGCTGCAAAGGAGAGTAGCGAAGGTGAAGGCCCGCGGCTCGGCTGCTGGTGCTCGGAGGCGTGATAACCCACAAGTGTAGGGGATCGCAACAGCTTTCGAGGGTAGAGTATTCAACCCAAATTTATTGATTTGACACAAGGGGAGCCAAAGAATATTCTCAAGTATTAGCAGCTGAGTTGTCAATTCAACCACATCTGGATAACTTAATAACTGCAGCAAAGTATTTAGTAGCAAAGTAGTATGATAGTAGTGGCAATGGTAACAAAAGAGTAATGAAAGCGAAAGTAATATTTTTGGTGTTTTGTAGTGATTGTAACAGTAGCAACGGGAAAGTAAATAAGCGTAAACCAGTATATGGAAAGCTCGTAGGCATTGGATCAGCGATGGATAATTATGCCGGATGCGGTTCATCATGTAACAGTCATAACATAGGGTGACACAGAACTAGCTCCAATTCATCAATGTAATGTAGGCATGTATTCCGAATGTAGTCACACGTTCTTATGGAAAAGAACTTGCATGACATCTTTTGTCCTACCCTCCTGTGGCAGCGGGGTCCTAATGGAAACTAAGGAATATTAAGGCCTCCTTTTAATAGAAAACCGGAACAAAGCATTAGCACATAGTGAATACATAAACTCCTCAAACTATGGTCTTCACCGGGAGTGGTCCCGATTATTGTCACTTCGGGGTTGCCGGATCATAACACATAGTAGGTGAGTATAGACTTGCAAGATAGGATCAAGAACACACATATATTCATGAAAACATAATAGGTTCAGATCTAAAATCATAGCAATCGGGCCCTAGTGACAAGCATTAAGCACAGCAAAGTCATAGCAACATCAATCTCAGAACATAGTGGATACTAGGGATCAAACCCTAACAAAACTAACTCGATTACATGATAGACCTCATCCAACCCATCACTGTCCAGCAAGCCTACGATGGAATTACTCACGCACGGCGGTGAGCATCATGAAATTGGTGATGGAGGATGGTTGATGATGACGACGGCGACGGATTCCCCTCTCCGGAGCCCCGAACGGACTCCAGATCAGCCCTCCCGAGATGTTTTAGGGCTTGGCAGCGGCTCCGTATCGTAAAACGCGATGATTTCTTCTCCTTGATTTTTTTCTCCCCGAAAGCAAATATATAGATTGGAGTTGAGGTTGGTGGAGCGTCAGGGGGCCCACGAGGTAGGGGGCGCGCCCTAGGGGGAAGGGCGCGCCCCCCACCCTCGTGGACAGGGTGTGGGCCCCCTAGTCTTCATATTTGGCAAGGATTTTTTATTATTTTGGAAAAGACGTTCCCTGTAGTTTCAGGTCATTCCGAGAATGTTTGTTTCTGCACATAAATAACACCATGGCAGTTCTGCTGAAAACAGCGTCAGTCCGGGTTAGTTCCATTCAAATCATGCAAGTTAGAGTCCCAAACAAGGGCAAAAGTGTTTGGAAAAGTAGATACGACGGAGACGTATCAACTCCCCCAAGCTTAAACCTTTGCTTGTCCTCAAGCAATTCAGTTGATAAACTGAAAGAGATAAAGAAAAACTTTTACAAACTCTGTTTGCTCTTGTTGTTGTAAATATGTAAAGCCAGCATTCAGGTTTTTAGCAAAGATTATAACTAACCACATTTGCAATAATTCTTAGGTCTCATGTTTACTCATATCAATAGCATAATCAACTAGCGAGCGATAATAATAAATCTCGGATGACAACACTTTCTCAAAACAATCATAATATGATATAACAAGATGGTATCTCGCTAGCCCTTTCTGAGACCGCAAAACATAAATGCAGAGCACCTTTAAAGATCAAGGACTGAGTAGACATTGTAATTCATGGTAAAAGAGATCCAGTCATAGTCATACCCAATATGAATTAATAGTAATGGATGCAAATGACAGCTGCGCTCTCCAGCTAGTGCCTTTAATAAGAGGGTGATGACTCAACATAAAAGTAAATAGATAGGCCCTTCGCAGAGGGAAGCAGGGATTTGTAGAGGTGCAGAGATCGGTTTTGAAATAGAGATAAATAATATTTTGAGCGGCATACTTTCATTGTCAACATAGCAACTAAGAGATGGCGATATCTTCCATGCTACACACATTATAGGAGGTTCCCAAACAGAATGGTAAAATTTATACTCCCCCTCCACCAACAAGCATCAATCCATAGCTTGCTCGAAACAACGAGTGCGTCCAACTAACAACAGTCCCAGGGGGAGTTTTGTTTGCAATTAATTTTGATTTAGTTTGCATCAAGCATGGGACTGGACATCCCGGTGACCAGCCATGTTCTCGTGAATGAGGAGCGGAGTCCACTCCTCTTGAGAATAACCCGCCTAACATGGAAGATAAGGGCAGCCCTAGTTGATACATGAGCTATTCGAGCATACAAAACAGAATGTTTATTTGAAGGTTTAGAGTTTGGCACATACAAATTTACTTGGAACGGTAGATAGATACCGTATATAGGAAGGTATAGTGGACTCATATGGAATAACTTTGGGGTTTAAGGGATTGGATGCACAAGCAGTATTCCCGCTTAGTACAAATGAAGGCTAGCTAAGACTGGGAAGCGACCAACTAGAGAGCGACAACAGTCATGAACATGCATTAAAATTAATAAACATTAGATGCAAGCATGAGTAGGATATAATCCACCATGAACATAAATATCGTGAATGCTATGTTGATTTTGTTTCAACTACATGTGTGAACATGTGCCAAGTCGAGTCACTTAAATCATTCAAAGGAGGATACCACCTCATCATACCACATCACAACCATTTTAATAGCATGTTGGCACGCAAGGTAAATCGTTACAACTCATAGCTAATCAAGCATGGCATAAGAAACTATGATCTCTAGTTGTCATTCCAAACATGTTTATTCATAATAAGCTGCATCAGGAACGATGAACTCATCATATTTACAGAAACAAGAGAGGTCGAGTTCATACCAGCTTTTCTCATCTCAGTCAGTCCATCATATATCGTCATAACTGCCTTTCACTTGCATGACCGAATGATGTGAATAATAATAACAGTGTACATGCATTGGACTAAGCTGGAATCTGCGAGCATTCAATAAACAGGAGAAGACAAGGTAATATGGGCTCTTGGTTAAATCAACAATAATGCATATAAGAGCCACTTCAACAATTTAATCATGGTCTTCTCCTATCGACCCCCAAAGTAAAGAAAAGAAATAAAACTATTTACATGGGAAAGCTCCCAACAAGCAAAAGAAGAACGGGAAATATTCTTGGGTTTTATTTTTAATTAATACTACTATGGCAAGAAAAGTAAACTAACTAAAAGCTATTACTAATTTTTTTGGTTTTTCTTAAGGTTTAACAAACGCACAAGAAGAAAGCAAGAAAAAGAAAATAAACTAGCATGGATATTACAGTGAAAAAGTATGAGCACCGACATCTAGCAATGAGTGTGTGTAAACATAAATGTACTATCGGTGGGAAATACGTAGTCCCCCAAGCTTAGGCTTTTGGCCTAAGTTGGTTCATTGCCAAGGATGGCCTGGAGGATATCCGTAGGTGTAGCTGGGGTCGTACTGTGACGCAACGGCTATCGCCTCCTGAGCTGCAGCGTGGCATCGAGCTGCCTCCGCCCTTCTCTCGTACTCATCTGCCTCCTCTCTGGTAATAATATATCTTCCTTTTGCCTGATAATCAAAGAAGGCAGGAGCAGGGAGAGTAATACGGACAACACGCCGTCTGTCAAAGATTAGTCGATACAGGAGAGGTGATTCATTCCTCTCAACAAACTAGTGGTGGACCATAGAATTAATGTCTAAATAAGTAGGAGGCAACTCCATATCATCCTCGCGAATATCCACATCAAGATAATCAGCTAAGCGGGTTGCATAAATTCCTCCAAAGAAATCTCCATTAAATCTATTATGATGCAACCTATGTGCAACAATGGCTCCTAAATTATAAGATTGGTCTCCTAACACATCACTCCTAAGAATACTGAGGTCGGGCACACACATATGACATGCTTCATCTTTAGCATTATGCACCTACCTATGAAGAGAGCAAAATAATGTATAGCAGGAAAATGAATGCTCCCTATGGTAGCTTGTGCTATATCTGTAGATTCCCCTACGGTTATACCAGCAAGAAAGTTTCTAAATTCAGATTTACGGGGATCACTAACACTACCCCATTGTGGAAGTTTGCAAGCAGAAGTAAAATCCTCTAAGTCCATGGTATAAGATTTTTCATAAAGATCAAACATGACCGTTGGAGAATTACGTGAAGATGAAAACTCAAACCTCCTCACAAACGAGCTAGTGAGTTGATGGTACTGTGGGCATTTGTCTGCCTCAAAGCTCACAAGATCGGCATTACGCAAATATGCGTTAAATTCTCCTTTGATTCCCGCTCGATCCATAAAATTTTCCGAAGGCCATTCACAGGGCCACACTGGAGCATCCCTTGGTGGCTCCTCGTCAGCATCACGCATTGCAAGCCTGGGTCCTTGCTTTCTTGAAGAACCACCTTGAAACATTTTCCTAAGCATATTTCTTCCTCTGAAAAATTTCTGAAATTTTTAGTAACTTCAAACAAAAGTGAACCAACTTCAACAGAATTGATAGCAACTACTCCTACAAGTGCCTAGAGCCTCTATCAAGCATTAGAACTACTTGGAACCATATAAATTTGACATGCAATTTCAAGAACATGGTCACCTATGCAGCACAAATTTGCAAAGAATAAAGCACTAGAACAAAAACTAATTGGACCAATGGAGGAGTCACATACCAAGGAACAATCTCCCCAAGCAGTTTTGTGAGAGGTGCTTTGAGCAAGGAGATCGAAAATCACAGCAAAGTGAGCTGGAACTCATGCTTGAGCTAGATATTCGTGTTTGTGGGAGGAAGATAAACTGTATGGGTGCAGGAATAAGTGGAGGAGGGCCACCGTGGGCCCACGAGGCAGGGGGGCGCGCCCTGGGGGGTAGGGTGCGCCCTCCACCCTCGTGGCCAGGTGGCTGCTCCCCCCGCGGTGTTTTCAGTTCCATAAATCCTCAAATATTCCAGAAAAAATCATATTGAATTGGCATGGCATTTGGAGGACTTTTATTTTCGGGGTATTTTTATATTGCACGGATAAATCAGGAAACAGACAAAAAAATACTATCTTTACTTTATTTGAACTAAGTAACAGAAAGTTGAGAGGGGGTACAGAAAATTGTGCCTTCTAGTTTCATCCATCTCATGCTCATCAAAAGGAATCCACTAACAAGGTTGATCAAGTCTTGTTAACAAACTCATTCCGAATAACATGGAACCGGAGAAATTTCAAATAACACTATGTTATATGCACATCCCCAATAATAAGAATATCATATTTCTACTTGACACTAGGAAGAGGAAATTCAAAACCCCCCAATATAATCGATGGAATTTTTCCAATAGAATTGATACTGTAAACTTGAGGTTGTTTCCTCGGAAAGTGTACCGTATGCTCATTACCATTAACATGAAAATTGACATTGCCTTTGTTGCAATCAATAACAGCCCCTGCTGTGACGCCCGGGTAATTAAGCTACAATAATCCCCGCTAATGATGCCATGTCACCTCGGTTACTGTGACTAAACTCACGTTGATTCGATCCCGGTTCAAATTCAAATTTAAAACGAAAGCAAACGATAAAAGTTTTCAAAAACTAAAACTAAAATGTTCGGGGGTTGTCAAAAATTACAAAGCTAATTATGGTGGGGTGCACACATTTTTGTAAAGGGTCTAAGTAGTTTAAATAAATTAAAACAGAAAGAAAGAAAATAAGAAAAGAAAATAATAAAACAAATGAGGGGGGGGAAAGACCCAACAGTCAACTGGCCAAACCCCCCCACCTGGCCCAGCCGGCCAGCCCCCCCTAGCCCGGCCCAAACCCCCCCCCCCACTCCCTTATCCACTCCCTCCCCCCGTCGGTGGAACCCTAACCACCTCACTCGCCCCTCCCGATCCCTTTCTCCTCCTCCTCGGGCGATCCGGATCGGCACCGGATCCGCCTGTCGCCCCCCCGCCGGCCGCCCCCGCCGCCCGACCGCACCTTTCCCTCCTCCCGACCTGCCTTGCAGGGGCTCAAGCCCACTGCCCCCAGCAGGGTCGTCCCGACCCCACCTCGCCGGATCCCGACGCCGGACGACCGCCTCCCCGCCCTCCTCCTCATCGGTCGCCACCGAGTGTCCCCGAGCCCGCCTCATAGACCCCACGCTCCCCCCCGTGAGCTCTCCCTCTCCCCCATCGGACCCCTCTCTCCCCTCGTCCTCCTCCCGAAGGCCGCCGCGTCGCCAGCTCAGCCGCCCCTCGCGGTCATCATGGCTGCCGCCATGCCACGCCGCCATGCCACCTCCCCGCCCTCCCGACGCCGCCCACTTTCCTCGCCAGCTCACCGCCCGGTCTCCGCCAGACCTCCCCCCTCTCTCGACGGCGCCCTCGCCTCGCCACCGAACCCCAGCCTCCCGTCAGACGCCCGGCGACGCTGGCCGATGCTTGGCCGCCGCAGTGGTCCCGCATCCCCCCCGCCTACCTCCGCCGCCTCACGCAGACCGGGCCCGTCTAGCCAGGCCACCGCCAAAGCCCCACTGGGACCGCCTCGCCGGCTCTCGTCGAGTCCACGCCCTCGGCCGCCTCCACCACGCCGGCCAAGGATCGGGCGGCGCCACGCCTGCGTCCCTCGGACTTGCGCCCGAGCAGGTCACGCCAAGACGCCTGGCCCTCGGGCCTATGATAGAGGGCCCCACGCCCATAAACGATTTATGAAAATTAAAACAAACTAATAAAATAAAATGAATAAAAGAATTAATTAATTAATTAATTAATTAATTAATTTAATTAATCTGATTAATTAAACCTAATGACTAATTAACCTAATTAACTCATCGTTAATTAAACTTAACTAAGTTAATTAGTTAACAGTATATACTAACGGTCCCACATGTCGGGGTTGACCTAGTCAACCCTGTTGATCGCCGACGTCAAGATGACATCATGTTGACGTCATAAATACATTTTTCAATTAATTAATTAATTAATTAAATTCCGAAATTATTAAAATCTTTTAAAATCATATCTTTTAATCCGTAACTCGGATTAAAATATTTTCAACAAGAAAGTTGCTCAGAACGACGAGACGAATCCGGATACGTAGTCCGTTCGTCCGCCACACACACCTAACCAATCGAACCTGCAACTTTCCCCTCCGCCCTTCCGCTCGAAAACTCAAACACCGGAATACTTTCCGGATGTTTCTTAACCAAGACCACCTCATACCACGTTAGGGCACGCCTAGCATCGATTCTTGACATGTCATGCATCGATATGCATCTGCTTACTTTGTATTCATTGTTTCTTCCCCTCTTCTCTCCGGTAGACTCTGAGACCGACACCAGCTGCTGCTGCCCGGTTCGACTACGGTGTTGACGACCCCTCTCTCTTGCCAGAGCAACCAGGCAAGCCCCCTTGATCACCAGATATCGCCTACTCTTATCTACACTGCTTGCATTAGAGTAGTGCAACATGTTACTGCTTTCAGATATTCCTATACCGCTGCATAGCTTTGTCCTTGTTACCATCATTGTTATCTTTACCGCAATCCTATATGCTTAGTATAGGATGCTAGCATTTTCATCTGTGGCCCTACATTCTTGTCCGTGCTGCGTGCTATACTATCGGGCCGTGATCACTTGGGAGGTGATCACGGTATATACTATATACTTATACATGATACATGTGGAGACTAAAGTCGGGTCGGCTGGTGGAGCACCCGTGAGTGATTCACGGATTGGGGGCTGAAAGGACCTTTGTCCCGACGACCCTCTGGATGGATCTTTGTGGCGGAGCGACAGGGTAGGTTGAGACCGCCTAGGAGAGAGGTGGGCCTGGCCCTGTTCGGCGTTCGTGGTTACTTAACACGCTTAACGAGGTCTTGGTATTTGATCTGAGTTGGCTACGAGCTTATACGCACTAACCATCTACGCGGGAGTAGTTATGGGTATCCCGGCGTCGTGGTATCAGCCGAAGCACTTCAGACGTCAGCGACGGAGCGGCGCGCGCCGGATTGGACTGGAACGCCTGTTAGGCTAGGTCTGCTTCCGGCCGCCCTCGCGTCGTGTGTGTGCTGCTCGAGGCGATGGGCCCGCACCCTGCGCGCTTAGGTTTAGACCGGCGTGTTGGCCTCTCTGTTGTGCCTAGGTGGGGCTGCGGCGTGTTGATCTTCCGCGGGCATGACCGTGAAAGTGTGTCCGCCAAATGGGATCAAGCGTCTTTGGGTAAGATGGTGCACCCTGCAGGAAGTTGATCTATTCGGATAGCCGTGATCTTGATAACAGGGATCGACTTGGAGTTGTACCTTGAGCTTATGACAACTAGAACCGGATACTTGATAAAACACACCCTTCCAAGTGCGGATACAACGGTGTTCGCTCTCTCGGGGATATGAGGAGGGATCGCGGGTAGGATTATTGCTATGTGATGTTACTTGGAGGACTTCAGATCGTCCTCTTCTACCTGTTGCAAGACAGGTGACCAGAAGCTTAGTCTTTGTTAAGACTAGCTATCCCCCTCTTATTCTGGCATTCTGCAGTTCAGTCCACTGATATGGCCCTTCACACATATATCCATGCATATGTAGTGTAGCTCCTTGCTTATGAGTACTTTGGATGAGTACTCACGGTTGCCTTGTTCCCCTTTTCCCCCTACCTCTACTCGATTGTCGCAACAGACGATGGAGCCGGGAGCAGACGCCACCGCCTATGACGACTACTACTGCAGGTGCCTACTACTACGTGCAGCCCACCGACGACCACTGGAGTAGCTTAGGAGGATCCCAGCGGAGGCCTGCTCCTCTTCGATCTGATCCCGGTTTGTGCTAGCCTTCTTAAGGCAGACTTGTTTAACTTATGTATGTACTAAGATATTGTTGCTTCCGCTGACTTCGTCTATGATCGAGCACTTGTATTCGAGCCCTCGAGGCCCCGGCTTGTATTATGATGCTTGTATGACTTATTTTATTTGTAGAGTTGTGTTGTGATATCTTCCGTGAGTCCTTGATCTTGATCGTACACATTTGCGTGCATGATTAGTGTACGATTGAATCGAGGCGCGTCTGAAGTTGGTATCACAGCCATTGCTGTAGGAATCCCCCTTCCACACTCCTTGGCCGAAGTCGAGTCTAGACATTGCAAAAACTTTTACTAACTTGGCTGCGTGCCTTATGGGCCCATGTCGCCATTGGGTGGTATTAGGATCTTTTACTCCTCGATCTTACTCTGGGATTCTGAACTCTCTTCTATTCGGGTTAAACGATTTTGCTAAAAACAAAACTAACTTTAGGTTCTCGCGAGTACTTCTCCCGGAGAGCCCCTCACTTCAGATGATCGTCTGCTAATCAGAAGATTCCGAAGATACTCTCTGATGTTCTCTCGAGACTTTGTGCCCATCACTTTTGCTATTCCTGACCACCGATAAATCCGTATGGAAAACTACTTACACTTGCCATTCATACGATCATTCCCCATTGATCTTCTTATTACAAGATACCCCAAAGTTTTCTCTCTTGTTCCGAGAATACTTTGTGCCTACTTCCTAGCAGATCCTTGCTACATGAATACCCCTTCAAATAAATACTCGCACTTGTCGAGTATCCGCTCATCCACAGTTGTTCATGTGCTTCACAAAAGTCTTCGAAATACTATTCGATCTTCCGAAAATCCTCTGGAGCCTTTGGCTCTTGAAATTCTTGCTTGCTTGCATTATGGTTAATCCCATAAGTCTCGTAGTCATATTGACATTCCTTGTCATTATCATTTTGAGTCTGTTGACTCAACATGTTTGCGAACACCCGCAATCATCATTGATCCTCATAAGTTACCTTTTTTGGCTGAGCTGCCATTCTTTCAACTGGAATTGGTTCTCAACCAATCCAAGTGTCGTTGATTGTACCCTAAGGCTATTCAACTTATCCATCCCTAATCAGAGCATTGCTTCTGAACCCTTGATTTGGGAATCGTAATTCATTTGCAATTGACAATTGAGTTAGTCAGTTGTTTCTATAATTTGATCTCCTTGCATTCATCTACCTCTAGATGAGTACTGATGCTCACGTCAGATCCCTTGTGGACCACCAGATCCTTTGTTGGATTTTATCTGACAACGCCCTTCATATTCAATAACCTTGTGAGTTTTTCCTCTGATACATAATGCCTTTGGTAAATTGTATCCTCTGCTTTCTCAACCATGCTCTGCCTTCGAGCTTGAGTTAATTATTTCTAAAGATTCTGGTATATGATACCAAGAAGCCCCTATGGGTTGAACATATGCCTTCACCAAAACGTATGAACCCGAAAGTTTTCACGAATCATACTCTTCTGGTGCTTCGCCAGATAAAATTTTCAGCACTGCAACTTCATCGAACGAGAGAAGTGAATGAAAGGTTATGCATTGGAGAAGTGGGAGTCGACCTTTAACTTGTGTTCATGCCCATGGACACGATGTAGATTTTATCATTAAAGCTTCTCTTAAATTAATTATTCCTTTGGTATAAGTTCATCTTATATCAGGGATCTGGCCTTTTGCAATCGAGGTTCCGACCATGTTCTCTTTTAAAAATACCCTTTCTCGTGCAAGTTTTAGCACTTGTCTTCTATAGAGCAATAACCCCCGTCCAACCTCTACTTTGATATGTCATCGAATATTACCCCCTGGTATCTCGAGATTATCATGGAACTGCATAACTTCTTATGAGTTCTTCATCAAGTGCTACCTTCCCACTGATTTCAATTTATCACGGGCTCTGAGTTATTAAACACTCAAAGACACCGATAACTGAACCGAGTCCGCACTACGGTTCAACAACTCTTCAGTAAGCTTCTATAAGTACGAGTTTGTACCGACCACGCCATTCCTAGCCTGTTTGGCTATATCATTATCGTGATGATTTTAACTGTGCTACCCGGTCCTTCTGCTCGGAGCACAATTTTAGACGATGAATTAACCTTACGTCGATCCTCATCGTCATATCATTTCGCCTTGAACAACAACTTGGTTTCGAGTTTGTGTCGTACCCTTGGTTCCAATAACCTTTCACTTCATCATTACTTTGACTTGATGTAAATGCGCCGATCGATTACATCATCATGAACTCTCGCGACAAAGGTGTCGTGATCGTCAACATTCTGAGCTCATCCAGGATATCAATTGAATTCATGATGAGAAATACCATCCTTGCCCTCGATGAATTGTATCATCATCGACCACTTTATTGCCTTCCCACCAACACAAGCTTGTTCATGTTTGGTGTTATACCTTGAGTTCCTAGCTACCCAGCAATTGTTCATCTTTACCTTGGAGTATTACCATCCTTTATGTCAAGAATGTTCTGAGATTTGTTCCACCTCTTGAAAATTCTTGACATAGAAATACTTCTCACCATCACCATTTTTTTCTTGGTCCCCGTGATAATTCCAACAAGTGGACGGTGTTGTTTGGATTCTTTCTTTCTAGCAACCCTATTTTTCGAAGTTAATGGTCGAAAGTTCATTCTTAGGCTATTGATTATCGAATCACCATTCTGACATTGGTCGTGCAACCCAACCCATATTTCGGGCGCACCTTTCAACCAATGTTTAGTTGTGTATGTTTTCCTCGAGCATACTTCCTTATATCATCTGATCTGACAAATGTTATCTCCTTGTTCACTTAATTGTGGAAGTCCATCTTTTGGGAATCTCGGTGAATTGCCGTTGAGTTCACCAGACACCTCCTTGTCCTCTCCTTGGGTTAATGATGGACTCTTGTTAACGGAAATCACTTCATAGTTCATTTCCCCGAGAATCTTACAATGTCATCTCGTCAATTTGCGTGGAACCTTTTCTTCTCAGGTATCCTAAGTCTGAGGTATCCTGACACCAATCGGATCTGAATCTCGGTCAGATATGATGGTTGGGACAACTTTCCAAGAGTTACGATGTTGATCCTTTGATGACCCGGTAGCATGATGTCATGCCTAGCACCCCCCCCCCCCTGCTGGAGGACCTAACCTTATAGGTTCCTTTACAGCAAGGTTATCTATTCTTCCATGAAGAAATGGTAAGACTTATTCTATAAGTTGTTCCTGGTGAATCCTTCGTGTATCCAGAGTCTGATCTTCACTTGAAGACCATGTCAATGCTACCTCGAAGCATGTCAATGGTACTCCGATCTTCAACAGGAACATTTGAAGCACGATGCTAAATTTTATTTATCACTTATCCTAACACCGTTGAATGGGTAATATCATGAGATTCCTTCCCCCTTACCTATATGGTTTTCTACTTAATATCCTGTCATGGATATCTTGCTCTGCTTGTCCTTGGGAAGGATTTACCCTTGAAATATGTGTTTAAGCATATTTTCCTTTCCATTGTTCTGTTTAATCTGATGATCATATTTTCCTTTCCATTGTTTGGTTTAACCTTTCTTGTGATCTATATGATCTAAGCAGTAATACTCTCCTGCTTATGTAACCACCTCAGTAAACCATTCCGTCAGAAAGACCATGTACTCCTGTTGATGACATTCCGGTAGCCACTGATGGACGAGAACTTTGCCTATTGGTCCGCCTCGTTCAACGAGCAGGAAAATGGTTCTCTTCGTCCCTCGCCCTTGGTACCTATGTTGTTGCCGACATGACCCTCAGACTCTCCTCTGACATGCCTTGCTTACATGATCGTGCAAGATGTCACCGACCTTCCTACTTTTACCCACAGTTTCACAGGATCGAAACCTGACTCTCCTGTACACCCCTGTTGCCCAAGTTATTCCTCGTGCTTGACTTCGTATGTAATTCACGGGGTCACCTTCCTAGTAATCTATTCTGGTATCAGACACAAAACTTATTACCATTACTCTGGACCCCTTTTACACTTTGTTTCAGGCATCGAATGGTTGCCTACCGCTCGAAACTTCTCATGGTACCTTCTTACTTTGCTCTCGATATTTTCTTAAGTTCCAGTTAGAGTTACTTTCCGCCACCTTCCTCGATGTTAGCTACCAGATAGTCAACCTTGCGAGAGGTTCGTTCGCGAATAACCCTTACCTATTCGTAAATGCGTTGGAGTTACCAAGAAAAGGGCGGCATCACCATGATGACCTGTAGCGAGAGAAATGAAGATGTCAAGGTAATGGATCGGCCTCTTCAAGAAGATCAACCAAGACTGAGAAGATTCGTTAGGATTTACGTAACAGACCTTTCCCCTTACTCCCTCTTAAATCTCGGGCGAGATTTCTTGTAGTGGAGGAGAATTGTGGCCTTGGGTAATTAAGCTACAGTAATCCCGCTAATGATGCCACGTCACCTCGATTCTCGTGACTAAACTCACGTTGATTCGATCCGGTTCAAATTCAAATTTAAAACGAAGCAAACGATAAAAGTTTTCAAAAACTAAAACTAAAATGTTAGGGGTTGTCAAAAATTACAAAGCTAATTATGGTGGGGTGCACACATTTTGTAAAGGGTCTAAGTAGTTTAAATAAATTAAAACAGAAAGAAAGAAAATAAGAAAAGAAAATAATAAAACAAATGAGGGGGAAGACCCAACAGCCAACTGGCCAAACCCCCCCCCCTGGCCCAGCCAGCCAGCCTCTGCCCGCCCAAAACCCCCCACTCCCTTATCCACCCCCCGTCGGTGGAACCCTAACCACCTCACTCGCCCCTCCCCGATCCCTTTCTCCTCCTCCTCGCGTCGATCCGGATCGGCACCGGATCCGCCCGTCGCCCCCCCTCGGCCTTGCGACCCCCGCCCGACCGCACCTTTCCTCCTCCTCCCGACCTGCACGGGCAAGGCTCAAGCCCCTCGCCGCCAGGGTCGTGCGTCCCGACCCCACCTCGCGGATCCCGGCGCGGACGACCGCCTCCCGCCCTCCTCCTCACTGGTCGCCACCGAAAGTCCCCGAGCCCGCCTCATAGACCCCAAGCTCCCCGTGAGCTCTCCCTCTCCCCATCGGACCCCTCTCTCCCTCGTCCTCCTCCCGAAGCCGCCCCGTCGCCCGGCTCGGCCGCCCTCGCGGTCACCGCATGTGCGCCTGCCACCTCCCCGCCCCCCGACAGCGTCGCCCACTTTCCCCGCTCGCCGTGCTCACCGCCCGGTCTCCGCCGTGACCTCCCCCCTCTCTCTCTCCCCGTCGGCGCGCCCTCGCCACCAACCCCCAGCCTCCCGTCCCGCCTTGCCCGCGACCTTGCCCGATGCTGGCCCGCTGCCGTGTCCGCATCCCCCGCCTACCTCCGCCGCCTCGGCGACCGGGCCCGTCTAGCCCGCCACCGCCAAAGCCCCACTGGGACCGCCTCGCCGGCTCCTCGTCGAGTCCACATGCTCGGCCGCCCCATCCACCACGCCTTGGCCTTGAGATCGGGCGGGCGCCACGCCGCGTCCCCACGGACTTGCGCCCAACGGCCACGCCAAGACGCCCACTTGGCCCCAGGGCCTATGACAGAGGGGCCCCACGCCCATAAACGATTTATGAAAATTAAAACAAACTAATAAAAATAAAAATGAATAAAAAAGAATTAATTAATTAATTAATTAATTAATTAAGTAAGTAATTAATTAATTTAATTAATCCTGATTAATTAAACCTAATGACTAATTAACCTAATTAACTACTGTTAATTAAACTTAACTAAGTTAATTAGTTAACAGTGTATGATGAACGGGTCCCACATGTCAGGGTTGACCTAGTCAACCCTGTTGACTGCTGACGTCAGCATGACATCATGCTGACGTCATAAATACATTTTTATGAATTAATTAATTAATTAATTAAATTCCAGAAATTATTAAAATCTTTTAAAAATCATATCTTTTAATCCGTAAATTCGGATTAAAATATTTTCAACATGAAAGTTGCTCGAGCACGATTTAGACGAATCCGGATACGCAGTCCGTTCATCCGCCACACACCCCTAACCTGTGGAACCTGCAACTTTCCCCCGGCTCTCTGCTAGAAAATCAAACACCGGAATACTTTCCGGATGTTTCCCTAACCAAAGAGCACCTCATACCACGTTAGGGCACGCCTAGCATCGCTTCTTGACATGTCATGCATCGATATGCATCTGTTTACTTTGTATTCATTGTTTCTTCCCCCTCTTCTCTCTGGTAGACTACGAGACCGACGCTGCTGCTGCCCAGTTCGACTACGGTGTTGACGACCCCTCTCTCTTGCCAGAGCAACCAGGCAAGCCCCCCCCTTGATCACCAGATATCGCCTACTCTTATCTACACTGCTTGCATTATAGTAGTGCAACATGTTACTGCTTTCAGATATTCCTATACCGCTGCATAGCCTGTCCTTGTTACCACTGTTGTTACCTTTACCTGCAATCCTATATGCTTAGTATAGGATGCTAGCATTTTCATCTGTGGCCCTACATTCTTGTCCGTCTGCCGTGCTATACTATCGGGCCGTGATCACTCGGGAGGTGATCACGGGTATATACTATATACTTATACATGATACATGTGGAGACTAAAGTCGGTCGGTTGGTGGAGCACCATGAGTGATTCACGGATTGGGGGCTGAAAGGACCTTTGTCCCGACGGCCCTCTGGATGGATCTTTGTGGCGAGAGCGACAGGCAGGTTGAGACCGCCTAGGAGAGAGGTGGGCCTGGCCTGTTCGGCGTTCATTGTTACTTAACACGCTTAACGAGGTCTTGGTATTTGATCTGAGTTGGCTCTGAGCTTATACGCACTAACCATCTACGCGGGAGTAGTTATGGGTATCCCGGCGTCGTGGTATCACCGGCACTTCAGACGTCGGCGACGAGCGGCGCGCGGATTGGACTGAACGCTGTTAGGCTAGGTGCGCTTCCGGCCGCCCTCAACGTCTTGTGTGCTCAGGCGATGGGCCCGGACCCTGCGCGCTTAGGTTTAGACCGGCGTGTTGGCCTCTCTGTTGTGCCTAGGTGGGGCTGCGGCGTGTTGATCTTCCGCGGCGGGCATGACCCAGAAAGTGTGTCCGCCAAATGGGATCAAGCGTCTTTGGGTAAGATGGTGCACCCTGCAGGAAGTTGATCTATTCGGATAGCCGTGATCTTGATAATGTGGGCGACTTGGAGTTGTACCTTGAGCTTATGACAACTAGAACCGGATACTTGATAAAACACACCCTTCCAAGTGCGGATACAACGGTGTTCGCTCTCTCGGGGATATGAGGAGGGATCGCGGGTAGGATTATTGCTATGTGATGTTACTTGGAGGACTTGGATCGTCCTCTTCTACATTTGCAAGACAGTGACGAAGCGTAGTCTTCGTTAAGACTAGCTATCCCCTCTTATTCGGCATTACGAAGTTCAGTCCATCGATATGGCCCTTCACACATATATCCATGCATATGTAGTGTAGCTCCTTGCTTGCAGTACTTTGGATGAGTACTCGCGGTTGCCTTGTTCCCCTTTCCCCCTACCTCTACTCGATTGCTGCAACTGCACGATGGAGCCCAGGAGCCGACGCCACCGCCTATGACGACTACTACTGGAGGTGCCTACTACTACGTGCAGCCCACGACGACGACACTGGAGTAGCTTAGGAGGATCCTGCAGGAGGCCTGCTCCTCTTCGATCTGTATCCCGGTTTGTGCTAGCCTTCTTAAGGCAGACTTGTTTAACTTATGTCCGTACTCGAGATATTGTTGCTTCCGCTGACTTCGTCTATGATCGAACACTTGTATTCGAGCCCTCGAGGCCCCTGGCTTGTATTATGATGCTTGTGTGACTTATTTTATTTGTAGAGTTGTGTTGTGATATCTTCCCGTGAGTCCTTGATCTTGATCTTACACATTTGCGTGCATGATTAGTGTACGATTGAATCGAGGGCGTCACACCTGCAGTATTCAGAAAAGGTCTTCCAAGAATAATAGACATACTATCGTCCTCGGGAATATCAAGAATAACAAAGTTCGTTAAAATAGTAACGTTTGCAACCACAACAGGCACATCCTCACAAATACCAACAGGTATAGCAGTTGATTTATCAGCCATTTGGAAAGATATTTCAGTAGGCATCAACTTATTCAAGTCAAGTCTACGATATAAAGAGAGAGGCATAACACTAACACCGGCTCCAAGATCACATAAAGCAGTTTTAACATAATTTCTTTTAATGGAGCATGGTATAGTAGGTACTCCTGGATCTCCAAGTTTCTTTGGTATTCCACCCTTAAAAGTATAATTAGCAAGCATGGTGGAAATCTCAGCTTCCGGTATCTTTCTTTTATTAGTAACAATATCTTTCATATATTTAGCATAAGGATTCATTTTGAGCATATCACCAATCGCATACATAAAAAGATAGGTCTAATCATTTCAACAAAGCGCTCAAAATCCTCATCATCCTTTTTCTTGGATGGTTTGGGAGGAAAAGGCATGGGTTTACGAACCCAAGGTTCCCTTTCTTTACCATGTTTCCTAGCAACAAAGTCTCTCTTATCATAACGTTGATTCTTTGATTGTGGGTTATCAAGATCAACAGCACGTTCAATTTCTACATCATTATCATTACTAGGTTGAGCATCATCATGAATATCATCATTAACATTTTCACTAGGTTCATGTTCATTACCAGATTATGTTTCAGCATCAGAAATAGAGATATCATTTGGATTCTCAGGTATTTCAGCAATAGGTTCACTAGAAGTTTGCAAAGTCCTATCATTTTTCTTTTTCTTCCTTTTAGAAGAACTAGGTGTATCAATATTATTTCTCTGAGAATCTTGCTCAGTTCTCTTAGGGTGGCCTTCAGGATACAAAGGTTCCTGAGTCATTCTACCGGTTCTAGTAGCCACTCTAACAGCATAATCATTTTTCTTGCTATTCATTTCATTGAGCAAATCATTTTGAGCTTTAAGTACTTGTTCTACTTGAGTGGTAACCATATAAGCATGTTTAGTAATGAGTTTAAGTTCACCTCTAACATTAGCCATATAATCACCCAAGTGTTTAATCATATAGGTATTTTGTTTTAATTGTCTACCAAAGTAAGCATTGAAATTTTCTTGTTTGACAATAAAATTATCAAACTCTTCTAAGCACTGTCCAGCAGACTTATAGTGAGGAATATCACCTTCATCAAATCTATAGAGAGAATTTACCTTTACTACCTGTGTCGGATTATCAAGACCTGGAGGTTCTTCAATAGGTAATGGGTTAAGATCATATGTTCCTTCAACAGGCGGTAAATTAAGACCATGTATTTCTTCAATAGGAGGTAAATTCTTAACATCTTCAGCTTTAATACCTTTTTATTTCATAGATTTCTTTGCCTCTTGCATATCTTCAGGACTGAGAAATAGAACACCTCTCTTCTTCGGAGTTGGTTCAGGAATAGGCTCCGTAATTGGCTCAGGAGCTGGCTCAGGAAGTGGCCAATTATTTTCATTTGTCAACATATTATTCAATAGAATTTCAGCATCATCCGTTGTTCTTTCCCTGAAAACAGAACCAGCACAACTATCCAGGTAATCTCTGGAAGCATCGGTTAATCCATTATAAAAGATATCAAGTATTTCATTTTTCTTAAGAGGATGATCAGGCAAATCATTAAGTAACTTGAGAAGCCTCACCCAAGCTTGTGGGAGACTCTCTTCTTCAATTTGCACAAAGTTGTATATTTCCCTCAAGGCAGCTTGTTTCTTATGAGCAGGGAAATATTTAGCAGAGAAGTAAAAAATCATATCCTGGGGGCTACGCACACAACTAGGATCAAGAGAATTAAACCATATCTTAGCATCACCCTTTAATGAGAACAGAAATATTTTAAGGATATAAAAGTAGCGAGATCTCTCATCTTTAGTGAACAGGGTGGCTATATCATTTAATTTAGTAAGATGTGCCACAACAGTTTCAGATTCATAACCATGAAAAGGATCAGATTCAACCAAAGTAATTATATCAGGATCAACAGAGAATTCATAATCCTTATCGGCAACACAAATAGGTGAAGTAGCAAAAGCAGGGTCAGGTTTCATTCTATCTCTAAGAGTGTAGCGACCCGACCTCAGACGGTCAAGCCTCTGTGTTTCTATGCCATCCCTGGATCAGTATGCTGGCACACACAGTACATCAATGTATATATCAAAGTGCAATCACATGCATAAATAACGTAAAACTGATATATACCTCATAATACTCAGCGGAAACAAACAAACGGGTGTGGAGTCCCATCAACGCCATCGGCAGGTTGAGTGTAGACCGTAACCCTGTATCGTAACTCTTACTCGTCAAGGAAGTATTTGCAACATGATACGTTGCAGCCGTGTAGGTCAGTACATAGGATGTACTGGCAAGATCACAATAAGAGAAAACAGATGATAAACTATACTATATGCAGTATGGCTTTGTGGCTCTGTATCTGAGTTTTGTTTGCGTAAAAGCTGGTTTTATTTTACCTACATCAAAGGCAAAAGTGAAGTCTGTACTATGGAGTTTTCTATCATGACATGGTTCCGCCAACCGATGTCTCATAGCCCAAATCATCATAAGTTGCCCACAATTAAGTTATCAGTCCGGTGTTGAGAGTTCCGAGATAGATCCAAGTCCAGAGGCTCAAATTGTCCGTAACCGGGGACACAGCTAATCGATTAGGTTTAAACCCTCTGCAGAGGTTTGTACACTTTACCCGCAAGATTCGATCCCTCTCTTTACGTTCTCGCACTTCAGGGTGTTTGAGAACAAGATGACCGAAACATGGTCTTCCAAAGAGTTCCTCTGACCACTGTCCGGTACTCAACCCATCCTACCGTAGTTCTACATCTGCTAGTACCGTCCCAGCCAGAGTCACAACTAAGGTCAACCAAGCCAGAGCCCATAATGACTTGCGGTTGCACAGGTAAGCTTCCGGGCGTGAAGTATTCTTCCGTCTCTTTGAGTCTGGGTGAAGCTTTCCGCAAGATGTCATGGCGCTTCTCCATGCATCCCGGCCAACCACTGGGTTCTCCAGGGTGCCCGTCAACCGTCCTTCACCCAGTAGTGTGTATTGAATTCTTGTCTCGAGTCTTGAAGTCTTGAGGCCTTGAAGATGCAGTCCTTGCAGGTGCCATCATGGAGTTGTCGTCATTGACGAAATCCTTCATTCTCACACCACTCCTGAGCACTCATACCAAACCCGTCTACTATAGCGTAGCATTAAAATAAATAACGTCCGGGCTTGGTAACAGGGTGATGGGTTCCTACCTCATGCATACTACTCAACTACAAGGATTCAATAACACTCTTGAGGGTGGTTGCAAAGGTGCCACTAAATGCAATAAACATAGGTATGAAAGCAATGGTCAAAGTGAACTTGCATGGTGATGTTGACAAAGAAGAATTATCGTTCTCAAGAAATAACTTGATAGACTACTCGTCACTCTCTGATGAAATCTATATAACAAACATATCATTCATATAAGCACTCACACTAACAATCAAAACAAAAGAGAGAGCGAATAAGAATCCGAAGGAACTTCAAATAAAACTAGGGAGTCTTCTTCTACAACATTCACAAAAATAGTTTTGTCTAACGGAAAATAAAACACTAAAATAACAGAGAATAAAATATAAATTTAGTTAAGACAAAAAAAGTATTTTTTCATAAAGCTATTTTGAAAGTATTTTCAATTGGGAGTTAAAACAGTAGAGAATCCATTGCAAGTTATTAGCGAACTTGAATTGATTTCACGATAACAAAATAAAAATAAATATAAAACTTGTTGAACACCTACTGTTTAACTAATAGAAACCAAACATAAACTTTCTGAAATATAAAATAAAATAATTTAAAAACAACTATAGAAAAAAAGTAGCTATAATTGAATAGAACTAAAATAGAATTTGTTTTACATGAAACAATAAGCTAAAATACTCAAACAATTTTGAAGTTTTTACCACTGGTAAATATGATCACTAGTGATCAGTAGAAAAAGAATCAAATAAAATCTATTTTAAACTCCCGAATAAGCAAAACAAGCTTTAATTCAAATCTGATCTAACTCAATTTTATAAATCCAAACATAGACAAATTATATATTTTGGAAACTAAAAGAAAATTGTGATCTAACATAAAAAGAATCAGCATCATTGGACTTCTAGATCAAAAGTTATAAGCTAAACAAGAACGGAACTAAATCTGTTACGGGAATAAATCTGAAAACGAGCGGAGTTACCTGTCGTGAGGCAGAGATGGCAGGAAGGAGACAGCGATGTGGAGGCTGCTCGGCGAGGCGAGGTCGCCGGGCGAGGTGGGGGTGGCGGAGGAGGGTCGGCGCTTGGGAGGTGGCGCTGGGCGATGGGAGGTTCCAGGAGAGCTCTGGTGGCGTTCTAGGCAGGAAAAGGAGGACGGTGGCGAGAAGGCTACGGGCAGGGAGGCGTGGTGATGGGAAAAATGGAATGAGATGAGGGAGGGGTTTTATAGGCGGTCTCGGGAGGCGCTAGGATGGAAAGACGAGGAGATCGGGAAGGTGGAGTTTCCTGTCTCCATGGATATGGAAAGCTTCAGTACGTGAGAGGAAACAGAGGAAGGAGATGATCTCTTGTTGGGCTAGAATAGGAAAGTGCTTAATGGGCCAGGTTTTCCTAATAAAAGCGATTCCATTCCTATTTTTAAAATTAGGAAACTAAAACAATAAAAGGAAATCAAATCAATTCGAATAAAGAGTTTTATATACTAAAATTATCGAAAAATAAAATGTAGATGATGAGCATTATTCCACGGCCAAAATAAAACTTAAAAAATGTTTTTCAGAAAATCCCTAAAGGCTTTATTTCTTTTTGCAAATAATTTTAAATAAAACTTTGGTTTTCTTGGCTCAAATATTTTCAAAAATGCCCTTGATTTTGGAGGGTCATTTTCCTCCGCTCTTTCTTGCTTGCAAGAATTTATTTTCGGGTATTTCTGGGGAAGAAAAATAGAGAAGCAAGTGCAAATATTTGAAAGAATTAAATTGCAAAACTCCGTTCAAATTCTTTATAGTTGAAGAAGTCATGTCATCTTCTCTCATTGATTTGAATAGGATGAATTTGAATTTACGGAGAAAGGGAAAGTCATTTTATTCCTCTCTTTCAAAAGTTTTTGAAAAGGTTCAAATTTCACTCAAGTTTAATTCACTCAAGCAAACAAACAAACAATTCAATTAATTATATTAACATTCCAAAATTTGGGATGTTACAAACCTACACACTTAAAATGAATCTAGTCCTCGAGATTCAAGAGGCTAACAAGAAAAGGTTAGGGTTGGGGTCTTCTAGCAAATGTCTTGGTCGAAAAGGTCGGGGTGCTACCACACTTAAAAACAAGGTCATGGTTCCAATAAACTCAGATATTTCCTCCGGAGGCTGACAATGTATGTCTCTTCACATATCTTACAATAGCTCCTTCATTAAAGCTCTTACATCGAAGCATAGAGTTTTCCTCAAAAGCTTGGGTCGGTTCGTCAAAGTTGAAGTTAAATCGAGACCGGATCTTCTTAGCTGATGGGTCTGTGTCCATTCTAAACAACTATCGAAACACTCATGGTGGTCTACAATTTATGGTTTTCTCCTGCAGAAAACGGGTCTGGGTTGAACCTCACCGTATAACCTCGTTTGTAGCGGTTGCATGTAATGGGGTTCCATCGTCCTACCATTTTATGGTTTTATGGCTTATCGCGTCGACACTCTTCTAAGTTTTTCAAGGCTCTCTGATTTTCCATCAACATATGATAGTTCATGATAGAAGTCTCGGTATGGGGCCAATCCATCCGTGCTTGAATCATTACCACATATGTAAATATCGAATCACGTATTTTAACACTTGGGCATACTCACAAGCATTGCAGAATTTCTCTTGTTCTCGAACGGGGTTCGAGTAATTCCATGGTTTCTGCAAGCCAAACAAAACATCTATCGTTACTTCACCACTCTTAGGTTTTTGCGTCACCTCCTACGAAACGTATGCTGATTGGATCACTGATTCTTCCAAATTATTCCTTTATCAAGGTTACATCAGTTCCTTTTCAAAATCCTGGGCCTGTGGGTTATGGCCCACTTCAGCACTAGTGCAGCTTTAACTCATCCTTGGAGTAACTCTCTTGTTACACCTCCTTAAATCCAGTAGTACTCTGTTTCTTCATACCATCATATCAAAACAAAACTCCAACTTATTTTGTCCAGCTTCTTTCTATGGCCGTCATGAATAACACGTTTCTTTCTTCATTGATCCTGTGGCTTTATAGAGTACTATGACCAAAAGAAGTGCACAAGTTTATCCATAAAATCTCATTAATCTCATATCAATCTTTCATTACATCCTTAACCATTTTCGTAAATCCAAATTCCAAAAAGTACTTGTTACAAATGCTGCCACCCACATGATTTGGTATGGTCAGACATTACTTCCACTTTATTTATTTATCCTCCTCGAGGATTCTTCAGTCCCACTGGAATTGTGCGACATGAGCCTTGAAATCTTCAATCTTCTGTTTCATCATGGTGGTCTTGAGCTTCACCTCCATCATCTCTACATGCACTTCTCTTAGGTATTCCTGGGTATAACGAAGTCTTGCTTCAAGTATTTCTCCGATCAGACGTATGGCTTCCATGGCTGCTTCACGAACAGCATCGAAGAAAGTTGCTTGTGGCACACGTGAAATGAAAAAGTACTGCCCCATCATTTTTGGGCAAACTCCTTTCAAATGGTGGAGGTGTACCTCCACATACCAAAGTTCCACTCCCTTATGCATGAAGGGGTAGCCTTTGTAGACTGCATCTCCTTCAAGGTGAATATGCTTCATCATGTCCTTCAAGATCTTCGGGTAATCATGATCACTTGTCAGGGTCATGATCGTTTCAGGGCCCTTAAGGAAAGACTCGTAAGGGTCGTCATCTGCAGTTGTAGAACAGAAATGATGCTCAGAATTAAGGTACTTATCTCCCGGGGCATACATTCATATCATCCAAACAGAACTTCAAACTCAATTTCCAATTTCCTGTTTATGCATCACAACTCACTTTCTTCCATGTTCATCAAAAATATTAATTTCCAAGATAAAACATGGCAACTCCTTAAAGCTTGTCAGCATGTGACATTACAACTTTATTGAGTCATGAACTATTACAATCTCAGGGTAATCTATTACATAACTCAACTCATCGAGCTCATGAAAATGAAATTGCTTTCTACTACTCTTATTATCCATATCAAAATTCCAACTACTCAGCTCCAGCTTTCGTCTTGTCGGAACATTTAGTAGCATAATGTCCTGCTTCCTTGCAGCGAAAACAAATGACTTTCGATAAGTCTTTGGGCTTCTTGGAGATGGTGCCTGCTCCTTGAGTTCCTTGCTTCCTTTCGAGACAATGATTGGCATAATGCCCGACGTCCTTACATTCAAAACAGGTAATATGACTCTTGTCCCTATTTGCAGAAATTGGGTTGTTCTGAGGGTGTCTTTGTTTTCTCTTCCTGGGTTTCTTCGTTCTGATCAAACCTTCTATTCCCTATGGATCAAACTCTATTGCTTCCGTCGGGAAGTATCTCGGATACTCTTTTCTTTCCTTGGTGCAATACTGTGAAAAATTTCCTTCTTCTCCACATGAATAGCAGGCATTGGGGTAAAATCTGTTGAGACCTTCTCCATCCAGGTCTTCAACACTTTCGATCATTCTTGGTTCTTCTAGATCTTCCTTGAGGGCTTCTTTCATTCCATCTTCCCGCTTGAATAGTTTGTTGCACCGTGGAGTGAATGTGACACTTGCACCGGTAGTGGGTGGTTCCTTCACTCGAAGCGAGTCACACAGCTAGTTGGGCATTCCTCACCGGGTGTTTCTCCTCACAATGAGGGCATCCATCCTTGTGTTCCTCCTGGTGTGTCCTATTTCTCCATAAATCTTGCAGCACAAGGTTTCTTCTTGGTTATCATAGTGCTTCCGGATGAGACGTGATCTCATCGTGGTCTTCTTGAATTCCTCCCAAGTTCTTGCTCCATTAAATCCCTGTATGGCTTGATGCATTTTCCACCAGGTTGCAGCACTTTCTGTAAAGTACTGAAGAGCATATTGGACCTCATACTTCCTTAAAATCGAATTGCTCCCTAAGTGGCTCTCCATGTTCTGAATCCATAGCTCTGCCTCCGGCTGGGTTTTCGGTCCAGAGAATATCAGTCCAACTTCATTCATCATCTAGGGGGTTCAAGGGTTTTAGGGTGAGATGAGAGAGAGGTGGGGAGGGATATACACACAATGCAAACAATAACCAAGTTTTATTTTGTGGCTGTCGGAAAACATCAAACAAATGACAGCCCACAAATCATCGCATCTAACGTAAGGGTATAACATGGTTTGGTCTTCTAAAGGTCAAATAATTCTTCAGATCCTTCAAGTCTTCGGAGTCTCCAACTGTTGTAGCTTCTAATACATGGTGAAATCCTCTTTACTCTGAAGAGGTCATCAGTTCTTCGATATCAAATCCTTCTTGGAGCGTCTTCAGTTGATCCTCCGGGTGATAAAAGGATATGGGGTATATTCTAACTATTTGAGATGAGAGGGTCTATTTGATAAATTCAGAAAAGACGAGAAGTAAGAGTCTTTTTTGAAAATAAAGTTTTAGAAGTTTTCCTGTCAAAGGCTTTCCGATTTCTAGGGTCACGTCCTACAGCCAACATGTGCTCTGATACCATCTCTGTAGCGACCCGGCCTCAGACGGTCAAGCCTCTGTGTTTCTATGCCATCCCTGGATCAGTATGCTGGCACACACAGTACATCAATGTATATATCAAAGTGCAATCACATGCATAAATAACGTAAAACTGATATATACCTCATAATACTCAGCGGAAACAAACAAACGGGTGTGGAGTCCCATCAACGCCATCGGCAGGTTGAGTGTAGACCGTAACCCTGTATCGTAACTCTTACTCGTCAAGGAAGTATTTGCAACATGATACGTTGCAGCCGTGTAGGTCAAGACATAGGATGTCTTGGCAAGATCACAATAAGAGAAAACAGATGATAAACTATACTATATGCGGTATGGCTTTGTGGCTCAGATCTGAGTTTTGTTTATGTAAAAGCTGGTTTTATTTTACCTACATCAAAGGCAAAAGTGAAGTCTGTACTATGGAGTTTTCTATCATGACATGGTTCCGCCAACCGATGTCTCATAGCCCAAATCATCATAAGTTGCCCACAATTAAGTTATCAGTCCGGTGTTGAGAGTTCCGAGATAGATCCAAGTCCAGAGGCTCAAATTGTCCGTAATCGGGACACGGCTAATCGATTAGGTTTAAACCCTCTGCAGAGGTTTGTACACTTTACCCGCAAGATTCGATCCCTCTCTTTACGTTCTCGCACTTCGGGTGTTTGAGAACAAGATGACCAAACATGGTCTTCCAAAGAGTTCCTCGACCACCGTCGGTACTCAACCCATCCTACCGTAGTTCTACATCTGCTAGTACCGTCCCAGCCAGAGTCACAACTAAGGTCAACCAAGCCAGAGCCCATAATGACTTGCGGTTGCACAGGTAAGCTTCCGGGCGTGAAGTATTCTTCCGTCTCTTTGAGTCTGGGTGATGCTTTCCGCAAGATGTCATGGTGCTTCTCCATGCATCCCGGCCAACCACTGGGTTCTCCAGGGTGCCCGTCAACCGTCCTTCACCCAGTAGTGTGTATTGAATTCTTGTCTCTAGTCTTGAAGTCTTGAGGCCTTGAAGATGCAGTCCTTGCAGGTGCCATCATGGAGTTGTCGTCATTGACGAAATCCTTCATTCTCACACCACTCCTGAGCACTCATACCAAACCCTGTCTAATATAGCGTAGCATTAAAATAAATAACGTCCCGGGCTTGGTAACAGGGTGATGGGTTCCTACCTCATGCATACTACTCAACTACAAGGATTCAATAACACTACTGAGGGGTGGTTGCAAAGGTGCCACTAAATGCAATAAACATAGGTATGAAAGCAATGTTCAAAGTGAACTTGCCTGGTGATGTTGACGAAGAAGAATTATCGTTCTCAAGAAATAACTTGATAGACTACTCGTCACTCTCTGATGAAATCTATATAACAAACATATCATTCATATAAGCACTCACACTAACAATCAAAACAAAAGAGAGAGCGAATAAGAATCCGAAGGAACTTCAAATAAAACTAGGGAGTCTTCTTCTACAACATTCGAAAAAATAGTTTTGTCTAACGGAAAATAAAACACTAAAATAACAGAGAATAAAATATAAATTTAGTTAAGACAAAAAAAATAAAGTATTTTTTTCATAAAGCTATTTTGAAAGTATTTTCAATTGGGAGTTAAAACAGTAGAGAAATCCATTGCAAGTTATTAGCGAACTTGAATTGATTTCACGATAACAAAATAAAAATAAATATAAAAACTTGTTGAACACCTACTGTTTAACTAATAGAAACCAAACATAAACTTTCTGAAATATAAAATAAAATAATTTAAAAACAACTATAGAAAAAGAAGTAGCTATAATTGAATAGAACTAAAACAGAATTTGTTTTACATGAAACAATAAGCTAAAATACTCAAACAATTTTGAAGTTTTTACCACTGGTAAATATGATCACTAGTGATCAGTAGAAAAAGAATCAAATAAAATCTATTTTAAACTCCCGGAATAAGCAAAACAAGCTTTAATTCAAATCTGATCTAACTCAATTTTATAAATCCAAACATAGACAAATTATATATTTTGGAAACTACAAGAAAATTTTGATCTAACATAAAAGAATCAGCATCATTGGACTTCTAGATCAAAAGTTATAAGCTAAACAAGAACGGAACTAAATCTGTTACGGGAATAAATCTGAAAACGAAAACGGAGTTACCTGTCGTGAGGCAGAGATGGCAGGAAGGAGGCGGCGATGTGGAGGCTGCTCGGCGAGGGGGCGAGGTCGCCAAGCGGGTGGGGGTGGCGGAGGAGGGGTCGGCGCTTGGGAGGTGGCGCTGGGCGATGGGAGGTTCCAGGAGAGCTCTGGTGGCGTTCTAGGCAGGAAAAGGAGGACGATGGCGAGAAGGCTACGGGCAGGGAGGGCGTGGTGATGGGAAAAATGGAGCGAGGAGAGGAGGGGTTTTATAGGCGGTCTCGGGAGGCGCTAGGATGGAAAGACGAGGGAGATCGGGAAGGTGGAGTTTCTGTCTCCATGGATATGGAAAGCTTCAGTAACGTGAGAGGAAACAGAGGAAGGAGATGATCTCTTGTTGGGCTAGAATAGGAAAGTGCTTAATGGGCCAGGTTTTTCCTAATAAAACGATTCCATTCCTATTTCTAAAATTAGGAAACTAAAACAATAAAAGGAAATCAAATCAATTCGGAATAAAGAGTTTTTATATACTAAAATTATCAGAAAAATAAAATGTAGATGATGAGCATTATTCCACGGCCAAAATAAAAACTTAAAAAAATGTTTTTCAGAAAATCCCTAAAGGCTTTATTTCTTTTTGCAAATAATTTTTAAATAAAAACTTTGGTTTTCTTGGCTCAAATATTTTCAAAAATGCCCCTGATTTTGGAGGGTCATTTTCCTCCGCTCTTTCTTGCTTGCAAGAATTTATTTTTCGGGGTATTTCTCGGGGAAGAAAAATAGAGAAGCAAGTGCAAATATTTGAAAGAATTAAATTGCAAAACTCCGTTCAAATTCTTTATAGTTGAAGAAGTCATGTCATCTTCTCTCATTGATTTTAGTAGGATGAATTTGAATTTACCGGAGAAGGGGAAAGTCATTTTATTCCCTCTCTTTTAAAAGTTTTTGAAAAGGTTCAAATTTCACTCAAGGTTAATTCACTCAAGCAAACAAACAAACAATTCAATTAATTATATTAACATTCCAAAATTTGGGATGTTACAAAGAGATTCCTTACTCCATTTAGCTAATAACCTTCTAAGCTCATTGTTACCTTTGCAAGCAAAAATAGCAGCAGAAGCTTCTTTATCAAAAACATAACCCTCAGGAATAGCAGGCATATCTTCATCATTACTTTCATCAACACAATCAGTTTCAATAATTTATTTCTCTCTAGCCTTAGCAATTTGTTCATCAAGAAATTCACTAAGGGGCACCATAGTATCAAGCATAGAAGTAGTTTCATCATAAGTATCATGCATAGAAGAAGTGGCATCATCAATAACATGCGACATATCAGAACGAATAGCAGAAGCAGGTTTAGGTGTTGCAAGCTTACTCATAACAGAAAGGTGAATCAAGCGCAGAGCTAGATGGCAGTTCCTTACCTCCTCTCGTAGTTGAGGGATAAATTGTTGTCTTAGCGTCTTTTAAGTTCTTCATAGTGACCAGCAGATATAAATCCCAAGTGACTCAAAGAATAGAGCTATGCTCCCCGGCAACGGCGCCAGAAATTAGTCTTGATAACCCACAAGTGTAGGGGATCGCAACAGCTTTCGAGGGTAGAGTATTCAACCCAAATTTATTAATTCGACACAAGGGGAGCCAAAGAATATTCTCAAGTATTAGCAGCTGAGTTGTCAATTCAACCACACCTGGATAACTTAATATCTGCAACAAAGTATTTATTAGCAAAGTAGTATGATAGTACTGGTAATGGTAACAAAAGAGTAATGAAAGCAAAAGTTATATTTTTGGTGTTTTGTAGTGATTGTAACAGTAGCAATGGGAAAGTAAATAAGCGTAAACCAGTATATGGAAAGCTCGTAGGCATTGGATCAGTGATGGATAATTATGATGGATGCGGTTCATCATGTAACAGTCATAACATAGGGTGACACAGCACTAGCTCCAATTCATCAATGTAATGTAGGCATGTATTCCGAATGTAGTCATACGTGCTTATGGAAAAGAACTTGCATGACATCTTTTGTCCTACCCAGTCATGGCAGCGAGGTCCTAATGGAAACTAAGGGATATTAAGGCCTCCTTTTAATAGATAACTGGAACAAAGCATTAGCACATAGTGAATACATAAACTCCTCAAACTATGGTCATCACCGGGAGTGGTCCCGATTATTGTCACTTCGGGGTTGCCAGGTCATAACACATAGTAGGTGACTATAGACTTGCAAGATAGGATCAAGAACACACATATATTCATGAAAACATAATAGGTTCAGATCTGAAATCATGGCACTCGGGCCCTATTGACAAGCATTAAGCATAGCAAAGTCATAGAAACATCAATCTCAGAACATAGTGGATACTAGGGATCATACCCTAACAAAACTAACTCGATAACATGATAGATCTCATCCAACCCATCACCGTCCAGCAAGCCTGCGATGGAATTACTCACGCACGGCGGTGAGCATCATGAAATTGGTGATGGAGGATGGTTGATGATGACGACGGCGACGGATTCCCCTCTCCGGAGCCCCGAACGGACTCCAGATCAGCCCTCCCGAGAGGTTTTAGGGCTTGGGGCGGCTCTGTATCATAAAACGCGATGATTTCTTCTCCTTGATTTTTTTTCTCCCCGAAAGCAAATATATAGAGTTGGAGTTGAGGTCGGTGGAGCGTCAGGGGGCCCACGAGGTAGGGGCGCGCCCCCCACCCTCGTGGACAGGGTGTGGGCCCCCTGGTCTTCATCTTTGGCAAGGATTTTTTATTATTTTGGAAAAGACGTTCCGTGGAGTTTCATGTCATTCCGAGAATGTTTGTTTCTGCACATAAATAACACCATGGCAATTCTACTGAAAACAGCGTCAGTCCGGGTTAGTTCCATTCAAATCATGCAAGTTAGAGTCTAAAACAAGGGCAAAAGTGTTTGGAAAAGTAGATACGACGGAGACGTATCAAGGCGCTGGTGCTCGGAGGCGCGCTGAGAGAGGGAGGCAAAGAGCAGTGTAGGCGGAGGCGGGCGGCTGCTGGTGCTCGGAGGCGCGCGAAGGAGGTCGGCGGTGCGCGGTGGAGGCCGGCGGAGTGCAGAGGCGGGCTCCGGTGGCGTGGCAGAGGCGGACGGCGCGCGATGGGGGACGGGGCGCGGAGGCCGGCAGGGGCGACGGGGGATGAGGCAGGGGCCGGCGAGGTGTTGGCCGGGGCCGGGGGGTGGAGGTGGTGGCAGGCGCCGGCCTCCTCGATTTGGATCGAGAGGGAGAGAAATGAGAGAGAGAGACGTGCGGTGGGGGTGGGGATAAGAGAGAGAGAAGACAGGGCGTGGGGCCGGGCGCGTGGGTGCTGCCCTGGGGGCGCGTGCGTCATGGGTGGCTGGGGTGTGTGTCCGACGAAGGGTGTAGATATGCGTCTGAGATCTTGCCAAGTCATCGATCTACGTGATCGATCTGTGTGCTGTGTTTCCTCTTTGCCGTCTACCAAAAAAACACAGACGACAAAGAGCTCACTTTGCTGTCTGCCAAAAAAACATACGGCAAAGATGCTCTACGTTAGGGTTAGCCAACGCCGTGCTAAGGTGGGGCCCACACCACTTTTTTGCCATCTGCTTTTTGATTCTTTGTCGTCCGCTAGGTGACGGCAAAGAGGTAGAGGACGACAAAGAGCTGACCTAGCCAACACAGCTCTTTGGTGGGGCCCGCATCACTCTTTGCCGTCTGTCGTTTTCCTCTTTGCCGTCTGCTAGCAGACGGCAAAGAATGAACTGACGGCAAAAATAATCTTTTCCATGAGTTCATTCTTTGCCGTTTACTTCAACTAAGCTGACGGCAAAGACAGTCTTTGACGTCAGCTGGCAGACGGCAAAGAGCCAGCAGATGGCAAATTCTCTCTTTTCCAGTAGTGACAAGAGCCAACTAAGATACAAACAAGATGCACAAAGGCTCAACGAACGACGCACATGTACATGAAGTGCAAACCAACATACACATACTTGATTACTCAAGATAAGCAATTTGGAGACACAAAATATACAAACACATGCAAGGGACAAAACCAAAACATGCAAAGGGGCAAGTAACTTTCAATGTAAACAATTTAAGTACAAGTTACCGGAAGGAGGCACATTGGATATAGTATAGAAACTTGATAACCCAATTGACTTGGCTTGAGACAATAAGAATGATGAAGTCCCCTTAATTCTTCATAATGTAGCCAAGTCTTCAATGCCCTCCAACAATGCCTATTGATCCAGTATGAGCTTGTTGGTCCCCAACCAAGTTGGGTCCTAAGAGGTTAGTCACAATAGGCTTGGCAACCCAAATGGTTCTTTGCTTGAAACCACTTTGAGTACCAAGAAACTTGTCAAACACATTTCCAATCTTATCCTTCCCAAGAGAATAGATATCATTAATAATAATTGGGTTGGATAAGTTACCACTAGTACATGAGGAAGCAAGGTGACCTTTCTCACGACATAGGTAGCAACATCTACTCTTCACTTTCTTCTCACTTGATTTCTCAACTTGAGAAGCATTAGTTTGAGTTTTCTTGGGAAGAGGCCTTTCTTCAACTTGTGGTTGAGCATGAGATAGAACTTGTAGCCGCTTCCCTTGTTGCTTGTCACTAATGGCCTTCTTCCTCAATGGGCAAGATCTAACATGATGCCCTTCCATTTTGCACTTGAAGCAAACAATCTTGGCCGAATTCCTGACTTGTTCTTGGCCCTTCTTCTTGTTCATCTTGGACTTCTTCTTTTTATTGGAGTTGAATCCAAGTCCACCTTTGTCATTGGGGGATTTTGCAC
Organism: Aegilops longissima; assembly: GCA_021605205.1. NCBI lineage: Eukaryota > Viridiplantae > Streptophyta > Magnoliopsida > Poales > Poaceae > Aegilops > Aegilops longissima. Next base: position 146,996,006 of record CM038682.1, on the reverse strand, counting down.
ACTCAAGATATTGTTGAGTGTGGATTTCCCTTCATGACTCTATTCCAAGTCTCTCTTCAAAGAAGTGACTTGGGCCTTGAGCTCTTTGATTTCCTCTACATGGTTAGTATCAACACATGTACTAGAGGAAGTATAAGTTTCATCGTTAGAGCAACAAGGCAAGGAAAGAAATTCATCACAAGATGTTCCAACATTGTGAGTAGATGAATTACAAGGACTAGAACACTGAAATATAGCATTTTGACTAGAAGTAGTGCTAGTATCCACATGAGGCTCACTAGATGTTACCTTAGCAATCATGGCCTCATGACCTATCTTTAGCACATTATGGGATACGAGAAGATCATCATGAGAGCTTGAGAGCTTTTCATGACTTTCTTCCAATTTCCCATAATTGCTAGATAGCAACTCAAGTTGAGCCCGTAGCTCAACATTCTCCTTGAAAATGGATGCTTCACAAGTAGTAGCGTTAGTAGCACAAGCATCATCAATAATAGAAAGAGGAGAAGGCAACTTGGCAAGCTCTTTTGAATATGAAGCTTTAAGTTGTGCATGAGACTCGGTGAGTTCGATGATCTCACTCTTAATGACCCTTGAGCCATTTTCGAGGTGCCCAAAGTCCTCAAGGAGTTTATCACGCGCAACTTCAAGCTTATCATTTTTAGTTTCAAAATCATTGGCCACCTCAAGGGCTCTATCATGAGATTCCTTCACTCTAGATAGTTCTAGAGCAAAAGTCTCCTCAAGAGATTCCTTGGTGGTTTGTTCAATTTCAAGAGCTTGAGAGAGGTCCGCAATCTCATTAGCGTAATCACGCTCATGACCTTCCATTTTCTCAATCGTGACCTCATGCTCCTCAAGATGAGATTCCAACTCCTCAATATAATTCTTTCCCTCAATGGCAATGGGCATGATTTTCATGAAGTTGGAATGAGCAATTTTATTTTTATGAAGAGCTTTAAAGACCATTTTCCCCTTAATTTTTAAGGAGGCAACATTATCATTCTCTTCATCATTATCCTCAGCATCATTAGCATTAACATCATCATCAAGAGACATATTGGGGTTCAAAGTAGGAGATACCTTTGAAGCCTTAGCCATAAGGCACAAAGCAATAGATGATGATGTAGGATCCCTTGAAGCACCATTTAAGACCACATCTTGTTCCATGGAGTGTTGAGTTTCCTCTACATTGTTAGCACAACAACTCGAGGAAATAGATACATTTATATCATGGCAACAAGTCATAGCAAGCATATCATCATGAGATTTGAGCAAGCAATTTCTACATGATATGCAAGGACTATCAACACAAGCATGTGAAACATGTAAGGTGCTTGAAGTGTTAAATTCCAAAGAAAGACCATTGCAATAAGATAATGATAAAGGATCACCAAGAACAACCACACTATCATCATTGCAATGATCAACACTACTCACCATAGCCTTACCTTGTGGCAATCCACATGTAGGTGAAGTAGAAGAAGTTGAGAAGGCAACACGGCCGGAGGTGGAGGGAGAACAATCATCCCCACAAATCTTGGACACACCATATTTATCTTGAAGCTTTGTCCACAACTCATGAGCATCCCGGAACGGCATGAGTTGAAATATAACTACATTCCTCAAAGCATCGAAAAGCACATTAGAAGCTTGAGCATTGAGATAAGAGTTTTTCTCATCCTCTCAAGATAATCTTTGGGGATCCTTTGGAGGACAAAAACCCATATCTACAATTCGCTCTAAATTTGGATCCATGACCCTAAAGAGATTAGGCATGTGAATTACCCAAACATCAAAATTTGTGCCATCGAAACTAAGAGTGTCACAGAATCCTAAACCCCTAGTAGACATCCTTACTCTCTAGGCGGTTAAGCCCTAAAAAGAGAAACCTTGCTCTGATACCAATTGAAAGATCGAGGATGTCGCCTAGAGGGGGTGAATAAGCGCTTTAAAATAATTACGGTTTAGGCTTGAACAAATGCGGAATAAACCTAGCCGTTAATTTGTCAAGCACAAAACCTACAACAACTAGGCTCACCTATGTGCACCAACAACTTATGCTAAGCAAGATAAACAACTAAGTGATAGCAAGATATATGACAAGAAACAATATGGCTATCACAAAGTAAAGTGCATAAGTAAAGGGCTCGGGTAAGAGATAACCGAGGCACGCGGAGATGACGATGTATCCCGAAATTCACACCCTTGCGGATGCTAATCTCCATTTGGAGCGGTGTGGAAGCACAATGCTCCCCAAGAAGCCACTAGGGCCACCGTAATCTCCCCACACCCTCGCACAATGCCAGATGTCGTGATTCCACTACCTTGAGGGTGGTCACCGAACCCGTACAAATGGCAACCCTTGGGGTCGGTCACCGAACCCGTACAAATGGCAACTCTTGGGGTCGGTCACCGAACCCGTACACTTTGGCAACCCTTGCGGACGGTCACCAAAACCCGTCAAATTGCTCGGGGCGATCTCCACAACCTAATTGGAGATCCCGACGCTTGCCCGGAGCTTTACACCACACTGATTGAGCTCTAAACACCACCAACCTCCTAGGGCGCCCAAGAACCCAAGAGGAACAAGCTCAAGGGTACCAACAACCCAATAGTAATAAGCTTCTCAACTTGTAACTTCCACGTATCATCGTGGAGTACTCAAACCTATGCACCAAATGCAATGGCAAGGGCACACGGAGTGCCCAAGTCCTTCTCTCCCAAATCCCACCAAAACAACTAATGCTAGGGATGGAAATGAGAGGAAGAACAAGAAGGAGAACACCAAGAACTTCAAGATCTAGATCCAAGGGGTTCCCCTCACATAGACGAGAAAGTGATTGGTTGAAATGTGGATCTAGATCTCCTCTCTCTTTTCCCCCCAAAACTAGCAACAATCCATGGAGGGATTGAGAGATAGCAAGCTCAAAGAAGGTCAACAATGGGGGGGGGGAGAACACGAGCTCAAAGGATAAGGTTCATTGGGGAAGAATATCCCCTTTTATAGATGGGGAAAAAATCCAGCCATTATGCTCACAACCCGCACAGAGCGGTACTACCGCTCGTCCTCATGGTACTACCTCTAGGGGTAGCGGTACTACCTCAAAGGGTAGCGGTACTACTGCTTGTGAGCTGTACTAAAAAAATACATCCAAGCCTACCACCGCTGGACTTGAGACATGTTTTTGGTCTGGAGCGGAAGTAGCCACAGAAGTAGCCGTGGTAGTACCGCTCCCAAGAGCGGTAGTAAAAAATTACATCCCCTCCAAGCGATAGTACGCTCCCACGAGCGGTAGTACTGCTGCAGCTTTTATAAGGACACCAAAACTAACACAACTTCTGCAAACGGACTCCGAATTCAACGAAACCAAGTTTGTTGGAAAGCTAGCAACAAGGGCTAACACAATCTTCATAGAAATAACAATAAGAAGCAAATTAGAAAAGGCCCATAAGAAAATGGTGAGAACCCTTCCTCAAATAAGACCGGTAAAACCCCCAACACCGAAAACACAATAGAAGAAGCATCTGAACGTTGTTTTCGATGAACTCGAACTTGTCAAGAAGATGACCATAAGCTCCAAATCTCACTAGGAGAAAACCAAACAAGAACCAAGAAAGATGATGCAAGCATGCAATGGTTTGAGCTCTCTACGAATGATACGACCAAGCTACTCACTTGAGAGCCCTCCTTGATAGTACGACAAGCGATCCTATAACCCGGTCTCCAAACTACCACCATGAGACAGCTAAAATAGAGAACCTATCAAGGCCAAAACTTTGCCTTGCACATAGTCCAGTTGGGCTAGATGATGACGATCTTGACTCCCTCAGGTTGGACCACCTTTCTTGATTGCGTTGGCTCGATGAAGACTAGATGTTTGCTCCCCCATACTCTACTATGGGTGAGCCGCTCTTTGGCACATCTTCTCAAGTCCCTTGACACCACAATGACAAGCAAGCTTCAAGGATGATCTCTTCGTGATGCTCCACTTGAACTTGCACACTCCAACCATACCACGGGATCACTTGATCCCTAGGTACATCTTGTACGCTTTGTGTGTTGATCAACTTGATTCACTCTTGACTTAGTCTTGGTCTACTCTTGACTTTGTATTTGGATGATGTCTTGAAGGTAGACATGAATGATCACACACTCTTGTTCTTCAAGACATGCTTGCAATAAGATCAACACTCACATGACCAATCTTTGGATAATTCCTTAATAACACCTTGGTTAACTCATAAACTCCTTGAAACCAACATATGGACTTCAAGAAAAGCCTATGGACAAATCCTTCAAATATAACTCAATGCAACCATTAGTCCATAGAGAATGTCATCAATTACCAAAACCACACATGGGGGCACCGCATGTCCTTTCACCAACCATAGCATTAAGTATCAAGTCCTCTTTACTTCCATAAGCAAATACTTGGGTATGTGTTTCAGTCACTCATTTCACCCATCATAAGCGAATCATGAACGTATTGCAACACGCTATAGTGGGAATCCCTCACACATGCGTGACACGGAGGGAACTATAGGACAACACCAAAATAAAAGATACAACTCAAACCGATCACGATCATCAATCAACCCATAGGACAAAACTGATATAATCAAACATCATAGGATGGACATACATCAGCGGATAATAATATGTTGGGGAATGTAGTAATTTCAAAAAATTTCCTACGCACACGCAAGATCATTGTGATGCATAGCAACGAGAGGGGAGAGTGTGACCACGTACCCTCATAGACCGAAAGCGAAAGCATTAGCACAATGCGGTTGATGTAGTCGTACGTCTTCACGGTCCGACCGATCAAGTACCAAACGCATGGCACCTCCGAGTTCAGCACACGTTCAGCCCGATGACGTCCCTCGAACTGTGATCCAGCCGAGTGCTGAGGGAGAGTTTCGTCAGCACAACGGCATGGTGATGATGATGATGTTCTACCGACGCAGGGCTTCGCCTAAGCACCGCTACGATATTATCGAGCTGGACAATGGTGGAGGGGGCACCGCACACGGCTAAAAGATCAATGATCAATTGTTGTGTCTATGGGGTGCCCCCTTGCCCCCGTATATAAAGGAGCAAGGGGGCGAGAGGCGGCCGGCCAGGAGAGGGGCGCGCCAGGAGGGGTCCTACTCCCACCGGGAGTAGGATTCCCTCCGTTCCTTGTTGGACTAGGAGAAGGGGAAAGAGAAGGAGGAGAAGAAGGAAAGGGGGCGCCCCCTCCTTGTCCAATTCAGACTAGAGGGGGAGGAGGCGCGCGGCCTGCCCTGGCCGCACCTCCTCTTGTCCACTAAGGCCCATGTAGGCCCATTAAACCCCCGGGGGGTTCCGGTAACCCCCCGGTACTCCGATATATATATCCGATAACCCCTGGAACTATTCCGGTGTCCGAATATAGTCGTCCAATATATAAGTCTTCATGTCTCGACCATTTCGAGACTCCTCGTCATGTCCGTGATCACATCCGGGACTCCGAACTACCTTCGGTACATCAAAACATATAAACTCATAATATAACTGTCATCAAAACTTTAAGCGTGCGGACCCTACGGGTGCGAGAACTATGTAGACATGACCGAGACACGTCTCCGGTCAATAACCAATAGCGGAACCTGGATGCTCATATTGGCTCCCACATATTCTACGATGATCTTTATCGGTCAGACCGCATAACAACATACGTTGTTCCCTTTGTCATCGGTATGTTACTTGCCCGAGATTCGATCGTCGGTATCTCAATACCTAGTTCAATCTCGTTACCGGCAAGTCTCTTTACTCGTTCCGTAATACATCATCCCGCAACTAACTCATTAGTTGCAATGCTTGCAAGTCTTAAGTGATGTGCATTACCGAGTGGGCCCAGAGATACCTCTCCGACAATCGGAGTGACAAATCTTAATCTCAAAATACGCCAACCCAGTAAGTACCTTCGGAGACACCTGTAGAGCACCTTTATAATCACCCATTTATGTTGTGACGTTTGGTAGCACACAAAGTGTTCCTCCGGTAAACGGGAGTTGCATAATCTCATAGTCATAGGAACATGTATAAGTCATGAAGAAAGCAATTTCAACATACTAAACGATCGAGTGCTAAGCTAAAGGAATGGGTCAAGTCAATCACATCATTCTCCTAATGATGTGATCCTGTTAATCAAATGACAACTCATGTCAATTGCTAGGAAACATAACCATCTTTGATCAACGAGCTAGTCAAGTAGAGGCATACTAGTGACACTCTGTTTGTCTATGTATTCACACAAGTATTATGTTTCCGGTAAATACAATTCTAGCATGAATAATAAACATTTATCATGATATAAGCAAATAAATAATAACTTTATTATTGCCTCTAGGGCATATTTCCTTCAGTCTCCCACTTGCACTAGAGTCAATACTCTAGATTACACTGTAATGATTCTAACACCCATGGAGTCTTGGTGTTGATCATGTTTTGCTCGTGGAAGAGGCTTAGTCAACGGGTCTGCATCATTCAGATCCGTATGTATCTTGCAAATTTCTATGTCTCCCACCTGGACTAGATCCCAGATGGAATTGAAGCGTCTCTTGATGTGCTTGGTTCTCTTGTGAAATCTGGATTCCTTTGCCAAGGCAATTGCACCAGTATTGTCACAAAAGATTTTCATTGGACCCGATGCACTAGGTATGACACCTAGATCGGATATGAACTCCTTCATCCAGACTCCTTCATTTGTTGCTTCCAAAGCAACTATGTACTCCGCTTCACACGTAGATCCCGCCACGACGCTTTGTTTAGAACTGCACCAACTGAAAGCTCCACCGTTCAATGTAAACACGTATCCGGTTTGCGATTTAGAATCGTCCGGATCAGTGTCAAAGCTTGCATCAATGTAACCATTTACGACTAGCTCTTTGTCACCTCCATAAACGAGAAACATATCCTTAGTCCTTTACAGGTATTTCAGGATGTTCTTGACCGTTGTCCAGTGATCCACTCCTGGATTACTTTGGTACCTCCCTGCTAAACTTATAGCAAGGCACACATCAGGTCTAGTACACAGCATTGCATACATGATAGAGCCTATGGCTGAAGCATAGGGAACATCTATCATCTTCTCTCTATCTTCTGCAGTGGTCGGGCATTGAGTCTTACTCAACTTCACACCTTGTAACACAGGCAAGAACCCTTTCTTTGCTTGATCCATTTTGAACTTCTTCAAAACTTTGTCAAGGTATGTGCTTTGTGAAAGTCCAGTTAAGTGTGTTGATCTATCTCTATAGATCGTGATGCCCAATATATAAGTAGCTTCACCAAGGTCTTTCATTAAAAAACTCTTATTCAAGTATCCCTTTATGCTATCCAGAAATTCTATATCATTTCCAATCAGCAATATGTCATCCACGTATAACATATAAATGCTACAGAGCTCCCACTCACTTTCTTGTAAATACAGGCTTCTCCAAAAGTTTGTATAAAACCGAATGCATTGATCACACTATCAAAATGTTTATTCCAACTCCGAGAGGCTTGCACTAGTCCATAAATGGATCGCTGGAGCTTGCACACTTTGTTAGCTATTTTTGGATCGACAAAACCTTCTGGTTGCATCATATACAACTCTTCTTCCAAAAATCCATTCAGGAATGCAGTTTTTGACATCCATTTGCCAAATTTCATAATCATAAAATGCGGCAATTGCTAACATGATTCGGACAGACTTAAGCATCGCTACGGGTGAGAAAGTCTCATCGTAGTCAATCCCTTGAACTTGTCGAAAACCTTTTGCAACAAGTCGAGCTTTATAGACAGTAACATTACCGTCAGCGTCAGTCTTCTTCTTGAAGATCCATTTATTCTCAATGGCTTGACAATCATCGGGAAGTCAACCAAAGTCCACACTTTGTTCTCATACATGGATCCCATCTCAGATTTCATGGTCTCAAGCCATTTTGCGGAATTTGGGCTCACCATCGCTTCTTCATAGTTCGTAGGTTCGTCATGGTCCAGTAACATAACCACCAGAACAGGATTACCATACCACTCTGGTGCGGATCTTACTCTGGTTGACCTACGAGGTTCAGTAACAACTTGATCTGAAGTTTCATGATCATCATCATTAACTTCCTCACTAATTGGTGTAGGTGTCAGAGGAACCGGTTTCTGTGATGAACCACTTTCCAATATGGGAGCAGGTACAGTTATCTCATCAAGTTCTACTTTCCTCCCACTCACTTCTTTCGAGAGAAATTCCTTCTTTAGAAATATTCCGAATTTAGCAACATAAGTCTTGCCTTCGGATCTATCATAGAAGGTGTACCCAACAGTCTCTTTTGGGTATCCTATGAAGACTCATTTTTCCGATTTGGATTCTAGCTTATCAGGTTGAAGTATTTCACATAAGCATTGCAGCCCCAAACTTTAAGAAACGACAACTTTGGTTTCTTGCCAAACCACAGTTCATAAGGCATCGTCTCAATGGATTTTGATGGTGCCCTATTTAACGTGAATGCAGCCGTCTCTATAGCATAACCCCAAAATGATAGCGGTAAATTGGTAAGAGACATCATAGATCGCACCATATCTAGTAAAGTATGATTACGACGTTCGGACACACCATTACACTATGGTGTTCTGGGTGGCGTGAGTTGCGAAACTATTCCGCATTGTTTCAAATGAAGACAAAACTCGGAACTCAAATATTCTCCTCCACGATCAGATCGTAGAAACTTTATTTTCTTGTTACGATGATTTTCAACTTCACTCTGAAATTCTTTGAACTTTTCAAATGTTTTAGACTTATGTTTCATTAAATAAATATCTGCTGAAATCATCTGTGAAGGTTAGAAAATAACGATACCCGCCGCGAGCCTCAATATTCATCGGACCAGATACATCTGTATGTATGATTTTCAACAAATCTGTTGCTCGCTCCATAGTTCCGGAGAACGGTGTTTTAGTCATCTTGCCCATGAGGCACGGTTCACAAGTACCAAGTGATTCATAATCAAGTGGTTCCAAAAGTCCATCAGTATGGAGTTTCTTCATGCACTTTACACCGATATGACCTAAACGGCAGTGCCACAAATAAGTTGCACTATCATTATCAACTCTGCATCTTGTGGCTTCAATATTATGAATATGTGTATCACTACTATCGAGATTCAACAAAAATAGACCACTCTTCAAGGGTGTATGACCATAAAATATATTACTCATATAAATAGAACAACCATTATTCTCTGATTTAAATGAATAACCGTCTCGCATCAAACAAGATCCGGATATAATGTTCATGCTCAACGCTGGCACCAAATAACAATTATTTAGGTCTAAAACTAATCTTGATGGTAGATGTAGAGGTAGCGTGCCGACCGCGATCACATCGACTTTGGAACCATTTCCCACGCGCATCGTCACCTCGTCCTTAGCCAATCTTCACTTAATCCGTATTCCCTGTTTCGAGTTGCAAATATTAGCAACAGAACCAGTATCAAATACCCAGGTGCTACTGCGAGCATTAGTAAGGTACACACCAATAACATGTATATCACATATACCTTTGTTCACTTTGCCATCCTTCTTATCCGCCAAATACTTGGGCCAGTTCCGCTTCCAGTGACCAGTCTTCTTGCAGTAGAAGCACTCAGTCTCAGGCTTAGGTCCAGACTTGGGTTTCTTCTCTTGAGCAGCAACTTGTTTGCTGTTCTTTTTGAAGTTCCCCTTCTTCTTCCCTTTGCCCTTTTTCTTGAAACTGGTGGTCTTATTGACCATCAACACTTGATGCTACTTCTTGATTTCTACCTCCGCAACCTTTAGCATTGCGAAGAGCTCGGGAATCGTCTTATCCATCCCTTGCATGTTATAGTTCATCACGAAGCTCTTGTAGCTTGGTGGCAGTGATTGAAGAATTCTGTCAATGACGCTAACATCCGGAAGATTAATTCCCAGTTGAATCAAGTGATTGTTATACCCAGACATTTTGAGTATACGCTCACTGACAGAACTATTCTCCTCCATCTTGCAGCTGTAGAACTTATTGGAGACTTCATATCTCTCAATCCGGGCATTTTCTTGAAATATTAACTTCAACTCCTGGAACATCTCATATGCTCCATGACGTTCAAAACGTCGTTGAAGTCCCGGTTCTAAGCCGTAAAGCATGGCACACTGAACTATCGAGTAGTCATCAGCTTTGCTCTGCCAGACGTTCATAACATCTGGTGTTGCTCCTGCAACAGGTCTGCACCTAGCGGTGCTTCCAGGACGTAATTCTTATGTGCAGCAATGAGGATAATCCTCAAGTTACGGACCCAGTCCGTGTAATTGCTACCATCATATTTCAACTTTGCTTTCTCAAGGAACGCATTAAAATTCAACGGAACAACAGCACGGGCCATCTATCTACAATCAACATAGACAAGCAAAATACTATTAGGTACTAAGTTCATGCTAAAAATTTCATGACAAATTTAAGTTCAATTAATCATATTACTTAAGAACTCCCACTTAGATAGACATCTCTCTAATCCTCTAAGTGATCACGTGATCCTAATCAACTAAACCATGTCCGATCATCACGTGAGATGGAGTAGTTTCAATGGTGAAAAGCACTATGTTGATCATATCTACTATATGATTCACGCTCGACCTTTCGGTCTCCATGTTCTGAGGCCATATCAGTTATATTCTAGGCTCGTCAAGTTTAACCTGAGTATTCCGCGTGTGCAACTGTTTTGCACCTGTTGTATTTGAACGTAGAGCCTATCACACCCGATCATCACATGGTGTCTCAGCATGAAGAACTTTCACAATGGTGCATACTCAGGGAGAACACTTATACCTTGATAATTTAGTGAGAGATCATCTTATAATGCTACCGTTAATCAAAGCAAGATGTAACATCCCAAATTTTCAATTTGGAATGTTATACATTAGGTCATCATGCATATCATATTTTTCTCGCATTTTCCGATCCTAGAAAATTTCACGCAACTCAAGGACCCTCGGAGAGAGTTGGAAGTTTCATTAATTTCATATTTGGGATTTCTCAAATTTTGAAAATAAGATCATTGGATTTATTTAATTATCTTCATAAAGTTTTTCCTATACAAAATTTTGGAGAGGGAATAATATGACTTTCCCAACCTTTAGGAAAAATGAAGATTTTATAAATAAATCAAATTTGGCTTTTCAAAGATTTATTTGTTTTAGGTAAAATGAGCATTTTAAAAAATATGCATATATGCCCGCTTTTAAAGTTCATTTTGTTCACTCATTTTTAGGAGTCGGGAAAATTATTTTATTAAAATCGGAGTTCGTTTGGTATTTTTTTAATTCGTTTGGATTAATTTTAAAAAAACGCGCGCCCCCGGGCCGAGGCCCAGCCGGCCCAGCCGCCCGACCCCCTCCTCTCCTCTCAAGACGCCGCCTGTGAGTCCCCGCCGCCGCCTCCTCCCGACTCGGCTCGGCCACGCCGCCCGCCTGCCCCCCCCCCAAGGCGCCACACCCCCCTCCTATTTCAGCGCGCCACCCCCCCCCCTCTCCTCATCCCGCCTCACCGCCCTCACCCGAGCCCGCCGCCGCCCGAGCCGCCCGACCGAGCCCCGCCGTCGCCCTAAGGCAGCTGGAGCCCCTCGCCGCCCTCGCCGCCACCACCGCCCTCGCCGCCCCTCGCCCGAGCCCGGAGCCGGAGCCCTCACCGAGCAGCCGAGAGGTATCCGCCGCCCCCCGATCCGGTTTTTTTTCAAAAGACCGATCCGGTTTATTTTTGTGATGTTCGGTTTTTTAAAAAAAAACCCTAGATGGTTTTATTTTTTCGGTTTTCTTAATTAACGAACGTTCACCGAACCGTTCGTTTCAATGAATGTGTTCGTTGGATTAGTTCTGTTAACGAACGTCCGTTATTTAAACCATTCGTCGTTTTCTTTTAATCGGATTTAATCCGTTATTTTTCAGATTCGATTTCCGATCCGATTTTCAAATCTGTTTTATTTCTTGCTCGTTTATCGGAATCAGGTGATTCAAGCGCTGAGTTTCAGAACGAAACCGCCGTTCCGACTAACCTACTTACACAGAGTTTTGCTACTGTAAAATTTTGACCTAGTTTCAGATTGCTAAACCGAGTCGTTCTCTCTCGAGTTCCGACTTTCGATGTTTTATTTGACTCGATTCTTTTTGCAACCAGGGTTCTTAAGTTGAACTCTCTGGTTAGATCTTTTATTCGAGATTTCCCCGTGCATTAGATGAGTACTTATTGTATGCTTGTTGTTTGTCTGCGTTAGATCACCGGTCGCGCCGCTTGTTACTTCGAATCTCTAGGTCTCGCGGATCATCAGCAAGGCAAGTAACACTTGATCATACCTTTTCTACTACCCAGTTTTGTTGCATTAGATCAAACCCTCAAACACTTGCATGTTTAGGATCAAATTAAATTGTGGGTTTGGGAAGTAGATTGAGGTAGTACCTATTACCTGTTTTACTTATGAAACCTTGGGAGTTACTTCTACGTTTGCTTGTTTATGCCATGCTATGCTAAGTAGACGTGGATTGGGTGAGTGAATATCCATGACAGATGTGAGATTGTTAATTAATGGTTTATCTAAGGTGGCAACCTAAACACACATCTGGGTGGATTGAGGCACCTGGTTTCTATCAGGACTTGCCTGTATTTCTTCGGACCGCCACCCAGGCTCTAAGGGATCATAAGATTATTCAAACTGGAAACTTCCGTGTGCAGCCACAAGCCAATTATGGGCTCGCATAGTTGACTAAGTCGTGCGAACTCTTACGGGTAGGCTAGCTGATGTAGGGGATGTAGGTTGGTACGGTCTACCCACATGTAAGGTGCTAGCGCTTCGAAAGACTATGTCTCGGTCATCCGCTTCTCAAACACCATGTAGTCACGAGAACCAAGCGGAGGCGATCGAGTCTTGTGGGGAAAAGTGCAAACCTCTGCAGAGTGTATAAACTAATCATGATTAGCCGTGTCCCCGGTTATGGACGTTTTGAGTATCCGGTAATTGAATATCATGTGAATCTCAACATGTTACTTCTAATAAAAGTTATTGGGATTTTGATGTGTACCTTTTTAATTGGGATTGAGGATGCTGTCAACCATTCTCAATGTTTAACAACCACCATGATAGTTAAATAAAGTTATTCCTTTGATGTAGGGAAAAATCAGCTTTATGCAAATGTAACCGTAGAGCCTTACCACCGGCCATATATGCATGTAGTATAGGCTTATTTCCTTCATTGCTCCTTATGTGTTACATTGCCAGCATATTCCATGTGCTGACCCGTTTTCGGGCTGCAACTTTCACGTTGCAGACTTTTTAGACGACGAGTAAGGTGTTAGGTCGTGGTTCTATACTCAGTGATGCCGATGGAGTTGATGGACTCACTTATCTTCCAAGCCTTCCGCTGTTATTATTAGATGGCCTTAAGCCATATTATTGTAATAAGTTCCCTTGTGGACAACGATGTAATAAGTGTGTGATTGCTACTCGCTATAAATCCTTGAAGTCTTGTGTGGTGTCAGATTCTCGATCCGGGGATGACACTGAGCACGAGACTTGATCCATTCGGGTCTGGTCGCTACAGAGAATGGTATCAGAGCACACGCTGACTGTAGGACACGACCACTAAGTTAAAGCCATAGATCACTACTCTCTTCCCATTTTCTAACTCCTCATCTTTTCTACTCTCTTTAGGATGACGGACGCGAAGATCAAGTACACCCAACCGGATGAAGGCACACCTTTTGGATTTCACTTGAAGGAAGTTACCAAGTACCTGAACATTGGACTACCAAGCTTCACCGGGACTTTCAACGCCACTCTGCTCAAGAGGAGCGCCGGAAGATTCACGCTCACGCTCCAGAAGGACATTCGCCCCAATCACCAAGCCTATAGATAGTGTTTTCAGTGCACCAACTTGGAGTCTGGGAAAGAGCATGGCAGCTCACATCACCATGGGACGCATTGGAGAAGTTTATCAAGAAGACCTCAAGGACACCATCTATCAGATTTGCGGACGCCGAGATGACAAGCGGGGCGTCGTCGGACCAAGAAGGATAGATCCATTGCAGCTTTCATCCAGAGTTAAATCAGCACATTCGACGCCAGAGAACCAAATGTGCAACGACATGTTGGAGTTGCGAAGACAAAGGAAGGATCATCGAACCGGAAGACTAACTAAAGACTACACGCAAGGACTACATGGACGAGATCGTAGCTCGGCAAGACACAATAACGATCTTAAGTACGAGATCAAGAACTCAAGAAGAAGTTGGCGCCAGAATGAAGACCAAGATGTCGAATACCCAAGCGATTACATCAACATCGACAACACCGATTCGGATCCAAGTGAACCCGACTTTGAAGACGAAGCTGGAGCAGACATCATGGAGTCTTCCACCGGTTCAAATTAGTAGAAGTCCCCCACATATTAGTAGTATTCCCTCCATGTAAACATTATAGTACACGCACCTTTTGCGATAGTTAGATCGTTGTAAGCCCTTGTTTGATTGAATGAAGTGATTTTGTGTGCATTTGCTCATGTGCATTTGGGTAGTGATTCCCTTAGACCTTATTCTATTCTACATTTCTCTTCTTTTCTAAACCCATCAGATGCCTCCGAGACGCGACCCCGGATTCGTTTTCCCGCCAGAGATCACCCAATTGATCCAGTAGCAGAATACCCTGATTCAAACATTGGTGCAGAACCAGGGCAACAACAACAACAACAACCCACCGCCACCACCACCACCTGCAGATCACCTGACTCGTTTCCTTAGACTGAATCCGCCGGTGTATTCCAGTAGCACCGAGCCGATTGTGGCAGATGACTGGCTCCGTAAGATAGGAAGGGAGTTGACCACTGCAGGATGCACAGATGGTGAAAGAGTGAAGTTTGCAGCACATCAGCTTGAAGGACCCGCAGCAGCATGGTGGGAGAATTTTACAGCCACTTATCCGTGAGACACCGCCACATGGGACCAGTTTGACAAGCTTTCAGACCGCCCATGTTTCAGCAGGAGCCATGGCCATGAAGAAGCGTGAGTTTCGCAACTTACGCCAAGGAGGAAGGACTGTTGGCGATCGTGGATGACTTTAGCAAATTAGCACGTTATGCCCCGGATGACGTTACTACGGATGCAGCTAAACAGAGAAGTTTCTAGAAGGACTGAATGATGAGTTCAGATGCCGTTGATGGTGGCAAGTTTCAACAACTACCAGGAGTTAGTAGACCGAGCTCTCATGATTGAAGGAAAGCAGCAGAAAATTGAGAACTGCATAGCGGAAGTATGGACAAGGGAAGTATAACTCGATCCCAGCAGAAGCCTCGTTATACCCCTAAACCAGGAATTCAGTTTCAGATACCCATGGAGGAGGAAATTCGCACAACCATAATGGCACCAAGAATGGGAACGGAATGGAGGAAGCAATGGACAGAACCGCACCAACCCGTCAACACCATCCAAGGTAGACCTGAGTCACATTACTTGCTTTAAGTGCCGCAAGATCGGGCACTATGCCAATGACTGTCCCGAAGGCGAATGGAAATGGCAATGGAAGCTCGAAAGAAGCCAAACCCTTTCAACAGGGACAGAGGTTGAAGATCAGCCCGATGCAAGAATCGGTAAGTTTTTGGTTAAGTCATTTATCGCAGTTGTTCTTTTCGACATCGTGCATCGCATTCATACATATCAAGGGGATTTGTGGATAAGTACAAATTACCGACCCAAGCCCTTAGGTCACCCATGCTAGTAACCTCACCCGGAGCAGAATACATGGCTAGTAAATGGTGTGATCGACTGCCACTAAGGATTGGACACTCTGTTTTCCCCTTAGACCTAATAGTTCTGGAATCCCAAGGATTGGATGTGATATTAGGAATGGATTGGCTATCAAAGTATGGAGGAAACATAGATTGTACCACAAGGTCAATTTTGCTCACCACACCAGAAGGAAGAAGGATTAAGTATGTATCACGGCACGAGCCGAGGAGAGCACAAGTTAATTGCTTATCGAGTGGTACAGGAAGAAGTACCGAGGTGAAGGATTATCTGATGTATTTCCTAAGAATTGCCGGGAATGCCACGGATAGAGACATTGAGTTTTTGATCGAGCTGTTGCGTGAACAGGCCCGATATCGGGTTTACCGTCAGATGCCCGCAAAGGATTTGGCGGAAATCAAGAAACCGATTAAGGAACTATTGGATAAAGGTTTTATTCGCCCAAGTTCATCACCTTGGGGATCACCCGTATTGTTAGTGGAGAAGAAGGATGGATCTTTGAGAATGGTTGTTGATTATCGTGGATTGAATGAAGTAACAATCAAGAACAAGTACCCACTACCTATGATAAATGATCTGTTTGATCGCTTGCAAGGAGCCAAAGTGTTTTCCAAGATCGACTTGCGATCAGGGTACCATCAGTTGAAGATTCGGGAGCAAGACATACCCAAGACCGCATTTACCACGAGATATGGACTGTACGAGTATACCGTTATGTCATTTGGACTGACTAACGCGCCATCTTATTTCATGAACCTGATGAACAAAGTGTTTATGGAGTTTTTGGATAACTTCGTCGTGGTGTTCATTGATGACATTTTGATTTTCTCGAAGGATGAAGAGGAACACAAAGAACATTTGCGATTGGTTTTGGAGAAACTGAGGGAACACCAGTTGTATGCCAAGTTCAGCAAATGTGAGTTTTGGCTAAAGGAAGTTGGATTTCTCGGACATGTTATATCCGGAGAAGGGATAGCAGTTGACCCCACAAAGGTTGAAACTGTAACCAAATGGGGAGCACCAACGACAGTTGGAGAGATTCGGAGTTTCCTTGGACTCGCAGGATACTACCGAAGATTCATTGAGAATTTCTCAAGAATTGCAAAGCCTATGACAGAATTGTTGAAGAAGGAAAACAAATTCATATGGATGAGGACTGTGAGGCAAGTTTTCAGGAGTTGAAGAAAAGATTGGTTACCTCACCAGTTTTGATATTGCGGATCGGACTAAGGATTATGAGGTGTATTGTGACGCTTCACGTCGAGGACTTGGAGCCGTACTTATGTAGGAAGGAAGAGTTGTTTCGTATGCTTCACGACAACTTAAGCCCCATGAGTTGAATTATGCCACTCATGATTTGGAGTTAGCAGCCGTTGTGCACGCCTTAAAGACATGGAGACATTTTCTCATTGGAAATAATTGTGAAGTATACACGGATCACAAGAGTTTGAAGTACATCTTCACACGTAAGAATTGAATCTCGCACAAAGGAGATGGTTAGAACTTATCAAGGATTATGATATGAGATTGCATTATCACCCGGAAAGGCTAATGTCGTGGCGGCGACGATTGAGCCGTAAGAGCCACGTCAATACCCTAATGATGGGAGGAATACCCAATGAGTTAGCCGAGGACCTTCGAGAGCTATGTTTGGAAATAGTTCCGAGAGGCTATGTAGCAGCAATGGAGATTCAGTCGACACTGATGGACAAAATCAGAGAAGCCCAAAAGGCAGATAAGGAAGTTGCCTCTATAAAGGAGAAAATGAGCAAAGGAAAAGCTAAAGGTTTTCGTGAGGATGAGCACGATACCCTATGGTTTGAAGACCGTGTTTATGTGCCCAATGACCCAGAGATCAGGAAGTTGATTTTGCAAGAAGCCCATGATTCACCCTATTCGATTCACCTAGGAAATACCAAGATGTATTTGGATTTGAAGAATATTTTCTGGTGGACCGGAATGAAGAAGGATATTGCGGAGTATGTAGCAATTTGCGACGTATGTCAGAAAGTAAAGGCAGAGCATCAGAAGCCAGCAGGATTGTTACAACCGTTGCCGATACCCGAATGGAAGTGGGATAAACTAGGCATGGATTTCATCACAGGTTTGCCAAAGACTCGTTCAGGATATGACTCGATTTGGGTCATAGTCGATCGTTTGACAAAGGTAGCTCATTTCATTCCAGTCAAGACTACCTATAGCAGTGCTAAGTTGGCAAAGATATACATGACCAGAATTGTGTGTTTACACGGAGTTCCGAGGAGCATCGTATCGGATAGAGGAACCCAGTTTACCTCGAAATTTTGGAACCAGTTGCACGAAACATTGGGAACCAGACTGGAATTCAGTACAGCTTTCCACCCACAGACCGATGGACAGACCGAGAGAGTCAATCAGATTTTGGAGGACATGCTGAGAGCTTGTGCACTAGATTATGGATCTAGTTGGGATGATAATTTGCCGTATGCAGAATTTTCCTACAACAACAGCTACCAAACCAGCTTAAAGATGGCACCTTCGAGGCTGTATGGAAGAAGGTGCAGGACACCGTTGTCATGGGACTAAACCGAGATCGCCGCTTGTTTGGACCAGATTTGATTAAGGAGTCTGAATGAAGGTTGTTGATTCGAGACAGGCTCAAGGTAGCCCAGTCCGCATGTAAGAGCTATGCCGATTCAAAGTGCAAAGCGATTGAGTATGAGGTTGGAGACAGAGTATATCTTAGAGTATCCCCGCTTGAGGAGTTAAGCGTTTTGGAGTGAAAGGAAAGTTAGCACCCGCTTGTTGGACCATATAAGATTTTGCAACGCATGGGAGAAGTTATGATAAGTTGGAATTGCGGAAGGACTGTCAGGAGTTCATGATGTATTCCATGTTTCTCGATTGAAGAAATGTCACCCGAGATAGCAGAGGTACCGTTAAGAGACACAGTTCCACCGAAGCAATTCAGTTGAAGGATGACTTAACATATGAGGAAAAACCGTTAAGATTCTCGATTATGCCAAAGAGTTACCCGCAGCAAAGTTATCAAGTTTTGCAAAGTTCAGTGGAGCCACCACACCGAGGATGAAGCCACCAGGAAAGAGAGGAAGTTTTGCTTAAGGACCACCTCACCTATTTTCTAGTTAACCCGAATCTCGAGGGCTAGATTCATCTTAAGGGGGTAGGTTTGTAACATCCCAAATTTTCAATTTGGAATGTTATACATTAGGTCATCATGCATATCATATTTTTCTCGCATTTTCCTATCCTAGAAAATTTCACGCAACTCAAGGACCCTCGGAGAGAGTTGGAAGTTTCATTAATTTCATATTTGGGATTTCTCAAATTTTGAAAATAAGATCATTGGATTTATTTAATTATCTTCATAAAGTTTTTCCTATACAAAATTTTGGAGAGGGAATAATATGACTTTCCCAACCTTTAGGAAAATGAAGATTTTATAAATAAATAAAATTTGGCTTTTGAAAGATTTATTTGTTTTAGGTAAAATGAGCATTTTAAAAAATATGCATATTTGCCCGCTTTTAAAGTTCATTTTGTTCGACTCATTTTAGGAGTCGGGAAAATTATTTTATTAAAATCGGAGTTCGTTTGGTATTTTTTTAATTGCTTGGATTAGTTTTAAAAAACGCTAGCCCCGGGCAGAGGCCAGCCGCCCAGCCGCCTGCCCCTCCCTCCTCCCTCCCCTCGCGCCGCGCCGCCCACAGAGAGTCCCCCGCCGCCTCCTCCCGACTCGGCTCGGCCACGCCGCCACCGTGCCCCCCTCCCCAAGGCGCCGACACCCCCTCCTATTTAAGCCACCCCCCCCCCTCATCCCGCCGCCGCCCTCACCCGAGCCCGCCCGCCCGAGCGCCCGACCGAGCCCCGCTGTCGCCCCTAACGCCGAGCCCCTCGCCGCCCTCGCCCACCACCGCCCCTCGCCGCCCCTCGCCCGACCCGAGGCCGGAGCCCACGGCGAGCCGCCGAGGTAGCCGCCGCCCCCCCGCCCGATCCGGTTTTTTTTCAAAAGACCGATCCGGTTTATTTTGTGATGTTCGGTTTTTTAAAATAAAAAAAACCCTAGATGGTTTTATTTTTTTTGGTTTTCTTAATTAACGAACGTTCACCGAACCGTTCATTTCAATGAATGTGTTCGTTGGATTAGTTCTGTTAACGAACGTCCGTTATTTAAACCATTCGTCATTTTCTTTTAATCGGATTTAATCCGTTATTTTTCAGATTCGATTTCCGATCCGATTTTCAAATCTGTTTTATTTCTTGCTCGTTTATCGGAATCAGGTGATTCAAGCGCCTGGAGTTTCGTAACGAAACCGCCGTTCCGACTAACCTACTTACACAGAGTTTTGCTACTGTAAAATTTTGACCTAGTTTCAGATTGCTAAACCGAGTCGTTCTCTCTCGAGTTCCGACTTTCGATGTTTTATTTGACTCGATTCTTTTTGCAACCAGGGTTCTTAAGTTGAACTCTCTGGTTAGATCTTTTATTCGACATTTCCCCGTGCATTAGATGAGTACTTATTGTATGCTTGTTGTTTGTCTGCGTTAGATCACCCGGAGTGCGCCGCTTGTTACTTCGAATCTCTAGGTCTCATGGATCATCGCAAGGCAAGTAACACTTGATCATACCTTTTCTACTACCCAGTTTTATTGCATTAGATCAAACCCTCAAACACTTGCATGTTTAGGATCAAATTAAATTGTGGGTTTGGGAAGTAGATTGAGGTAGTACCTATTACCTGATTTACTTATGAAACCTTGGGAGTTACTTCTACGTTTGCTTGTTTATGCCATGCTATGCTAAGTAGACGTGGATTGGGTGAGTGAATATCCATGACAGATGTGAGATTGTTAATTAATGGTTTATCTAAGGTGGCAACCTAAACACACATCTGGGTGGATTGAGGCACCTGGTTTCTATCAGACTTGCTGTATTTCTTCGGACCGCCACCCG
Source organism: Aegilops longissima (assembly GCA_021605205.1). NCBI lineage: Eukaryota > Viridiplantae > Streptophyta > Magnoliopsida > Poales > Poaceae > Aegilops > Aegilops longissima. The sequence continues at coordinate 146,975,249 of CM038682.1, read as the reverse complement.
TGCTCTAAGGGATCATAAGATTATTCAAACTGAAACTTCCGTGTGCAGCCACAAGCCAATTATGGGCTCGCATAGTTGACTAAGTCGTGCGAACTCTTACGGGTAGGCTAGCTGATGTAGGGGATGTAGGTTGGTACGGTCTACCCACATGTAAGGTGCTAGCGCTTCGAAAGTCTATGTCTCGGTCATCCGCTTCTCAAACACCATGTAGTCACGAGAACCAAGCGGAGGCGATCGAGTCTTGTGGGGCAAAGTGCATAAACCTCTGCAGAGTGTATAAACTAATCATGATTAGCCGTGTCCCCGGTTATGGACGTTTTGAGTATCCGTAATTGAATATCATGTGAATCTCAACATGTTACTTCTAATAAAAGTTATTGGGATTTTGATGAGTACCTTTTAATTGGGATTGAGGATCTGTCAACCATTCTCAATGTTTAACAACCACCATGATAGTTAAATAAAGTTATTCCTTTGATGTAGGGAAAATCAGCTTTATGCAAATGTAACCGTGAGAGCCTTACCACCGCCATATATGCATGTAGTATAGGCTTATTTCCTTCATTGCTCCTTATGTGTTACATTGCCAAGCATATTCCATGTGCTGACCCGTTGGCTGCAACTTTCACGTTGCAGACTTTTCGAACGACAGTAAGGTGTTAGGTCGTGGTTCTATACTCGTGATGCCGATGGAGTTGATGGACTCACTTATCTTCCAAGCCTTCGCTGTTATTATTAGATGGCCTTAAGCCATATTATTGTAATAAGTTCCCTTGTGGACAACGATGTAATAAGTGTGTGATTGCTACTCTGCTATAAATCCTTCAAATCTTGTGTGGTGTCGGATTATCGATCCAGGGATGACACTGAGCACAGAGACTTGATCCATTCGGGTCTGGTCGCTACACAAGATAAGATGCATAAAAGATAAACATCACATGCAATCAATATAAGTGATATGATATGGCCATCATCATCTTGTGCTTGTGATCTCCATCTCTGATGCACCGTCATGATCACGATCGTCACCGGCGCGACACCTTGATCTGCATCGTAGCATCGTTGTCGTCTCGCCAATCTTATGCTTCTACGACTATCGCTACCGCTTAGTGATAAAGTAAAGCATTACAGGGCGATTGCATTGCATACAATAAAGCGACAACCATATGGATCCTGCCAGTGGCCGATAACTCGGTTACAAAACATGATCATCTCATACAATAAAATTTAGCATACTGCCTTGACCATATCACATCGCAACATGCCCTGCAAAAACAAGTTAGACGTCCTCTACTTTGTTGTTGCAAATTTTACGTGGCTGCTACGAGCTTAACAAGAACCGTTCTTACCTACGCATCAAAATCACAACGATAGTTTGTCAAGTTGGTGCTATTTTAACCTTCTCAAGGACCGGGCGTAGCCACACTCGGTTCAACTAAAGTTGGAGAAACTGACACCCGCCAGCCACCTGTGTGCAAAGCATGTCGGTAGAAACAGTCTCGCGTAAGCTTACGCGTAATGTCGGTCCGGGCCGCTTCATCCAACAATACCGCCAAACCAAAGTATGACATGTTGGTAAGCAGTATGACTTATATCGCCCACAACTAGCTTGTGTTCTACTCGTGCATATGACATCTACGCATAAAACCTGGCTCAGATGCCACTGTTGGGGAAGGTAGTAATTTCAAAAAAAATCCTACGCACACGCAAGATCATGGTGATGCATAGCAACGAGATGGGAGAGTGTGTGACGTACCCTCGTAGACCAAAAGCGGAAGCGTTAGCACAACGCGGTTGATGTAGTCGTACGTCTTCACGATCCGACCGATCAAGTACCGAACGCACGGCACCTCCGAGTTCAGCACACGTTCAGCCCGATGACGTCCCTCGAACTCCGATCCAGTCGAGTGTTGAGGGAGAGTTTCATCAGCACGACGGTGTGGTGACGATGATGATGCTCTACCGACCCAGGGCTTCGCCTAAGCACCGCTACAATATTATCGAGGTGGACTATGGTGGAGGGGGGCACCGCACACGGCTAAAACATCAATGATCAATTGTTGTATCTATGGGGTGCCCCCCTGCCCCCGTATATAAAGGAGCAAGGGGGAGAGGCAGCCGGCCAGGAGAGGCGCGCGCCAAGAGGAGTCCTACTCCCACCGGGAGTAGGACTCCCTCCCTTCCTTGTTGGAATAGGAGAAGGGGGAAAGAGGAGGAGGAGAAGAAGGAAAGGGCCCCTCCTCCTTGTCCAATTCGGACTAGAGGGGGAGGGGGAGCGCGGCCTGCCCTGGCCGCCCCTCCTCTTCTCCACTAAGGCCCATGTAGGCCCATTAAACCCCCGAGGGGGTTCCGGTAACCCCTCGGTACTCCGGTATATATCCGATAACCCGCGGAACCATTCCGGTGTCTGAATATAGTCGTCTAATATATCAATCTTCATGTCTCGACCATTTCGAGACTCCTCGTCATGTTCGTGATCACATCCGGGACTCCGAACTACCTTCGGTACATCAAAACATATAAACTCATAATATAACTGTCATCGAAACTTTAAGCGTGCGGACCCTACGTGTTCGAGAACTATGTAGACATGACCGAGACACGTCTCTGGTCAATAACCAATAGCGGAACCTGGATGCTCATATTGGCTACCACATATTCTACGAAGATCTTTATCGGTCAGACCGCATAACAACATACGTTGTTCCCTTTGTCATCGGTATGTTACTTGCCCGAGATTCTATCATCGGTATCTCAATATCTCGTTACTGGCAAGTCTCTTTACTCGTTCCGTAATACATCATCCCGCAACTAACTCATTAGTTGCAATGCTTGCAAGGCTTAAGTGATGTGCATTACCGAGTGGGCCCAGAGATACCTCTCCGACAATCGGAGTGACAAATCCTAATCTCGAAATACGCCAACCCAACAAGTACCTTCGAGACACCAGAGAACACCTTTATAATCACCCGATTCATGCTAGACGTGTGGTAGCACATGATATGTCTCCAACGTAGCTATAATTTATGAAGCATTCATGCTATTTTATTATCTGTTTTGAATTATTACGGGCTTTATTATACACTTTTATATGACTTTTGGGACTAACCTATTAACCGGAGGCCCAGCCCATATTGCTGTTTTATTGCCTGTTTCAGTATTTCGAGGAAAAGGAATATCAAACGGAGTCCAAACGGAATGAAACCTTCGGCAGCGTTATTTTTGGGAAGAATATAATCCTGGAGACTTGGAGTTCACGTCAGAAGATCCTCGAGGAGGCCAGGAGATAGGGGCACGCCCCTGTCTCGTGGGCCCCTCGAGCACCTCCCGACTGACTTCTTTCGCCTATATAAGCCTACGTACCCTAAAAACATCGACTATCAAGATAGATCGGGAGTTCCGCCGCTGCAAGCCTCTATAGCCACCAAAAACCTCTCGGGAGTCCGTTCCGGCACCCTGCCGGAGGGGGAACCCATCACCGGTGGCCATCTTAATCATCCCGGCGCTCTCCATGACGAGGAGGGAGTAGTTCACCCTCGGGGCTGAGGGTATGTACCAGTAGCTATGTTTTTTATCTCTCTCTGTCGTGTTCTCTCTATGGCACGATCTTGATGTATCGTAAGCTTTGTTCTTATAGTTGGATCTTACGATGTTTCTCCCCCTCTACTCTCTTGTGGTGAATTGAGTTTCCTTCTTGAGGTTATCTTACCGGATTGAGTCTTTATTTGAGAACACTTGATGTATGTCTTGCCGTGTTTATCTGTGGTGACAATGGGATATCACGTGCCACTTGATGTATGTTTTGGTGACCAACTTGCGTGTTCCGCCCATGACCTATGCATAGGGGTTGGCACCCGTTTTCTTGACTCTCCGGTAGAAACTTTGGGGCACTCTTTGAAGTACTTTGTGTTGGTTGGATGAATCTGAGATTGTGTGATGCATATCGTATAATCATGCCCACGGATACTTGAGGTGACAATGGAGTATCTAGGTGACATTAGGGTTTTGGTTGATTTGTGTCTTAAGGTGTTATTCTAGTATGAACTCTTGAATAGATTGATCCGAAAGAATAACTTTGAGGTGGTTTCGTACCCTACCATAATCTCTTCGTTTGTTCTCCGCTATTAGTGGCTTTGGAGTAACTCTTTGTTGCATGTTGAGGGATTGTTATATGATCTATCTATGTTATTATTGTTGAGAGAACTTGCACTAGTGAAAGTATGAACCCTAGGCCTTGTTTCCTAGCATTGCAATACCGTTTACGCTCACTTTTACCACTTGTTATCTTGCTGTTTTTATATTTTTCAGATTACAAAAACCTATATCTACTATCCATATTGCACTTGTATCACCATCTCTTCGCCGAACTAGAGCACCTATACAATTTACCATTGTATTGGGTGCGTTGGGGACACAAGAGACTCTTTGTTATTTGGTTGCAGGGTTGCTTGAGAGAGACCATCTTCATCCTACGCCTCCCATGGATTGATAAACCTTAGGTCATCCACTTGAGGGAAATTTGCTACTGTCCTACAAACCTCTGCACTTGGAGGCCCAACAACGTCTACAAGAAGAAGGTTGAGTAGTAGAAATCAAGCAGTTTCTGGCGCCGTTGCCGGGGAGGTGAGTGCTTGAAGGTATATCTTTAGATCTTGCAATCGAATCTTTTTGTTTCTTGTTTTATCACTAGTTTAGTTTATAAAGAAAACCACAAAAAAATGGAGTTAAGTTTGTCTCATACGCTTCGTCTTTTTAATATCTTTCGTGAGTTTGATGGAAAGGAAAATTGTGCTCAAGTGCTAGAAGAAGACTGCATTAAAATGCTTGGTACTGAATCTTTGAATGATGATCATGATTGCAATGTTGTTAGTATGAACTCCTTGAATATCCATAGTACTAATGATGATTGCTCTAGTCTTGATGAAAATATCTCTTATGAGAATGTCAACTTTTGTGGAGTGCATGTTTGCATAAACACACCAAATAGAGAAGATATATATTGCAAGAGGCATAAGCATTTAGAAACTCAATGGTTGCAAGAAAGGCTAAATGTGAGTGCTGAAAATTTAAATTTCCTTTGTCGTACTTGTGAACTCTGCAATGAACGTCATTTACATCTCCTATGTAAATTGTTTCATGATCGAATCGTGTCCAAAAATTGTGATGATTGATCTCCCTTGCACATTATAATGAACTTAGTTTGCTTTTGGGTTATGAAGATCTGAAACGTTTAACTAAGCCTATTCCAAAATTTATTCTTGAGCATTTCCTTGATATTGATCTACAAAAGATTTATATGTTTTGTGCGGAGAATTGCCTTGAAAATCCTTATATTGCCAATTACCTAAAGAAAAGAAAGCAAATATAATACGATGAGAATACTAATGAAAGGGAAGAGACTTCCCAATATCCTCCTATTATTTCTTATGATGAATCAGGTAACGAGGAGGAGCTTTCTATTCAACCAGTCTCGTCAATAAGCAGCTCAAAGAGGAAGGTTGAACCCACACATAATATGAAGAAGAAAAAGAAAAGAAGGAGTAACAAAGGTAAAAAGGTATCCCTCCCAAATGATGTTGCTCCTACCACTCATTGTGATGATGATAATTGCTTTACTATTGGTGCTATCCATATTTTTAATGATGAGAGTGATTATGCTTATGATATGAAAGGGCCCAAGCTTGGGGAAGATATGTTTGATGAGGATGAAATATTTGAGAATATATTTGCAGAAATTAATGTTTGTCCCAAGCTTGGGGATGCTATGTTTAATGAAGATGATATTTTTAGCATCCCAAGTTTTGATATGCAAAGTTGTTATGATCATAGCATGCCTCCTACGTATGATGATTATATTGATGAAAGTGGGTTTGGAAGAGTGTCAACTTTAGGAAGTGGTGATCCCACTATTTTGGAGGATGTTGAATTTTATTGTGATGATTATGAAAGTGGATTTGGAAGAGTGTCAACTTTATTTAGAGATTCCACTATCTTGGGAGAGGTTTCAATCGATTATGATGAGAACGAAGTTGCTACTTATGATGATTATTGTGATGAAACTTGTAATATAAAAAGTAGTGATGATTATATTTACAAATCTTGTCATGATTATGATTACCCTTTTTCTGAATATTACTCTTTTAATGTGGAAACAATTTTTAGTGTTCAAGTTTCTTATGATACTCCCACTTTTCCGAATAAGAAGAATTTTGCTTATGTGGAGAGTAGTAAATTTTCTATGCTTGTAGATCATGAAAAGAATGCTTTAGGTGCTGGTCATATTGTTTAATTAATTCATGATGCTACTTCAAATTATTAGGAGGGAGGAATATATGCTTGTAGGAATTGCAATAATATCAAGTTTCCTCTCTATATGCTTAAAGTTTTGAAGTTATGCTTGTTTTGCCTTCCTATGCTAGTTGATTGTTGTTCCCATAAGTTGTTTGCTCAAAAAATCCCTATGCATAGGAAGTGGGTTAGACTTAAATGTGCTAGTCATATTCTTCATGATGCTCTCTTTATGTTTCAATTCTTATCTTTTATGTGAGCATCGTTGAAATCATCATGCCTAGCTAGGGGCGTTAAACGATAGCGCTTGTTGGGAGGCAACCCAATTTTATTTTAGTTTCTTGCTTTTTGGTTCTTTTTAGGAATAAATAATCCATATAGCTTATGTTTATATGTGCTTTTGTGTTTTAATTAGTGTTTGTGCCAAGTAGAACCTTTGGGAAGACTTGGGTGAAGCCTTTATGATCATGCTGTAAAAAACAGAAACTTTACCGCCCACGAGATTAGCTTCAACTTTTTACTGGAGAGTGATATTTAGTAGATTCTTTTTGAAGATGATTACTAGACAAATTACTCAGGTCCACCAATTTATTTTAGAAATTTTGGAGTTACAGAAGTTTGCGTTAGTTACAGATTACTACAGACTGTTCTGTTTTTGACAGATTCTGTTTTCTTTGTGTTCTTTGCTTATTTTGATGAATCTATGAGTAGTATCGGAGGGTATGAACCATAGATAAGTTATAATAAAGTAGATATTACACCAATATAAATAAAGAATGAGTTCATTACAGTACCTTGAAGTGGTGTTTTGTTTTCTTTCGCTAACGGAGCTTACGAGTTTTCTGTTGAGTTTTGTGTTGTGAAGTTTTCAAGTTTTGGGGTAAAGATTCGATGGACTATGGAATAAGGAGTGGAAAGAGCCTAAGCTTGGGGATTCACAAGGCACCCCAAGGCAATATTCAAGGACAACCAAGAGCCTAAGCTTGGGGATGCCCCGGATGGCATCCCCTCTTTCGTCTTCGTTCATCGGTAACTTTACTTGGAGCTATATTTTTATTCACCACATGATATGTGTTTTGCTTGGAGCGTCATTTTATTTTGTTAGTTTTTGCTTGCTGTTATTTATATTAATGTTTTGCATATTTAGTTTCAATAAAAATGTCAAGGATAGCCTTTACCATGCTTATTTTGCTAGTATACATGTTGCTGTTTGAAAACAGAAAGTTTGCCGCTGTTGCAAAAATTCCCTAGAAAATTCAGAGCATGATATAATGTTGAAACTTTTTGCATAATGATCTCTGATAAATTTACTACAGTGGGAATTTTATTTCATAATTTTTGGATTTAGGGAAGTATTTATACTCTTGCATTCTTCACAGACTGTACTGTTTTGGCAGATTGCTGTTATGTTTGCATTGTTTGCATATGTTTGCTTGTTTAATGGTTCTATTTGAGGATAGGAGTATTAAATATGCAGAGGAATTTAGTATGCAATGTTGAATAATAATCTTAGTGATTTGCTACAGTAGAAAATGATAAGGTTTTGCATTGGTTTATACTAACCTATCTCACGAGTTCTTGTTGAGTTTGGTGTGGATGAAGCTTTTGAGAAATAGAGAAGCCATGATATGAGAGGAATTAAGGAGATAAAAAAGTTCAAGCTTGGGGATGACCAAGGCACCCCCAAGATAATATTTCAAGAAGTCTCAAGCATCTAACCTTGGGGATGCCCCGGTAGGCATCCCACCTTTCTTCTTCAACAACTATCGGTTAGTATCGGTTGAGCCTAAGTTTTTGCTTCTTCACATGAGTTGTGCTATCCTTGCAATGTCATTTTATTTTGTTTTGCTTGCTGTTTGAATACAATACCAAGATCTGAAATTCTTAAATGAGAGAGAGTCTTTGCATAGTTACGTAATTATTTACCTACTCATTGATCTTCACTTATATCTTTTTGGAGTAGTTTGTCATTTACTCGTGTGCTTCACTTATATCATATGAGTAAATGGTTGAATGAGTTGATTGTCATAAATCTTAAATTATATATGCCTCATTTTCTTATCCCATGGGGAGTAATGACTTCACGTCTAAGAAGTAGAGGTTGTAAATTTATTGAAGGTTAGCAAGCGTTGTATTGGTCATTTGAACAATTCATGAAAGAATATTGAAGGAAGAGAGATTTCACATATAAATATACTATCCTAGACATATTTTATAGTTGGGAGCACTCATTAAGTATGACATGCTAAAGAGTTAATGTTGGACAAGGAAGACAACGTAATGGGTTATGTTTTCTGACATCTCAGTTAAAGTATATTGTCATGGATCATTCAAACATGTTGAACTTGCCTTTCCCCCTCATGCTAGCCAAAAATTCCTTGCACCAAGTAGAGATACTACTTGTGCTTCCAAATATCCTTAAACCCAGTTTTGCCATGAGAGTCCACCATACCTACCTATGGATTGAGTAAGATCCTTCAAGTAAGTTGTCATCGGTGCAAGCAATAAAAATTGCTCTCTAAATATGCATGACTTATTAGTGCGGAGAAAATAAGCTTTGTACGATATTGTTATGGAAGCAATAAAAGCGACGGACTGCATAATAAAGGTCCATATACAAGGGGCAATATAAAGTGACGTTCTTTCGCATTAAGATTTTGTGCATCCAACCCTAAAAGCGCATGACAACCTCTGCTTCCCTCTGCGAAGGGCCTATCTTTTACTTTATGTCTTTTACTTTATGCAAGAGTCAAGGTGATCTTCACCTTTCCCTTTTTCATTTTATCCTTTGGCAAGCTCCTCGTGTTGGGAAGATCCTGATATATATATCCAATTGGATGTAAGTTAGCATGAACTATTATTGTTGACATCACCCAAAGGTGAATACGTTGGGAGGCAACACTATAAGCCCCTATCTTTCTCAGTGTCCGATTGAAACTCCATAACCATTAGTATTGTGTGAGTGTTAGCAATTGTAGAAGACTATATGATAGTTGAGTATGTGGAGTTTTATATTCCTGAAAATAAGATGAATTGCAATGTTTGAATGACTGAGAATGAAGTTTGCTAGTTTTCAAGAAAGTTTATGGTCTATGCTTTGACATGTGAATTGCTTGTCACTTTATCGTGAGAAGTTTTATGAGATGAACTACTGTTATGACATATTATCATTCTAGAAAAGGTGATTGAAATTATCATTGATCAAACTTGTGCACCTTCTAGCATTCACACTTCATAAATTCTTTCTTTTATCATTTACCTACTCGAGGACGAGTAGGAATTAAGCTTGGGGATGCTGATACGTCTCCAACGTATCTATAATTTATGAAGCATTCATGTTACTTTATTATCTGTTTTGAATGATTACAGGCTTTATTATACACTTTTATATTACTTTTGGGACTAACCTATTAACCGGAGGCCCAGCCCATATTGTTGTTTTATTGCCTGTTTCAGTATTTCGAGGAAAAGGAATATCAAACGGAGTCCAAACGGAATGAAACCTTCGGCAGCGTTATTTTTGGGAAGAATATCATCCTGGAGACTTAGAGTTCACGTCAGAAGATCCTCGAGGTGGCCTGGAGATAGGGCCCCCCCCCGCCCTACTGGGCGCGCCCCCCTGTCTCGTGGGCCCCTCGAGCACCTCCCGACCAACTTCTTTCACCTATATAAGCCTACGTACCCTAAAAACATCGAATATCAAGATAGATCGGGAGTTCCGCCGCCGCAAGCCTCTGTAGCCACCAAAAACCTCTCGGGAGTCCGTTCCGGCACCCTGCCGGAGGGGGAACCCATCACCGGTGGCCATCTTCATCATCCGGGCGCTCTCCATGACGAGGAGGGAGTAGTTCACCCTCGGGGCTGAGGGTATGTACCAGTAGCTATGTGTTTGATCTCTCTCTCTCTCTCTCGTCTTCTCTCTATGGCACGATCTTGATGTATCGCGAGCTTTGTTATTATAGTTGGATCTTATGATGTTTATCCCCCTCTACCCTCTTGTGATGATTTGAGTTTCCCTCTTGAAGTTATCTTACCGGATTGAGTCTTTATTTGAGAACACTTGATGTATGTCTTGTCGTGTTTATCTGTGGTGACAATGGGATATCACGTGCCACTTGATGTATGTTTTGGTGAACAACTTGCGGGTTCCACCCATGAACCTATGCATAGGGGTTGGCACACGTTTTCTTGACTCTCCGGTAGAAACTTTGGGGCACTATTTGAAGTACTTTGTGTTGGTTGGATGAATCTGAGATTGTGTGATGCATATCGTATAATCATGCCCACGGATACTTGAGGTGACAATGGAGTATCTAGGTGACATTAGGGTTTTGGTTGATTTGTGTCTTAAGGTGTTATTCTAGTATGAACTCTTGAATAGATTGATCCGAAAGAATAACTTTGAGGTGGTTTCGTACCCTACCATAATCTCTTCGTTTGTTCTCCGCTATTAGTGGCTTTGGAGTGACTCTTTGTTGCATGTTGAGGGATTGTTATATGATCTATCTATGTTATTATTGTTGAGAGAACTTGCACTAGTGAAAGTATGAACCCTAGGCTTTGTTTCCTAGCATTGCAATACCGTTTACGCTCACTTTTACCACTTGTTACCTTGCTGTTTTTATATTTTCAGATTACAAAAACCTATATCTACCATCCATATTGCACTTGTATCACCATCTCTTAGCCGAACTAGTGCACCTATACAATTTACCATTGTATTGGGTGTGTTGGGGACACAAGAGACTCTTTGTTATTTGGTTGCAGGGTTGCTTGAGAGAGACCATCTTCATCCTACGCCTCCCACGGATTGATAAACCTTAGGTCATCCACTTGAGGGAAATTTGCTACTGTCCTACAAACCTCTACACTTGGAGGCCCAACAACGTCTACAAGAAGAAGGTTGATTAGTAGACATCAGCACACAAAGTGTTCCTCCGGTAAACGGGAGTTGCATAATCTCATAGTCACAGGAACATGTATATGTCATGAAGAAAGCAATAGCAACATACTAAACGATCGAGTGCTAAGCTAACGGAATGGGTCAAGTCAATCACATCATTCTCCTAATGATGTGATCTCGTTAATCAAATGACAACTCATGTCAATGGCTAGGAAACATAACCATATTTGATCAACGAGCTAGTCAAGTAGAGGCATACTGGTGACACTCTGTTTGTCTATGTATTCACACAAGTATTATGTTTCCGGTTAATACAATTCTAGCATGAATAATAAACATTTATCATGATATAAGGAAATAAATAATAACTTTATTATTGCCTCTAGGGCATATTTCCTTCATAATATATAGCATTAAGCAGCATGTTTAATTAGACGTTACATCTGGGAGAAGAGGTGTTACACTGCTGCATAGAGGGAGAGAGAGTAGGTGATGATGGCGGCGAAGTTGTTGGTGTAAATCAACGTCTGGATGATTGCTCCGCTGGCGTTTCGGCGCCACCAGGAGAGAGGGGAGAGAGCACCCCTCCTTCTTCTTCTTCTTGTTTGGCCTCCCCCCTACATGGGAGGAGAGTTCCCCCTCTTGTCCATGACCGCCATGGCAGCGGAGGGGCAGGAGCCCCTCTAAGATTGGATCTCTCTCTCTCTCTCTCTCTCTCTCTCGCTCTCTCTCTCTCTCTCTCTCTCTCTCTCTCTGTGTGTGTGTGTGTGTGTTCTATTATGTTTCGCGTTCCTGTTTTCTAGCTGTTCACTGTTTCTTAAATTCCCGGAGATCCGTAACTCTGATTGAGCTGAAATTTTGAGAGAATTATTATCCATAAGTTATCTTTCCCGCGGCGAAAGAAGGGTAGCAACTGCCTTACGAGGTTCCCACTACCCACCTAGGCACGCCGGGGCCCATGGCGCGCCCTGATAGGTAGTGGGCCCCTCGAGCACCGTCTTGCGTTAATTCTTCTTCCAAAAATTCATATATATTCCAGAATAAATCTCCGGAAATTTTTATCGTATTTGGAATTTGTTTGCTATGGATATTCTTCGAAACAAAAAACATGCAACAAACAGGAACTGACAGTGGGCACTGGTTAATATGTTAGTCCGATAAAGCATATAAATTGTTGCCAAAAAGTATGTGAAAGTTGTATAACATTGGCATGGAACAATAAAAAATTATAGATACAGGAGACGTATCAACATCCCCAAGCTTAATTCATGCTCGTCCTCGAGTAGGTAAATGATAGAAAAGATAGTTTTTATTATGAAATGCTACTAGCATGATCTTGACCATATATCTAATCATGGCATGAATATTAAGACAGGAGTGATTTAAAGCAATAGTCTATAATTTGACATAAAGACATTAATACTCAGGTATCCCAACAAACAATCATGCCTTTCAAAATATCAATGCTAAAGAACGTTATCCCTAGCCCATCATGCTCAACCATTGATCCATTCATGAAACACACTCAATATTAGCTACACCAGATGCACAAGTATGACAGTAGTGCTCTCAAGTTGATGCTTTATAAGAGAAGGTGAGGACTCAAAATAAAAATAAAAGTTGCATAAAAGTAAATAGATAGACCCTTCGCAGAGGGAAGCAGATATTTGCACAGGTGCCAGAGCTCAAAGCTTAAATTAGAGTTAAAATTATTTTTAGAGGCATGCTTTTCCTGCCAACGCTATGACCAATAGTTCCCAACATCTTTCATGCTAGACACATTGTAGGCGGTTCCCAAACAAAAAATAAAGTTCATTTCCTTTCCACCATTCTTTCACAATCCATAGCTAGCCGTATCCACGGGTGTCTTCCATACCAACACTTTCCAAGGGATTTTGTTATTATTATTTTTGATTCATTGTGGGACTGGCATCCCTATTACCTCCTATCAGTGTCAAAACCGGCGGATCTCGGGTAGGGGGTCCCGATCTGTGCGTCTAGGCTGATGGTAACAGGAAGCAAGGGACACAGATGTTTACCCAGGTTCGGGCCCTCTCGATGGAGGTAAAACCCTACTTCCTTCTTGATTAATATTGAATATATGGGTAGTACAAGAGTAGATCTACCACGAGATCGTAGAGGCTAAACCCTAGAAGCTAGCCTATGATGGTATGATTGTAATTGTGATCGGCCTTCTAAGGACCAACCTCTCCGGTTTATATAGGCACCGGAGAGGGCTAGGGTTTAAAAGAGTCGGTTACAAGGAAGGAAATATAATATCCGGATCGTCAAGCTTGCCTTCCACGCCAAGGAAAGTCCCATCCGGACACGGGTCGAAGTCTTGAGTCTTGTATCTTCACGCTTCAATAGTCCGGACGATGTATACAGTCCGGCTGTTCGGATACCCCCTAATCCAGGACTCCCTCAGTGGCCCCTGAACCAGGCTTAAATGACGATGAGTCCGGCGCGCAGTCTTGTCTTCGGCATTGCAGGGCGGATTCCTTCTCCGAATACTCCAAAGTACCTCTTACGGCGAATAGTGTCCGGAACTCCATCAATGTTGTACTCATTGGCTTTAGTGCCTCAATAATGACCATCTCCACGTGTCGAGCGAATGCGAGGAGCCGAGGTGTTTTTCGCATTTACCACCCGCAATCTTTGGGGCTGACCGCCTATTTGAAGAGACGGGGATTCTCAGATCCAAACCTCACTCCTCCCCCTCGAGCAAGCATCCAACAGAGCGCTCCGGAAAAACCATTCCAACATGGCCGGTCGTCACAGCTCTTCTGCTTGCTCTCCTCGCTCCCAGCCGGGGGACTGGGAAGAGTGTTTAGTTCCCCATAGTCGTTTGATTGTGTAACAAATCCAAGGGTTTCTTCCACCAGCATTCATGGTCCCTGTCCGAGCCAGAATAGCCACCTATAATGGCGGGGAGCAAGCGGAGGGATCCCCCAATCCATCTCCAGAGGAGCGAATATGCCTCATCCCACATCTGCTAAGGGGCGTCGGGTTTCCTATCCACCCGTTCCTTCGCGGGCTCCTGGAGTTCTACGGCGTCCAGTTACACAACTTCACCCCTGCCTCTATACTACATATAGCAGCGTAAGTTGCCCTTTGCGAGCTATTTTTAGGCTGCGAGCCTCACTACGGGTTATGGAAGAAGTTGTTCTGCCTTGTCCCCCGCAACCAGGGAGAATCCCTATGTCAGGTGGGCGGGGCCGAAGTATGGCGCATTGCTGAGACCGGATACCTATCCGGCACTCCCAAGAAGGCACCAGAGAACTGGCCTTCAGAGTGGTTCTATATTGACGACGTCCCCCTCCCGGATCCAGTCCGGACAGGTCTCCCCCAGTTCAGTAACGCCCCGCCGAGGGCGCGTCTGAGATGGCGCCCCCGAGGCCCCCAAGAGGAGGATACCAGGGAAATAAATTACCTGATGAGCAGGATAAAGTTACTGGCCAACTCCGGACTGACGATAGTCGAGGTTATGGCAATATGCATAATACGGGGAGTGCAACCACTTCAATATCGGGGGAAGCCCATGTGGCACTTCAACGGGAAGATGATGCCACCCGCTGTGGCCGTAAGGGTCCGGACTCCGCCACTGCTCTGGCAAGGATATTGTCCGATTTATACAAAGGGGAAGAGGAGGAATCCCTTCACATCAAACCGTGAGATGGATTCTCCATGTACAACCTCCCAAACTGGGTAAGTTGTCATTCCTTTCCCTACGTCACTTATTACGACGTTCTTTGCTAAGATCATCTGCCTCGATGTTCCCGAGCAGGAACTGAGGATGGTCGTAGAAGGAATCTCCAGCCCCTCCCCGCAGCCAGAGGACCCCGGAAGGGCCCTAGATCCGGGTCTCGAAGAAGATCCGATATTACCTGGAGCTCGTCAACGGGATATTTTATCAAGAGAGCTGCGATGGCGCCTCAGTGGCCATTAGTGCCGACTATCCCGGACCGCTTCCTACGTCGCGCGTAAGCCAAGTCAAAAAACCCTATCCTCCGAAGAGGACTCCCTTCAGATGTCATGCCTTACCCTTGAAGTGTCGTGTTTTTGCAGAGACGATAATCGGAGCGTGGGGCCGAGCCCCTAGGGACTCGTCGGCCAAGGGCGTCCGAATCGGGCAGGCTCAAGAGGAAGGTGGTAAGGGTCGACTCGCCGCTACAGAGGTAAGACAAAAACTTGTGCCACGATTATGGTATTTTGAAGTATGACAGCACCCTTTGTGCTCTGGCAGGAGGAGGAGCAGCCGGACTATATCCAGGGTTCCTGCCAAACACGCCTCCACCAGCCGGATTCCAGGACCAGCTTCGAGAGCGGAGGCGGGAGTGGGGCCGATGCCGCATAGTTCTCCAACAGAGAATGTGGATATGCTCTCAGCCACGAATTCCGAAGTAGAGAGCGCCATGAACCACCGGCGCCGACGGGCCGTACTTCGGAACAACATCTTTTCCGAAAAGGCATTTAAAGCCTTCAATTCGGGAAACGCATAACTCCGAGCTGCTCAAGGCGGGCTTGCTCGAGCGACGGACCAGTATACCAAAGATATACGGGTAAGAAAATTTGATAAGCATGTGTAGCAGTAGCCCCTGAGACATGAAACGGTTGGAACAACTGTTTTAAGGATCAATTTATGCACAGGTCCTTTTAGATAAGAATGAGCAATTGTCTCGGGAGCTGGAGGAATGCAAGGCCGAACTGAGGGCCGCGGTTGCTAAGTTAGAGGAACCCCAAAAGCCCTCATCTGGTAACAATTTTCACAATTGTACGAAGATGCACCAGTTAGTAAATGGCTGATATGACAAGTCTAACAGAAAATTCTGCAGACAATCCCGGGGTGAATCCGGAGGGCGTAAGAGAGGACGCATCGCATCTCAAAAGGCAGCTGGAGGCTGGCGAGCGCATTCTTATGCGAGTTAGGCAGGAGAAGAATGATCCTCAAGATGCCAAACTCCAGCTGGACGTGGAGTTAAAAGATCTCCGCACTTAGCTGGCGGACTCCGTGAAGGAGAACAAAAGGCTTCGACGCGGCATTTACGTTAAGTGCCTAGACGAACTGTAGTATAGTTCGGCGAGGAAGTATATTGAAAGAATTTTGCTTGCAGGAATGTTAACGGGTCGCCCTGAGAAGGAGATGCCCTCATCTGCAAGTGATTTACTGCAAGACCTTTCACAATTGCACGAGCGAGCTCGGCAAGTGATGCAGGGTGTTGCTCAGGCTTTGTGGCCATCAAGCTTGCTGCCGAATGGCATGGGGGAGCTTGTGGATATGCTTCAAGGAGCACGGCGGCGCTTCCGACTGTTGAAGGTGTCTGCTTGCCGGCAAGGCGCAAGAGAAGCCTGGGCTATGGTGAAGACGCGCTACACCAAGCTGGACCCGAACCATATGGCCGAAGTAGGACCGGCGGGGTCCGATGGGCAAGAAATTCCCGTGAGTCTGGTATATGACCAGGTAGCTTTAGCCGCTAAGTATTCTCAACAGGATTGTAAGCTAGATAGCCTGTTGGATGGTATAGAGGAGGAATATAGTCAGTCCAAGTGACTGTGTAATTTAATGGACATAATTAGCCCCTAGCCGGATTAAAATCATTTGTCATGGCGGACCTTTTCGCTTCAGCCCCCGGATCCTACAGTCCAGGTGTGCCTGAATACCCACTCAGTTATACAAAACCGGGGTATGCTTGGAAACAAGGCGTAGGGGTCATAAGTGCTTGAACAGACAAGTACCCAACTAGTTATGTTATATTACATGGATAGTAAGAAACATCTTCCAGGGAGAACAGTTCCGTTAGGGGTTCCTTTCCCTGGGTACGCATGCGACGATGCACATGTCCGGACTACGAACAATGGCGCAGGATACAACACTTCTGGGGATTTACGTTATAATAAACGAATACATCTTTTGTTCACCGACCGAATATTCTCTTAAGGAAGCTAGCTTTCGGCTTCACCCAGTCTAAGGTACACATCCGGCTGAACCGGCAGTAACAATCGCAGAGGTGCTCCCCTTATGCCCTAGCCGAATTAACGGGAACCTAGGGCATAAACACAAGAGCCAGGCAACCCAGCTTGGCAACATCTTAAGTCATATCGATGCATATAATGGTGAAGAAAAGGCACATATGGAAAAAGAATGCATATGTGATGGGCAAAAAGCCATGTGAGTAATTATTTTTAGCTTCCGTATAGGAAGCCCCCAGGTATTGCTTACACACCTAGTGCGGCCAGAGTAATCCGGGAATCCGCACTGTATTGAATACTTTGTGTGAAGAGAGAAAAAGGTCGAGAAAGGAAAAAAGGGATGGAGCATAATTAAAGAGGAGGGTTAGGAGACGAACATTGAGTTCGGCGTTAGGCGTGGAATCTCCGGAGTCTGGCCGCGTTCCATGGGTTTGGCTCGAGTCTGTTATCGAATGCATTACGTGGCGCGGCGCGCCTCTGGTGAGAACTTTGTCAATGACGAAGGGACCCTCCCACTTGGGTTTGAGCTTGTCCTTCTTCTTCTCCAGTAGGCGTAGAACGAGCTCGCCGATGTTGTAAGTTTTGGCCTGCACTTCTCTGCTTTGATATCGTCAAGCCTGCTGCTGATAGAATGCGGAGCGGGCTTTTGCGAGGTCGCGCTCCTCCTCCAGGGCGTCCAAGTTATCCTGCCGATCTAACTCGGCTTCCTTCTCTTCGTACATGCGTACGCGTGGCGAATCATGTATTATGTCGCGGGGTAATACTGCTTCCGTGCCGTACACCATAAAAATGGTGTATATCCGGTGCTGTGATTTGGCGTGGTCCGCAGCCCCCAGAGTACGGAGTCGAGCTCCTCGACCCAGTGCGTATCTGACTCTGTCAAGGATCGTACTAGTCTGGGTTTGATGCCGCTCATAATGAGACCATTTGCCCGCTCTACCTGGCCGTTTGTTTGAGGATGGTAGACGGAAGCGTAATCAAGCTTAATGCCCATTTTTGCGCACCAAGTTTTCACTTCGTCGGCTGTGAAATTTGAGCCATTATCAGTGATGATGCTGTGGGGGACACCGTATCGGTGTACGACCCCGGATATGAAGTCTATTACTGGTCCGGATTCGGCCGCTTTGACTGGTTTGGCTTCTATCCATTTGGTGAATTTGTCCACCATGACCAATAAGTATTTTTTCTTGGCTGCCCCCTTTAAGAGGTCCGACCATATCCAGCCCCCAGACTGCAAAGGGCCAAGTTATGGGGATTGTTTGGAGAGCGGTAGGGGGCATATGACTCTGATTGGCAAAGAGCTGGTAACCAACGCAATGTTGGACAAGGTCATGTGCGTCTCCTCGGACCGTCAGCCAGTAGAAACCTATACGGAAAGCCTTGCTGACTAATGCTCGAGCCGCGGCGTGGTGCCCACCCAGTCCGGCATGGATTTCAGCCAAGAGCTTCCGCCCTTCCTCTTCGGAGATGCATCTTTGGAGCACTCCGGTAGCGCTTTTCTTGTAGAGTTCCCCTTCGTGGACTTTGTAAGCTTTAGAGCTCCGAACGATGCAGCGTGCTTCATTTTGGTCTTCGGGGAGCTCCTGCCTATTTAGGTAGGCCAAAAAAGGCTCGGTCCACAGGGCGATTACAACCATTATTTCGTGGGCCGAGGACGTTATTTCGGTGGTAGAACCTCCGACTATGTCTGATAGTTCAGAATCTGGGGGTGTATTCGGATCCGTGCTATTATTGCCGGACTCCCCTTCCCATACTACGGATGGCTTGAACAACCGTTCCAAGAATATGTTAGGTGGGACAGGGTCGCGTTTAGCGCCGATGCGAGCGAGGATGTCCGCCGCTTGATTGTTTTCTCGAGCCACATGGTGGAATTCAAGCCCCTCGAACCGAGCTGACATCTTGAGGACGGCATTACGGTAGGCCACCATTTTCGGGTCCTTGGCATCAAAATCTCCATTTATTTGTGATATTGCAAGGTTTGAATCCCCGTGCACTTCCAGGCGTTGAATGCCCATGGAGACTGCCATCCGAAGACCGTGCAACAGAGCCTCATATTCGGCTTCATTGTTGGAGTCTGCGTATAATATTTGGAGGACGTACTGGACCGTGTCTCCGGTGGGAGACGTCAGGACTACACCTGCTCCTAATCCGGCCAGCATTTTAGAGCCGTCGAAGTGCATGATCCAGTTTGAGTACGCGCCATACTCTTTAGGGAGTTCGTCTTCTGTCCATTCGGCGACAAAGTCAGACAATACTTGTGACTTGATGGCCCGTCGTGGTTTGTATGTTATGTCGAACAGAAGGAGCTCAATGGCCCATTTGGCAATCCGGCCCGTAGCGTCACGGTTATTTATTATGTCATTGAGTGGTACTTCGGAGGCCACCGTAATCGAACACTCTTGAAAGTAGTGTCGTAGCTTCCGGGATGCCATGAACACCGCGTATGCTATTTTTTGATAGTGTGGGTATCGGGATTTGCATGGGGTTAGGACCATGGACATGTAGTAAACCGGCTTCTGGAGCGGGTATTTGTATTCGTCAGCCTCTCGTTCAACGACGAGCACTGCGCTTACAACTTGACGCGGTGCAGCTATGTACAGCAGCATAGGTTCGTCAATGTTCGGCGCTGTTAGTACTGGATTACTGGCCAATAAGGTCTTTATTTCATCCAGTCCGGCCGCGGCTGCATCTGTCCACACGAAGTGTTCGGTGCGCCGAAGAAGGAGGTAAAGAGGTAATGTCTTTTCTCCTAACCTGGAGATAAAGCGGCTTAGAGCAGCCACGCATCCGGCTAGTTTCTGGATGTGCTTGAGGTCTGTTGGTATAGCCAAATGTGACAGAGCTCAGATTTTTGCCGGATTCGCTTCAATTCCTCCATTGGAAACGATGAAGCCGAGTAGTTTCCCCGAGGGGACGCCAAAAATGCATTTTTTCGGATTCAGCTTGATGTTGTATGTCCGGAGATTGTCGAATGTAAGCTTCAAGTCATCTATCAGGTTTTCGACGTGTCTTGTTTTTATGACTACGTCGTCCATGTATGCCTCCACTGTTTTGCCGATTTGCTTTTCTAGGCATGTTTGAATCATGCGTTGGTAGGTTGCGCCGGCGTTCTTGAGCCCGAAAGGCATAGTGTTGAAGCAGAAAGGGCCATATGGCGTTATGAAAGCTGTTGCAGCTTGATCAGACTCTGCCATCTTTATTTGATGGTATCCAGAGTATGCGTCGAGGAAACACAGCGAATCGTGTCCTGCTGTAGCATCAATGATTTGATCGATGCGAGGGAGGGAAAAGGGATCCTTGGGGCAAGCCTTGTTGAGGTCTTTAAAGTCGACACATAGGCGCCAGGATTTGTCCTTCTTTGGTACCATTACTAGGTTTGCCAGCCAATCCGGATGCTTGATATCTCTGATGAATCTGGCCTCGAGTAGTTTGGCTAGCTCTTCCCCCATGGCTTGCCGTTTGGGCTCTGAAAAGCGTCTTAGAGTTTGCTTGAACGGTTTGTATCCTTTTAGTATATTGAGGCTGTGTTCGGCCAATCTGCGTGGGATGCCTGGCATGTCCGATGGGTGACAGGCGAAGATGTCCCAATTCTCGCATAATAAGTCTCGCAGTGCGGCGTCCATCGCGGGGCTCAGCTGTGTACCGACGGAAGCTGTCTTCGTGGGGTCCGTTGGATGGACTTGGAATTTGACTATCTCGTCTGCGGGTTTAAATGAGGTGGACTTGGGTCGCTTGTCGAGTATCACGTCGTCCCTGTCCACGGTGGCCCACAGTGTTGTTAATTCTTCGGTTGCTAAGGCCTCGGATAATGCCTCCAGGGCTAGTGCTGCGGTTTTGTTTTCGGCGCGAAGTGCGACGTTCGGATCACTGGCTAGAGTGATGATTCCATTGGGCCCGGGCATTTTAAGCATCATGTACCCGTAATGGGGTATAGCTTGAAAGCTTGCAAGCGCGTCCCGCCCTAAAAGGGCGTGGTATCCGCTGCTAAAAGGGGCCACTTGGAATGTGATTTCTTCGGACCTATAATTCTCCGGGGTGCCGAATACCACGTCAAGTGTGATTTTTCCCGCACACCGTGCCTCCCGACTAGGGATAATTCCCCTGAAGGTTGTGTTGCTTTGTTCAATGCGGCCTTTGTCAATTTCCATCTTGCTGAGTGTCTCTTCATAGATCAGATTTAATCCGCTTCCGCCATCCATGAGCACTTTAGTGAGCCGAAAGCCGTCCATGATTGGGCTAAGAACTAGAGCGGCTGGTGCCCGGACAGTCCGGAATCTAGGTTCGTCACTGGCATTGAAAGTTATAGCAGTGTCGTTCCAGGGGTTCATTTTGGCCGTATGGCAAATTTCCGCGGAGCTTCGATGAGCTCGCTTGCGCCTACTATTTGAGGCAAAAGTCTCGAAGACTGTTAGTACCGTATTGTGCTCGTTGGCAGGATGTTGTTCTGTAAGAAGATCCTCGCCACTCTTCGCAACCTGCCGGAGTATCCAACATGCCCTAAGGCTGTGAGTTGGTGCTGTGTTCGGAGTGCTGTGGAGTTTACATGGCCCATTGAGCCATTTTTCCAATACGGTCCCCCGCCCTGGGGTGGGCTTTGGTTTCTTGGGGATTGGATCGACCGACTTACGAGAGTTCGCCCGTTTAGTTCGGACAAAGGTTTTGGCGAAAGCCGGACTGTCCCAAAATTCAGCTTGGGTTTTCCAGGCGCTTTCCATCGCATAGTATTTCTGTACTATAATTGCTAAGTCCGCAAAGCGTACTGTGTCACGGCGACTTATAGCATTAAAGATTCCTTTGTCCGTGCAGTTTTTGCAGAAGAGCAAGACTACGTCCTCCTCGTGTCAGTCCTCGACCTTGTTTAGCGCAAGGAGGAATCTGGCCCAGTAATGATGTACTTTCTCCTGGGGCTCTTGCCTGATATGGGAGAGACAATTTAAGTCCGCATGGGTGGTTATAGCTGAGTCCGGATTCTGATCCGATCTAGCACCCCGGGGCATGGAAGCTTCCGAGTTCAACAGCTCGGGATTCGGGACGCTGCCCATTTTTTACGGCCCCGTGCCCGGCTCTAAGTCCGGGACCCGGCTCATATCCTCCCCCGGGCGGGTGTCCGGCTCCGGGAGCTCGGCGATCCGGACATAATTCGTCCTCAAAATAGAGGGATACTCCTTGTGTGGTTCCTCCGATACCACTATCTCATGGGTGGCCGGCGGGGATTTAATGTCCCTTTGGTCGGGTTTAAGCCCGATCCGGTCATAGTCTGTTACGACTCCCAAAGCGGCGATGCGATCCAAGAGCTCATTAAGAGAAGAGAGCTCTATCGGATCCATCTGTTCGGCGAGTTCCGAATTGATGTGGAGTTTATGAATGATGACCCGAGAGGCCATCGTCGGCGTGACAGCCGATGGGGCGGCCATGACGAAGCCGCCTAGTCGGAGAGTTTGGCCTACAGCCAGAGCTCCCCCCGCGGTAATGTTGTCCCTGACAATGAGACGAGCCATCGAGCCTTGCAGCGACGACACAGAGGAACTCTCAATGAAAGCACCAATGTCGGTGTCAAAACCGGCGGATCTCGGGTAGGGGTCCCGATCTGTGCGTCTAGGCTGATGGTAACAGGAAGCAAGGGACACATATGTTTACCCAGGTTCGGGCCCTCTCGATGGAGGTAAAACCCTACTTCCTGCTTGATTAATATTGAAGATATGGGTAGTACAAGAGTAGATCTACCACGAGATCGTAGAGGCTAAACTCTAGAAGCTAGCCTATGATGGTATGATTGTAATTGTGATCGGCCTTTTAAGGACCAACCTCTCCGGTTTATATAGGCACCGGAGAGGGCTAGGATTTACATGGAGTCGGTTACAAGGAAGGAAATATAATATCCGGATCGCCAAGCTTGCCTTCCACGCCAAGGAAAGTCCCATCCGGACACGGGTCGAAGTCTTGAGTCTTGTATCTTCATGCTTCAATAGTCCGGATGATGTATACAGTCCGGCTGTCCGGATACCCCCTAATCCAGGACTCCCTCACCTGCCACTTTCTCGTGCAATGACAAGTGAATAAACACTCATCGTGAGAATAACCCTCCTAACATAGAAAATATCGGCCACCCCTTGTCGCCTCATGAGCGGTTTGGGCACACATAACGGGAATTTATTTTGAATAATTAGAGTTGGCACATGCAAAATTTACTTGGGACGACATGTAAATACTGCATATAGGTAGGTATGGTGGAGTCATATGGAAACATTAGGTTTGATGTCTACTACGCAACTTTATTCTTGTAGACTCATGTTGGGCCTCCAAGCGTAGAGTTTTGTAGGACAGGAGCAATTTTCCCTCAAGTGGATGACCTAAGGTTTATCAATCCATGGGAGGTGTAGGATGAAGATGGTCTCTCTTGAACAACCCTGCAACCAAATACAAAAAATCTCGTGTGTCCCCAACACACCCAATACAATGGCAAATTGTATAGGTGCACTAGTTCGGCGAAGAGATGGTGATAAAAGTGTAATATTGATGGTAGAAATATATTTTTATAATCTGAATAAATAAAAAAAGCAAGGTAGCAAATAGTAAACGGGCACAAAAACGGTATTGCAATTCTTGAAAATGAGGCCTAGGGTCCGTACTTTCACTAGTGCAACCTCTCAACAATGCTAGTATAATTGGATCATATAACTATCCCTCACGTGCAACGAAGAATCACTCCAAAGTTCTTATCTAGCGGAGAACATAATAATAAATTGTTTGTAGGGTACGAAACCACCTCAAAGCTATTCTTTCCATTCGATCTATTAAAGAGTTAGTACTAAAATAACACAGAGCAATTCTTTCCGTTCGATCTATCCTAGAGTTCGTACTAAAATAACACCAAAGTAAATTCATATTCATAATACTCAATCCAACACAAAGAACTTCAAAGAGTGACCCAAGATTTCTACCGGAGAAACAAAGACAAGTATGTGCATCAACCCCTGTGCATAGATTACCCCAATGTCACCTCGGGAATCCGCGAGTTGAGTGCCAAAACATATATCAAGTGAATCAATACGATACCCCATTGTCACCACGAGTATTCAATTGCAAGACATATATCAAGTGTTCTCAAATCCATAAAAGTATTCAATCCGATAACGAAATCACAAAGGTAAAACTCAATTCATCACAACAAGACAGAGAGGGGAAAACACCATATGATCCGACTATATTAACAATGCCCACGGTACATCAAGATTGTGACATCTCAAGAACACGAGAGAGAGAGAGAGATTAAACACATAGCTACTGGTACAAACCATCAGCCCCGAGGGTGGACTACTCCCTCCTCATCATGGTGGCCACCGGGATGATGAAGATGGCCACCGGAGATGATTCCCCCCTCCGGCAGAGTGCCGGAATGGGGTCTAGATTTGTTTTCGGTGGCTACAGAGCCTTGTGCGGTGGAACTTCTGATCTAGGTCTTCCCCAAAGGGTTTTGGAATATTTGTGAATTTATAGGGCGAAGGGGGGGTGCGGGAGGCCACCGAGGTGGGCACAACCCACCTAGGCGCGCCAGGGTGCCTAGGCGCACCCTGGTGGGTTGTGCCCCCCTCGGGGCACCCCTTAGGTGCTGCTCTGGCCCATCCTAGGTGTTCTGGTCCATAAAAATTCTCCAAAAAGTTTCGCGGTGTTTGGACTCTGTTTGATATTGGTTTCCCGCGATGTAAAAAACAAGCAAAAAAACAGCAACTGGCACTGGGCATTGGGTCAATAGGTTAGTCCCAAAAATGATATAAAGTTGCTATAAAATGATTGTAAAACATTCAGGAATGATAATATATTAGCATGAATACTTCATAAATTATAGATACGTTTGAGACGTATCAAGGTTTAAGGAATTGGATGCACAAGCAGCATTCCCGCTTAGTACAAATGGAAGCTAGCAAATAGATTGAGAAACGACCAACCAAAAAGCGGAAACGATCATAAACATGCATTAAACATAACTAACACTGAATAATGCACCATAAGTAGGATATAACTTTGTTGCATAACTATGGACTTTACGTGCATGCATAGGGAATCACAAATCTCAACACCAATATTCTTACTAAACCACAATAATTCACAAGTACCTCCCACATATTACCATCTCTATATCGCAAAACTATTGCAAGGAATCAAACATATCATATTGAGTGATCTACAAGCTTCATTTAGGATTTTCTGACTAACCATGTGAATGACCAATTTTTGTTGACTCTTTAAATAGATATAAGTGAAGCATTAGAATTTATTTATTTTTATAAAATACTTGCCCACGCTCTAATAAATCTAAGTGGAGAAAAAGAGCATTATACAAATAATGGTTTTCTTTGTGTAGAGAAACAGGCAATCCAAACTTCAAATGATATAAGTGAAGCACATGAAGCATTCTATAAAGCCATACTCAAAAGATATAACTGAAGTGTAAAAAGCATTCTTTAAATCGACCAAGGACTATCTTATACCAGCATGGTGCATAAAACAAAAGGGGAAAATAAACACAAAAAGGCGCTCCAAGAATTTACGCATATCATGTGACGAATAAAAATATAGCTCCAAGTAAAATTACCGATGGGCGTTAGAAGAAAGAGGTGATGCATTCGAGGGCATACCCAAGCATAGTTTCTTGGGAGTCCTTGAATATTTACCTTGGGGTGCCCCGGGCATCCCAAAGCTTTGGCTCTTTCCTCTCCTTATTCCTTCATCCATCGTGATCTCACCCAAAAATTGAAAACTTCAATCACACAAAACTTAACAAAATACTCGTGAGATCCGTTAGTATAATAAAGAAAATCACTACTTTAAGTATTGTTGCAAACCCATTCATATTTTATTTTTGCACTATAGCCAATGTTTTCTAACTTCTCCATGGATTATACCACTGATACAATCCATAGTTCAATCAAAACAAGCAAAACAATGAATCAAAAACAGAATCTGTCAAAAATAGGACAGTCTGTAGCAATCTGAACATTGACCATACTTCTGCAACTTCAAAAATTCTGAAAAATGGGACAAAATCTTTAGTAGGAAATTGACCCATTTCATGAGGTTTCATGCATTCGGATCAATCAATCCGTCAAAAAACTTCTCCAAAACGTCGCAAATCTGAAACAAAGTAGTACTTGTAGTATATGTACGTACTACCCACGGCTGGCTTGACTGGCTGGTGAAACAAAACTAGCGACCCAAGGAAATGAAAGGAAGGCCCAGCCAAAGCCCACGGCCTCAAGCTCGGGAACGCCCTGGTCTCAGGCAAAGCCTGGGATCCACCTAGAAATAACCCAGATTTAGGTACAAAATGGCAAAAATTCCCCTTCTCGTAGTTCTCCTGGGCGAAAGCCCTAACTTTGTTGGGCGGCGGCGCCGCCCTCGGCATCGTATCCTTCTTGAAGGCGTCGTTCCGAGAGCTTGGCGGTCGGTGGGCGCTGTTGGGGTGCGGGTGGTGGCAGCGGTGGTACCCTCCTCATCCTAGCGGAAGTTTTTCCTACTCTGGTGATGGATGTGGGTAGCGGTGGTGTTCTGCTCGAGGAGAAGCTCTGATGGCTCATCCGGGGTGCGCTGATGCACTCTATGTGGCCATTCTCCAGCGGTATCCGCCAATTCTTGGGGAACGTTTCCATCTCGTGATGGTGCGACGCCTTTCGATCCAGGCGAGGAGGTTGTTGTAACACCCCGGATACAACTTTCCATATTCGTAACTCCAACTCTTGCCTTTTCCGGAGATGTGTTATTTTATTTCCTTCGTGGTTGGGGTTTTGTCTTTTGTTTTGCATTTTGTTCATGTCTTGCATTTCTTCTCATCGCATCATGTGCATTGCATTTGCATATTTTCTTAAAACTCATAGCCGTTCGTAGTTACCTTTTCTCTCTTTGCCTCCGTTGTCATTTTGTCAGGCCCCTTGTCCTCGTTGACCTCCTCGGACCGCTTTGCCTTCGTTGGTCGTTTCAGTCCAACCGAGTTTCGTTGCCCTCTTATATGTCTACCTTCGCAACCTCTCTGCACAACCACCGACCCCTCGCGGCGCTGGCCCAGCTGTCCGTACCCGACCCGGGCTTTCGTTACCGAGGGGTTCAGATCATCCCCTAACGTCTATAAAACGTCACCGTTTTCTTTGTTGGGCTCTCCCTAGCCAATTTTTCCCGACCGCCCGTTTTTGATCAGAGGGACGAAGTAGCCCCTAACCAAAATCCAGTGCTATATTTATAGACCAATCCCCTAGGCAGCAACCCTAAAATCTAGCCCTTTGTCCCATCGCGCCGCCGCCAGTCTTCCACTCCTCTCCTTCCTCGGGATCCATCCCGATCCACCCAATCCCTCCATCGATCCAACTAGCCAACCACCTCCCTCCTACAACCAGCCCCCAAAGCCGCCCCTTCCTCGCATCGATCTGGAGCCCGACGCTCTCTCTCTGCGCCCGAGCTCCTCCCGATCCCCTGCACCACCTCGCCGGAGCTCCTCTCCAGCACGCCGCTGGCAGGCAGCAGCCGCTCCAGGCCTCTCCCTCATCCCTCTGCTTCTCCTTCCCTGCGCTCTCCATCTCTCTCTCTGACCCCCCTGCTCTTCCTCTCTTCTCCGGACAGAAAACGCCATGGTCGCCTGATGGAGCTCCTGGTCAAGCCATGTCGCCGCCGCCTCCCTGGAGCTTCTCCGCCGCTGGTGCCCGTCTTCAGCACGCCTCCCTGCGACCTGAGCCGCCCTTCTCCCTCCACCTTACCCGCTCGCCATGGCCTTGAGCTCTGCCGCACCAAGTCCGTCCCCGCGTCGTCCTCCTCATCCGGCGCCGTTCAAGCCCGTTCCCGGCCAGATCCGTCGTCCTGGAGACCCGCGCCCCTGCCGGACCTCCCCTGCTTCGCCTTGGCCCGCCGCCGCTGTCCAGCGCGCCGCCCTTCACCAAGTCCACTGCCGCTGCATCCTCTGTTTCCCTGCATCAAGCTCCAGCAGCGAGACTGCCTGCTCGATCTCGTGCCCCTCATTGACCGCCTCCGGCCACCTCGGCGTTGGATCCGCGCCGATCCCCATCTTCCTCCTCGTCGCGCCGTTCTTCGTCCCTCGCCGGAGAGCACCCCGCCGCCGCCTGTGTCCTCTGCTTCCTGGACGAGCGCAGCCGCTCGCCCCGTTGACCGCGCTTCGCTCAAGCGCGCGCCTGGGCTGCCTCCCCTCCAGCGCCCCAAGGCCCAGCCTGCTCGATCCCAACCCAACCGAGCCGCCTGCCAGGCCTCTCCACCAACCGAGCCGGCCCATGAGGCCTGGTGAGCAGCCCCCCTGGCCTTTCCTCTTTTGGGCTAGTCGGATGCGGCCCGGATCATGTTTTTTTCCCGTCTACGATTTTGTCCTTTATCCAGAGATTACAGTTTTGCAGAAAACCCCCTAGACTTCATGCATGTAATAACTAATTAACTGTGCATCGGATTAAAATGATTTATATATGTAAAATGCTCAGAAAATTGTGTAGATTAATAATATGCCACTTTCATCTATGTTTAAAATGTTTAGCTTGCTGTTTATTTAACTTTGCTAATATGCCATGTTAAAATGATTTAATTCATAACTAAATAACCGTAACTCGGAATTAAATGTTCTTTATATGTAAATGGGGTAGAAAAATGCCTAGTTTAACATGGTGCAGTTTATTTTCCTGTTTAACAACTCTAAAATATGTTTTAGGGCAGAACAGTACCGAATCTAAAATATTGCTCATGAGGATTTTCCGGAATTGTTGTTTCTTATTTCCGGCCTCATTTAAACTTGCCTAAATAGTTAGTTTAATTATGCTTCACCCCTTGCCATGTTTGAAAACATTTAATATTGTTGAGTACCTAAACGAGATTAAACTAAATATGTCAATGTGGTGTTTTGTCAATATGCAACCCGTTGCATATTGAGCTCCACTTAATTGGTAGTATTGTTTGTTGCATATTGCCATGCCATGCCTCATTAAACCGGACATGCATCATACTTGATTGTGCATCATGCCATGTTTATGCTTGTGCATTTACCATGTTGTTTGTTTCTTTACGGTGTTGCTTCTCGGTTCCGGTAATGTTGCGATTGTGAGGATTCGTTCGACTACTCCCGTTCGTTCTACTTCATGGACTCGTTCTTCTTCCTAGCGGGATTTCAGGCAAGATGACCGTCACCTTGGATCTCATTACTATCATTGCTATGCTAGTTGCTTCGTTCTATCGCTATGCTGCGTTACCTATCACTTGCTGCTCAAGCCTCCCAAATTGCCATGAACCTCTAACCTGTTGCACCCTTCCTAGCAAACCGTTGTTTGGCTATGTTACCGCTTTGCTCAGCCCCTCTTATAGCGTTGTTAGTTGCAGGTGAAGATGAAGGTTGTTCCTTGTTGGAACATGGAGATGTTGTTCCTTGTTGGAACATGTTTACTTGTTGGGATATCACAATATTCTCTTATATTATTAACGCATCTATATACTTGGTAAAGGGTGGAAGGCTCGGCCTTATGCCTGGTGTTTTGTTCCACTCTTGCCGCCCTAGTTTCCGTCATATCGGTGTTATGTTCCCGGATTTTGCGTCCCTAACGCGGTCGGGTGATTTATGGGACCCCCTTGACAGTTCGCTTTGAATAAGACTTTTCCAGCAAGGCCCAACCTTGGTTTTACCATTTGCCTCACCACCACCTACACCCTTTCCCTTGGGTCGGCCAACCCGAGGGTCATCTTTATTTAGCCCCCCGGCCAGTGCTTCTCTAAGTGCTGGTTCGAACCGAGCTACTGCGGGCCACCTTGGGGCAACTTGAGGGTTGGTTTTACTCAGAGCCTGTCTCATCCGTGTTGCCACGAGAACGAGATATGTGCAGCTCCTATCGGGATTGTCGGCGATCGGGCGGTCTTGCTGGTCTTGTTTTATTGCTGTGAAATGTCTTGTAGCCGGATTCCGAGACTGATCGGTCTTCCGGGAGAAGGAATATCCTTCGTTGATCGCGAGAGCTTATCATGGGCTGTTGGGACACCCTGCAGGGTTTGAACTTTCGAAAGCCGTGCCCGCGGTTATGTGGCCGATGGGAATTTGTTAATGTCCGTTGTAGAAAACCCGAAGTTGATCTTAACTAAAATACACCAACCGTAGCGCGTAACCGTGAGTGTCTCTTTTCGGGGTTGATCGAGAGGAGAACACGGTTTCTGGGTTATGTCTGACGTAAGTAGGAGTTCAGGATCACTTCTTGATCATTACTAGTTGACGACCGTTCCTTTGTTTCTCTTCTCGCTCTCATTTGCGTATGTTAGCCACCATATATGCTTAGCAGCTGCTGCAACCTCACCACTTTACCTCTTCCTTACCCCTTTAAGCTTTGCTAGTCTTGATACCCATGGTAATGGGATTGCTGAGTCCTCGTGGCTCACAGATTACTACACCACCAGTTGCAGGTACAGGTTTCGCGATGATCATTGACGCGAGAGCGATGGTTGCTTGTATTGGAGTTCTTCTTCC
Organism: Aegilops longissima; assembly: GCA_021605205.1. Lineage (NCBI taxonomy): Eukaryota > Viridiplantae > Streptophyta > Magnoliopsida > Poales > Poaceae > Aegilops > Aegilops longissima. The sequence continues at coordinate 146,944,605 of CM038682.1, read as the reverse complement.
GCTTCTTCTTCGATCAAGGGATAGGTTCCAGGTCGGCAGCCTGGGCTAGCAGGGTGGATATTGTTTGAGTTTCTGTTTATGATTCATCCGTAGTCGGATGTTGATCTTGTATGATGTGATGTTGTATTCGTGTGGCATTGTATGCCTTATGTATGTGTCCCTAATATTTGTTAATGTTGATGTAATGATATCCACCTTGCAAAAGCGTTTCAATATGCGGGTCTATCCTTGGTGGGACCTTCGAGTTCCTTTTGGATAGGGTCGCATATTGGGCGTGACAAGTTGGTATCAGAGCCTCGACCGACCTTAGGAGCCCCCTTGTTTGTTGGCCATTGTTGAGTCTAGAAGAAAACTATTTTGAGTCTTAGGATTATATATATCGGAGAGTAGGATTCTTTTTACTCCTCAGCCCCTTCATCGCTCTAGTGAGGCCTCCTGACGTAGATGTTTTGTCTTTCCTCTCCTCAAATTTCATGAAATTTTTTTTAGGATCACGCGGGTATCTTGGAATCGTTCGATGGTTTTGTGACGAGAACATTGTTCTTGGTGCCTCCTCGACATTTAGGGGTTGTGGCAGTGTCCCGGGAGTTGAGCTCCGAGGTGTTGTCGTCACAATTTTATCGTTGCAGTTCTGGAATACCTGAGTTTTGCCGACATCGAAAATCTCTTTTGTACAGTTGTTGGTGAGATAACCCCGATAACCCAGTACTGGGGCGAGTTCGGGAGTATTGCCATGACTCGTATAACGGATGCTTTTCGAAGGTTGATGTACATGATTTCCGAAGGTTTCTTGGTTATGTGTTGACGGATGGATACAGCTGGATCTAGGTATTGTTAGTTTGGGTGATATATTTTGTGTCCCCTGTATCCCCAACACCTGATTGCATAACCAGAAAGTTTCGGGAGTTTATAGGTGGGAATTCAAGTAGCTCCTAGAATATCTTTCCGACAGATGCATGATATGAGATTGGGTAAATCTCTATCATATGTATTTGTTCCGGCTTATTCTGCAAGCCAAATCCTTTGTTTTGTTTTTTTTTTGTGGTATTCGAGTTGCTTCAAAGTCGAGTGTTGATCCATACCTTTTCCTAAACGGTGTTCTCATATTGCTATGTGAATACTAATCCTTCTTGATCATCGAGATCGTCATGTTAATTCTTTTTCAACCGGCGTGCTTCTCTTTAAGTGGATCCGATCATTTCAACATCCGCAAGATCAATTCTAAGTTTTTCTCAATGGTGTTCGTTTCATCTGTCCCCAAGTTGCCTTTGTTTTCCCGCCCTCCCACCCTTTTTCTTCAAGGACTTATATATTTTAATCAAGTATCCATTTATTCATGTGAAGTCTCTTCATTCTTTTCTTTCAATGTTCTTATCCGGTGATTTCCCATGAAGATGCTCAACAGTTTCAAGCTCATCATCCTTCATTGTTGTTTCTTCTCCAGTGGATCCAATTCAAGCTTTCGGTGTTGATCATATCCCTTTCCTCGTTTCAAATGTTTTTTTTCCATGTCAGTGCATCTCTTAATTGTTCACCTCTCGCTTTCCATTTGTTCCGGAGTGCTGAAGATATCTCACAAGATTCGTGTTTCCATTCTCAATCCGTTCAAGTTATTTTGAGGTTGTTATCCCATTCAAGCCATTTAATTCTTCCGGCGCAATCTTTATTTCAAGCAATCCTTCAACAATGTTTCTTTTGAGTGGGCCCTAACCCACAGGTCTTTTCCCAGGATCTTACCTGACTCTTCTAATTCTCCCAGAGTTATTCTCAAATTCAATTCAAAGTTTGACGTAAGAATGAATTTTCATCAGTCACATGCATTCTCCTAGGCCGCTTTCAAAATCTTTTCATCTTTGGCTCAACCTTTTCCTTTTTTAATCCTTCCGGAGTTTCTCAACAATTCATGGTGATGTTTCTCATCGTCATTCTCAACACTTGAAGACCGAAGGAGAGTTCCTCTTAAATCCTTACCCGTTCTTCCAAAGATGCGTACTTCAAATTTGATGCCATCCTCTCATAATTGTTTTCGATTGTGGGAATTTTTTTTTCACCCATCCGGAGCATTTCATGAGTTGTTTCCATTTCTTTCCTCCGTAGGCCATCATGTCATAATTCCTCATTCTCAGCTTTCAGCTCTCGTTCTCTAAATCATACCGGTGCATCATTCAAATATCCTCTAATCAGTTCATGATCTCTTCATTCTCTTGTATCTAAATTCTCTCAAGTATCTTGGTTCATTTTCAAATTCTTCCCGGTGAATTGTGCCTTTGCCATGTTCATTTTTAATTCTTACGGTGGTTCGTTCAAGATTTCACTTCTTTCGTTATCATATTAAATCATTCGTTGTTTCCAAATTCCACCGGTGGTTCCTTGAAGACCTTCACAAGTTTGCGCCATATCTCTTTTAATCCTTTCTATGAGAATAAGTAGTATGCCAAATCCGTTGCTTGTCATCAATTTAAATTGGTGAAGGATACGCATAACATAATTCTTGTTCTTGTTTCATCCAAGTGATTAATTCTTTTCTTCCGGAGTTGTTCATGATATAAATTATCGGTTCTAAGATGTCCATCTTTTCTTTCCGGAGTTTCAAGTTCTCTCGGTTATATAATCGCGAAGCTCCATCTAAATCATTGCAAGGCTTCACCTTGTGTTTAAAACTTCTCCTAATTTTTATCATCCTTTTATTACCGGAGTTCTTCATGGTAGATCTACATGATGGTTCATCAAGGATTCTTTCACTCTTCAATTGTTCTTCAAGATTTCTCTCGAAGTTATGATCCGTCAAGCCATACTCAAAATTAAACATGGTGTTCAACACATGTTTTGTTTTGAGGAGTTCAAGTATTCTTCTTTTCCATTCTGAAGTGCAATTCTTTCTACCTTATCTTTTGAGATGGTCTTATGCTCTGTTGGAAAAGGCAGTGCCTAGGAGGCGCTTAGGCACGCCTAGGCGCTAGGCAATGGCCAAACGCCTCGCCTAGGGCATAAATGGAGGTCTAGGCAGGGCAAGCAAGGAATTGCCTACCGAAACAAGAAATCATGCCACATACTGCACTGATATGCCAAACGGGTTATATTCCAATGGTAGTAGACGGTAATTAACTTATTTATATGCCCTAAACTAATTTCAACACCCATATAATAATCACTAATACACTACAAGTAAAAACTACATTACCGCCTAGGCCGCGCCTAGGGCTCTTAGGCACCGCCTAGGCACTAGGCGAAGTCCAACCGCCTCGCTTACGCCTACCGCTTTTTCCAACCTTGGTCTTATGTCATTCTTGACAATTTCACTTCGTGTTTCATGATTCGCAAGTTGTTAAGAATGAGATATTTAAATCCATCATTTTCTCTTTGTTCAAGAGATCTTTTCAACCATCAACCTCGTTGTTGGAGTTATCTTGTGTCATATTTCACCTAAAGCCTTCCCTAAGGAATGTTGCTTTTGTGGTGCTTATCAATGATCCAAGTTATCTCTCTATCATCTTGGTGGAAGAAATTTTTCATCTCGCCGGTGTTATCAATTATATTATTTGTTTCCTTTAGTGGTCGGTTGTCACCTCATAATGTTGAGATGTTAACATAAGCCCACTACAAACTTATTCGTTTCGTTGTTGGTTTTCCAATAACTCCGTTCAATTCTTCTTTGCAAGGATGCTTTCCAAGATCATTTGTGGCAGAAGTTGGCATTTTTTCTCCATTCTTCTATTTCAATGATCTATTTTCTATTCTTTCTTCCGGAGGCATGGTGATGTTGCTCTCTTCACTCATCATCTCGAATTGTGAGGATCATGTTATTTTCCTTGCTTATCCGTTTAGCCGGAGTGTTGTGTTCTCATTCAAGTTCTTTCATCTTATCAAGTTTTGCCTCTCTTTTCAACCTGAGTGCTGTCTGAAATCCCTCTTACCCATTGCAGTGTGTTGTTGATTTCATCAAGTATCCTCTCATTTGTCAAGTTCATGTTCAATTCCTTCCATTTACAGTTGGAGTGCTGCCCAAATTATATCAATCTTATTCCTTCTCTATCTAGTTTTAACCGGAGTGGTTTCAATATCTATCTTATCACTAAAACTCTCGGTTCTCGTCGTATCCCTTGTTCCTCTTTTCTAACGGAGTGTTTTCAACCTTGCTCATCTTCGTTGTTTTCTTTCTTTCTTTTTGCTCGATATCTCAAGGTTCATGGTTTCACTCGTCTGTCGAAGAAGCAACTTAGTTTACCTCTCATCGTCCTCTTCCTTTTCCCTCCGGTGCCATCCTAGATCTCGGGACGAGATCCTCTCGTAGTGGTGGAGTGTTGTAACACCCCGGATACAACTTTCCATATTCGTAACTCCAACTCTTGCCTTTTCCGGAGATGTGTTATTTTATTTCCTTCGTGGTTGGGGTTTTGTCTTTTGTTTTGCATTTTGTTCATGTCTTGCATTTCTTCTCATCGCATCATGTGCATTGCATTTGCATATTTTCTTAAAACTCGTAGCCGTTCGTAGTTACCTTTTCTCTCTTTGCCTCCGTTGTCATTTTGTCAGGCCCCTTGTCCTCGTTGACCTCCTCGGACCGCTTTGCCTTCGTTGGTCGTTTCAGTCCAACCGAGTTTCGTTGCCCTCTTATTTGTCTACCTTCGCAACCTCTCTGCACAACCACCGACCCCCTCGTGCGCGTCCAAAGCTGTCCCGTACCCGACCCGGGCTTTCGTTGCCGAGGGGTTCAGATCATCCCCTAACGTCTATAAAACGTCACCGTTTTCTTTGTTGGGCTCTCCCTAGCCTATTTTTCCCGACCGCCCGTTTTTGATCAGAGGGACGAAGTAGCCCCTAACCAAAATCCAGTGCTATATTTATAGACCAATCCCCTAGGCAGCAACCCTAAAATCTAGCCCTTTGTCCCATCGCGCCACCGCCAGTCTTCCACTCCTCTCCTTCCTCGGGATCCATCCCGATCCACCCAATCCCTCCATCGATCCAACTAGCCAACCACCTCCCTCCTACAACCAGCCCCCAAAGCCGCCTTACTCAGATCGATCCGAGCCCGACGCTCTCTCTCGCGCCCCGAGCTCCTCCCGATCCCATGCACCACCTCGCCGGAGCTCCTCTCCAAAGACGCCACGGCAAGCAAGCAGCAGCCGCTCCAGGCCTCTCCCTCATCCCTCTGCTTCTCCTTCCCTGCGCTCTCCATCTCTCTCTCTGACCCCCCTGCTCTTCCTCTCTTCTCCTGGACAGGAAAACGCCATCGTCGCCCGATGGAGCTCCGGGTCAAGCCATGTCGCCGCCGCCTCCCTGGAGCTTCTCCGCCGCCGGTGCCCGTCTTCAGCACGCCTCCCTGCGACCTGAGCCGCCCTTCTCCCTCCACCTTGCCCGCTCGCCATGGCCTTGAGCTCTGCCGCACCAAGTCCGTCCCCGCGTCGTCCTCCTCATCTGGCGCCGTTCAAGCCCGTTCCCGGCCAGATCCGTCGTCCTGGAGACCCGCGCCCCTGCCGGACCTCCCCTGCTTCGCCTTGGCCCGCCGCCGCTGTCCAGCGCGCCGCCCTTCGCCAAGTCCATCGCCGCTGCATCCTCTGTTTCCTGCATCAAGCTCCAGCAGCGAGACTGCTCGCTCGATCTCGTGCCCCTCGTTGACCGCCTCCGCCACCTCGGCGTTGATCCGCGCCGATCCCCATCTTCCTCCTCGTCGCGCCGTTCTTCGTCCCTCGCCGGAGAGCACCCCGCCGCCGCCTGTGTCCTCTGCTTCCTGGACGAGCGCAGCTGCTCGCCCCGTTGACCGCGCTTCGCTCAGCGCGCGCTGGCTGCCTCCCTCCAGCGCCCAAGGCCCAAATTTCTGCTCGATCCCAACCCAACCGAGCCGCCTGTCAGGCCTCTCCACCAACCGAGCCGGCCCATGAGGCCTGGTGAGCAGCCCCCCTGGCCTTTCCTCTTTTGGGCTAGTCAGATGCGGCCCGGATCATGTTTTTTTTCCGTCTACGATTTTGTCCTTTATCCAGAGATTACAGTTTTGCAGAAAACCCCCTAGACTTCATGCATGTAATAACTAATTAACTGTGCATCGTATTAAAATGATTTATATATGTAAAATGCTCAGAAAATTGTGTAGATTAATAATATGCCACTTTCATCTATGTTTAAAATGTTTAGCTTGCTGTTTATTTAACTTTGCTAATATGCCATGTTAAAATGATTTAATTCATAACTAAATAACCGTAACTCGGAATTAAATGTTCTTTATATGTAAATGGGGTAGAAAAATGCCTAGTTTAACATGGTGCAGTTTATTTTCCTGTTTAACAACTCTAAAATATATTTTAGGGCAGAACAGTACCTAATCTAAAATATTGCTCATGAGGATTTTCCGGAATTGTTGTTTCTTATTTCCGGCCTCATTTAAACTTGCCTAAATAGTTAGTTTAATTATGCTTCACCCCTTGCCATGTTTGAAAACATTTAATATTGTTGAGTACCTAAACGAGATTAAACTAAATATGTCAATGTGGTGTTTTGTCAATATGCAACCCGTTGCATATTGAGCTCCACTTAATTGGTAGTATTGTTTGTTGCATATTGCCATGCCATGCCTCATTAAACCGGACATGCATCATACTTGATTGTGCATCATGCCATGTTTATGCTTGTGCATTTACCATGTTGTTTGTTTCTTTCCGTGTTGCTTCTCGGTTCCGTAATGTTGCGATTGTGAGGATTCGCTCGACTACTCCCGCTCGCTCTACTTCATGGACTCGTTCTTCTTCCTAGCGGGATTTCAGGCAAGATGACCGTCACCTTGGATCTCATTACTATCATTGCTATGCTAGTTGCTTCGTTCTATCGCTATGCTGCGTTACCTATCACTTGCTGCTCAAGCCTCCCAAATTGCCATGAACCTCTAACCTGTTGCACCCTTCCTAGCAAACCGTTGTTTGGCTATGTTACCTCTTTGCTCAGCCCCTCTTATAGCGTTGTTAGTTGCAGGTGAAGATGAAGGTTGTTCCTTGTTGGAACATGGAGATGTTGTTCCTTGTTGGAACATGTTTACTTGTTGGGATATCACAATATTCTCTTATATTATTAACGCATCTATATACTTGGTAAAGGGTGGAAGGCTCGCCTTATGCCTGGTGTTTTGTTCCACTCTTGCCGCCCTAGTTTCCGTCATATCGGTGTTATGTTCCCGGATTTTGCGCCCCTAACGCTGTCGGGTGATTTATGGGACCCCTTGACAGTTCGCTTTGAATAAGACTTTTCAGCAAGGCCCAACCTTGGTTTTACCATTTTCCTCACCACCACCTACACCCTTTCCTTGGGTCGGCCAACCCGAGGGTCATCTTTATTTAGCCCCCGGCCGTGCTTCTCTAAGTGCTGGTTCGAACCGAGCTACTCATGGGGCCACCTTGGGGCAACTTGAGGTTGGTTTTACTCGTAGACTGTCTCATCCGGTGTTGCCACGAGAACGAGATATGTGCAGCTCCTATCGGGATTGTCGGCGATCGGGCGGTCTTGCTGGTCTTGTTTTATTGCTGTGAAATGTCTTGTAGCCGGATTCCGAGACTGATCGGGTCTTCCGGGAGAAGGAATATCCTTCGTTGATCGCGAGAGCTTATCATGGGCTGTTGGGACACCCTGCAGGGTTTGAACTTTCGAAAGCCGTGCCCACGGTTATGTGGCAGATGGGAATTTGTTAATGTCCGTTGTAGAAAACCCGTTGATCTTAACTAAAATACACCAACCGTAAAGCGTAACTCGTGAGTGTCTCTTTTCGGGTTGATCGAGAGGAGAACACGGTTTCGGGTTATGTCTCGACGTAAGTAGGAGTTCAGGATCACTTCTTGATCATTACTAGTTGACGACCGTTCCTTTGTTTCTCTTCTCGCTCTCATTTGCGTATGTTAGCCACCATATATGCTTAGCCGCTGCTGCAAGCTCACCACTTTACCTCTTCCTTACCCCTTTAAGCTTTGCTAGTCTTGATACCCATGGTAATGGGATTGCTGAGTCCTCGTGGCTCACAGATTACTACACCACCAGTTGCAGGTATAGGTTTCGCGATGATCATTGACGCGAGAGCGATGGTTGCTTGTATTGGAGTTCTTCTTCCGCTTCTTCTTCGATCAGGGGATAGGTTCCAGGTCGGCAGCCTGGGCTAGCAGGGTGGATATTGTTTGAGTTTCTGTTTATGATTCATCCGTAGTCGGATGTTGATCTTGTATGATGTGATGTTGTATTCGTGTGGCATTGTATGCCTTATGTATGTGTCCCTAATATTTGGTAATGTTGATGTAATGATATCCACCTTGCAAAAGCGTTTCAATATGCAGGTCTATCCTTGGTGGGACCTTCGAGTTCCTTTTGGATAGGGTCGCATATTGGGCGTGACAGTTGTGTTCTTCTTCAGATTTGGATTTGGTTGGATGTGCCGTGCGGGGGTCTGTAGTAGCTTTGTGATGTCATTCCCCAATGGTGTCAGTCTGCCTCTCTCCTCATGAGCCGAAGTGTTTTTGTTCCCGGTGCTCCGTTCACGGAGGAGGACCTCAGTGTCTATGGCTTCATGCCTCATTGTGTATCTTCCTTGTTTGTAGCGTGTGAGGCCTAGCTTGTTGCTTTCCAATGCCATTCTATCTTTTTGCTCTGTAATTTCTTTCTTGTTGCCTAAGGGGGAAAAATCATGATCATCGGAGTTGATAGCATTGACAAGTTGGAGTGAGTCAGATTCAAAGACCACACGATGAAGATCCATCTCACTAGCAGCTTCAATGGCATCTTCACATGCGCCGACGAACTCCAACATGCTCTGAACATATTGTACATTTCCAACATGCATAGCTAAAAGATCGAGGATGTCGCCTAGAGGAGGGTGAATAGGAGCTTTAAAATAATTACGGTTTAGACTTGAACAAATACGGAATAAACCTAGCGGTTAATTTGTCAAGAACAAAACCTACAACAACTAGGCTCGCCTATGTGCACCAACAACTTATGCTAAGCTAGATATCAACTATGTGATAGCAAGATATATAACATGAAACACTATGGCTATCACAAAGTAAAGTGCATAAGTAAAGGGCTCAGGTAAGAGATAACCGAGGCACGCGAAGACGATGATGTATCCTGAAGTTCACACCCTTGCGGATGCTAATCTCTGTTTGGAGCGGTGTGGAGGCACAATGCTCCCCCAAGAAGCCACTAGGGCCACCGTAATCTCCTCACGCCCTCGCACAATGCAAGTTGCCGTGATTCCACTAAGGGACCCTTCGGCGGTCACCGAACCCATACTTATGGCAACCCTTGGGGGCGGTCATCGAACCCGTACACTTTGGCAACCCTTGGGGGCGGTCATCGGAACCCGTCAAATTGCTCGGGGTGATCTCCACAACCTAATTGGAGACCCCGACGCTTGCCCGGAGCTTTACACCACAATGATTGAGCTCCGAACACCACCAATCGTCTAGGGCACCAAGGCACCCAAGAGGAACAAGCTTAAGCGTACCAATCACCCAAGAGTAATAAGCTTCTAAACTTTTCACTTCCATGTATCACCATGGAGAACTCAAATCGATGCAACGAATTCCATGGCAAGGGCACACGGAGTGCCCTACTCCCTCACTCTCAAATCTCACCAAAGCAACAAAAGCTATGGAGGAATATGATAGGAAGAACAAGAAGGAGAACACCAAGAACTCCAAGATCTAGATCCAAGGGGTTCCCCTCGCAGAGAGGAGAAAGTGGTTGGTGGAAATGTGGATCTAGATCTCCTCGCTCTTCCCCCAAAAAAATTAGCGGCAATACATGGAGGGATTGAGAGGTAGCAAGCTCGAAGAACATCAACAATGGGGGAAGAACACGACCTAAAGGGATAAGGTTCATTGGGGAAGAAGACCCCCTTTTATAGGCACCCCTGAATCCAACCGTTATGCACTCAGGTCGTGCACAAGCGGTACTACTGCTCGGAGGAGTAGTACTACCGCTTAGCAAGGTCAAAACAGCCCAACGAGAGAGAAAAACACGAGTTGTAGTTCTGCTAGACAGGTAGTACCGCTCTGGGAGAGGTCGTACTTCCCGGAGAGGTACTACCGCTCGGGTGGAGAGGTAGTACCGCTTACCGATTATAAGAGGTACTACCGCTCGGGTGGAGAGGTAGTACGGCTTACCGCTTATAAGAGGTACTACCGCTCTACTACCGCGAAACCCGACACGAAAAAACGGGAAGCAGCAGTACTACGCACGGTACAGGGCCGCGTTACTGCCGCTTACAAGCGGTATTACCGCTCTAGAGAGTAGTACTACCGCTTGAGGCTTTCAGGAACACAACAGAGAACACAGAGGATGTAACAAAGCCTAAACTACCACAACTTCTGCATATGAGCTTCGAATTGAGCAAACTCAAGATTGTTGTATAGATGACGACGAGTAGCATCCAACATATAAGAACCGGCATGCCTAAGAAGAGGCGGGGGAGGTATGCCTAAGATATAGAGAAGTGAAACCTCCAAAAGATAAGAACCGGCATAACCTCCAACATCGAAAACATCATAAAAGATGCATGTGAACTCCGTTTTCGATGAACTTGGGCTTGTCATCAAGATGAGCATAAGCTCTAAGACTCACAAAGAGAACCGGCAAAACCCCCAACATCAAAAACATCATAGAAGATGCATGTGAACTATGTTTTCGATGAACTCGAGCATCTCATGAAAATGACCATAAGCTCCAAATCTCACAAGGAGAAGAACCAAACAAGAACCAATAAAGATGCTGCAAGGATGCAATGGCTTGAGCTCTCTACAAACGATACGATCAAGCTACTCATCGAGAGACCCCCTTGATAGTACGGCAATTGATCCTATAACCCGGTCTCCCAACTACCACCATGAGACCGGTAAAATAGAAAACCTATCAAGGGCAAACCTTTGCCTTGCACATAGTCCACTTGAGCTAGATGATGACGATCTTGACTCCCTCAAGTTGGACCACCTTTCTTGATTGTGTTGGCTCGATGAAGACTAGTTGATTGCTCCCCCATACTCTACTATATATGGGTGAGCCGCTCTTTGGCACATCTTCACAAGTCCATTGGCGAGCTTCAAGGATGATCTCTTCGTGATGCTCCACTTGAACTTGCACACCGCAATCTTTATGATGATCACCACTTGATGTCGTCCTCCATGGGTTGTATGAGATCTTCCTCTTGATGCAAACCCATGGAAACAAACCTAACCCCGCATAGAATTCATACGTAGATCATGGGTTAGTACACAAAGCGTAATGGACAATGCTTACCTTACCATGTGATCACTTGATCCCCATCGGTACATCTTGTACGCTTTGTGTGTTGATCAACTTGATTCGCTCTTGACTTAGTCTTGATCAACCTTGTATCGTATCTTCTACATAACCACTCTTTGGATAATTACTTGAATAGAACATTGGTCAACATATAAACTCCTTGAAACCAACAAATGGACTTCAAGAAATTCCTATGGACAAATCCTTCAACTATAACTCAAGACAACCATTAGTCCATAGAGATTGTCATCAATTACCAAAACCAAACATGGGGGCACCGCATCTTTTTTCAACAGCCCCACGCGCCCCTTCCCAAATCGACACAAAAAGTGTTTGACCGCTCTCTTCTTCAACACAGAAATCAATGATGAGTTTCCTAACATTGTAAGCTATATATCCCTCACATGATTTGACCTTCTTCCCCTGGTTAGCCTTGTTTTGAATATTCCACCATCCTTCCCCAAAGAAGATAAGCACCAAGTCATGCTTGTCTGGTTTCAATGACCATAAGTGATCAAACATGGTCGAAGGGGTTGCACATTTTCAATCACCATAAGTGATCAAACATGATCAAAAAGAGCAGGGAGTGCAAGAAGAGCAAGCCTGACCACCTCGATCTGCAGCTCCCTCCAAACCTGTTTAATCTTCTTGCACGCCCTGCTCTTTTGACACTATAGACTTAAGGTTTTATCACAAGAGCTATTTATCGCCTACTGCGAGGCAGTGCTATGGCTTGCCTCTGGGCCGACCCAGTACTGTCATGGTGGAAGCGAGTTTTTTCCTCTGTGGTTTCTTATCAATTTTTACTTGTTTGCAGTGGTTTTCTCTGGTTTTCTTCAGCTCTTTCTTTTTATTGTTTCGGTTTTCCTAGTTTCTAGCTTTGATTTTTTTCCCTTGTTTTCAACACATGTCTACATTTTCTGTACATATTGTACATTTTTCGTATACATCAGGATCATTTTGGTATACACATTTAACATTTTGTAAAATATATCTTTTGATGTCTATTTTTTTCATACACATTGTACATTTATATGATTGATTTTTTAAAATACATTTTTTATTTTTTTAATACGTGTTAAATATTGTTTAAATACATGTGAAAACAAATTGTAAACTCTGAGAACATTTTGCTATGTTGTATAAACATTTTTTTAAAACATTCACAGACGTATTTTGAAACATGTGAACATATTTTAAGGGTCGTGCTACGCGTCGGCCGGCGGATCTTTTTGAAAGATCCGCCGGTCTATGAGCTGTGTGATCTGAAGCAATCTCCCGTCAAGCGTCGTTGTCACTTTTACAACAAAGAACGTGTAAGCGAAACTCTTTTGCAACACATGTCTTGTTGCGGAAATATTTGTAACGAAGGTTGTGGTGCAGATTTTTTTTTTCAACAAAGTTCTTGTTGCAGAGTTTTTTGAGATTTTTTTAAACATATCTCTTGTTGCAAGTTTTTCGCAACAATTGTCTTGTTGCAGAAAGTCTGCGTGTTTCATTGCTTGCGGTCATGGCCTCGAGCTGAAGCTCGGTCTTGTTGGGGAAGGGGGGAGGGGTGTTACATATGCAATGATGGTGGTGGTGGAGGCAATGCAGCATGGGGTCGGAGCGGCATAGCTGGGCAACGACGGCTGGAGCAGAGCTCTAACATGCGTGCTCAAGCGGCCATGGCCACAGGGAGACGGGGAGAGGTGACCTCGTCGACGGGCTTGCGGGCGGCCTCGTCTGCATGCTGTCAGCTTGACGGGGAGCTCGGGAGAGCAGGAGAGGATCCAGATCCAGATCCCGCGACACATCATTTGTTGCGGTGGGGGGATTGCAACAACAGCTCAGTTATGAAAACTAGTCTACGTAATACTCCCTCCGTCCCAAAATGCTTGTCTTAGATTTGTCTAGATACGGATGTATCAAGTATCAAAGCCGATGGGCGTACATTCCTCCAGAGCCATCATATTAAAATCCTCCAGAGCCATCATATCAAGACAAAAATTTTGGGACGGAGGGAGTACATTCCTCCAGAGCCATCATATTAAAATCCGGTCTAACGGCCACAAAGCCGATGGGCGTACACGTTGTTATCGGTCGAGTGATTTGAATCATTTCCCATATTTTAATATGTAACATACTTCTTTTGAATGGTATGAATTTTAGTTTCAATCACACAGAAAAATTACATTGTATAACATTTTAGAGAAATCTTGTCATTTTTTTTAAACCTTTATTTTTTTTAAATGTCACCAGCATGTTTTTAAAATGATGTCAGGATTGTTTAAAATTACACTAAGAAACATTTTACATTGTGATAACATTTTAAAAAATACACGATGAATGATTTAAAAAAGATAAGTAAAATAATGTTGCAATATGTGTATTCAATTATTTTCGGTATACTTTTTTTTAGAATCATTTTCGGTATGCAAACAAAAGAAGAAAAAAACGAGACAAACAAAGCGAACGAAAAAGTTGTAGCGACTAACGGGCCGGGGAGAGGGACATGTCCGCAGCACGAGTCCATCGGGATCCCAAAGGTTGGGCCCGCGGCTTCGTCCCCTTCGGCCGAGACAGACGAGTCGACGCGCCACCGCCGCCGCCTCCACCTCCGCCTCCCCGCCTCATCCCCGTCTCCGGCGGCTTCCCGTAGGTAATTTCGCGCCACCTCCTCCGCTGCCCCCCCTCATCTCTCTCTAGTTCTAGGTTTCGCACCATCACCGCTGAGCTCCGCCACGGTCGAAGCCCTAGCTTCTTGATTTGCCTATATGCGACGGCGTGCCCTTGCTCCCCCATGTGTTCCTCCATCCGTCTAGGATCCAGAACTCCGTCCGCATCTCCCTCCCCGGCGTGGTCCGAGGGCACCACGGCCGTCGCCAAGTTCTCCTCACCTTAGCCTTTGTCGTCTGTAGACAACTATGTAGCTGCTTATCATCTGCAAGTCGTTGAAATACTAGTGCTGAATAGAAGTCTCTGAATGATTGCCAGAATTGAGTTTGTGATGCTCTTGGTAAACTGATACTCCGAAAGTAATGATCCATTTCTGACGATATAGCTGTTACTGATCTCTGCCATACGATTGTGATTTTTCTGTAATGCAAGAATCTACGTTGATGGTCCAGCTGTAGTAGGTTGAGTTTCTGCGTTAGGTGCATTTCTGCTGCTATGTTTACTGCCTGCTGTCACTGCCACTGTGAACATTGACGCTGTGGTGATCGTTACCATGCCATAAAGTTGCATTTTTTAGGCCTTAGGATCGAAGCAACTCTCGAGCTGTCATCACCAGCATTGGTCCATATATAGGTTTACAAGGACCTTACTTGGCACAACTCTCGAGCACCACCTTGGGCATTCTTTGGTCAAGTGCCATACAGCAGACACCATCCCTAAGTGCATTAGCTTCCATTACCAAGGCATTTGGAGCAGCATTTTGCATGATTTTTCCATTCCTATCCCTCATAAGACACCCTGTAGTACCCTCAAGGGCATCATGATGGAAGCCATCATCAACATTGATTTTCATGAAGCAGTGTTTTTGGCTTCCAATACTTCAATGTGTTTTTGGCTTCTCACCCTGCCCAACACCCGAATCTAACCTTCCACAGATCAAAAGCAGTGTCAACTGCACACTGAGCACTAGATTTAATAGGTTTCTTCTTCACACCATGTTTTCTAGAGTTCCTTGCATTCCACATACAGTCCACATACCACGCAGGAGAATGCAAGAGCCATGGTCGATTTAGCTTTGGTGGTCAACCGCCCAAGACTCATGATGCATTATAGGGAGTTTAACATCAGTCAAATCCCTAAAAGTGCTCCAGAACAGAACATCTTACATCATGGAACACAGTCTCATCCTCCAATTACTTTGAATTTCACGGCATGCATGGAACAAACTGATTAATGACACGACACCAGAAGCATTTAACTTACGGAGCCACAAGAAACATAACAGTATGCTACTCCCCCTGTCCCATAATATAAGAGTGTTTTTGATACTACACTAGTGTCAAAAATGCTCTTATATTATGGGACGGAGGGAGTACCTTCTAGGACATGCCGATTACTCTCCTTTTTATTTGACAAAGGCAGCTGCTGAATGCTGTAAGCTGAACTAGCTGAGTATTGCTTGCACAATGACCTCTGCTATGCTTATATAAGTTATTTGAGATGGAGTAATATTGACTAACCGATGCTGTTTCCTTTTGCAAGATCAAGTGAATGATGGAGGCTGATCTCAAGGCCCAGGCGGCCACCGCGATGGGATTGCTGCGTGGCATCTCCCGTGCGAGTTTGCCTCTTGAGTTCATCGACTCAGCTCTTCGCGCCATCCAGGAAACCGACTCCGCCATCAGGCCGCGGGTCCAGCCAGATAATGCTGCGCAACGGCTCACCTCCAGCCACTCTCTGGCCTTTGCGACTCGCGAGGTAGCCGAGCTGGAGCTGTCGGTGGAGGCAGCCATCACCGTCGTCTCCCGCTGGCTTGATTCCAAGGTGGATGGACTGCAGGGGTTGCCCGCCAACGCGTGGCAAGTCCAATCAGATGAGTTGGTCGCTGCCGTGGCCAATGCCGGTGAGATGCTTGAGGCAGCTGCAATGAATTGGTACTATGCATCTGGTGTTCTTGATGTAATCGTCACTTGCTGGTTCAACCACATTCCTCTCAGCATTCGCGAGGCTTGGGTGCAGGATGCGAGGACATCGCTCGCCTCTGCCCGTGATCGTCTGAATGATGCGCGCGCCAGCGTCAGCAAGGCATGCGCCGCTGCCGCCGGAGCCCGTGATGCTGGGAAGATTATCCTTGACTTCCTGTAGTATCAAGGCTAGCATCTTTTTATGGCTTCCTGTAGTATCAAGACTAGCATCTTTTATGGTTCGCGCTGATGTTTATCCTTGACTTCCTGTAGTATCAAGAGTAGCATCTTTTATGGTAGCCGTTGCTGTTTATGACTCGGATCTTTTTGGATAAGAATTTGCATTCGTAGCTGTATACGTACTAGTATATGTTTGGTCATGTGGGAGTTGTATAAGCTTTTTTTTAGAGATTTCATCGGTACCGTAGGTAAACCCTCTTGTTGTACGCGCTGCGGACTCTCTGGCTAGACTATAATTTGCGCCACTAGTGCACTGACTGAACGTTGCTTCTCCAGGTTGTGGAAAACCCTAGCATTGCACTGCTTCCACGGGCTCCACGCTCTGAAGCAGATGAACAGCTGTCTGGCTCTAATCCACCAATCTTCAAGACAGTCCTCTGACGATCAGGATGTCTGAGTGCCATGAGACACTTATGCCAAGTTTCATGAGCATAGACACACTGGATAAGGATGTGGTCCATCGTATCCTCTTCCTGACAACAAGTGAAGTTTGGTCTTGCAGGGCATTCCGGTTGTCGTGTTAATGCTGAAACATTTTCCTACCCTAGCCGCCGCCAGGAGCCAGGCGATCTCCTTCCACCGATCTTCCTCCGGCGGCAGAAGGGAGGGGGGGCCGTTCCTCTGCTCTGTAGTTAGGTTTTGGATTTGTAGGTCGTGGTGCGCCGTTGGGGTGGTGGAAGCGGCGTTCGGACGAATAAATCTGCCTCAACTTCACTCCCACACCGGCGGTGCCCTTCATGGCGGCGTCTCGGAGTTGATGGCATCGTGTTTTTGTCGATCCTTCAGATCGGTGGCGTTAGGGTTCATGGATGGTGTCGGCGAGGCGGCGGCGGCGACTCCATCAGGTATGTCTCTCCTTCTGCTCTGTCCCCGTTGTTGCGGCGTTGTCTCCGATGTCATGGTGGAGCAGGGAGGTTTTGTCATCCAGGAGTACACGCAGACGATTGTCTACGCAAGTGACAGCTGGAAGATGGTGCGTCTTGTGCTAGGTTTGTGGTTGGAGGCTGACAATTCTGGTTTCCTCCTCCGACGTCATAGTCGTGTGGGGGTGTCAGTTCTGAAGTACGATGGCGTGTTCGGGGACACGTTGCCCCAGTCGGATTCTTTCAACGGCAATGGTTTTGCTTCAGGCAAACTACTTTGAAGGTTCGTAAAGCTGCTGATCAGCGATGGAGCCGCGTCGAGCTCGGGGTGAAGAGGTGATTTGTCTTGCTTTCCTTGGTGGAGAGGGACAGGTGTTGGTTTTTTGCATAGGATTATCCTATCTTTTCAGTCCTGTAATGTCGATGTTTATGTGGCTTGTAAGTGAATCTTTATTTTATTAATGAGATGCGTATTACTACGCCAAAAAAGGCATGCTGGCGGTCTGATGTCTAGATTCTATATTGCAGCGCCAACCAAGCGAAAAATCTTGCATTTAAGTGGAGCCCATCATCTCTGGATAGTAGACGCGGTAGGGAAACATGCCATGCCCTGACATAGCATTCCGTATGTGAAACTCACCGTACACTCCAGAGGATGCCCATGGCCACCAGAACGCATCCGGACAGCCATGTTCAAAGAGATGTGACTAACTGCGCCAAAGAGCAGTGAATTGTGCCAAACCTTGCCGTGTTAGGCCCGCCCCAACGTCTAAGATCCAAGCCAAGGAGGAAAGCGCCGTCATGGACCGAGCGCCTGTTCTTCACCCGAGTACAGACTTTGTCAACCATGAGGGGTGCAATATTGGCAACAGCAGCCCCATTTATCCAATGGTCTCTCTAGAACAACACTGATCCCCAACCATGGTATGGACCAAGCATTCAAACGTTAGTCTGGCCAACTCAAAGCCGAACCGGCTCAAGACCTTCTCAACATAGTAAGATTGTGTTAGAGTAATCCCACTCTTATCCTTAATAAGTCGGCTTCTCCCAGAACTTTCATGTCAAAGCTCTTTGACAGAAAAGACTTGACCTCATTGATCGCATCAATGTTTGCACCAAAGATCAGTACGACATCCACATACAGACACATACAGACATAATATAACACTATTGCCCCTACCATGGTGATAGTAAACATACCTATCAGCCTCATTAATAATAAATCATGCAGAAATCACAGTTCTTTCAAACTTCTCGTGTCATTGCCTAGATGCCTGTTTCAGACCGTACAAAGATTTTAACAACTTGCATACATTTCTCTCTTCACCCTTTACCACAAAACCGTCAGGCTGATCCATATAGATTTCCTCTTCCAACTCTCTATTTAGCAAAGTTCTCTTTATATCCATTTGATGAATGACAGGACCATAAGAGATAGCCATGGAAAGTAGCACCCGAATGGTGGTCATTGTAGCAACGGGTGAATAGGTGTCAAAGTAATCTTCGCCTTCTTTCTAAGTGTAGCCCTTGGCCACAAACCTCGCCTTGTACTTATCAACAGTACCATCAGGCCTTAGCTTCTTTTTGAACATCCACTTACAACACACATGTTTACAACCATAGGATCGTTTAGTTAGCTCCCAAGTTACATTAGAAAGAATTGAGTTCATCTCAGTATGGACAACTTCTTTCCAATCATCTACATCCGGAGTGTCGTCCACAAGGTATACAATGAAACCGTTACCAAAAGATTTGGCAATCCTTGGCCTCTTGCTCCTCACAGGAGCTTCATTGTTATCCTTCTCAGGTCTTCCTCAGGTGATTGTTCAAAATACTCATCATACGTACTAGATTCAGGCATCTTGGCAGGAAGTGTCGGAGGCAGGAACTCCTAAAAATTGAGGTTGAGGGGGCCGGCCAAAGGAAAAAGACCAGAAAGTTTACTATTTACTGTGATTATACAAGCGAACCCAAAATCTGTTGGCAGGAAAGTATTTGTCGTCGTGGTCGTGCATGTCATTCGGATGTAGGTTGGGGCGGTGATTAGGGATTGGGAGGGAGACGAACCCGGAGTAGAGAACTGGGAGGTGTGCTTCGGTGGAGGGGGTTATTCGAAAATTAGCAGACTTAACAATCAATGGCGGCGGGTGTGTTTTTGCAACTTTGTGTTGTATTTGATCCATGTGTGAGATATCTATCGGTCGATTGGGGAATTTAGGGATACACGGATGCATGAGCTATCCTAGATGCACTAGATACGACGCCCTTAGTCTTTTACAAATTTTAGAAAATTCTTTATTTATTTTTTGCATAACAAGGGAGGGATTTTTTTTCCTTTGAAATCTACGCCAGGTAAACCTTAATATTTTTTAGAGTGAAAAAATTCAATACTTTCTTTTACACAACTGACGTAAGCGCGCTAAAATCGGAAGTGCCCTTCTCAGCTCAAACTCATATGAGCTCGAGGTGAACAGTAAGATCCAAAAAAATGAAAATAAAATTTTAAAATTTATTTTTTTTAAAAAAATCTAAATTTTTTGTGTGACAAGCATTGGCAAAATTTTCCAATTCTTGCAGAATTTCATCATGAACTAACATATATAAAATACATTACTCCCTTCATTTCTTTTACTCTACGTGTAAGAATTGTGTAGTAAAAAGAAACCGAGGGAGTACTACCGTAGAACATACCGTAACCTTGCTGGGCCGGGAGCCCGCTGATTCAGAAGTTTTGGTGGAGCAGCAAAAGGAAGCCAACTTGGGTTGCATGGAAGGACATGACGCAACCTAAGTATATGGGGGGCATGGGCTTTAAGGATTTCGAGTTGTTTAACTTAGCCTTGCTTGCTAGGCAGGCTTGGCGAATTTTGCAGAAACAGGAATCTCTTAGTTGTCGAGTAGTTAAGGGTGTCTACTTTTCCACGCCAACTATACTTGAGGCTAGGCTTGGAGGCCACTCTAGCCAAATTTGGAGGGCTATCATCGAAGGAAGGGACGTGTTGAAACAAGGTCTGATAAGAAGAATTGGTGATGGCTCAACCACCAATATATGGAATGATAACTGGCTGCCCAGAGACGGGATGATGAGACCTTATGGGTGTTTAGTAGATACACCCCCTGTAATCGTGGCCAAGTTGATTGATGCGACCACGGCCAGGTGGGACTTGCACCGAATTCAGCAAGTTATGCTCCTAGTTGATATCCCATCTGTAACTAGCATTCCGCTATGTACCAGAGTTGTCTCGGATTTTTGGTCTTGGAACTTTGAGAGAAATGACATGAGTATGGCCGGCATACAAAATGCTTGTCACAACAAAACACCGGCGTGAGGCTGTTGGAAATATGCCCTAAAGGCAATAATAAAATGACTATCATATTTCCTTGTTCATGATAATTGTCTATTGTTCATGCTATAGTTGTGTTATGCGGAAATCGTAATACATGTGTGAATACATCACTATTACAAAAAGGGCTATAGATGGAATGGCCACTAATGGCGCACCTGTCATGTGGTGCGCCATTACTATATTCTAATGGCGCAGCCATTAGTAGTTTTGAAAAAAAATTGTTACTAATGACGCACCGTTGTATAGTGCGCCATTACTAGTTGACATAGTAATGGCGCACCACATCCGTCGTGCGCCATTAGTAGTTTTGAAAAAAAAGTAAAAAAAATATTTATTACTAATGGCGCACCATGTCTCGATGCGCCATTACTAGTTTTAATTAGTAATGGCGCACTATCCACTGGTGCGCCAGTACTAAGTTTTTTTCAAAAAAAAAAATCAAAAAAAATATCATTTTTTTAAAACTAGTAATGGCGCACCGTGGGTGTGGTGCGCCATTACTAGTTTCCACCCCACGGTGCGCCATCACTAACTTGCCCCAACACAGAATGCACCCCCCCCCCCCCCGGATCGCCTTTTCAGTTTAAAAAAAATAAAAAAAATGATGGAAATGTCAAAAAAAAAAATAAGTTTCCCATATGATATGTGGTCTAGTTGTTGGGAAAATTTACAAATATGAATTTCGACTTTATTTGCAAAATCTCTCTGGAAATTTGTAAAATGGGCATAACTTTTGCATATGAACTCGGATTAAAAAGTTTTTTATATGAAAAATCATCTACTTGAAAAGTTACATCCAAATTTAACTAGGGGAACCCCGTTAAACATTTTCAAAATCCCCAAACACCTAACAGAAAAAAAGTTACGGGGCTTTCAAGATCTAGAGGCAAAAAAATTAAAAAAAATTGGTTTTGAATTTTTTTTTTAATTTTTTTTTCAAAAAATGATACGCAATATGACCGGGAAGTTTGAAATATTTTTCAAAATTTCATCATAGTCATGAACATGAACAAAGTCCTAGACATCAACAAGGTATAATAGGATTGATATGCTAGATATATCAACAAGTGCCTGTGAAGTGAGCTGTTGCTGGAGTTGGATAGAACTCTGAAGTTAAGCGTGCTTGGGCTGAAGTAGTGTGAGGATGGGTGACCTTTTGGGAAGTTTGACCACGGAGTGCGATTTTGTTGGGGAACGTAGCAGAAATTCAAAATTTTCCTACGTGTCACCAAGATCTATCTATGGAGAAACTAGCAACGAGGGGAAGGAGAGTGCATCTACATACCCTTGTAGATCGCTAAGCGGAAGCGTTCATGAGAACGGGGTTGAAGGAGTCGTACTCGTCGTGATCCAAATCACCGGAGATCATAGTGCCGAACGGACGGCACCTCCGCGTTCAACACACGTACAGCCCGGTGACGTCTCCCACGCCTTGATCCAGCAAGGAGAGACGGAGAGGTTGAGGAAGACTCCATCCAGCAGCAGCACAACGGCATGGTGGTGATGGAGGAGCGTGGCAATCCCGCAGGGCTTCGCCAAGCACCAAGGGAGAGGAGGAGGAGGAGAGGTAGGGCTGCACCAAGAGGAGAAGTTCTCATGTGTGTTGGGCAGCCCCAAACCTCAAGTATATATAGGGGAGGGGGAGGGCTGCGCCCCCATCTAGGGTTTCCACCCCCAAGGGGTGCGGCCAGCCCTAGATGGGGCTTGGGGAGGCGGCCAAGAGGGGAGGGAGAGGGAGGCGCCCACTAGATGGGCCTTAGGGCCCATCTGCCCTAGGGTTTGCCCCCTCCCACTCTCCCTTGCGCCTTGGGCCTCTTGTGGGGGGCGCACCAGCCCACCTGGGGCTGGTTCCCTCCCATACTTGGCCCATGCAGCCCTCCGGGGTTAGTGGCCCCACTTGGTGGACCCGGGACCCTCCGGTGGTCCCAGACGTTACTCGAAAAACCCAAACCTTCCGGTGACCAAAACAGACTTCCATATATAAATCTTTACCTCCGGACCATTCCGGAACTACTCGTGACGTCCGGGATCTCATCCGGACTCAACAACATTCGGTAACCACATACAAACTTCCTTTATAACCCTAGCGCCATCGAACCTTATGTGTAGACCCTACGGTTCGGGAGACATGTAGACATGACCGAGACGTTCTCCGTCAATAACCAACAGCGGATCTGGATACCCATATTGGCTCCCACATGTTCCACGATGATCTCATCGGATGAACCACGATGTCAAGGACTCAATCGATCCCGTATACAATTCCCTTTGTCTAGCGGTATTGTACTTGCCCGATATTCGATCGTCGGTATCCCGATACCTTGTTCAATCTCGTTACGGCAAGTCTCTTTACTCGTCCGTAACACATCATCCCGTGATCAACCCCTTGGTCACATTGTGCACATTATGATGATGTACTACCGAGTGGGCCCAGAGATACCTCTCCGCTTACACGGAGTGACAAATCCATCCTCGATTCGTGCCAACCCAATGACACTTTCGGAGATACCGTAGTGCACCTTTATAGTCACCCGATTCGTTGTGACGTTTGGTACACCCAAAGCATTCCTATGGTATCCTGGAGTTGCACAATCTCATGGTCTAAGGAAATGATACTTGACATTAGAAAAGCTTTAGCATACGAATTACGATCTTTGTGCTAGGCTTAGGATTGGGTCTTGTCCATCACATCATTCTGCTAATGATGTGATCCCGTTATCAACGACATCCAATGTCCATGGTTAGGAAACCGTAACCATCAATTGATCAACGAGCTAGCCAATAGAGGCTTGCCAGGGACACGGTGTTGTCTATGTATCCACACATGTATCTGAGTTTCCTATCAATACAATTATAGCATGGATAATAAACGATTATCATGAACAAGGAAATATAATAATAACTAATTTATTATTGCCTCTAGGGCATATTTCCAACAGTCTCCCACTTGCACTAGAGTCAATAATCTAGTTCACATCGCCATGTGATCAACATTGATAGGTCACATCGCCATGTGACCAACATCCAAAGAGTTTACTAGTGTCTGTAAACTAGTTCACATCATCATGTGATTAAGACTCAATGAGTTCTGAGGTTTGATCATGTCTTGCTTGTGAGAGAGGTTTTAGTCAACGGGTCTGAACCTTTCAGATCCGTGTGTACTTCGCAATTCTCTATGTCATATTGTAAATGCTGCTTCCACACTCCACTTGAACCTTATTCCAAATGGTTGCTCCACTATACGTATCCGGTTTGCTACTCAGAGTCATTCGGATAGGTGTTTAAAGCTTGCATCGACGTAACCCTTTACGCCGAACTCTTTATCACCTCCATAATCGAGAAACATGTCCTTATTTACTTTAAGGGCAATTTTGACCGCTGTCCAATGATCCATTCCTGGATCATTCTTGTACCCCTTGACTGACTCATGGCAAGGCACACTTCCGGTGATGTAGACAGCATGGCATACTATAGAGCCTATGTCTGAAGTATAGGGGACGACCTTCGTCCTTTCTCTCTTTTCTGCCGTGGTCGAGCTTTAACTCTTAACTTCATACCTTACAACTCAGGCAAGAACTCCTTCTTTGACTGATCCATCTTGAACACTTTCAAGATTATGTCAAGGTATGTGCTCATTTGAAAGTATTATTAAACATTTTGATCTATCTTATAGATCTTGATGCTTATTGTTCAAGTAGCCTAATCCAGGTTTTCATTGAAAAACACTTTTCAAACAACCCTATATGCTTTCTAGAAATTCTACATCATTTCTGATCAACAATATGTCAACAAATATACTCATCAGAAATTCTATAGTGCTCCCACTCACTTCTTTGGAAATACAAGTTTCTCATAAACTTTGTATAAACCCAAAATCTTTGATCATCTCATCAAAGCGCACATTGCAACTCCGAGATGCTTACTCCAGTCCTTAGAAAGGATCGCTGGAGCCAGCATACCTTTTAGCATCCTCAAGATCGACAAAACTTTCTGAATGTATCACATACAACCCTTCCTTACGAAAACTGGTAAGGAAACTCATTTTGACATCCATCTGCCAGATTTCATAAATGCAGCTTATGCTAACATGATTCCGACGGACTTAAGCATCGCTATGGATGAGAAAATCTCATCGTAGTTAACTCCTTGAACTTGTGAAAAACTCTTCGCCACAAGTCAAGCTTCATAGACGGTGACATTACCGTCCACGTCTGTCTTCTTCTTAAAGATCCATTCATCTCAATGGCTTGCCGATCATCGGGCAAGTCCACCAAAGTCCATGCTTTGTTCTGATACATGGATCCTATCTCGGATTTCATGGCTTCTAACCATTTGTTGGAATTTGGGCCCACCATCGCTTCTCCATAGCTCGTAGGTTCATTGTTGTCCAGCAACATGACCTTGAAGACAGGATCACCGTACCACTCCAAGCAGTACGCGTCCTTGTAGTCCTCACGAGGTTCGGTAGTGACTTGATCCAAACTTCATGATCACTATCATAAGCTTCTACTTCAATTGGTGTAGGTGCCACGGAACAACTTCCGTGCCTGCTACACACTAGTTGAAGTGACGGTTCAATAACCTCATCAAGTCTCCACCATCCTCCCACTCAACTTTTCGAGACAAACCTTTCCTCGAGAAAGGACCCGATTCAAGAAACAATCCCTATTGCTTTCGGATCTGAATTAGGAGGTATACCCAACTGTTTTGGGTGTCCTATGAAGATGCATTTTATCCGCTTTGGGTTCGAGCTTATCAACCTGAAACTTTTTTCACATAAGCGTCGCAGCCCCAAACCTTTAAGAAATGACAGCTTAGGTTTCTCTAGACCATAGTTCATACGGTGTCATCTCAACGGAATTATGTGGTGCCCTATTTAAAGTGAATGTGGTTGTCTCTAATGCCTAACCCATGAACGATAGTGGTAATTCGATAAGAGACATCATGGTACGCACCATATCCAATAGGGTGCAACTATGATGTTCGGACACACCATCACACTAGGGTGTTCCAGGCGGTATTTATTGTGAAATAATTTCCACAATGTCTTAATTGTGTGCCAAAGCTCGTAACTCAGATACTCATCTCTATGATCATATCATAGACATTTTATCCTCTTGTCACAATGATCTTCAACTTCACTCTGAGATTACTTGAACCATTCAATAATTCAGACTTGTGTTCATCAATTAAATATACTCAACATCTACTCGAATCATCTGTGAAGTAAGAACATAACGATATTCACCGCATGCCTCAGCACTCATTGGACTGCACACATCAAAATGTGTTACTTCCAACAAGTTGCTATCTTGTTCCATTTTACTGAAAAATGAGGCTTTTAGTCATCTTGCCCATGTGGTATGATTTGCATATCTCAAATGATTCAAAATCAAGTGAGTCCAAACGATCCATCTGCATGGAGTTTCTTCATGCGTATACACCAATAGACATGGTTCACATGTCTCAAACTTTTCAAAAATGAGTGAGTCCAAAGATCCATCAACATGGAGCTTCTTCATGCGTTTTATACCAATATGACTTACATGGCAGTGCCACAAGTAAGTGGAACTATCATTACTATCTTATATCTTTTGGCATGAAAATGTGTATCACTACGATCGAGATTCAATAAACCATTCCTATTAGGTGCAATACCATTGAAGGTATTATTCAAATAAACAGAGTAACCATTATTCTCCTTAAATGAATAACCGTATTGTGATAGACATAATCCAATCATGTCTATGCTCAACGCAAACACCAAATGACAATTATTCAGGTTTAATACTAATCTTGATGGTAGAGGGAGCGTGCGATGTTTGATCACATCAAAATTGGAAACACTTCCAACACATATCGTCAGCTCACCTTTAGCTAGTCTCCGTTTATTCCGTAGCTCTTTTATTTCGAGTTACTAACACTTAGCAACCGAACCGGTATCTTAATACCCTGGTGCTACTAGGAGTACTAGTAAAGTACACATTAACATAATGTATATCCAATATACTTCTATCGACCTTGCCAGCCTTCTCATCTACCAAGTATCTAGGGTAATTCTGCTCCAGTGGCTGTTCCCCTTATTACAGAAGCACTTAGTCTCGGGTTTGGGTTCATCGTTGGGTTTCTTCACTAGAGCAGCAGCTGATTTGCCGTTTCATGAAGTATCCCTTCTTGCCCTTGCCCTTCTTGAAACTAGTGGTTTCACCAACCATCAACAATTGATGCTCCTTCTTGATTTCTACTTTCGCGGTGTCAAACATCGTGAATACCTCAAGGATCATCATATCTATCCCTGATATGTTATAGTTCATCACGAAGCTATAGCAGCTTGGTGGCAATGACTTTGGAGAAACATCACTATCTCATCTGGAAGATTAACTCCCACTCGATTCAAGTGATTGTTGCACTCAGACAATCTGAGCACAAGCTCAACGATTGAGCTTTTCTCCCTGAGTTTGCAGGCTAAGAAAATCGTCGGAGGTCTTATACCTCTTGACGTGGGCACGAGCCCGAAATCCCAATTTCAGCCCTCGAAACATCTCATATGTTCCGTGACGTTCCGAAAAACGTCTTTGGTGCCTCAACTCTAAACCGTTTAACTGAACTATCACGTAGTTATCAAAACGTGTATGTTCGATGTTCGTAACATCCACAAACGACGTTTGGGGTTCAGCACACTCAGCGGTGCATTAAGGACATAAGCTTTCTTCTGTCCGCATAATCGCTACTGTCAACTTTCAACTATATTTTCTCTAGGAACATATCTAAACAGTGGAACTAAAGCGCGAGCTTACGACATAATTTGCAAAAGGTCTTTTGACTATGTTCAGGATAATTAAGTTCATCTTATGAACTCCCACTCAGATAGACATCCCTCAGGTCATCTAAGTGATTACATGATCCGAGTCAACTAGGCCGTGTCCGATCATCACGTGAGACGGACTAGTCATCATCGGTGAACATCTTCATGTTGATCGTATCTACTATACGACTCATGCTCGACCTTTCGGTCTCTGTGTTCCGAGGCCATGTCCGTACATGCTAGGCTCGTCAAGTTAACCCTAAGTGTATTGCGTGTGTTCCGAGGCCATGTCTGTACATGCTAGGCTCGTCAACACCCGTTGTATGTGAACGTAAGAATCTATCACACGCGATCATCACGTGGTGCTTAGAAGCGACGAACTTTAGCAACGGTGCACAGTTAGAGGAGAACACTTCTTGAAATTGTTGTAAGGGGTCATCTTATTTACTACCGTCGTTCTAAGTAAACAAGATGCATAAACATAATAAACATCACATGCAATTATATAGTAGTGACATGATATGGCCAATATCATATAGCTCCATTGATCTCCATCTTCGGGGCTCCATGATCATCATCGTCACCGGCATGACACCATGATCTCCATCATCATGATCTCCATCATCGTGTCTCCATGAAGTTGTCTCGCCAACTTATTACTTCTACTACTATGGCTACCGGTTAGCAATAAAGTAAAGTAATTACATGGCGTTGTTTAATGACACGCAGGTCATACAATAAATAAAGACAACTCCTATGGCTCCTGCCGGTTGTCATACTCATCGACATGCAAGTCGTGAATCCTATTACAAGAACATGATCAATCTCATACATCACATATCATTCATCACATTCTCTTTGGCCATATCACATCACATAGCATACCCTGCAAAAACAAGTTAGACGTCCTCTAATTGTTGTTTGCATGTTTTACGTGGCTGCTATGGGTTTCTAGCAAGAACGTTTCTTACCTACATAAAACCACAACGTGATATGCCAATTGCTATTTACCCTTCATAAGGACCCTTTTCATCGAATCCGTTCCGACTAAAGTGGGAGACGGCACCCGCTAGCCACCTTATGCACCAAGTGCATGTCGATCGGGAACTGCCTCACGTGAAGAGTATGTGTAAGGTCGGTCCGGCCGCTTCATCCCACAATACCGTCGAAACAAGATTGGACTAGTAACGGTAAGCATATTGAACAACATCAACGCCCACAACTACTTTGTGTTCTACTCGTGCAAAGAATCTACGTAATAGACCTAGCTCATGATGCCACTTTGTTGGGGAACGTGGCGAGAAATTCAAAATTTTCCTCGTGTCACCAAGATCTATCTATGGAGAAACTAGCAACGAGGGAAGGAGAGTGCATCTACATACCCTTGTAGATCGCTAAGCGGAAGCGTTCATGAGAACGGGGTTGAAGGAGTCGTGCTGTCGTGATCCAAATCACGGAGATCATAGTGCGAACGGACGGCACCTCCGCGTTCAACACACGTACAGCCCGGTGACGTCTCCCACGCCTTGATCCAGCAAGGAGAGACGGAGAGGTTGAGGAAGACTCCATCCAACAGCAGCACAACGATATGGTGGTGATGGAGGAGCGTGGCAATCCCGCAGGGCTTCGCCAAGCACCAAGGGAGAGGAGGAGGAGGAGAGGTAGGGCTGCACCAAGAGGAGAAGTTCTCATGTGTGTTGGGCAGCCCCAAACCTCAAGTATATATAGGGGAGGGGGAGGGCTGCGCCCCCATCTAGGGTTTCCACCCCCAAGGGGTGCGGCCAGCCCTAGATGGGGCTTGGGGAGGCAGCCAAGAGGGGAGGGAGAGGGAGGCGCCCACTAGACGGGCCTTAGGGCCCATCTGCCCTAGGGTTTGCCCCCTCCCACTCTCCCTTGCGCCTTGGGCCTCTTGTGGGGGGCGCACCAGCCCACCTGGGGCTGGTTCCCTCCCATACTTGGCCCATGCAGCCCTCCGGGGTTAGTGGCCCCACTTGGTGGACCCCCGGGACCCTCCCGGTGGTCCCGGTACGTTACCGGAAAAACCCGAAACTTTTCCGGTGACCAAAACAGGACTTCCCATATATAAATCTTTACCTCCGGACCATTCCGGAACTCCTCGTGACGTCCGGGATCTCATCCGGGACTCCGAACAACATTCGGTAACCACATACAAACTTCCTTTATAACCCTAGCGTCATCGAACCTTAAGTGTGTAGACCCTACGGGTTCGGGAGACATGTAGACATGACCGAGACGTTCTCCGGTCAATAACCAACAGCGGATCTGGATACCCATGTTGGCTCCCACATGTTCCACGATGATCTCATCGGATGAACCACGATGTCAAGGACTCAATCGATCCGTATACAATTCCCTTTGTCTAGCGGTATTGTACTTGCCCGAGATTCGATCGTCGGTATCCCGATACCTTGTTCAATCTCGTTACGGCAAGTCTCTTTACTCGTTCCGTAACACATCATCCGTGATCAACCCCTTGGTCACATTGTGCACATTATGATGATGTACTACCGAGTGGGCCCAGAGATACCTCTCCGTTTACGGAGTGACAAATCCGATCTCGATTCGTGCCAACCCAATGACACTTTCGGAGATACATGTAGTGCACCTTTATAGTCACCCAGATTCGTTGTGACGTTTGGTACACCAAAGCATTCCTACGGTATCCGGGAGTTGCACAACCTCATGGTCTAAGGAAATGATACTTGACATTAGAAAAGCTTTAGCATACGAATTACGATCTTTGTGCTAGGCTTATGATTGGGTCTTGTCCATCACATCATTCTGCTAATGATGTGATCCCGTTATCAACGACATCCAATGTCCATGGTTAGGAAACCGTAACCATCTATTGATCAATGAGCTAGCCAATAGAGGCTTGCCAGGGACATGGTGTTGTCTATGTATCCACACATGTATCTGAGTTTCCTATCAATACAATTATAGCATGGATAATAAACGATTATCATGAACAAGGAAATATAATAATAACTAATTTATTATTGCCTCTAGGGCATATTTCCAACAGATTTGACCCGAGATTAAGCCATAGTGACATGAGATTACGAAAAAAAATTGAATTTAAAAAAAAATCTGAAAAAATATTGTTACTAATGGCGCACTTCTATGTGGTGCGCCATTAGTATACCAGATACTAATGGCGCACCATGGGCTATTCTTATGGCGCACTAGCTGTGCACCATTAGTATACCAGATACTAATGGCGCACCACAGGTGCGCCATTAGTAAAAAATACTAGTGGCATGGTACTAATGGCGCACCGGTAGTGCGCCATTAGTAGGCAAAATCGGTGCGCCATTAGTAGGCCTTTTCCTAGTAGTGCATAGACCACAACATGTCCCTAGTGAGCCTCTAGTTGACTAGCTCGTTGATCAATGGATGGTTACGGTTTCCTGACCATGGACATTTGATGTCATTGATAACGGATCACATCACTGGGAGAATGATGTGATGGACAAGACCCAATCCTAAGCCTAACACAAAGATCGTGTAGTTCGTCTGCTAGAGCTTTTCTAATGTCAAGTATCATTTCCTTAGACCATGAGATCGTGCAACTCCCGGATACCGTAGGAGTGCTTTGGGTGTACCAAACGTCACAACGTAATTGGGTGGCTATAAAGGTACACTACAGGTATCTCCGAAAGTGTCTGTTGGGTTGGCACGGATCGAGACTGGGATTTGTCACTCCGTATGACGGAGAGGTATCTCTGGGCCCACTCGGTAATGCATCATCATAATGAGCTCAATGTGACCAAGTGGTTGGTCACGGGATCATGCATTACGTTACGAGTAAAGTGACTTGCCGGTAACGAGATTGAACGAGGTATTGGGATACCGACGATCGAATCTCGGGCAAGTAACGTACCGATTGGCAAAGAGAATTGTATACGGGATTGATTGAATCCTCGATATCGTGGTTCATCCGATGAGATCATCGAGGAGCATGTGGGAGCCAACATGGGTATCCAGATCCTGCTGTTGGTTATTGACCGGAGAGTCATCTCGGTCATGTCTGCGTGTCTCGCGAACCCGTAGGGTCTACACACTTAAGGTTCGGTGACGCTAGGGTTGTAGTGATATTAGTATGCGGTAACCCGAAAGTTGTTCGGAGTCCCGGATGAGATCCCGGACGTCATGAAGAGTTCCGGAATGGTCCGGAGGTAAAGATTTGTATATAGGAAGTCCAGTTTCGGCCACCGGGAAAGTTTCGGGGGTCATCGGTATTGTACTGGGACCACGGAAGGGTCCTGGGTCCACCGGTGGGGCCACCTATCCCAAGGGCCCCATGGGCTGAAGTGGAAGGAACCAGCCTGGTGGGCTGGTGCGCCCCATGGGCCTCCCCTGCGCCTAGGGTTGAAACCACAGGGGTGGGGCCCACCGACTTGGGAGGCAAGTCCCCCCTTGAGATTGGATCTCTAGGGGCGGCGCCAGGGCCCCTATATAAAGAGGGGAGGAGGTTGCGCACCCAAGCCCCCGGGCGCCTCCCTCTCCCCGTAACACCTCTCCTCTCGCCGAGCTTGGCGAAGCCTCGCCGAGATTCCCGCTGCTTCCACCACTACGCCGTCGTGCTGCTGGATCTCCATCAACCTCTCCTTCCCCCTTGCTGGATCAAGAAGGAGGAGACGTCTTCCCCAACCGTACGTGTGTTGAACGCGGAGGTGCTGTCCGTTCGGCGCTTGATCATTGGTGATTTGGATCACGACGAGTACGACTCCATCAAACCCGTTCTCTTGAACGCTTCCGCTCGCGATCTACAAGGGTATGCAGATGCACTCCTCTCTCTCTCTCTCGTTGCTAGATGACTCCATAGATTGATCTTGGTGATGCGTAGAAAATTTTAATTTCTGCTACGATCCTCAACAGAGGCATGGCTAGAAGGAACAACAGGGACGTCCAGCACAGGGCAAAGACAGGAGCTCCTGGAAGGCACTATGGAGCGTCCAAGTACCGGGCAAAATACGGATGTTTCTTTGGAGACTTGCGAGACACTCATTGCCAACCGAAGATGTTAGGGAATATCAAAACATGTCAATGACCAGCTCATGTGGACTGTGTGGTAGCCGGGACTCGTGGCGGCATTCCCTCCTGGATTGCACTATGTCTCGATGTATTTGGGATCTAGTGGATGGAGAACTTGCAGACCAGCTACGTGCGCCATCAGAACCAGCAGCAAGGCCATGGCTCTTCTCGATGATTCAGGCCTTATTGCATGATGTTTTTCTGAAGTTAGCAATCACATTGTGGGCGACATGAACAGCACGGCGAAAGGCAATACATGAAGGCGAATTTCAGAGCCCTCAAGCAACTCATGCGTTCATTAATAGGTACATGATGGAACTTGAAATTATGAAGGATCAGCAACCAGCTAGGCAACCGAGAGGCCTAAATCTGCAAGCTCCAATTTGTAACACAAGGGCCAAAGCTCCGCTAGCTGGCTATGCAAAGATTCATGTGGATGCAGGTGTCTCAAAGTATCACAGAAGTGGAACAGCTGCCGCAGTTTGCCGAGATGAGCGTGGCGAATACCTGAGAAGTTCTTCTCTGGTGATCTCAGGAGTACATGATGCACCTACTTTGGAGGCTATAGCTTGCCGAGAAGCTTTTGCACTGGCACAAGATTTACGTCTTCAAAACATCATTATTGCGTCAGACGCAAAACAATTGGTAGATTATATAAACCGAATGTCAGGGGCGCTTATGGATCCATCATCACCAAAACTAGAGCAAGGGCTGCGAGTGTCAATGGCAAGATTGTCTATAAAGGTCGTCGATCAAACAAAGATGCTGATAGTTTAGCTAAATTTTCTCTTAATTTAGGGGCGCCATTTGTGGCTCATTCAACCCATGACCCTTTATGCATCCCACAAACTATGGCTTTTGATGAATAAATTCATGTTCATCCCTAAAAAAGAACTCAAAAACAAAAGCTACCCAATATTGTCTCAAAACAAAAATAGCCTACCTACTAGTATATCTTTCTTCCCCAACGAGAAAATTGGCTATTTGCCACTTTCAATATGGGGCTTCGCACAAATGCCACTGTCAAGATTGACTTCGTAAAAATGCCACTCAGCTCATGTGTACTTTGATTAACATGCCACTCCAACCCTTTTACAGATTTTCCTTTTCCTTTCCCATTTACAGGCACCAGAAAAGACTAAACTGCCCCTGTTGTTATCTACACGTACTTGGCATCTAATCAGCGCACTTGAAACAGACGAGAGCGTGCAGCCCCACCAAGAATAACATGCTTGCCGTATCCACGTCTTGCGTCAACCTCTAGACGCCGCCCCCATCTCCTCAACGCCGCGTGACACTGATCTTCTCGCCGCCGCCGATTTCGTCCACGCTGCGTGCCGCCGATCTCCTCGGTGACGCTTTCATTGTATCTGTGATTGTATTTGTGGAAGGCAAACATACACTCTCCTCTGACTGTAATTCCTTTTTCCTATCTTTACATACACTATGATTAGATACACAAGCAGGTATACATATACTATGATTAGATACACAAGCAGGTACACATACACTGTGATTAGATACATGTAATTGCCAAACTGCAATGCAAGATTCAAGTAAAGGATTAGAGCAAACGTCACATACAGGTTGCTTGCATCCCGTCTTCAGAACATGTACACGCATCCATCTCCTCCAGCCGGTGCTGGCATCACGCCACTGGAGCTGTTGTTCAACGATGCTGTCGTCAGGGCCGGTCCTGAGATTTCAGGGGCCCGGGACGGAGCTAGAAGCTGGGGCCTCTTAATACAAACGTGAAAATAATAATCAATGTATTAGTTTCGTGTTTTGACATCAAAATCCTGTGTAATATCTCTTAAATTTAGCCGGTTGATTTTATGATATAAATATACAAGTGTATAGCTATTGCCCACAACAAGAAACCAAAAATATATCTTCGCCCTTCAGTTTGAACTCTGAATCTTGTCAAACGTACCAAATCAAGCAGGAAGTTATCTACAACTTTCATGTTGTGTTCAAAATTGGTTCTTTGCAGAAATAGAATAGTTCTTGCAAAACATAAATTTCCTAAATTCTGATAATTCATTTTTGTTAGAAATTAAAATCAGAATTCTGGTACAACAGCATTGTTTGATGATATCTGAACAAACATTGATCCAAATTGAGCAAATTCGGTTTTACTGGAAAGCTGTCAACAATCATTACAACTTTATAAATTTGGTGCCATCTCAAAAATATATATGATTAGTGCTAGTTTTTAAAACACTAATCATGTTCGATGATTCAGATATTGAAAACAATTCTGAATATCGACTCCAATCAGCAAACTATTTTTGTAAACAATCCAAAGCAAGTATTTCAGAAGTAGAGAATAGATTCACACACAAAAAAATAGAACTAGTAGATATAGAAAAGAGGTTAACCTTGATCTGTGGAGCGTTGATTCGAATTAATTGATCAATTCCGATCCAATCCAGCCAGTTCATTGTACGCTATTGTTGGTCTATTCCTCACGGCCGCTTGTGTCTTGCTCTGGCGGGAGGCCCCCGACGATATCCATGTTCGTGAGTGCACCGAGCGCTTGACACCGGAGCGAAGCGGCGGCGTGTCTCTCACTCGCAAATCGCAATCAGCGCCCGGGAATTAGGATTGGCAATCATGCGATCCGAAATTAGGGAAGAAAAAGGAGTACAGGGACGCAGACAACATGCATAACGCAACTGGGATCGGCCTGGGCGATCACGATTGGAAAAGGCTGCATCTGCATGTACCCCGTGATTAAGCTGCCTCCTTGGGCCGTGGCCTATAGGCTGCTGCATGCCCTGCGGGGGCCCCAGGATTTGGGGGGGCCCGGGGCGGCCGCCCCTGCTGCCCCCCCTCAGGGCCGGCCCTGGCTGTCGTATGTCTTGGCTCTCGGGACAAGCTACGCCAACGCGCGAAGGGGAGGGCGAGCTGCGCTGGCGTGGGCCACAGGGCCAGCACCGGCAGGTGGCTCGCGCAGGCCCCCGCGAGGCTGCACCGTTACATGCACGAGCATCGGCGGCGTGCTGCAGTGTCTCGTGCAGGCATCGGCAAGGCGACCGTGAGCTGCGCCGGCACGGTAGGCCGTAGGCGTGGGCGAGTACCTGCGGCGACATGCGGATGCACACACGGGCGTGGTCAAGGCGAGCTGCGGTGGCGCGCGCAGGTGTGGGCGAGCAACGGCGGCGACCTGTGATTGCTCGGCCAAGCATCAGTGTCACGCGGCAAACAGTAGAATCCAAAAAAAATGAAATAAAATTTAAAAATGATATTTTTTCCAAAAAAACTAATTGCTTTTGTGTGGCAAACATTGATAAAAGTTTTCAATTCTTGCAGAAGTTTATTGTGAACTAACATCCGTAAAATGTACTAGACTACTGTAGAACATATCCGTAACCTTGGTGGGCCGGAAGCCCGCTGGTTATCTCTCTAGTCCTCTTGGTTGGCATCTCAAAATTGTCTAAAAAAAAGCTACCTGATATATCTTTCTTTCCAACGAACCAAGGTTCGCCTCGCAATTATCCCGTCGGTGGATCGATCTAGGTTTGGTACGCATCATGGCGGCGCCGACGGTCGATGAGGTGGCCACGACTACGACCGGCGGCCGCTTCGGCAGCGCGTTGGACGCCGACGACCCCGCGGCCGTGAAGGCCGCCGTCCGCAGCGGCGTGTACGAGGCCTGCAAGGGGCAGCTGTACGAGGAGGTGCAGCGCCTCCGGCCCCTCATCGCGTCCGGCTCCGACGCCGACCTCGCCGCGGCACTCCGCGGGACCTCCCTCGCGCGGCCGACGCAGCCGCAGCCGTCGCCGAGGCCGACGCCGCCCTCCGCCTCCGGGGGCTCGCGGACGACCCCGACTTGATGCCGCACTGGCGCGACAGGCTCAACGACAACATCCACCACGTCGGCCTCGTCCTGGCCGCGATGCAGCGCTACCCGCCGGAGCGCGGGCGGATGGAAGGCCAGCTGCTGCTGGCCGGTTTGCACGTCCTCGGCGAGTGCGCCTCGTACTGGCGGCACTGGGACCGCGTGCGGCCGGCCGGTCGTAATCGGCCGGCTTCGGCGTCAGGCGCCGTCGATAGCCTAGCTTTGGGGATCCAGGCCGTGCAAATATCTTCTTCTTCTTCATCACCAGAATAATAAGGAGAAAGAAGCCATCGTCGATGGATCTATCTCGCATTGTAAGAC
The DNA here is from genome assembly GCA_021605205.1 of Aegilops longissima. Taxonomy (NCBI): domain Eukaryota; kingdom Viridiplantae; phylum Streptophyta; class Magnoliopsida; order Poales; family Poaceae; genus Aegilops; species Aegilops longissima. The sequence goes on along the minus strand of CM038682.1, from coordinate 146,908,234 downwards.
GACCAGACCAGTATTGCATATGCTCCCTCGTGCTGCTTGTGGCTTATTTTCGATCTGTATGGTTTATTTAGCCAAAACTACTTATATGTATTGTCCTGTTTGGCAAGGCAGTTAGGATTTAAAGGATGGAGTTTCATGGAAATTGGATACCATTTTAATCTAAAAAATCTATCCCCTCCCTGTTTCTTGTCGTCGATGGGTAGGTAGGTACCTATTATCTGTGGGAATTTCATACAGATATTTCCCCTGTTTGGTTAGCAAATTCGATGGATGACAAAGCAAGTTATGATCAATAATCAACATGTTCTCTGTTTCATCCTGATTCACACCCCTTCTCTTCTAATAAAAAGCACAGAATGTAAATCCAATTGTCTTTTTTTTAGAACATCCATCCAATTGTCTTTTAGTTATACTTCTTATATCCCCTCCTTGGTTTTGGATCGGTATTATTTTTGGGAATTTTAGCTAGCTCTTCTCCTGTGGGTTAGCGAGGATTTGATGGATGAGAAAGCAAGTTATGATCAATTGTCAAGATGTTCTCAGTTCAATCCTGATTCACACCCCTTCTCTTCTTTTAATAAAAAGCACAGAATGTACATCCACTTGTCTTTTTGTAGATCATCCATCCGATTGTCTTTAGTTAGTTGAAACTTCTTATATCCCCTACTTGGTTTTGGATCGGCATTATTTGTGGCAATTTCATAGAGATGTTCTCCTGTTTAGTTAGAGAGGATTCAATGGATGAGAAACTAAGTTATGATCAATAATGAAGATGTTCTCAGTTCAATCCTGATTCACACCCCTTTTCTTCTTTTAATAAAAATCACAGAATGTACATCCACTTGTCTTTTTGTAGAACATCCATCTGATTGTCTTTAGTTAGTTGAAACTTCTTATATCCCCTACTTGGTTTTGGATCGGCATTATTTGTGGCAATTTCATAGATATGTTCTCCTGTTTAGTTAGAGAGGATTCGATGGATAAGAAACCAAGTTAAGATCAATAATGAAGATGTTCTCAGTTCAATCCTGATTCACACCCCTTCTCTTCTTTTAATAAAAAGCACAGGATGTACATCCACTTGTCTTTTTTAGATCATCCATCCGATTGTCTTTAGTTAGTTGTAAAAACTTCTTACATTACCTATGGTTTATTTAGTCAAAAATTTATATATTGTGTTGTTTGGTAAGACAATGAGGTTTTAGATGGTGCTGTTGCAGAGAAATTGGACATGGGTGGGTTATTTTAGTCGCAACCCCCTATTCTGTGTCGACTGGATATTATTTGTGGGAATTTCATAGAGATGTTCCCCTGTTTGGTTAACAAGAATTTGATGGATGTCAAAGCAAGTTATGATAAATAGTCAAGATATTCTCAATTACATCCAATTGTTTCTTTTTAGATCATCATCCAATCCAATTGTCTTTAGCGCTGGAATCAATTAATAAGTACTCCCTCCGTCCCATAATGTAAGACGTTTTTTGACTCGAGTCAAAAAACGTCTTACATTATGGGACGGAGGGAGTACCGTATATTTCTAAAATTGGTACTCCCTCCGTCCAGAAATACTTGTCGGAGAAATGGATGAATCTAGACGTATTTTAATTATAGATACATCCAATTTTATCCATTTCTTCGACAAGTATTTCGGGACGGAGGGAGTAAATCCAAAAGCGATGATGAATTTGCAAGTCAAAGTTAACTCAAATTTAGGCAAGAGAGAAGGGCTGTGAGAAGGTTTGCATGGCGAGACTGATTGCCAGGCAATTGCCGTCTGTGTGTAGGGGTGCATATTATTTGGAAGTAAATAGGGCGGCACACATGCATCCCTGTAAAGCTTGAGCCAGGCAATTGCCGTCTGGTTTGGCCGTCTGTGTGTAGGGGTGCTCGTCATTCTGTTAAGCTTGAGCCATGCATCCCTGGAATGTAGTCCTTCCGTTTCTAAATATAAGTCTTTTTAGACATTTCAAATGGACAACGATATACAGATGTATGTAGACATATTTTAGAGTGTAGATTCACTCATTTTGCTCCGTATGTAGTCACTTGTTGCAATATCTAGAAAGACTTATATTTTGGAACGGAGGGAGTAATTTGCTTTGATGCCATACTTGTTCCCGTTTTCTCAATGTGCTATTTCGTTCTGAAATAGTTTCGTAAGCAGCTTATGCATCATTTTTTTTTTTGAAAGTCGGTGACTTGCACATTTCGATCAGGTGAAAGTCTCCTCTGCTTTCTGAATCTAAACAAGAAATCTTGCATGTATATATAGGACATATGAAACCTGCATATATGATACTCCCTCTGCTAAGAAATATAAGATGTTCCAACCTTTTCTGGATTGGGTGATACATAGACAGTTTTAGTGTGTTTGTTTACTTATTTCAGTTTGTATATATTGAAATATCCAAATTATTTTATACTAGCAAAAGAGCCCGTGTGTTGCAACGGGAGAAAAAAAATTATAATCTCCAATGGTCATGACAACATTTTGCTGCATCACCGAGATACTATCACTCTCAATTTCTTGAAATTGTGAAAAATTTAAAATCATAAACATTTTTTTAATCTCGTCCACATATTTGAAATCATGAACACTTTTCAAAAATCAAGATTTTCTGAATTCATGAACATTTTAAACTATCTGCAAACATTTTTTTTTACAATTGTGAATATTTTTTAAATAATTTCTTGGCGAACATTTCTAGAATCGACGAACATTTTTTCTAAAGTTAGTGGAACAATTTTTGAAAATTCATGAACATTCTCACGAACTTTTTTGTGATTTAACAAAAATGCATGTGCGTTACAACGAAGGAAAATAAAATATCATAATGCATAATAATACAAGAATGTAAAAATGTTGTTGTAGATATAACGATACCATTAAAAAAAGATTGTAGATGAACCAATTATTCAAATATTGGCCCATTATGGAGCAAACGATCTATTCGTAGTAAAAACTACACATCGCGTGCTTAAGATATCACCACATGTTATATTTTTTAAGCTAGGCCCAAAAAATTGAAAATAGCATGTCAACAAAATAAGACCAGAAAAGAACAAATCATATTTTTCTGTGACAGATATATAAAAATAAGCTACATTCTATAGTTGGTTCGTCAATCTTCTATCGCACATCCCATGATGACTTGGGGTTTAAACATGAGCAATCAGTAGTTTTCAAGTTCTCTGCACATGTAGAGGATAACATCTTGGTCAGCTAGAGATAATAAGAATAGAATGTCAAAACTTCAAAGGAAAATATTCAAAGAAAAAATATAATTATAATGAGCTCTTGAAACATCTTCCATGCAATTTCCTAAACTGTTTCTCACAAAAACTTCAATCACGTCCTTCGACTGTACATACATATGCCACCTACAGTCGCTCATGTTTTCAACAGTTGCGTTTTAAACCCCTCTCCCAACCAGCCCCCACTCATAACCATTAATAGCAAACAACAAAAACACACATAGTGTTCTCCAGTAGGCAGCATCATCAAAGCAGTATTTGATATGAGAGTGGTAGTGACATCCAACTACGAAAGGGCCATCTCAATTACATTTCGACAAAAACTAAATACATAGTCACATGATTTTGTGATACCGACAATGGCTCACAGTGCCACCTTGAACACCAATAGTTTTTTTTGGAACTCTTAAACACCAATAGTTGAACCAGAGGAACCTAAGGTCCTAGTTATTGCCAAATCTGTAACTAAAAAGTACTCTCATGTTGTACAGATATTTAAGAAACTAATAATATTGCAAGGAAGACCCGTTGTTCTTCAGCCAAGGGCGAAGCTGGCGACTTCACTGCTCATTGCTGAGTGAGTGAGTGTGCAGCCAACTTTAGGCATTCTGAAGTTCACAAAATTACCATGGTAAAAGAGCAAGAGAACCAACCAACATTTATTCAGGAACTAAAGCAATCAAATGATTCAGGACACATTTGAGTACAACTGTTCTGAAAATGAGTGTCTTCACTATTGCATTTGGAAAGTATTCATTGCTCACTACATTTGGGAAGCTAGCAAGTAGGTGAGATTTTCTCTGCTAGATCCATGGAAAATTCATATAAGAACAAACCACCTTATTAGGGTGAGCATCACCACGCTGAACTAAACTGAACCAAAATCAAATCAAAGCCTTTTTCTGCATGACTATGATGGGATTATTGTATGGAGATACATTACATAAATCCTCCGTCGAGCTGCTCAAGCGGCGGCGGTGGTGTACAGATCATGGCGTTGAGCTGCTGCGTGCAGACCATGGAGTTGAGTTGTTGCGTGCTTGAGGATTTGATCGGTGGGGCGACCACGACATCGTCAAGCTGAAAAAATAACAGGCCCCTAACCAAGAAACAATGGTCATATGATGAAATCAATTAGCAGCAATCAATCATGAAAAGAAAAGGGGTCAGATGGCACCTGCAGTTGGATGAGAGGGCAAAAGGAAAATCCAAGCAGCACCAGGAGCTCGGGCGGAGACAAAACTTATATCTAATCCGACCAAACTGGATAACTGTTTGTTCCTCAGCGGCATGTACACATGGACTGGAAAAGAGATCAAGACTTTGATGCGTATGGGTTCTTAAAGCTCTCACGATCAATTGAACGGAGTATCCATCTAGTAGGATTAAATTAAATTAATTAAATGGTTGGGCAGGTTAATCAATTAACACTCACGTGGATTGGATGGATGGATGTATCAAAATCATTAATATATTCCAAACAAAGAAAGGTACTTTATAAAAAGCCTGAAATTACTGAAAATGTTTGTCAATGCTAGTAAACACAAAAGTTCAAACATTGGTGTATGCATTGGCGAATGCAAGCATTCATATACATATTTGCTTAGAGGTACCTTCCAATAGCCGGGCTACTGAAAAACATACTGCCCCTCTCGTCATGTACATGAGCATGCGTCCTCAAGGTACTTCTCTTATGGAAGATAACAAATATACATGATAAGCTTGCGTAGACAACAACTTCAGACTATAAATATATTTTTTACAAAGTTACTGTTAAGTGCTTATAAAAAATCATGCTGATAAGTGACAAAACGCCTAACCTGCTCTGCCATGATCATGGTGATGGATGCTCTCTCGGCAGTATCATTGAGGGGGTATGGATGGAAGAGCTAGCTGGACAACATCTCAGATGATGCATGGCGCTGGCATTGCCGACCTTGAGCTTCTGCCCGAGCATGTGGCAATTTCAGTCGTGATTGGGTTATGATCTGGGATGCTTAACCACTCGGATAGTGCAAAAGACTTTGATATACAACCTTGGTGTAAGATTTTAAGCCTTATTACCTTTATCTAAAAATTCATAAAAATGTAAGCCAGCGGGTATTCCATTCTATACTAATACTTATAGGAGCTGCTATATTACAAACTTAAAAAAAAATCTATGTAATAATATTTGGATTGCTTAGCACGTCCATGGTATAACCATAATTCTACATAGTAAGTACTCCATTCCCTTGTCTTAATAGTATTTCGGCAGAGCTCCAGCTAGGTTCTTTGGAAAATAGAATACTCACACATTGTCATTGGCAAAATTTAAGTTGGGAATTTGAGTCTGGCATCATGTAAGTTGTGCTTGGTTGACTAAAAAATGTACTAATGTTTGTATGATGACAGATACCAACATGTGTTATGAAGTTATGAAGGTACAATCTCCGGCAGAAATCATCAACATTCCCTAAAAAAACTCAATATTTCTACATATAAATAATTATCTTATTACAACCTGATCAAATAACGTGAAGCAGACCATAATTGTGAAACACTGAAGATTACGTGGCCTTGTTGATTCCAGCCTGACGGGCAAGGAGCGGAGGGCATACCTGGTTGTTGACGTCGGGCCATCATGTACGACATTTCCTACCTCCAGCTTGTTGGGAGGGTGTCGTAGATGTTGCTGCAAGTTCCAGCTCCTCTGCTGCGGCTGCGGGAGTCCAACGCGTGGCATCTATGACCAACATTCCATCGGGAACAACTTCAAAAGTCCAAGCAAGATTTTTCAGGCATGTTTTTGGAATTGGTTAACATAGATGTCTGGGCACATATTCGAAAAGATAAAAACACGGAGACAAACATTACCATTAATAATGAGTGAAAGGTGATTTGGTTTCTGTAAGTGCATCTAGTGCCACCCCTAGTTGGTTTTGGAGTATTGACGACAAACCTGGTTGAGGGACTAATGTGTTTGTGAGAATTGCAGGATAACACATGTAGTAGTCCCTCATTGATTCGGTTTACCTACCGGAGATGATCCCTAAAAATGTATGAAGACATTGAAGACACAATGGTGGTATGTGAAGACAATCACATCAAAGTTTATGACTCGAGAAGACATTCACGTGAAGACTATGGAGTGCGAAGACATAGTTGTTTCGTAGTTTCCTTTTCTTCTTTGTTGAGTCTTAGGAACCACCGTACTGTTAAGTGGGGTCCAAGTGAACAAAGTCAGAGTGACTGAAGTGATGCTCAACCAAATCCTATGTCTTCGAGCGAAGACAATGAGAGCAAATCTTATCCAGAGCTGGATGAGTCAGCTTTACTTGTAGCCCAAGTCAAGCTGCCGCGTGTGTTTGAAATCTGACCGTTGGAACACATGTCAGTTCCTTAGTGACCCAGGGTCATTTCGGACAAATCAGGTGGGGTTGCCTAGTGGCTATAAGTAGCCCACCCCCTACACTAAAAATTGGTGGCTGCTCAGAGTTAGTGCACGGCTTTTGTCATTTGAGAGCAACCCGCCTCGAAGCTTTTGAGAGAGAGAGAGAAATCCTTGCGAGGACAAAGCCCAAAACACCCAGAGCCAAAGAGTGTTAGGCATCACTGAAGTCTTTCTGTCCGCGTGACCTGAAGACTTGTTACACTTGAGGACTGTGAATCCTCCAGCCGATTAGGCGTCGCGTTCTGAGCATCCAAAAGTCATTGTGGATTGCCGGTGAACGAAGTCTGTAAAGGTTTGGAAGTCTACCTTGAAGACTTACCAGAGTAATTGGGCGAGGGCTGGGTGTCCTTAGCTCAAGGGGAATAAGGTGAAGACGCGGTCTTCTGAGTTGAATCTCAGCCTCCCTAACCAGACGTACAGTTGTCACAGCAACTGGAACTGGTCCAACAAATCCTTGTCCTCACCGAGCAACAGGTTCTATCTCTTCCCTCACTTATTTACAGTTAGTTTTCGTGAAGTCATGTGTCTGCTTGTCTCATCTGTTTGACTTCACTGTGTGACAACTATTGTTGTTTGGCTTCATACTGTCTTCCATCTTGATCCATACTACCTAGCTGCTAATAGTCTTCGTGCTTTAGCTTCATTACTTATTTGACTATGGCTTGTCTAGTGTAGTCTACCTTCCGTTGCATGTCAATAGGTTCATTTCTATCGTTTGTCTTTGAAACTCCCATGTTTTGAAGACTTCCATAAAAATCGCCTATTCACCCCCCTCTAGTCAATAATTAGCACTTTCAATTGGTATCAGAGCAAGGTACTCCCTTGTTCTGTGTGATTCGGTTCAACCACCTGGAGTTTTAGCTATGTCGACTGCAGGGATAATCAAAGTCTCCGCTGTGTGCCCTGTCTTTGATGGCACTGATTACCCCTACTGGAAGAATAGGATGCGCATGCATCTTGAAGCCATTGATGTCAACCTTTGGTATGTCGTTAAGAACGGCGTTCCCAAGGGCGGTGAAGGCGTCACTCCTGCTGATGTCAAGAAGTCCATTCAACTGGATTCTACTGCGAAGAACATCATCTTCGGTCATCTGACCAAAGGACAATATGGCCGTGTGAGTGCTCTGGAAACTTCGAAGCTAGTCTGGGACTGGCTCTCCAAGGTCAACAAAGGCGTCTCAACCCAGAGAGATCAAAGGATCAGTGTCCTTCGCAACCTCTTCAACCGCTTCAAGAGGAATGACAATGAGAATGTCTAGCTCACGTTTGATCGCCTCGCTGATATCACCAATGAGCTTCATGCATTCGGCGCTACTGAGATCACCGAGCATAAAATCGTCAAGACACTTCTGAGATCCCTTGACAGCCCATTTGATACACTAGCCCTGATGATTCAAGAATGCCCTGACTTCAAGACTCTCGATCCGTCTGACATACTTGAGAGACTTAACACACATGATTTTCAGCTATTTGAGAAAAGAGACATCTATGGTCCCAACTATGGACGTACTCGCGCTTTGAAGGCAAAAGCTGCTTCCTCATCTGAAGAAGAATCCGACTGCAGTTCTGGGGATCCTGAAGACATTGAAAGGAGCTTGCTATGCTTCTGAATAAGTTCCATAAATTCACCAAGAAAAAAGGCTTCAGAAAGTCTTCAAAATCCAGCTCGAGAAATGATGAAGCTTCCACTCATGACCACAAGAAGAGAACATACCACAAGTGCAAGAAACCTGGTCACTACATCTCTGAGTGTCCATAATGGGACAATGAGAACAACAAGAAGAAGAAGAGCAAAGAATATGATTCTGATGACAAGAAGAAGAAGAAATCCTCAAAGTCTTCCTCCAAGTCTTCCTCCAAGTCTTCATCACATAAGAAGAGCTCATCTGACAAGGCTCGTGCTTTTGTTGGCAAGGAGATGGATTCCGAGGAGGAGTCTGCTTCTGAGGAGGCAGAGGTGGAGTCTGAGGAGGAGTCCGACTCTGGCATTGCAAGTCTGGCTCTAGCCACAGCCTACGTTGCCAAGTCCATCTTCAACACTGAAGACAATGGCTCCGTCACCAACGCTGATGCTAATGACAAGGACGACTCTGCCCCCACCTACTGCTTCATGGCACGTGGTGCCAAGGTAAACTCATGCGATGCTTACTTTCAAACATCAAGTGAAGATGACTCTGATTGTGAATCTAAACTTGCAACTGAACAACAGAAAGCTATGGAACATATTCAAAAACTGCTAGACAAAAGCAATGACCTGTTGGATGCGGAAATGACCCGATCTCAGTCCTTAATTGAAGACATAAAAAATCTTCATGGTAAGTACGAGGAACTTGAAAGTCGTCATGAAACGCTCTCAACAACTCATGAAAAGCTTTCCTATGATTATCTTCAAAGGAAGCAAGAACTTGAGAAATTGAGAGCAGTTCATGAAGATCTTCAAAAAGAGAACGAGTCACTTCGCGCTCAACAGATCAGTCCCGCTTAGGAAGGATTTGAACCACCATGTCTAAAATGCCTTGAGCGTGATAACGCTACTTCTGTTGCTGAATGTTCTACTGCTGCTACTGTCACAATATCTTCAACTGCTGATGTGGTTACTAACCCCTCTGTTGAGGATGCCACTACTATTGCTGATGAAAATGCTAGGTTGAAGACATTGCTTGAGACAGGGATGTATAAAAGTCTCAAAGGGCATCAGACACTATGTGATGTCCTCAAAAAGCATAACCTAAACCGAAACCCTAGAAAAGAGGGTGCTGGGTTTGAGAGGAAAATGAATGTTGATGGTTCCTATTGGAAGCCTGAGCAGTACCCCAAAACCACATGGGTTGCTGCAAAGGGACCTTCAGTGGATCCATCCACCTTATCTGGCTTCACTTGTGCTAACCCTATTATCATTGATGAATCTTTTGATGCAAATTATAAACTGTTTAAGAATCAGAATGGTGAAGTGTTTGCTAGGTATATTGGTACTAACTGTAGGAATGGACCACCTATGAAGAAGATCTGGGTGCCCAAAAGGTGTCTTGAGAATCTTTCTGCGAATGTCATCATGACACCACAAGGGAAGAAGACAAACCCCAGACCAAAAGCTTCATACGGTCCAAAGGCTTCATACAGACAGAGGAATCACCTGAGTCACCCTAACGCCAATGTTTTGCAGGGAAATCATACTCAAACTTATGAATATGAGCGCGTATCATCAAACCGCTATGTTCATAAGACTAAGAACTATTCTGCTTATTCATATGAGTACCATTCACCTCTTGCAAGGCTATTTGCTAGGGCTCCAAAGCCGAAGTTCTCAGATGCTGCACTTAGACTCATTGCTTCTAAGCCACCCCTGAAAATGTGGGTGGTTAAGAAAAATTAACTTTCTTTTGCATGGAAAGGTCTCCAGCTGGAAATCAAAGGTGTCCGGTGGGGACCTAAAACATCTTGTGGGGCGCAAGATTAAATGCCCAAATGGTCTTACTATGTATTTTGTTCCTGAATCGCTTGCCAATCATCCTATAAGTCCTATCCTTGATCTGAGCTTTGATAATCCTCTTGTCCGTCAAATGTTTATGCTTCACAATACTCTTAGTGAAGCCTATCCCCCTAACTGTACTGTAGGGTATGACACCTCATGCTTCAGAATGGAATATGGACAGTGGATACACTAATCACATGACTGGTCACCGAAGTCTTCTCATGGAATCAACCTTACGTCCATCTGACAAGAGTCACATCACATTTGCTGACACTGGTAAAAGCAAGGTATTGGGTCTAGGTAGAGTTGCAATCTCAAAGGATCAACACATGGATAAAGTGATGCTTGTTGAATCCCTTGGTTTCAACTTAATGTCTGTCTCAATGCTTTGTGATTTGAACATGATTGTGATATTTGAAAAATATTGTTTCCTTGTTCTAATGGAATCTGACAAGTCTCTAGTCTTTGAAGGGTACCGGAAAGATGATTTGTACATGGTAGATTTCTCAGCAGGACCACAGTTGGCCATATGTCTTCTAGCAAAAGCTTCAGAGTGCTGGCTCTGGCATCGGAGGCTAGGGCATGCTGACATGAGGAACTTGCACACTCTCGCAAATAAGAAGCACGTCATAGGCATCGAGGGCGTCAAGTTCAAGAAGGGTCATCTGTGCGGTGCCTGCGAAGCTGGAAAGATGACGAGGGCCAAGCATCCCTCGAAGACAATCATGACGACATCTCAACCCTTCGAGCTGCTTCACATGGATCTCTTTGGACCTACTCACTACTCAACTCTCACTACTACTGCTTGCCTCTATGGTTTCGTCATAGTTGATGATTATTCAAGATATACATGGGTGCATATAATCCTTTACAAGAATGAAGTGCAGGATGTCTTCAGACGCTTCGCAAATCATGCCATGATGAACTATGGCATCAAGATCAAGCATATCATAAGTGACAACGGCACAGAGTTCAAGAACACCGGACTCGACCTTTACCTGGATACATTGGGCATCACTCACGAGTTCTCAGCTCCGTACACACCTTAGCAGAATGGCATCGTGGAGCGCAAGAACAGAACACTCATTGAGATGGCTCGGACGATGCTTGATGAATACAAGACTCCAAGAAAGTTCTGGCCCGAAGTCATTGATACTGCATGCCATGTCGTCAACCGAGTTTATCTTCACAAGCTTCTGAAGAAGACATCCTATGAGCTCCTAACTGGTAAGAAGCCAAACGTCAGTTACTTCAGAGTATTTGGTGCTAGGTGCTGGATCAAGGATCCACATCACACTTCAAATTTGCACCGAAAGCACATGAAGGTTTTATGCTTGGTTATGGAAAGGATTCGCACTCCTACAGTCTTCAACCTCTTTCACTATAAAGTGGTTGAAACTGTGGATGTGTGGTTCGATGAGACTAACGGCTCGCAAAGATAGCACCTGCCAAATGTGCAAGATGAAGTTCCACCTAGTGAATCCATTAAGCTCATGGGAACTAGAGAAATCATACCGTCTGAAGCTCAGGCTGTTGGGGAACGTTGAAGAAAATTAAAATTTTTCCTACGGTTTCACCAAGATCCATCTATGAGTTCATCTAAGCAACGAGTCAAGGGAGTGAGTTTGCATCTACATACCACTTGTAGATCGCGTGCGGAAGCTTTCGAGAGGATGGTGATGATGGAGTCGTACTCGGATCACCGATGACCAAAGCGCTGAACGGACAGCACCTCCGTGTTCAACACACGTACGGTACGGGCAACGTCTCCTCCGTCTTGATCCAGCAAGGAGGAAGGAGAGGTTGAGGAAGATGGCTCCAACAGCAGCACGACGGCGTGATGATGATGGAGTGACAGTTCTCCGGCAGGGCTTCGCCAAGCGCACGCGGAGGAGGAGAGGTGTTGGGAGGGAGGGCTGCGCCTTCAAGTTGTGTATGCAGCCCTCCCCTCACCCCTCTATTTATAGGGGACGGGAGGTGGGGGGCCGGCCCCTCTAGATGCATCTAGAGGGGGCCAAGTGGAGGGGCTTGCCCCCAAGCAAGGCGCCCCTTAGGGTTCCCTCAACCCTAGGCGCATGGGCCCAAGGGGAGGGGTGCGCCTAGCCCACAAGGGGCTGGATGCCTCCCACGCAGCCCAAGTGGCCCCCCGGGAGGGGTGGCCTCTCCCGGTGGTCCTCCGGAACCTTTCCGGTGGCCCCTCCACAATACCGATATGACCCGAAACTTTTTCGGTGTCTGCTTGACAACTTCCCATATATAAATCTTTACCTCCGGACCCTTCCGAACTCCTCGTGACGTCCAGATCTCATCCGCACTCAACAACATTCGGTAATCACATACAAGTCTTCCTAATAACCCTAGCGCCACCGAACCTTATGTGTAGACCCTACGGGTTCGGAGACATGCGACATGACCGAGACGCTCTCGTCAATAACCAACAGCGGATCTGGATACCCATGTTGGCTCCCACATGCTCCTCGATGATGTCATCGGATGAACCACGATGTCGAGGATTCAAGCAACCCCGTATACTATTCCCTTTGTTAGACGGTATGTTACTTGCCCGAGACTCGATCGTCGGTATCCCAATACCTCGTTCAGTCTCGTTACCGGCAAGTCACTTTACTTGTACCGTAATGCATGATCCCGTGACCGACACTTGATCACTTTGAGCTCATTATGATGATGCACTACCGAGTGGGCCCAAGTGATACCTCTCCGTCATACGGAGGACAAATCCTGTCTCGATCCGTGTCAACCCAATGACACTTTCAAGATACATGTAGTGCACCTTTATAGTCACCCGATTCGTTGTGACGTTTGGTACACCCAAAGCACTCCTACGGTATCCGGGAGTTACACGATCTCATGGTCTAAGGAAGAGATACTTGACATTGGAAAAGCTCTAGCAAAACGAACTACACGATCTTTGTGCTATGCTTAGGATTGGGTCTTGTCCATCACGTCATTCTCCTAATGACGTGATCCCGTTGTCAATGACATCTGATGTCCATAGTCAGGAAACCATGACTATCTGTTGACCAACGAGCTAGTCAACTAGAGGCTTACTAGGGACGTATTGTAGTCTATGTATTCACACGTGTATTACGATTTCCGGATAATACAGTTATAGCACGAATGAAAGACAATTATCATGAACAAGGAAATATAATAATAATGCTTTTATTATTGCCTCTAGGGCATATTTCCAACAGTCTCCCACTTGCACTAGAGTCAATAATCTAGTTACATTGTGATGAATCGAACACCCATAGAGTTCTGGTGTTGATCATGTTTTGCCCGCGGAAGAGGTTTAGTCAACGGATCTGCGACATTCAGATCCGTATGCACTTTACAAATTTCTATGTCTCCATCCTGAACATTTTCACGGATGGAGTTGTAACATCCCAAATTTCCTATTTGGAATGTTTTACAATTATAGCTAAGCATCTATGCATATTGGTTGAAATTTGAGTGGCATTTGAAGTTTCAGAAGTTTTTGGAGTTGTTGGCATTTGAATTCAAAATTTGGTAGTTGAAATTTATTTCAAATCAATACCTGACAATACTTGAGACAAAGTATGAGAGGAGTAAACATGACACTCCAAAAATGTCATAAGAAAACATTGCCAAAAAGTTTGAATTCAAATTTGAGTTTTATTTGGAATTTTAGAAAAAATGAATTTTTATAGTTTGAATTTTGCCCTGGAAAAATGTTCAAATTATAGGGAATATTCCCCTGATCATTTTGATATATATATGTCCTATATAAAATATTTATATTTATATATTTTTTTTCCTCTCTCAAATATTCAAAAAAATATATAAAAAGAAACCTCAGGCGCCAGCCAGGCCAACTGGCCCAGCCAGCGCCGAGGCGACCCAGCCAGCTAGGCGGCCCACTGCCCAAGTGGCGCCCGAGCCGCCCCCTCCGACCGGCCGACCGACCGAGCGCCCGAGCCGAAACCCCTCCGCACCGGTCGACCGACCCGCGCCTCTCCCCTCACCCCGACGCCTGCCCCACCACCTTCTTCCTCCCCACGCCACACCCGCCGCCGCTCGAATCCCGAGATCTCCGGATCTCCTCCGGTCTCCTCTCCCGATCGCCCCTCGCAAGCCGAGCCCCCTATATATACCCTCCCTCGACCCGTTTCTCCCTCGCCCCTCCCGACCCTCTCCTCTCGCCAAAACCTCGCTGGAGACCCGAGAGCGCCGCCGCGCCATTGTCACCGCCCTGACCGCCCCGGCCACCCTCGAGCTCGCCCGACCCCACCCCCGAGCTCCCCTCGCCCGTCCACACCAGCCGGAGACCTCCGCCGACGTCCCCGACCACCGGAGCCGCCGGAGTCGCCGTCGCCCGAGCCGCCGTCGCCGTCGACCCGCGGTAAGTCGCCGGAGTCCTCCCCACCGTTAGATCTAAACGTAGGGCTTATATTAGACCCCGAAGGGGTACGGTTTTATTTAGGTTTAGTTTAAGTGAACCGGTTTTTATTCCGGTTTAGTTTTGGTTTTAGTTAGGTTAGATTAGACCGGGCCAAGCAGTTTATTCCCGCGTGTGCTTTTTAGTTCAATTACGCCGAAGCGTTATATAGGCCCATTAGCGCCGGTTTTTCGTTTTAGTTTTATTTTTCGTTTTCTGTTTTAACAGAATAGTTTCAGTTTTGTAAAATTCATATCTTTTAATCTACTTAATATTTTTAAGTGATTCTTTTTTTGTTGGTTTGCAAATTTATTGTAGTTTCTGTAGAAAATATAATTAGTCATGTTAAAATTATTTAAAATTGTTTTATTTTAGATTTAGACAGAATAGTAATTCTGCTATAAAATGAGTTAGGAATATTATTTTTAGTGATTCTTTTGTCACAACTTTGTTTTGACCTTACCTAACCGTAGGTATTTATTTGGGCATTTTAGAAATTAATAAAAAATAGTTTAACCAGAATCATGTTATTCCTATTTATTTAACTAGCTACTGTTTTCCTATTGTTTCATATAGCAAATAATTTTATTTCACCTAGGTGATAGTTTATTCTAGGTTAGTTTCTGTAACTTTAAAGCGTGAACTTTTATTTATAATAAATAAAACTTTTATTTTATTTTTTTCTTGCTAGGATTATTTTAGGCCTAATAGGAGTTTTATAATAGCTTTTAAGGTGATTCTTTTTGCTCCTAGTTGCATGATGACTTCTTTTCTGTTAGTTAGCAAAAACCCATGCTTAGGTTCTGTTAAGAAAATTTTTGTTGTGTAGAACTATTTCATGGTAGTTGTTTGATGTGGCAAAAGCTTTGATTTGGTTTTCTTCGAGTTTTCCTTGGTTTTTGATTCGTTTGTTTTGTGTGTTATGTTAGCATGCTATTATGTTAAGTGATCATATGCTATATGCTTATTATGATTGTTGTTTGCCCCGGTAGAATTTCCGGAGTGCGAAGCTTGCTACCACGAGTCCCTAGCTTTCGAAGATCGTCAGCAAGGCAAGTCATTGATCATATTTTCAATACCTATGATTTTATTGCATTAGAATTATACCTCCCCACCATGCATGCAGTAGGAGAATTTGAAGTTATGTTCTTGAGTACTATCATGAGGTAGGATGAACCCAATTCCCCTTGTTACCATTGCCCGGGACGAAGTAGTTTATTTTGCTATGCTCGTAGACGGGATTGGTTGAGTGAATTCATAAGGGAGATGTGAGAGTCAAGATGATGACAACCCCATGAACTTCAAGCTCAAGATGGACTTCAAAACTCACTCTTGGGTGGAGGATTTTTACGGGCACCTGGAGAACCCAGTGGTTGGCGGGATGCATGGAGAAGTGCCATGACATCTTGCGGAAAGCTTCACCCAGCCACGAAGAGACGGATGTATACCCATTGACCGGAAGCTTACTCTGCAGCCGCAAGCCATTATGGGCTCGGCTTGGTCGACCCTAGGTGTGACTCGGCGGACGGTGCTACGAGATGTAGAAGAACGGTAGGATTGGATGGGTACGGCGGTGGCGAGGAACTCTTCTGAAGACCCTGTTTCTTCGTCCGTCTTCAAACACCATGAAGTGCGAAGACTTAAAAGGAGGAACGATTCTTGTGGGTAAAGTCGCAAACCTCTGCAGAGAAAAGATCTAATCGATTAGCCGTGTCCCCGATTCACGGACAATTTGAGCCTCGGAACTTGGAAGTATTTCGGAAATCTCAACACTAAAATTAATAAATTAATTGAGGGGTTATTATTTAATAATTTGGGAATGAGACATTGGTTGGCGGAACCATCTCAATAACTACCAACAATTTCGTAGTAATTGCAAACAAGTCCTTAGTGTAGGGAAAAAACTTGCTTTTCGCAAAATGAGGAAACTTAGAGCCCCACAGCCAAATTGCATATAGTGATAGTAATTTTTATTGTTATTCTCTCTTCATGACTTGCCAGCATATTCAAAATGCTGACCTACACGGCTGCAACGTCTTATGTTGCAGAGGAGTATTCCGATCAGGAGTGAGGCTACGATTCGCGCTTGGCGATTGCCCTTTGGAGTCGGATGGACTCGCTATTCTTCTACGCTTCCGCAGCTTTACTTAGTTTATTTCTCATGAGTTGGCCTTCGACCGAATTTATTCTATTGTAATAAAGACTCGATATGAGAATCGTGTAATAAATTCAGGTGTGATTGAACTTTGATTATTTCATCAATGTCTTGTGTGCCAAAGATGATCTTGGGATGGTACAGACACAGAGACTTGACCGATTTTGGGTCGGGTCGCTACAGAGATGGTATCAGAGCACACGCTGACCGTAGGACGTAACCCCTAGGATCGGAAAGCCATAGGAAGAGACTATTTATTTTATGTCCTTATCATTCCGTAATTCTCCCTGTTCATTTCGACTCCTCTCCGATTTTCAACATTCTAGATGGCCGAGTTCACCCCAGTTTTGCTACGAAGTTTTGCCACCAGATGAGACGATGCCTTTCGGCAAGAAGCTGGTCCAGATCGTGAAGAAGCTGAAGATTGCTCTGCCCTCAATCACCGGAAGCCTACCAATGCGCTTCCGACGGATACCCTTCTGAGGATTGAGGTGCACATTCCAGGAGAACCTTCGGAGGACATCTGAGCCTATTGACTTTGAGTTTACCGATTTCAATTGGATCCTCGGAAGAGACATGGCGATTTATCGTGCACTTGGACATCTCGAGAGAAGAGTACAGGCCGAGCTCGACCCATCAGATCTCGCCATGATTTCTCGCAGAGCTAGGAACGGAGATATCATCCGTCCGTGAGGACGACTCCATTCTCTCATATGTCCAAGACTTGGAGTGTCTCCTCAGAAGCGGGAGATCCGCATCGCCAGAACTCGAAGATGCACAGAGGCTGTTGTTCCGTGAACTGGAACTGGAGGAGAAGGCACACGCAGACTTCCTTGACCATGAGGAAGAAATCGCGGATTTCATGGAGAGAGTCGACAAGCTGAAGATGGATGTTGCCGCATTAGAGGAAAAGAAGGACTTGGGAGAAGACCTTTTTCCGAGTGGAGATGACGGACCTCTCGTGAGCAATGACCAGGATTATGAAGAGAGCTCCACTGAAGAAAGCCGCAAGAGGAGGCGCCGCATCAGAGGACGTCACACCGGAGGACGCCGCACCAGAGGACGCAAGGATAATTGATGAAGACATTTAGTCGACGCCATGTTATTTTATTTTTTCGTCGATCAGTTAGGCCGTTATTTTCGATTAGTCGTGAGATATTTGTAATCGAGATTGAACCATGTTTGAGTGGATTGAATAAATGATTGGTGTGATTATGTTTGTGCATTCATTTGGGTAGTGATATTTTCTCATTAGACCCTTGTTCTATTCTAATTTTCTCATCCACTCCAAAACACCAGATGCCTCCGAGACGTGACCCTGGTCTCAACTTTCCGCCGGAGCTCACCCAGCTGATCCAGCAGCAGAATGCCCTCATGCAGATGCTCATTCAGAACCAGAACAACAACAACAACAACAATCCACCGCCACCACCCCCTGTTGACAACTTGACCCGATTCCTAAGGCTGAATCCGCCAGTGTTCTCTAGCAGCATTGAGCCGATTGTGGCCGATGATTGGCTCCGCAAGGTCGGAAGGGAGTTAGTCACTGTTGGATGCACAGATGCAGAGAAAGTGCGCTTTGCCGCACATCAACTTGATGGACCTGCAGCCTCTTGGTGGGAGAACTACACCGCCACTTATCCCATCGCCACCATCACGTGGGATCAGTTCCAGCAGGCTTTCCACACCGCTCATGTTTCAGCTGGAGCCATGAGTCTGAAGAAGCGTGAGTTCCGTAACTTACGCCAAGGGAACCGTCTCAGGGGGCGATCGTGGATGAGTTCAACAAGTTAGCTCGCTATGCCCCGGATGATGTGGCCACAGATGCCGCAGCAGGAAAAGTTTCTCGAGGACTCAATGACGAGCTGGGAATGCAGCTAATGGTGGCTACCTTCAATAACTACCAGGAGCTGGTAGACAAGGCCACCATACTTGAAGGCAAGCAGCAGCAGATTGATAGCCGCAAGCGGAAGTATGGTCAGGGGAAGTACAACTCTGGAGCTCAGCAGAAGCCCCGTTATACCCCATACTCAAGAGGGCATACCCATCACAACCATGGAGGACATACCCATGGAGGAAATGGGAACAACCGCAACCAGGACAACAAGTCAGGCAATGGAAATGGCAATGGAAACGGCAATGGCAACCAGCATCGTCCTGCCCCGGCTCCGAAAGATCTGAGTCACATCACCTGTTTCAAGTGCCAGAAAACAGGGCACTATGCCACCGACTGCCCGGAGGCCAAGCAGAGGAATGGAAACGGCAATGGAAGCTCAGCGAAGAAGCCCAATCCTTTTCCTCGAGCTCAGGTGAACCACATTGACGTGGAGGACGTCTATGATCAGCCAGACACTGTGGTTGGTAAGTTTTTATTAAATTCACATCCAGTATTGGTACTCTTTGATTCTGGTGCAACGCATTCATTCATATCAAGGGTAGTTGTGGAAAAGTACGGGTTACCCACTAGAACCCTTAGAAGCCCTCTTCACGTCAGTTCCGCAGGAGGAGAAATGATGGCGGGCTTAGGCTGTCATGCAACCCTCAACATCGGAAACCATAAGTTTCCCGCAGACCTCATAGTATTGGAAACCCAGACCTTGGATGTGATCCTAGGCATGGATTGGTTGACGAAGTTTGAAGGAAACATAGATCGTGCTCAGAAGTCGATTCTGCTCACCACCCGGGCGCGAAGAGGATTAAGTATGTATCCAGACGTAGCGATGAAGAATCAAGTGAATTCCCTCACGGAGTTGTTCAGAGGAAGTGCCGAGAGTGCAAGATTTTCCCGATGTGTTTCCGGAGGAATTACCAGGAATGCCACCGGACAGAGACATTGAATTTCTGATTGAGTTATTGCCCGACACAGCCCCAATATCCAAGAGACCCTATCGGATGCCACCGAACGATTTGAAAGAGATCAAGAATCAAATTAATGAGCTATTGGAGAAGGGATATATTCGGCCAAGCTCATTACCTTGGGGAGCCCCAGTTCTTTTGGTAGAGAAGAAGGATGGAACCCTGAGAATGGTTGTTGATTATCGCTCGTTGAACGATGTGACCATCAAGAACAAGTACCCGCTGCCGATGATTAATGATCTATTTGATCAGCTAGTTGGAGCCAAGGTATTCTTCAAGATCGATCTTCGATCAGGGTATCATCAGTTGAAGATCCGTGAAAAGGATATACCCAAAACAGCATTCACTACCAGGTATGGTTTATATGAGTATACCTTCATGTCATTCAGATTGACTAATGCCCCTGCATACTTCATGAATTTGATGAACAAGGTATTTATGGAATATCTGGACAAGTTTGTCGTGGTGTTCATCGATGATATACTGATTTTCTCCAAGAGCGAGGAAGAGCATAAGGAACATTTGCGTCTAGTTCTGGAGAAACTCCGAGAACATCAGTTGTATGCCAAGTTCAGTAAATGTGAATTTTGGCTGAAGGAAGTCGGATTCCTCGGACATGTTATTTCAGGAGAAGGAATAGAAGTTGACCCCGCCAAGGTTGTATCAGTCACCGATTGGCAGTCACCCACCTCAGTCAAGGAGATCCGCAGTTTTCTCGGACTCGCAGGCTATTATCGGAGGTTTATTGAGAACTTCTCGAAGATTGCCAAGCCCATGACTGAGCTGTTGAAGAAGGATGCCAAGTACATTTGGACCGAGGATTGTGAAGCCAGTTTTCAGGAATTGAAGAAACGTTTGGTCACAGCCCCAGTACTGATGTTGCCGGACATACACAAGGATTACCAGTTATATTGTGACGCTTCTCGTGAGGGACTCGGAGGAGTACTCATGCAGGAAGGAAAAGTTGTAGCTTATACCTCCAGATAGCTACGACCTCACGAGGTGAATTATGCCACACATGATTTGGAGTTAGCAGCCGTAGTGCATGCACTCAAGACCTGGAGACATTTCCTTATCGGAAACCGTTGTGATGTTTACACAGATCATAAGAGCTTGAAGTATATTTTCACGCAGAAAGAGTTGAACCTCAGGCAGAGGAGATGGCTAGAGTTAATCAAGGACTATGACATGAGATTACATTACCACCCAGGAAACGCTAATGTTGTAGCAGATGCTTTGAGCCGTAAGAGTTATGTGAATACTCTTATAGCAGGAGGATTACCCGAGAATTAGTCGATGACCTCGTAGATCTCCGATCGGAGATAGTTCCGAGAGGATATGTTGCAACTCTGGAAGTTCAGTCCACTTTGGCCGAAAGAATTCGTGAAGCCCAGAAGTCGGACAAGGAAATTGATGAGATAAAGAAGAAGATTAATGAAGGAAAAGCTAAAGGATTTCGTAAGGATGAATACGGAGCTATATGGTTCGAGGATCGTATTTATGTACCCAATGATCCCGAACTCAGGAAGCTAATTCTTCAGGAGGCTCATGATTCACCATACTCGATTCACCCGGTAACACCAAGATGTATCTGGATTTGAAGGAAAGTTTCGGTGGGCGGTATGAAGAAGGATATTGCCGAGTACGTAGCGATATGCGATGTATGCCAACGAGTAAAGGCGGAACATCGAAGCCAGCAGGTTACTTCAACCTTTGCCGATTCCCGAGTGGAAATGGGAAAAACTTGGAATGGATTTTATCACAGATTACCCAGACCCGTTCAGGTTATGATTCCATCTGGGTAGTGGTTGATCGATTGACCAAGGTAGCTCACTTCATTCCGTGAAGACTACCTATACCAGTGCTAAGTTAGCCAAGATATACATGACCAGGATCGTATGTCTGCATGGAGTTCCGAGGAGTATCGTGTCGATAGAGGAACACAATTTACCTCAAAGTTTTGGAATCGGTTGCATGAAACTTTGGAGTGCGAGGCTGGAGTTCATGACAGCCTTTCATCCATGCATGATGGACAGACCGAGAGAGTCAACCAGATTCTGGAGGACATGTTGAGAGCTTGTGTGCTAGACTATGGGTCTAGCTGGGATGATAATTTACCATACGCGGAGTTCTCCTACAATAACAGTTATCAGACCAGTCTGAAGATGGCCCCTTTCGAAGCTCTATACGGAAGGAGGTGCAGAACACCATTGTTGTGGGATGGTGTGGGAGATCGAACACTTATCGGTTCCGATCTTATCAGAGATTCCGAAGAGAAAGTCAAACTGATTCGAGATAGACTCAAGATAGCTCAGTCGAGGCAGAAGAGTTATGCCGACAGTAAACGCAAGGAAGTAACTTACGAAGCGGGAGACCGAGCATATCTTCGTGTGTCCCCACTTCGTGGAATCAAGAGGTTCGGTGTTAAAGGAAAGTTAGCACCCGGTTCATTGGCCCTACAAAATCCTCGAGCGTCGTGGAGAAGTTGCTTACAAGTTGGAATTGCGGAAGGATTGTCCGGAGTTCATGATGTCTTCCATGTTTCTCAGCTGAAGAAGTGTCATGCCGACATGGCCGATATTCCGTTGAGAGACACGGTGCCCCTAGAGGCCATACAGCTCGACGGTGATCGACTTATAACGAGAAACCCGTCTGAATTCTCGAGACTGCGACAGAGTCACCCGCAGCAAGATCATCAAGTTTTGCAAGGTCTTTGTGGAGTCATCACTCCGAGGAGGAAGCCACACGGGAGCGAGAAGAAGACCTCCTTCGAGACCACCGCACCTATTTGCTAGCCAACCCGAATCTCAAGGGCGAGATTCATCTTAAGGTGGGTAGGTTTGTAACATCCCAAATTTCCTATTTGGAATGTTTTACAATTATAGCTAAGCATCTATGCATATTGGTTGAAATTTGAGTGGCATTTGAAGTTTCAGAAGTTTTTGGAGTTGTTGGCATTTGAATTCAAAATTTGGCAGTTGAAATTTATTTCAAATCAATACCTGACAATACTTGAGACAAAGTATGAGAGGAGTAAACATGACACTCCAAAAATGTCAGAAGAAAACATTGCCAAAAAGTTTGAATTCAAATTTGAGTTTTATTTGGAATTTTAGAAAAAATGAATTTTTATAAAGTTTGAATTTTGCCCCTGGAAAAATGTTCAAATTATAGGGAATATTCCCCTGATCATTTTGATATATATATGTCCTATATAAAATATTTATATTTATATATTTTTTTCCTCTCTCAAATATTCAAAAAAAAATATAAAAAGAAACCTCAGGCGCCAGCCAGGCCAACTGGCCCAGCTAGCGCCGAGGCGACCCAGCCAGCTAGGCGGCCCAGCCGGCCCAGCGGCGCCCGAGCCGGCCCCTCCGCACCGGCCGACCGACCGAGCGCCGAGCCGAAACCCTCCGACCGGTCGACCGACCCGACGCCTCTCCCCACCACCGACGCCTGGCCCCACCACCTTCTTCCTCCCCACGCCACACCCCGCCGCTCGTCGAATCCCGAGATCTCCGGATCTCCTCCCGATCTCCTCTCCCGCCCCTCGCGCAAGCCGAGCCCCCCCTATATACCTCCCTCGACCCGTTTCTCCCTCGCCCCTCGCCCGACCCTCTCCTCTCACAAACCCTCGCTGGAGACCCGAGGCGCCGCCAGCGCCATTGTCACCGCCCGACCGCCCGCCACCCTTGAGCTCGCCCGACCCCACCCCGAGCTCCCTCGCCCGTCACTTTCCGAGAGACCTCCGCCGACGTCCCCGACCACCGAGCCGCCGGAGTCGCCGTCGCCCGAGAAACCGCCGTCGCCGTCGACCATGTAAGTCGCCGAGTCCTCCCACCGTTAGATCTAAACGTGGGGCTTAGATTAGACCCGAAGAATACGGTTTTATTTAGGTTTAGTTTAAGTGAACCGGTTTTTATTCCGGTTTAGTTTTGGTTTTAGTTAGGTTAGATTAGACCGGGCCAAGCGGTTTATTACCGCGTGCGCTTTTTAGTTAAATTACGCCGAAGCGTTATATAGGCCCATTAGCGCCGGTTTTTCGTTTTAGTTTTATTTTTCGTTTTCTGTTTTAACAGAATAGTTTCAGTTTTGTAAAATTCATATCTTTTAATCTACTTAATATTTTTAAGTGATTCTTTTTTTGTTGGTTTGCAAATTTATTGTAGTTTCTGTAGAAAATATAATTAGTCATGTTAAAATTACTTAAAATTGTTTTATTTTAGATTTAGACAGAATAGTAATTCTGCTATAAAATGAGTTAGGAATATTATTTTTAGTGATTCTTTTGTCACAACTTTGTTTTGACCTTACCTAACCATAGGTATTTATTTGGGCATTTTAGAAATTAATAAAAAATAGTTTAACCAGAATCATGTTATTCCTATTTATTTAACTAGCTACTGTTTTCCTATTGTTTCATATAGCAAATAATTTTATTTCACCTAGGTGATAGTTTATTCTAGGTTAGTTTCTGTAACTTTAAAGCATGAACTTTTATTTATAATAAATAAAACTTTTATTTTATTTTTTTCTTGCTAGGATTATTTTAGGCCTAATAGGAGTTTTATAATAGCTTTTAAGGTGATTCTTTTTGCTCCTAGTTGCATGATGACTTCTTTTCTGTTAGTTAGCAAAAACCCATGCTTAGGTTCTGTTAAGAAAATTTTTGTTGTGTAAAACTATTTCATGGTAGTTGTTTGATGTGGCAAAAGCTTTGATTTGGTTTTCTTCGAGTTTTCCTTGGTTTTTGATTCGTTTGTTTTGTGTGTTATGTTAGCATGCTATTATGTTAAGTGATCATATGCTATATGCTTATTATGATTGTTGTTTGCCCCGGTAGAATTTCCGGTCTGCGGCTTGCTACCACGAGTCCCTAGCTTTCAAGATCGTCGACAAGGCAAGTCATTGATCATATTTTCAATACCTATGATTTTATTGCATTAGAATTATACCTCCCACCATGCATGCAGTAGGAGAATTTGAAGTTATGTTCTTGACTAGTATCATGAGGTAGGATGAACCCAATTCCCTTGTTACCATTGCCGGGACGAAGTAGTTTATTTTGCTATGCTCAGAGACGGGATTGGTTGAGTGAATTCATAAGGGAGATGTGAGAGTCAAGATGATGACAACCCCATGAACTTCAAGCTCAAGATGGACTTAAAACTCACTCTTGGGTGGAGGACGGTTGACGGGCACCTGGAGAACCCAGTGGTTGGCGGGATGCATGGAGAAGCGCCATGACATCTTGCGGAAAGCTTCACCCAGCCACGAAGAGACGGATGTATACCCATTGACCGAAGCTTACATGCAGCCGCAAGCCATTATGGGCTCGGCTTGGTCAACCCTAGGTGTGACTCTGGTGGACGGTGCTACAAGATGTAGAAGAACGGTAGGATTGGATGGGTACCGGCGGTGGCGGAGGAACTCTTCGAAGACCCTGTTTACGTTCGTCCGTCTTCAAACACCATGAAGTGCGAAGACTTAAAAGGAGGGAACGATTCTTGCGGGTAAAGTGTGCAAACCTCTGCAGAGAAAAGATCTAATCGATTAGCCGTGTCCCCGGTTACGGACAATTTGAGCCTCTGGAACTTGGAAGTATTTCGGAAATCTCAACACTAAAATTAATAAATTAATTGAGGGGTTATTATTTAATAATTCAGGAATGAGACATTGGTTGGCGGAACCATCTCAACAACTACCAACAATTTCGTAGTAATTGCAAACAAGTCCTTAGTGTAGGGAAAAAACTTGCTTTTCGCAAAATGAGGAAACTTAGAGCCCCACAGCCAAATTGCATATAGTGATAGTAATTTTTATTGTTATTCTCTCTTCATGACTTGCCAGCATATTCAAAATGCTGACCTACACGGCTGCAACGTCTTATGTTGTAGAGGAGTATTCCGATCAGGAGTGAGGCCACGATCCGCGCTTGGCGATTGCCCTTTGGAGTCGGATGGACTCGCTATTCTTCTACGCTTCCGCAGCTTTACTTAGTTTATTTCTCATGAGTTGGCCTTCGGCCGAATTTATTCTATTGTAATAAAGACTCGATATGAGAATCGTGTAATAAATTCAGGTGTGATTGAACTTTGATTATTTCATCAATGTACTGTGTGTGCCAGCATGATCTTGGGATGGTACAGACACAGGAGACTTGACCGATTTTGGGTCGGGTCGCTACAGGAGTTGAAGCGACGCTTGATGTGCCTGGTCTTCTTGTGAAACCTGGGCCCCTTGGCAAGTGCAATAGCTCCAGTGTTGTCATAGAGGAGTTTGATCGGCCCCGACGCATTGGGTATGACTCCTAGGTCGGTGATGAACTCCTTCACCCAAATTGCTTCATGCGCTGCCTCCGAGGCTGCCATGTACTCCGCTTCACATGTAGATCCCGCCACGACGCTCTGTTTGCAGCTGCACCACCTCACTGCTCCACCATTCAACATATACACGTATCCGGTTTGTGATTTAGAGTCATCCAGATCTGTGTCGAAGCTAGCGTCGACGTAACCCTTTACGAGGAGCTCTTCGTCACCTCCATAAATGAGAAACATGTCCTTTGTCCTTTTCAGGTACTTCAGGATATTCTTGACCGCTGTCCAGTGTTCCTTGCCGGGATTACTTTGGTACCTCCCTACCAAACTTACGGCAAGGTTTACATCAGGTCTGGTACACAGCATGGCATACATAATAGATCCTATGGCTGAAGCATAGGGGATGACACTCATCTCTTCTTTATCTTTGGCCGTGGTCGGGCATTGAGCTGAGCTCAATCTCACACCTTGCAATACAGGCAAGAACCCCTTCTTGGACTGATCCATTTTGAACTTCTTCAAAATCTTGTCAAGGTATGTGCTTTGTGAAAGACCTATGAGGCGTCTCGATCTATCTCTATAGATCTTGATGCCTAATATATAAGCAGCTTCTCCAAGGTCCTTCATTGAAAAACATTTATTCAAGTAGGCCTTAATGCTGTCCAAGAATTCTATATCATTTCCTATCAAAAGTATGTCATCTACATATAATATGAGAAATGCTCTGAGCTCCCACTCACTTTCTTGTAAACGCAGGCTTCTCCATAAGTGCTGCATAAACTAAACGCTTTGATCATCTCATCAAAGCGAATGTTCCAACTCCGAGATGCTTGCACCAGCCCATAAATGGATCGCTGGAGCTTGCATACTTTGTCGACATTCTTAGGATCGACAAAACCTTCCGGCTGCATCATATACAGTTCTTCCTTAAGATAACCGTTAAGGAACGCTGTTTTGACGTCCATCTGCCATATCTCATAATCATAGTATGCGGCAATTGCTAACATGATTCGGACGGACTTAAGCTTCGCTACGGGAGAGAAAGTCTCATCATAGTCAATCCCTTGAACTTGCCGATAACCCTTAGCGACAAGTCGAGCTTTATAGATGGTGACATTACCATCCGCGTCCGTCTTCTTCTTAAAGATCCATTTATTTTCTATCGCTCGTCGATCATCGGGCAAGTCAGTCAAAGTCCATACTTTGTTTTCATACATGGATTCTATCTCGGATTTCATGGCTTCTAGCCATTTGTTGGAATCTGGGCCCGCCATCGCTTCTTCATAGTTCGAAGGTTCACCGTTGTCTAACAACATGATTTCCAGGACAGGGTAGCCGTACCACTGCAGTGCGGAGCGTGTCCTTGTGGACCTCTGAAGTTCAAGAGCAACTTGATCCGAAGTACCTTGATCATCATCATTATTTTCCTCTTGGTTGGTGTAGACATCACAGAACATTTTCTGAGCTGCACTACTATCCCGTTCAAGAGGTAGTACTTCATCGAGTTCTACTTTCCTCCCACTTACTTCTTTCGAGAGAAACTCTTTTCCGAAAGGATCCATTCTTGGCAACAAAGATCTTGCCCTCGGATCTTAAGTAGAAGGTATACCCTATGGTTTCCTTAGGGTATCCTATGAAGACGCATTTTCCGACTTGGGTTCGAGCTTTTCAGGTTGAAGTTTCTTGACATAAGCATCGCATCCCCAAAATTTTAGAAACGACAGCTTAGGTTTCTTCCCAAACCATAATTCATACGGTGTCGTCTCAGCGGATTTAGGCGGTGCCCTATTTAAAGTGAATGTAGCTGTCTCTAGGCGTATCCTCAAAATGATAGCGGTAAATCGGTAAGAGACATCATAGATCGCACCATATCCAATAGAGTGCGATTCGACGTTCGGACACACCGTTCTGTTGAGGTGTTCGGCGGCGTGAGTTGTGAAACGATTCCACATTTTCTTAAGTGTGTACCAAATTCGTGACTTAAATATTCTCCTCCATGATCCGATCGTAAGAATTTTATCTTTCGGTCACGTTGATTCTCTACTTCATTCTGAAATTCCTTGAACTTTTCAAAGGTCTCAGACTTGTGTTTCATCAAGTAGACATACCCATATCTACTCAAGTCATCTGTGAGAGTGAGAACATAATGATATCCTCCGCGAGCCTCAACACTCATTGGACCGCACACATCGGTATGTATGATTTCCAACAAGTTGGTTGCTCGCTCCATTGTTCCGGAGAACGGAGTCTTGGTCATCTTGCCCATGAGGCATGGTTCGCATGTGTCAAATGATTCATAATCCAGAGACTCCAAAAGTCCATCAGCATGGAGCTTCTTCATGCGCTTGACACCAATGTGACCAAGGCGGCAGTGCCACAAGTATGTGGGACTATCGTTATCAACTTTACATCTTTTGGTATTCACGCTATGAACATGTGTAACACTACGCTCGAGATTCATTAAGAATAAACCATTGACCATCGGAGCATGACCATAATACATATCTCTCATATAAATAGAACAACCATTATTCTTGGATTTAAATGAGTAGCCATCTCGCATTAAACGAGATCCAGATACAATGTTCATGCTCAAACTTGGCACCAAATAACAATTATTAAGGTTCAAAACTAATCCCGTAGGTAAATGTAGAGGTAGCGTGCCGACGGCGATCACATCGACTCTGGAACCATTCCCGACGCGCATCATCACCTCGTCCTTCGCCAGATCTCCGTTTATTCCGCAGCTCCTGCTTTGAGTTACAAATATGAGCAACGGCACGGTATCAAATACCGGGAGTTACTACGAGTCTTGGTAAGGTACACATCAATTACATGTATATCAAATATACCTTTGGTGTTGCGGCCTTCCTATCCGCTAAGTATTTGGGGCAGTTCCGCTTCGGTGACCCTTCCCTTGCAATAAAAGCACTCGGTCTCGGGCTTGGGTCCATTCTTTGACTTCTTCCCGCAACTTGCTTGCAGGGCGCGCAACCTCCTTGCCGTCCTTATTGAAGTTCTTCTTGCCCTTGCCCTTCTTGAACTTAGTGGTCTTATTGACCATCAACACTTGATGTTCTTTCTTGATTTCAACCTCTGCTGACTTCAGATAGAGAATACCTCGGGAATGGTCTTTACCATCCCCTGCATATTGTAGTTCATCACAAAGCTCTTGTAGCTTGGTGGGAGCGATCAAGGATTCTGTCAATGACCGCCTCATCGGGGAGGTTAATATTCAGCTGGGTCATACGGTTGTGCAACCCAGGACATCTTGAGTATGTGTTCACCGATGAACTATTTTCCTCCACCTTACAACTATAGAACTTGTCGGAGATGTCATATCTCTCGACCCGGGCGTGAGCTTGGAAAACTAGTTTCAGCTCCTCGAACATCTCATATGCTCCGTGATGCTCAAAACGCTTTTGGAGCCCGGTTCTAAGCTGTAAAGCATGCCGCATTGAACGAGGGAGTAATCATCAGCCGAGACTGCCAAGCATTCATAATGTCTTGGTTCTCTGCAGACGGAGCGTCACCTAGCGGTCCTTCTAGGACATATTGTTTCTGGCAGCTATGAGGATGATCCTCAAGTTCGGACCCAGTCCGTATAGTTGCTGCCGTCATCTTTCAGCTTGGTTTTCTCTAGGAGCGTTGAAGTTCAAGTTGACATGGCGTTGGCCATTTGATCTACAAGACATATTATGCAAAAGTTTTAGACTAAGTTCATGATAATTAAGTTCATATAATCAACTTATTTAAATGAACTCCCACTCAGATTAGACATCCCTCTAGTCATCTAAGTGCTACACGATCCGAGTCGACTAGGCCGTGTTCGATCATCACGTGAGACGGACTAGTCATCGTCGATGAACATTCTCATGTTGATCGTATCTTCCATACGACTCGTGTTCGACCTTTCGGTCTCCGTGTTCCAAGGCCATGTCTGTACATGCTAGGCTCGTCAAGTTAACCCTAAGTGTTTTGCATGTGTAAAACTGTCTTACACCCGTTGTATGTGAACGTGAGGATCGATCACACCCGATCATCACGTGGTGCTTCAAACGACGAACTTTAGCAGCGGTGCACAGTTAGGGAGAACACCTCTTGATATTTTTGTAAGGATCATCTTATTTACTACCGTCGTTCTAAGTAAACAAGATGCATATAACATAATAAACATCACATGCAATTATATAGTAGTGACATGATATGGCCAATATCATAAAGCTCCATTGATCTTCATCTTGGGGCTCCATGATCATCTTGTCACCGCATGACACCATGATCTCCATCATCATGATCTCCATCATTGTGCCTCCATGAAGTTGTCACGCCAGCGATTACTTCTACTTCTATGGCTAACGCGTTTAGCAATAAAGTAAAGTAATTTACATGGCGTTCTTCAATGACACGCAGGTCATACAAAAATAAAGACAACTCCTATGGCTCCTGCCGGTTGTCATACTCATCGACATGCAAGTCGTGATTCCTATAACAAGAACATGATCTCATACATCACAATATGTCATTCATCATTCATCACAACTTGGCCATATCACATCACATGACAATTGCTGCAAAAACAAGTTAGACGTCCTCTAATTGTTGTTGCATCTTTTACGTGGCTGCAATTGGGTTCTAGCAAGAACGTTTTCTTACCTATGAATAACCACAACGTGATCTTGTCAACTTCTATTTACCCTTCATAAGGACCCTTTTCATCGAATCCGCTCCAACTAAAGTGGGAGAGACAGACACCCGCCAGCCACCTTATGCAACTAGTGCATGTTAGTCGGTGGAACCGGTCTCACGTAAGCGTACGTGTAAGGTTGGTCCGGGCCGCTTGATCCCACAATACCGCGGAAGCAAGATAAGACTAGTAGTGGCAAGCAAGTTGACAAGATCTACGCCCACAACAAAATTGTGTTCTACTCGTGTAATAGAGAACTACGCATAGACCTAGCTCATGATGCCCCTGTTGGGGAACGTTGCAGAAAATTAAAATTTTTCCTACGGTTTCACCAAGATCCATCTATGAGTTCATCTAAGCAACGAGTCAAGGGAGTGAGTTTGCATCTACATACCACTTGTAGATCGCGTGCGGAAGCTTTCGAGAGGATGGTGATGATGGAGTCGTACTCGGATCACCGATGACCAAAGCGCTGAACGGACAGCACCTCCGCGTTCAACACACGTACGGTACGAGCAACGTCTCCTCCGTCTTGATCCAGCAAGGAGGAAGGAGAGGTTGAGGAAGATGGCTCCAACAGCAGATGACGGCGTGATGATGATGGAGTGACAGTTCTCGGCAGGCTTCGCCAAGCGCCGCGGAGGAGGAGAGGTGTTGGGAGGGAGGGCTGCGCCTTCAAGTTGTGTATGCAGCCTCCCTCACCCCTCTATTTATAGGGAAGGGAGGAGGGGCGGCCCCTCTAGATGCATCTAGAGGCGGCGGCCAGGGAGGGGGGCTTGCCCCCAAGCAAGGGGGCGCCCCCTTGGGTTCCCCCCTCAACCCTAGGTGCATGGGCCCAAGGGGAGGGGTGCGCCTAGCCCACAAGGGGCTGGCTGCCTCCCACGCAGCCCAAGTGGCCCCCCGGGAGGGGTGGCCTCTCCCGGTGGTCCTCCGGAACCTTTCCGGTGGCCCCTCCACAATACCGATATGACCCGAAACTTTTCCGGTGTCTGTTTGACAACTTCCCATATATAAATCTTTACCTCCGGACCCTTCCGGAACTCCTTGTGACGTCCGGGATCTCATCCGGGACTCCGAACAACATTCGGTAATCACATACAAGTCTTCCTAATAACCCTAGCGTCACCGAACCTTAAGTGTGTGGACCCTATGGGTTCGGGAGACATGCAGACATGACCGAGACGCTCTCAGGTCAATAACCAACAGCGGGATCTGGATACCCATGTTGGCTCCCACATGCTCCTCGATGATGTCATCAAATGAACCACGATGTCGAGGATTCAAGCAACCCCGTATACTATTCCCTTTGTCAGACGGTATGTTACTTGCCCGAGACTCGGTCGTCGGTATCCCAATACCTCGTTCAGTCTCGTTACCGGCAAGTCACTTTACTCGTACCGTAATGTATGATCCTGTGACCAGACACTTGATCCCTTTGAGCTCATTATGATGATGCACTACCGAGTGGGCCCAGTGATACCTCTCCGTCATACGGAGTGACAAATCCCTGTCTCGATCCGTGTCAACCCAAAAGACACTTTCGAAGATACCTGTAGTGCACCTTTATAGTCACCCGATTCGTTACGACGTTTGGTACACCCAAAGCACTCCTACGGTATCCGGGAGTTACGATCTCATGGTCTAAGGAAGAGATACTTGACATTGGAAAAGCTCTAGCAAAACGAACTACACGATCTTTGTGCTATGCTTAGGATTGGGTCTTGTCCATCACGTCATTCTCCTAATGGCGTGATCCCGTTATCAATGACATCGATGTCCATAGTCGGAAACCATGACTATCTGTTGACCAACGAGCTAGTCAACTAGAGGCTTACTAGGGACGTATTGTAGTCTATGTATTCACACGTGTATTACGATTTCCGGATAATACAGTTATAGCATGAATGAAAGACAATTATCATGAACAAGGAAATATAATAATAATGCTTTTATTATTGCCTCTAGGGCATATTTCCAACACATGCTAAAGAGGAACTTATCATTTCTGCACCTAATCAACCTGAAGACAATGCTCAGCCTTAAGACAATGCTCAAAATGAAGACAATGATCAGCAAATGCAAAATCTCGTCCGGTTCATTCTTGTGTTGCTAATGAAGTGCAAATTGAGAAGATCATTAATAGCATAAATGCACCTGGTCCACTCACTTGTTCAAGAGCCACGCAACTCGCAAATTTCTTTGGGCACTTTGCATTTGTCTCAATATCTGAACCCAAGAAAGTTGCTGAAGCCTTCATGGAACCTGAATGGATTCAAGCTATGCAAGAAGAGCTTCAACAGTTCGAGCTGAACAATGTGTGGGAATTGGTCAAGCGTCCTGACCCTCGCAAGCACGACATCATAGGCACAAAATGGATATATCGCAACAAGTAAGATGAGCATGGTCAAGTTGTCAGAAACAAGGCTCGTCTTGTTGCTCAAGGATACACACAAGCTGAAGGGATTGACTTTGATGAAACATTTGCTCCCGTGGCTAGGCTTGAAGCCATTCGCATACTGCTAGCCTATGCAAATCATCACAACATCCTTCTGTATCAAATGGATGTGAAGAGTGCCTTTCTCAATGGCAAGATTGAAGAAGTGTATGTTGCACAACCACCTGGCTTTGAAGATCCAAAACGTCCTGATATGGTATACAAGCTAAACAAGGCACTGTATGGCCTCAAACAAGCCCCTCGTGCTTGGTATGACACACTCAAAGACTTCCTGAAGAGCAAAGGCTTCAAACCTGGTTCCCTGGATCCCACACTCTTCACGAAGACGTATGATGGTGAACTATTTGTGTGCCAAATCTATGTGGATGACATTATCTTCGGCTGCACTAACCAGAAATACAGTGATGAGTTTGGACACATGATGCAAGAGCAATATCAAATGTCCATGATGGATGAGCTGAAATTCTTCCTAGGTCTTCAAATTCGTCAGCAAAGAAACAACATCTTTATATCTCAAGAGAAATACCTCAAAGACTGCCTGAAGAAGTTTGGAATGCAAGACTGCAAAGGATACACGACGCCAATGCCAACCAAAAGTCATCTGGGTCCTGACGCCAATGGTAAAGAGTTCGATCAAAAGGTATACTGCTCCATGATTAGTTCTTTACTTTATATATCTGCATCTAGGCCAGATATCATGCTTAGTGTTTGCATGTGTGCTCGATTCCAAGAGGCACCAAAGGAATCACATCACTTAGCTATGAAGCGAATTCTTCGATATTGGGCTTACACCCCAACACTAGGATTATGGTATCCAAAGGGCTCAGAGTTTAATCTAGTTGGATTCTCGGATGCTGATTATGCTGGTGACAAGGTGGATCGCAAGTCTACATCAGGCACATGTCACTTTTTCTGGGTCGATCTCTTGTCCATTGGTCTTCAAAGAAGCAGAACTGTGTATCGCTCTCCACTGCTGAATCTGAATACATTGCTGCTGGATCCTGCTGCGCTCAGCTTCTATGGATGAAGCAAACTCTCAAGGACTATGGCATCCATCTGAAGCAAGTACCACTCCAATGCGATAATGAAAGCGCCATCAAGATTGCCAACAACCCAGTTCAGCACTCGAAGACAAAGCACATTGAAATTCGTCATCACTTTCTCAGAGATCACGTCATGAAAGAAGATATTGATATCATTCACGTCAACACTGAAGAGCAATTGACAGATATCTTCACAAAGCCCTTGGATGAGAAAAGGTTTTGCAAGTTGCGGTGTGAGCTAAATATCTTAGAATCCTCAAATGTCCCGTGATTAGGCACACATCCTAACACTTATGCATATTGATGACTTAGATGTGCAACACACGAAGTAATGTATATCTTCAATCAATGAAGACATACACTCTAAGTGTGAATACATTAATGCGGAATTTGACTCCGGAGCGCCACGATAATTGTGCGCCGTGTATGGGTCTAATACTTCCTATACGGTGGGTAATGCCACCACCAAACTTTTGTTTGAAGTGTTTCGTTTGGCGTTACATTTGCTAAGTCTTCGCATTTGATTTAACTTCAACATTGATTTGTCTTCATGTTGATCTTCACTTTGTTGATTTAGTCTTACTCAGATATATGCATATATTTGTGTTATGTCCTCTACAACATTCACTTATAGCTATGTTTTCTCGTTTGAATCTTTTGGACTAAGTGAATGTGATCGGACCCTAACCTCTTCTATGCTTCTACCTCAAATTCTATCTATCCAAATCATATGCATTCTATTGAAACCGTCAAATGTCTTCTCTGCGTCCTTGTCAGCAGAAGATACAGAGACAAACGTTGAATCTGTTTTAAATGCTCAATCCTTATTGCCTGAAACCCGGAGAAGCCGGAACGGCCACCCAGCAGTCCAGGCGTGCGTGGGAACATGGAACAACTTCCAATGTGTTGCATGTTCGCCACGTGTCCCTCAGATGTTAACCGCCAGGGGCACCTGTGTAATTGCACTGTGCTGTCCCTTTCCATATAAATACACATCTCATCACGGTTAAAATACTTCTTCCACCTCTCCTTCTCGCACAAACCCTAGCGCCACCGCTAGCTCCCTACGACGCCAGCGACGAAGCGCTTAGCTGCCGCGACCTCATCGACGCCGGCCTCACGCCAGCCACGGACATCGTCTTCTCCGCCGCCGTCGTAGGTGTCTTCCGTCGCCAAGTTAGGGCACAGAAGATCGAACTGCTCGGCCTCCTCTCTACTCCGTCTAGCGGTTCTTCGTGTGGTAATTAAATCTTACTTTTACTGCCTTTTTGATCCGACAGATTCATCCTTCTCCACCAAAAGTGGTTTCTGAGCCTACAATTTTGGATCTGTCCTGTTTTGCATCTCATAACATGCCTAGTATATTCACTTATGCTTCACACATAGTTAGATTCCTCACTTGTACCTATTCTTGGATTCGTACAAATCTGGATCCAACTCTCAACATATAAGTGAATGTCTGCGCGCTATGAGGTCAATGTCTTCAAACTGACTTATCTTCAAAATCTTCTGAGAATGCATATGACCTCTTCCCCTTCCCTCGCATCTCTAATGCTGTCACAGGTACATGTCCGTGGGAGAATCCCTTGGTTCTCATAGTCTGCATTCATTTGTAGAGTTCTTACAACATCACATCAATTCTTCTGAAGCCAGTTCTTGTCTGACCAGGAGACGGAAGCCTCTGCAAGTTTTGAAGCCATTCAGTTTGAACTACATGGCCACAGAAAAGTCAGCAAGAAAGGGTGGCAAACAGCGCCGTGGGGGCACTTCAAGAGATTTGCCACCAGATCTGTATGAAATGTACAAGACTGACCCTGAAGAAACCTATGGTGAACGCAATACTCGAATCCAGTGGATTCGAAGATATTGGGCAGAGGAATGGTACAAGTACAGATCCGTCACTCCTGAGTATGCTGAGAAGAATGCCATCAAGCGGCCTTGGGGAGACATCTTATACAAAAATCTTCAACCCAAGTCCAAGCCCGAAGACATTGCTTAAGGCTTCTATCCTTGCATGGTTCATGGACCACAGCCAGAAATGCTGACCCATCTTCTCTGCTATGGTGCTGTGAAGACAATCTGTTCAAGCGCAACTACAAGTTTGCCAAGGACTCTGCAGCGAAAAACAAGAAAGCATTTGGACTCGACTTCAACCCTGGTCCACCTGCTCCTCGGGCCGATGGCACACGCGATGCTGAACCCAATATTGTCGGGCCCTTCTACAACCTTGAAGGTCTCATCACTCACATTGCCTTTAGGGGGCAGCCGTGGAACACTCTGCAGATGACGTTGATTCTACTGAAGCGCCTGTTCCACCAAAACCACAGAAGCAGAAGAAACCCAAGGCTTCAAAGCCCTCCACTACACCAAGAGCTTCGCGTATGAAGCCTCTGGCCACTGCTCCTCCTGCACCAAGTGTGCATTCTGAAGATCTCTCTCGCATCTCCAAGACTAAGAAGAAGAAGAAGCCCATCCAGATTTTTGGTCAAGCATTGACCCCAGCTGCTGTTCCGAGGAACGAGACTGAAGCCATTGATCTGTCTAGTGACGACGATCTTGGCGATGATGCTCTTGAGCTGTTGATAAAGAGCAAGCAAGAGGCGGAGATCTTCAATGATCTGCCTCTCTTTGATGTGGACGTCTTGAGCAACTTCATTGATGAGTGGTTTGACAATCCGAGCCTCAGCATCAATGATCTTCAGCTTCCAATTGGCATCAGTGTCTCCTTCCATGGAGCCATTGCTCATGAGCTGGCTCTGGCTCAGAAGATTGTCGAACCGAAGAACAAAATTGACTATGAAAAGGCTCAGTTCAAAACAGATGCTGCATGACCTCAAGGAGGCGTTTCACAAGAAACGAGATGAAGCCAAAGGTTCAAGAGAGCGAATGAAACACCTCGCTACCAAATGTGTTCAAGCTCACAATGAAGCAGAAAAGCGCAAGGCTCTTGGGCGTCCAGGCATTGACCCCAAGATGGCTGCTAAGAAGAAAGCCTGCTGTGGCCCAAGCTGAAGCATCAGGGCGGGAAGAACCTCGCATTGTCTTCCCTGCCAGTATGACAAGCACGAAGCCTAAGGTCCCCACAGTTGCTTCGGAACTTAAGAAAACAAGGGAAGCCGAAGCCGAAGCCCAGAAGTGCAAGAACAAGAACACCACTGATGATGCTCCACCGACCAAGAAGAGAAAGACAAATAAGAAAGATCGGGCTGCTCCCACAGAGCTCCTTGTAGTTGAGCCAAGCTCAGTTGCTCGTCTTGCGTCCGAACACTGAGAGCGTCAGTTGATAGTTCATGAGCCTGCTACCACAAAGGCTCCTGAAGCTGAAGACATTCCAGCTATTGACCACACCGCAGCTAAAGACATTGGTCCCCAAGACAATGTAGATGATGATGAAGTCCTTCCTCAGATTGAGCACCAAACGGTATCATCGCCTGTTCTCACGAACAACGAACTCATCAGCATTGGTCATCCGTTGATGCCAATTGCTCAGGATGATTCATGGGCTGATCACCCTCAAGACACCCCTCGACAAGATGACTCAGCAAGTACTCCCCCGCCTCAAGTCACCACTCCGGTGCTAGATGATGATGACTATGTGGTCCAGCCAACTCCCTCTCCAAAGGCGTCGCCCGCATTTCATAGGCTTCGCAAAGGACCAAGGCCACAAGTCGCTCTGTCGAGCGTTCCAAAAGGAGATGAGCACCACAACTCAGTGGCACGAAAAGTGTTTCCTGACGCCACTCCGACTGGGAACGTCTCTGAGTCTGAAGCCAAAGCTGCTGAAGAAATTCTGGCTGCATCAGACGATGATCCAGAAGAACCCCATCAAGAAGAAGAGCGTGTTGCCACACCCCCTGCCAACCAAGAAGCTGTTCTCGAGGAGAACGTGTCCGAGCCTCCAGCTACTCAAGTGGAGGTTGATAATACTGCGGCGGCCACCAACACCAATACTGAAGCCAATGACGTTGTCATGGCTGAAGCTAATGTGGTGCCTGAAGTGAATACGGTGCCTGAAGCCAATGCTACACCTGAAGCCAATGTTACACCTGAAACCATTGTGCAGCTTCAAGCCCATGTCAATGCTGATGCTCCTGTGCCCCCTCCATGGCCGCCTCATACAATCACTACAAAAAAAATACACTTCCGTGATGATACGTGTTTGTCACAGTAGGTCACGTTTTCTGTCATGCATGTACATCCATGACAAATTTATGACAGGATCAAGATAGTCATACCTGTGCTGTCGTAGAAGTGTTCCATGACATTACCAAAATTATCATCATGGAAGTGTCCACTTCCATGACAATAAATCGCGCGTCACAGAAGTGCTTTCGTCAAGGGTGACCGACATGTGGCATCCACCGTAACGGAACACCGTTAAGCTATCGGGTCTGGTTTTGGATCTGATAACCCGTTAATAGCATCGACCAATGGGGATTTTCCACATGTAAAATCATCATTGGCTGGAGGAAACACGTGTCGGCTCACCGTTGGGACAGATGTCATCCACTCATTGGACCCAAAGCGCCTATGATACGTCGACACGTGGCACGGCCCAACAGAGGCCCATTCGTGTGAAAAGGCCGGCCCGTTTGACTTGGTCAAAAGGTGGCAGGCCGGCCCACGGCAAGCCTGTTAACGGCCTGTTCACATATAGCCCATTCACAGCCCGCTATCCCAGGGCCCGTCTACGGCCTATCCGTAGGCCTAGTAGCGTCATCTGGGCCGTCCAATATAATTCCAGCCCGTTTTAACTTCCGGCTCATCTATGGCACATGACGTCTTTCAGCCCATATGAGGCCCTTATTATTGTCGGTCCATTAATGGCCCGTGGTAAAACTGACCCGTAATGAACAATATATCACTTTATACCCATTAACGACACGTGGTGAAACTGGGTCGTAATGAACAGCGTATCACTTTATACCCATTAACGGCCCATTATTCCGTTCGGCCGTTTCCAACCCATGTTATCTTTCGGCCTTTTCGGGGCCCATTTATTTTTGGGCTCATTTCCACATTCGTTTACTTACGGCCTATTACTGTCATTTTCTTCTTGTGGGCCAAATTCAGCCCGTGGTTACAGTCAGCCCGTATGTGGCCCGATAATACGTTGGGCCGTTTTCATGTAAAAAAAACCCATTGGGCTGTTTTCATAGAGTTATCAAATACGGCCTATTAATGGCCCGTTATTGTCCATGAATAGTACAACCCATGATTGGCGAAATGATGATACGCCCCGTAGAAGGCCCATGGATCCTACGACCCATAAAAGGCCCATGAATCGTACGGCCCGTAGAAGGCCCATGGATCCTACGGACCGTATAGAAGGCCAATGGATCCTACGGCCCGTAGAAGGCCCGTGGATCATACGGCCCGCAG
Organism: Aegilops longissima; assembly: GCA_021605205.1. NCBI lineage: Eukaryota > Viridiplantae > Streptophyta > Magnoliopsida > Poales > Poaceae > Aegilops > Aegilops longissima. The sequence goes on along the minus strand of CM038682.1, from coordinate 146,868,756 downwards.
GAGGACCATGGTTACAATAGTCCGTGTGTTGCCATGATTATTTTGGCCTAGTTTCCAAAGATAGGTTATTGTGGCCACTAGAAAAACACAGAAAAAGAACTGCAGTGACTACAAGCAAACAACTAAACAAGACAATAAATAAATAAATAAGAAAGCAATTAACGCTAGCCTATACCGCTATTACACATATTACATCCACTGGGCATCAAAGTTCGCCACCAGTGCAAATATAGGGAACAAAGCAGCATACACTACAAAAAAATACACTTATGTGATGATACGTGTTTGTCACAGTAGGTCACGTTTTCTGTCATGCATGTACATCCATGACAAATTTATGACAGAATCAAGATAGTCATACCTGTGCTGTCGTAGAAGTGTTCCATGACATTACCAAAATTATCATCACGGAAGTGTCCACTTCCATGACGATAAATCGCGCGTCACAGAAGTGCTTTCGTCAAGGGTGACCGAATGGAACGCCGTTAAGCTATTGGGTCCGGTTTTGGATCCGATAACTCATTAACAGCCTGGACCAATGGGGATTTTCCACATGTAAAATCATCATTTGTCAGAGGAAACACGTGTCAGCTCCGCGTTGGCACAGGTGTCACTCATCCAATGAGCGAGATGCGCCTATGATATGTTAACACGTGGACCGGCCCAAAAGTGGCCCATAAAGTTTAAATGGGCCGGCCCAACTAAAGGCCCACAAGATTTTGCAGACCATAATGGGCCGGCCTAGCTAAAGGCCCACAAGATTTTGCGGGCCATAATGGGCCGGCCTAGTTAAAGGCCCACAAGATTTTTGCGGGCCATAAGGCCCAAAAGTGGCCCATAAAGTTTAAATGGGCCGGCCCAACTAAAGGCCCACAAGATTTTGCGGACCATAATGGGCCGGCCCAGCTAAAACCCACAAGATTTTGCGGGCCATAATGGGCCGCCCGATTAAACCCACAAGATTTTGCGAGCCATAATGGGCGGCCAGTGAAGGCCCACAAGATTTTGTGGACCATAATGGGCCGCCCGACTAAAGGCCCACGAGATTTTGCCGACATTAATGGGCTGGCCCAGCTGTAGGCCCACAAGATTTTGAGGACCCTAGTAGGCCGGCCCATTAACTGGCTGCCACGTTTTGGGCCTAATAATGGCCCATATGATGTCCGGCCCGTCAAAAGCCCACCATGTTCTGGGCCAAATTACGGCCCAGATCAGGTCCGGCCCTTTAAGAGGCTTTGGGCTAAATATGGCCCATATCAGATTCGGCCCGTCAACTGGACGCTATGCTTTTGGGCCCACTTGCTAAAGGCCCATTTAGTAATTCGGCCTGATATTAGTTTCGGCCTGTTAAGGGCTCGTTTAACATTTCGGCCCTATATTAATTTTGGCCTATTAAAAGCCCGTCATATAGTTGGGCCTAACTACGGCCCGGTTTGTATCCGGCCTGCTCGCAGCCGATAATCTGATTGGGCCAAATAAGGACCGAGACAATTTTGGCCTATTATAAGCCAATGATTTGATTGGCACATTCATGAGCCGGAGTCTACGTTGGCCTGCTGCCAGCCCGTGAGCTTTTCGGCACATTTCAGGCCCAACCTACTTTTCAGCCTCCTAAAGGCCCATTGAGTTTTTTTTAGGAAAATAGGGCCAGCGTTTACTCGGCCTATTAAAGGCCAGAATCTACTAGTGGGCCAGTTTACAATTGTTGGGCAACGTAGTAATTTCAAAAAATTTCCTACGCACACGCAAGATCATGGTGATGCATAGCAACGAGAGGGGAGAGTGTTGTCCACGTACCCTCGTGACCCAAAGCGAGCGTTAACTGCAAGCTGTTGATGTAGTCGTCGTCTTCACGATCCGACCGATCAATTACCGAACGCATGGCACCTTCGAGTTCAGCACACGTTCAGCCCGATGACGTCCCTCGAACTCCGATCCAGCCGAGTGTTGAGGGAGAGTTTCGTCAGCTCAACGGCGTGGTGACGATGATGATGTTCTACCGACGCAGGGCTTCGCCTAAGCACTGCTATGATATTATCGAGGTGGATTATGGTGGAGGGGGGCACCGCACACAGCTAAGAGATCAATGATCAATTGTTGTGTCTATGGGGTGCCCCCCTGCACCCGTATATAAAGGAGCAAGGGAGGAGGGGGCCGGCCCTAGGAGGGGCGCCCCAAGGGAGTAGGATTCCTACTCCTAATTGGAGTAGGTTTCCTCCTTTCCTAGTCCAACTAGGAGAAGGGGAGAAAGGGGGGAAGAGGAGAAGGAAGGGAGAGGGGAGTCGCGCCCCAAACCCTTTGTCCAATTTGGACTGGGATCGGGAGGGGCGCGCGCCACCTCCTGGCTGCTGCCTCTCCTTCCCACTAAGGCCCATTAAGGCCCAATATTTCTTTCCCGTATTCCCGTAACTCCCCGGTACTCCGAAAAATACCCGAATCACTCGGAACCTTTCCGATTCTGAATATAGTCGTCCAATATATCGATCTTTACATCTCGACCATTTCGAGACTCCTTGTCATGTCCCCGATCTCATCCGGGACTTCGAACTACCTTCGATACATCAATATACATAAACTCATAATATAACCGTCATCGAACTTTAAGCGTGCGGACCCTACGGGTTCGAGAACAATGTAGACATGACCGAGACACGTCTCTGGTCAATAACCAATAGCGGAACCTGGATGCTCATATTGGCTCCCACATATTCTACGAAGATCTTTATCGGCCAAACCGCATAACAACATACGTTGTTCCCTTTGTCATCGGTATGTTACTTGCACGAGATTCGATCGTTGGTATCTCAATACCTAGTTCAATCTCGTTACCGGCAAGTCTCTTTAATCGTTCCGTAATACATCATCCCGCAACTAACTCATTAGTTACAATGCTTGCAAGGCTTATAGTGATGTGCATTACTGAGTGGGCCCAGAGATACCTCTCCGACAATCGGAGTGGCAAATCCTAATCTCGAAATACGCCAACCCAACAAGTACCTTTGGAGACACCTATAGAGCACCTTTATAATCACCCGATTCGTTGTGACGTTTGGTAGCACACAAAGTGTTCTTCCATGAACGGAGTTGCATAATCTCATATTCATAGGAACATGTATAAGTCATGAAGAAAGCAATAGCAACATACTAAACGATCAAGTGCTAAGCTAACGGAATGGGTCAAGTCAATCACATCATTCTCCTAATGATGTGATCTCGTTAATCAAATAACAACTCATGTCTATGGCTAGGAAACATAACCATCTTTGATCAACGAGCTAGTCAAGTAGAGGCATACTAGTGACACTCTGTTTGTCTATGTATTCACACATGTATCATTTTTCCGGTTAATACAATTCTGGCATGAATAATAAACATTTATCATGATATAAGGAAATAAATAGTAACTTTATTATTAGCTCTAGGGCATATTTCCTTCAGTCTCCCACTTGCACTAGAGTCAATAATCTAGTTCACATCGCCATGTGATTTAACATCAATAGTTTACATCACCATGTAATTAACACCCATAGTTCACATTGTCATGTGACCAACACCCAAAGGGTTTACTAGAGTCAATAATCTAGTTCACATCGCTATGTGATTAACACCCAAAGAGTACTAAGGTGTGATCATGTTTTTGCTTGTGAGAGAAGTTTGGTCAACGGGTATGCCATATTCAGATCCGTATGTATTTTGCAAATTTCCATGTCAACAAAGCTCTGCACGAGGCTACTCTAGATAATTGCTCCCACTTTCAATATGTATCCAGATTGAGACTTAGAGTCATCTTGATCGGCGTGAAAAACTTGCATCAACGTAACCCTTTACGACAAACCTTTGTCACCTCCATAATTGAGAAACATATCCTCATTCCACTAAGGATAATTTTGACCAATGTCTAGTGATCTACTCCTAGATCACTATTGTAGTCCCTTGCCAAAATCAGTGTAGGGTATACAATAGATCCGGTACACAGCATGACATACTTTATGGAACCTATGGCTGAGGCATAGGGAATGACTTTTTCATTCTCGTTCTATTTTCTGCCGTGGTCGGGTTTTGAGTCTTTACTCAACATCACACCTTGCAACACAGGCAAGAACTCCTTCTTTGACTGTTCCATTTTGAACTACTTCAAAATATTTGCCAAGGTATGTATTCGTTGAAAAAACTTACCAAGCGTCTTGATCTATCTCTATAGATCTTGATGCTGATATGTAAGCAGCTTCACCGATGTCTTTCTTTGAAAAACTCCTTTCAAACACTCCTTTATGCTTTGCAGACTAATTCTACATTATTTTCGATCAACAATATGTCATTCACATATACTTATCAGAAATGCTGTAGTGCTCCCACTCACTTTCTTGTAAATACAGGGTTCACCGCAAGTTTGTATAAAACTATATGCTTTGATCAATTTATCAAAGCGTATATTCCAACTCCGAGATGCTTGCACCAGTCCATAGATGGATCGCTGGAGCTTTCATATTTCGTTAGCACTTTTAGGATTGACAAAACCTTCTGGTTGCATCATATACAACTCTTCTTTAATAAATCGATTAAGGAATGCAGTTTTGTTTATCCATTTGCCAGATTTCATTAAATACAGCAATTGCTAACGTGATTCGGACAGACTTAAGCATAGATACGAGTGAGAAACTCTCATCGTAGTCAACACCTTGAACTTGTCGAAAAACTTTTTTGACAAGTCTAGCTTTGTAGATAGTAACACTACTATCAGCGTCCGTCTTCCTCTTGAGGATCCATTTATTTTCTATGGCTTGCCGATCATCGGGCAAGTCAACCAAAGTCCACACTTTGTTCTCATACATGGATCCCATCTCAGATTTTATGGCCTCAAGCCGTTTCGCGGAATCTGGGCTCATCATCGCTTCCTCATAGTTCGTAGGTTCGTCATGGTCAAGTAACATGACCTCCAGAACAGGATTACCGTACCACTCTGGTGCGGATCTTACTCTGGTTGACGTACGAGGTTCGGTAGTAATTTGATCTGAAGTTACATGATCATCATCATTAGCTTCCTCACTAATTGGTGTAGGAGTCACAGGAACAGATTTCGTGATGAACTACTTTCAATAAGGGAGCAGGTACAGATTACCTCATCAAGTTCTACTTTCCTCCCACTCACTTCTTTCGAGAGAAACTCCTTCTCTAGAAAGGATCCATTCTTAGCAACTAATGTCTTGCCTTCGGATCTGTGATAGAAGGTGTACCCAACTGTCTCCTTTGGGTATCCTATGAAGACACATTTCTCCGATTTGGGTTTGAGCTTATCAGGATGGAACTTTTTCACATAAGCATCGCAACCCCAAACTTTAAGAAATGACAACTTTGGTTTCTTGCCAAACCACAGTTCATACGGTGTCGTCTCAACAGATTTAGATGGTGCCCTTTTTAATGTGAATGTAGCTGTCTCTTAATGCATAACCCCAAAATGATAGTGGTAAATCGGTAAGAAACATTATAGATTGCACTATATCCAATAAAGTACAGTTATGACGTTCGGCCACACCATCACACTGTGGTGTTCTAGGTGGCGTGAGTAGTGAAACTATTTCACATTGTTTTAACTGAAGGCCAAACTCGTAACTCAAATATTCTCCTCCACGATAATATCGTAGAAACTTTATTTTCTTGTTACGATGATTTTCCACTTCACTCTGAAATTATATGAACTTTTCAAATGTTTCAGACTTTATGTTTCATCAAGTAGATATACCCATATCTGCTCAAATCATCTGTGAAGGTCAGAAAATAACGATACCTGCCGCGAGCCTCAATATTCATCGGACCACATACATCAGTATGTATGATTTCCATCAAATCTATTGCTCGCTCCATTGTTCCGGAGAACGAAGTTTTAGTCATCTTGCCCAAGAGGTATGGTTCGTAAGCATCAAGTGATTCGTAATCAAGTGATTCCAAAAACCCATCAGCATGGAGTTTCTTCATGCGCTTTACACCAATATGACCTAAACGGCAGTGCCACAAATAAATTGCACTATCATTATTAGCTTTGCATCTTTTGGCTTCAATATTATGAATATGTGTATCACTACGGTCGAGATCCAATGAACCATTTTCATTGGGTGTGTAACAATATAAGGTTTTATTCATGTAGACAGAACAACAATTATTCTCTAACTTAAATGAATAACCGTATTGTAATAAACATGATCAAATCATATTCATGCTCAACAAAAACACCAAATAACACTTATTTAGGTTCAACAATTAATCCCGAAAGTATAGGGAGTGTGCGATGATGATCATATCAATCTTGGAACCACTTCCAACACACATCATCACTTCACCCTTAACTAGTCTCTGTTTATTTTACAACTCCTGTTTCGAGTTACTAATCATAGCAACTGAACTAGTATCAAATACTTAGGGGTTGCTATAAACACTAGTAAAGTGCACATCAATAGCATGTATATCAAATATACCTTTATTCACTTTGCCATCCTTCTTATTCGCCAAATACTTGGGGTAGTTCCGCTTCCAGTGACCAGTTCCTTCGCAGTAGAAGCACTCAGTTTCAGGCTTAGGTCCAGACTTGGGTTTTTTCACTTGAGCAGCAACTTGCTTGCCGTTCTTCTTGAAGTTCCCTTTTCTTCCCTTTCTTCCTTTACTTGAAACTAGTGGTCTTGTTAATCATCAACACTTGATGCTCTTTCTTGATTTCTACCTTCGTCGATTTCAGCATCACGAAGAGCTCGGGAATTATTTTCACCATCCCTTGCATATTATAATTCATCACGAAGTTCTACTAACTTGGTGATGGTGACTAGAGAATTCTGTCAACCACTATTTTATCAGGAAGATTAACTCCCACTTGATTCAAGCGATTGTAGTACCCAGACAATCTGAGCACATGCTCACTGCTTGAGCTATTCTCCTCCATCTATTAGCTATAGAACTTGTTGGAGACTTCATATCTCTCAACTCGGGTATTTGCTCGAAATATTAGCTTCAACTCCTGGAACATCTTATATGGTCCATGATGTTCAAAACGTCTTTGAAGTCCCGATTCTAAGCCGTTAAGCATGGTGCACTAAACTATCAAGTAGTCATCATATTGAGCTAGCCAAACGTTCATAACGTCTGCACTTGCTCCTGCAATAGGTCTGTCACTTAGCGGTGCATCAAGGACATAATTCTTCTGTGCAGCAATGAGGAAAATCCTCAGATCACGGATCCAATCCGCATCATTGCTACTAACATCTTTCAAAATAGTTTTTCTCTAGGAACATAACAAAATAAACATAGGGAAGCAACAACGCGAGCTATTGATCTACAACATAATTTGCAAAATACTATCAGGACTAAGTTCATGATAAATTTAAGTTCAATTTAATCATATTACTTAAGAACTCCCACTTAGATAGACATCTCTCTAATCATATAAGTGATCACGTAATCCAAATCAACTAAACCATAACCGATCATCACGTGAAATGGAGTAGCTTTGAATGGTGAACATCACTATGTTGATCATATCTATTATATGATTCACGCTCGACCTTTCGGTCTCAGTGTTCCGAGGCCATATCTGCATATGCTAGGCTCGTCAAGTTTAACCTGAGTATTCCGCGTGTGCAAAACTGGCTTGCACCCGTTGTAGATGGCCGTAGAGCTTATCACACCCGATCATCAGGTGGTGTGCAGGCACGACGAACTTTGGCAGCGGTGCATACTCAGGGAGAACACTTTTATCTTGAAATTTAGTGAGAGATCATCTTATAATGCTACCATCAATCAAAGCAAGATAAGATGTATAAAAGATAAACATCACATGCAATCAAAATATGTGACATGATATGGCCATGATCATCTTGTGCTTGTGATCTCCATCTCCGAAGCATCATCATGATCTCCATCGTCACCGGCATGACACCATGATCTCCATCATCTTGATCTATATTAATGTGTCGTCACATGGTCGTCTCGCCAACAAATGCTCTTGCAACTATTAGTATCGCATAGCGATAAAGTAAAGCAATTATTTGGCGCTTGCATCTTATGCAATAGAGAGACAACCATAAGGCTTTTTCCAGTTGTCGATAACATCAACAAAACATGATCATCTCATACAACAACTTATATCTCATCACGTCTTGACCATATCACATCACAACATGCCCTGCAAAAACAAGTTAGACGTCCTCTACTTTGTTGTTGCAAGTTTTACGTGGCTGCTACGGGCTGAGCAAGAACCGTTCTTACCTACACATCAAAACCACAACGATACTTTGTCAAGTTGGTGCTGTTTTAACCTTCGCAAGGACCGGGCTTAGCCACACTCGGTTCAACTAAAGTTGGAGAAACTGACACCCGCCAGCCACCTGTGTGCAAAGCACGTCGGTAGAACCAGTCTCGCGTAAGCGTACGCGTAATGTCTGTCCGGGCCGCTCCATCCAACAATACCGCCGAACCAAAGTGTGACATGCTGGTAAGCAGTATGACTTGTATCTCCCATAACTCACTTGTGTTCTACTCGTGCATGCAACATCAATGCATAAAACCAGGCTCGGATGCCACTGTTGGGGAACGCAGTAATTTTATAAAATTTCCTACGCACAGGCAAGATCATGGTGATGCATAGCAACGAGAGGGGAGAGTGTTGTCCACGTACCCTCGTAGACCGAAAGCGGAAGCGTTAGCACAACGCGGTTGATGTAGTCGTACGTCTTCACGATCCGACCGATCAAGTACCGAACGCATGGCACCTCCGAGTTCAGCACACGTTCAGCCAGATAAAGTCCCTCGAACTCCGATCCAGCCGAGTGTTGAGGGAGAGTTTCGTCAGCACGACGGCGTGGTGATGATGATGATGTTCTACCGACACAGCGCTTCGCCTAAGCACTGCTACGATATTATCGAGGTGGATTATGGTGGAGGGGGGCACCGCACACGACTAAGAGATCAATTATCAATTGTTGTGTCTATGGGGTGCCCCCCTGCCCCCGTATATAAAGGAGAAAGGGAGGAGGTTGCCGGCCCTAGGAGGGGCGCCCCAAGGGAGTAGGATTCCTACTCCTAGTTGGAGTAGGTTTCCTCCTTTCCTAGTCCAACTAGGAGAAGGGGGAAAGGGGGGAAGAGGAGAAGGAGGGGAGAGGGGGGCCGCGCCCCAAACCCCTTGTCCAATTCGGACTGGGCTTGGGAGGGGCGCGCGCCACCTCCTGGCTGCTGCCTCTCCTTCCCACTAAGGCCCATTAAGGCCCAATACTTCTTTCCCGTATTCACGTAACTCCCCGGTACTCCGAAAAATACCCGAATCACTCGGAACCTTTTCGATGTCCGAATATAGTCGTACAATATATCGATCTTTACGTCTCGACCATTTCGAGACTCCTCGTCATGTCCCTGATCTCATCCAGGACTCCGAACTACCTTCGGTACATCAATACACATAAACTCAAAATATAACCGTCATCGAACTTTAAGCGTGCGGACCCTTCGGGTTCGAGAACTATGTAGACATGACCGAGACACGTCTCCGGTCAATAACCAATAGCGGAACCTTGATGCTCATATTGGCCCCCACATATTCTACGAAGATCTTTATCGGTCAAATCGCATAACAACATACGTTGTTCCCTTTGTCATCGGTATGTTACTTGCCCGAGATTCGATCGTTGGTATCTCAATACCTAGTTCAATCTCGTTACCGGCAAGTCTCTTTACTCGTTCCGTAATACATCATCCCGCAACTAACTCATTAGTTACAATGCTGGCAAGGCTTATAGTGATGTGCATTACTGAGTGGGCCCAGAGATACCTCTCCGACAATCGGAGAGACAAATCCTAATCTTGAAATACGCCAACCCAACAAGTACCTTTGGAGACACCTGTAGAGCACCTTTATAATCACCCAGTTACATTGTAACGTTTGGTAGCTATAGGATCTTGAGAAGAGGTGTCTAGAGGGGGGTGATTAGACACTAAGTACCAAAGTTGCAGTTTTTAACTTATTTAGGTTTAAGTGGAGTTTAGGCACAAGTTTAACATTCACAATACATAACAAGAAAACATGCAAGGAGTATATGAGCAGCGGAAAGTAAAGCATGCAACTTGCAAGAATGTAAAGGGAAGGGTTTGGAGGATTCAAATGCAATTGGAGACACGGATGTTTTTGTCGTGGTTCCGATAGGTTGTGCTATTGTACATACACGTTGATGGAGACTTCAACCCACGAAGGGCTCCACCCACGAAGGGTCCACGAAGAAGCAACCTTGTCTATCCCACCATGGCCGTTGCCCACGAAGGACTTGCCTCACTAGCGGTAGATCTTCACGAAGTAGGCGATCTCCTTGCCCTTACAAACTCCTTGGTTCAACTCCACAATCTTGTCGGAGGCTCCCAAGTGACACCTAGCCAATCTAGGAGACACCACTCTCCAAGAAGTAACAAATGGTGTGTTGATGATGAACTCCTTGCTCTTGTGCTTCAAATGATAGTCTCCCCAACACTCAACTCTCTCTCATAGGATTTGCATTTGGTGGAAAGAAGATTTGAGTTGAAAGCAACTTGGGGAAGGCTAGAGATCAAGATTCATGTGGTAGGAATGGAATATCTTGGCCTCAACACATGAGTAGGTGGTTCTCTCTCAGAACTGGTAAGTTGGAAGTGTAGGTTTGTTCTGATGGGTCTCTTCATGAATGAAGAGGAGGTGGAGGGGTATATATAGCCTCCACACAAAATCTAACCGTTACACACAATTTACAAACTCGGTGGGACCGAATCAACAAACTCGTTCGGACCGATTTAGTAAACCTAGTGACAGTTAGGGTTTTCGGTGGGACCGACATGCAACTCGGTAGGACCGATATGTTTAGGGTTTGGGCATAACGTAATCTCGGTGAGACCGATTACACAAACTCGGTGGGACCGATTTTGGTAATTAGCTAACCAGAGAGTTGGTCAGGCAAACTCGGTGAGACCAATTACTCAAACTCGGTGAGACCGATTTTGGTAATTAGCTAACCAGAGAGTTTGCATTGTAATCTCGGTAGTACCGATTGCACAAACTCGGTGAAACCGATTTTGGTAATGGACATACACAGAGAGATTACAATCCCATCTCGGTGAGACCGAGATCCCAATCGCTGAAACTGATTTGCCTAGGGTTTGTGGCAGTGGCTATGACATTTGAACTCGGTGGCGCCGGATAGAAAGAATCAGTGGGGCCGAGTTTGACTTTAGGTTTAGGTCATATGTGTGGAAGTGGGAAAGTAGTTGAGGGTTTTGGAGCATATCACTAAGCACTGTGGAGCAAGAAACTCATTAAGCAACACCTCATCCCTTCTTGATAGTATTGGCTTTTCCTATAGACTCAATGTGATCTTGGATCACTAAAATATAAAATGAAGAGTCTTGAGCTTGAAGCTTGAGCCAATCCTTTGTCCTTAGCATCTTGAAGGAGTTCCCACATCCTTTAGTCCATGCCACTCCATTGTTGAACTTATCTGAAACATACTAGATAAAAGTGTTAGTCCAACAAGAGATATGTTGACATTAATTACCAAAACCACCTAGGGAGCACTTGTGCTTTCAGTAGCACACAAAGTGTTCCTCCGGTAAACGGGAGTCGCATAATCTCATAGTCATAGAAACATGTATAAGTCATGAAGAAAGCAATAGCGACATACTAAACGATCAAGTGCTAAGCTAACGGAATGGGTCAAGTCAATCACATCATTCTCCTAATGATGTGATCCCGTTAATCAAATAACAACTCATGTCTATGGCTAGGAAACATAACCATCTTTGATCAACGAGCTAGTCAAGTAGAGGCATACTAGTGACACTCTGTTTGTCTATGTATTCACACATGTATCATGTTTCCGGTTAATACAATTCTAGCATGAATAATAAACATTTATCATGATATAAGGAAATAAATAATAACTTTATTATTGCCTCTAGGGCATATTTCCTTCAACATTTAGGCCTGTTAACGGACCAAGATGACGGGGCCCATGATGCGGATCATACAGGTGATTTGCATGACGGCCGTTTGGCCGGTTTACTGTGAAGACAGGATATATATACAGTAAAATAACTGCAGCATCATGAATAAGAAAAAAACCTAGACTATACAATAAATAAATTATGGCATATTAAATCCATTGGGCATCAAAGTTCACCACTATGATAATAAAGCACAAGCAGACAGCAGATTACATACACTGGGCATCAAAGATCGCCACCAGTGCAACTAAACACGCCAACAAAATAATATAAAAAAACCGACAGCACTTCAATAGAGTTCAAGAAAGGTTAGCTGAGGGAGTCCCGGACTAGGGGGTGTCCGGATAGCCGGACTATCGTCACGGCCGGACTCCAAGACTATGAAGATACAAGATTGAAGACTTCGTCCCGTGTCCGGATGGGACTTTCCTTGGCGTGGAAGGCAAGCTTGGCGATACGGATATGTAGATCTCCTACCATTGTAACCGACTCTGTGTAACCCTAACCTATCCGGTGTCTATATAAACCGGAGGTTTTTAGTCCGTAGGACGAACAACAATCATACCATAGGCTAGCTTCTAGGGTTTAGCCTCCTTGATCTCGTGGTAGATCTACTCTTGTACTACCCATATCATCAATATTAATCAAGCAGGAGTAGGGTATTACCTCCATCGAGAGGGCCCGAACCTGGGTAAAAACATCATGTCCCTTGTCTCCTGTTACCATCCGCCTAGGCGCACAGTTCGGGACCCCCTACCGAGATCCGCGGTTTGACACCGACATTGGTGCTTTCATTGAGAGTTCCTCTGTGTCATCACCGATAGGCCCGATGGCTCCTTCGATCATCAACAACGACGCGTCCAGGGTGAGACTTTTCTCCCGGACAGATCTTTGTGATCGGCGGCTTTGCATCTTGGGCCAATTAAGCAGCCATCTGGAGCAGATCTAAAGCTCGCCCCGCCATCAGGTCAGATTTGGAAGTTCGAACTATCGGCCGATATCGCGGAGACTTGATCTTCGACGGATTCGAGCAACAGCCAAGCATGCCGCCTTGTCTCGATGGGCATGATCTAGCTCTGCAGCGAACAGTGCCACGAGGCGGACCAGCATCCGCTCCGAACCTTAATCGGGCGGATTCCCGATCGAGGGCGAGTGGTTGGACACCGCCTCGGGGCTACAATCTCTGGCGATTGAGCGAACTCCATCCTGTCGCTGCGAAGACCTCGACTCCGGTGCGGACTCCTCTCCGGACTCCGAACCCTCCGCGCCCGCCAATCAAATCCGATTGGGCGCCCGTTATGGAGTTCACTGCATGGACATCTTTCAAAGACTTTCGCCCTTTGGCGACATTCTGAATTCGCTAAAGTCTCTCTCTTTATCCGGAGAGCCTGGCGGACTGCGGACAGGAAGGTTGGGATACGGATGGCGAAATTCAACGCCCACCCACCACCCACTTTGTAGCCACCGCCGATGATTTAATCGACATGCTCGACTTCGACTCGAAGGCGTCGGCGGTATGGACGGCGGCGCGGAGGCGACCAAGACCCAGCGCCTACGAGGGCGCTGGAAGGCCACCTCGTCATATGACATATACATGGTGGACATCCCAAAAGATAGGAACCGATGGAACAACGGAGGATGACCCTCAAGAAACAGCGAGCGCCCGGCGTCGTGGCGCCGCTCTAAATCCGCCACAATAAAAGCGGTGATTCCGGCACGGAGATAATAACACCCGGACGGTGCGAAAAAGAACCCCTCAATAGGACTCGGCGCGCAGGAGGAGGAGAAGCAAGTCCGCACGACGGTCTGCAGAAAGAGAGGTCGAGGGCGATAATTATCGCCTCCCTCCGAAGATGAGGCAAGCCTCGGCGACAGCGAATTTGTCGTGCTGAGGATCCCGCCGAACAGGGCGTTTCAAACGCGGGCTTATAGCCACGACAAGCAGCCTCAAGAAAAGCAGCAACAGCTTAGAGCTGATCAAGACCTGCTAGGCTGACGGATGGATGAAGTCCTTGCATCGAAGAGTATGAACTCGAGCGCCCCTCAAAAGCTACCCCAAACGCAGGCCGTTGCCTCGATCGAAGGAGGAAGCACCCAAGTCACCAGCACGACATGGCAGACCGGCCACCCCATGGCGCGACGAGAAGCCTCTCGGCCCTCGCTCAAGCCACACCCGGCGCCGCTCAAAAGTACCAAGGCACGGGAAACGCGCCGGACTTGCGAGATATATTGGAGGATAAGGCAAAACATACAAGATCGATCTACGGATCGGCGTGGGCGTAGCGACGGGGATGATCACCATCGCGCGGATACAGCAACACCGGCGGGTCGAACCACGATGAACAAAGCTCATATGAGCTACGTCGTGATATAGCCCATCTGAGGCGCCGCACACCCACCGTGCTTCACGATGAAGTAATGGATCATCAAATCCCGAGGGCTTCAAACCCGTAAACATCGAATCATACGATGGTACCACAGATCCTGCGGTCCGGATGAGGACTATCTCCTCCATATCCACATGGCCCGCGGTGATGATCTACATGCCATCAAATACCTCCCACTCAAGCTTAAAGGACCAGCTCGGCATTGGCTCAACAGCTTGCCAGTAGAATCTATTGGTTGTTGGGAGGACCTGGAAGCCGCATTCCTTGATAACTTCCAGGGCACATATGTGCGACCACCGACGCCGATGAACTTAGCCACATAATTCAGCAGCCGAAGAATCGGCGGACAATTACGGACACGGTTCCTAACAAAGAAAAATCAAATCATTGACTGTCCGGATGCAGAGGCCCTTGCAGCCTTCAAACATAACATCCGCGACGAGTGGCTTGCCCGGCACCTAGGACAGGAAAAGCCAATATCCATGGCAGCCCTCACAACACTCATGACCCGCTTTTGTGCGGGAGAGGACAGCTGGCTAGCTTGAAGCAACAACTTGGCCAAACATCTTGATAGTTCGGATACCAAGGACAGCAACGGCAGGCCGCGTTGCAACAAGAACAAGTGCCGCGTGCTGGCGATATCATCAAGATCTGGCCGTCAATGCCGGATTCAGAGGCTCTAAACCCGGTCAGCGGAAGAAGCCATTCAAAAGAAATACACAGGGCTCGCCCAACTTGGACCGAATACTCGATCGTTCGTGCCAGATACATGGCACCCGCGAAAAAGTAGCCAATCACACCAACAGGGATTGTTGGGTGTTCAAGCAAGCAGGAAAGTTAAGTGCCGAACCCAATGACAAGGGGCTGCATAGCGATGACGAGGAAGAGCCCCGGCCGCCGAAGAATAGAGGACATAAGGGTTTTCCTACACAAGTGCGATGGTGAACATGATATACGCAACCCACATACCCAAAAGGGAGCGGAAGCGTGCACTAAGGGACGTATATGCGATGGAGCCAGTCGCCCCGAAGTTCAACCCATGGTCTTCCTGCCCGATCACTTTCGATCGAAGGGACCACCCCACTAGCATCCGTCACGGTGGCTTCGCCGCATTGGTTCATGACCCAATTATCGACGGATTTCACCTCACCAGAGTCCCGATGGACGGCGGTAGCAGCCTGAACCTGCTTTATTAGGACACAGTGCGCAAAACGGGCATAGACCCCTCAAGGATTAAACCTACAAAGACGACCTTTAAAGGCGTCATACCGGGTGTAGAGGCCAGTTGTACGGGCTCAGTTACACTCGAAGTGGTCTTCGGATCCACGGATAACTTCCAAAGCAAAGAGTTAATCTTCGACATCGTCCCATTCCGCAGCGGCTATCATGTACTGCTCGGACGAACCGCATTTGCAAAGTTCAATGCGGTGCCGCACTACGCATACCTCAAACTCAAGATGCCAGGCCCTCGAGGAGTAATCACGGTCAACGGAAACACCGAACGCTCTCTCCGAACAGAGGAGCACACGGCGGCCCTCGCGGCGGAGGTACAAAGCAGCCTCTCACAGCAATTCTCGAGTCCGGCCACTAAGCGTCCGGACACCGCAAGCGCCGGAGTAACCTACAACAAGACCGCTGCACGATTCAAGCAGCGTAGCAACCCGGCCCCAACCCCCGCCCTCGTGAAATTGCGAAGCTAGTATTATGCGTACATAATTATGCTCTGGAGATACCATGGGCATATGGGGAGGGGCAAGACCACGGCACGCCAAGAATGCGGCTCGACCGCACCAGGGGCTCCCAACTGTGTCATTCTTTTTCCTTTTTTCCCTTTTTCTTCCTTTTTCTTACTTTCAGGACTCCGTCTTTAAGAAGTCCTGTCCGGCACTTGAATCGCCGAACTCACGATGCAACAGCCAGGGAAGCAGAAAGCTACGTCGAGTGTTCAGGTGGTCTCTATTACGAGCATTATACCTGTTTTACATATCATCCCGCAGCCTACCCCTGGAGGGGGACATATTAGATAGTCCCATTCCTTGCTTATCGCACTATTTGTATTGTCCTGCCTTCATCGCAGTACCTTTTTGAATAAACAATGCATAGCTTTTGCCTATTATTGCACTCTTTTATTTATCCATATATATGTTCATTTCATGACATGTTGCACCCGTACACTTTGGTACGGCCAATACACCAGGGGCTTGAGTATCCCAAAATTATGGTGTGATAAGTCCGAACACTTTCACAAGTGCGGCACCCCGAACTTATAGCATTATATGAATTGGCTCCGAATCATGTCTTGGGTCAATAGTTGGGTTTGCCCGGCTCCCGTGTTTTGGTACCTTACTTCCGCTATATCGGCTAAGGTAGCACCGGGAGAACCATCGCGATTGTGCCCCAGCTTGAGCTGGGTCGAGCACCTCGATGGAGAAAGCTAAAACTGACCGTCATGATAGGGCGAGAGCGATCGCTGTTTGAGAGGTCTTTTCGGTCCATAAAGACTTATGCCGCTTAGAGCGAGGAACGGAATTGTCCGTCCAAGGCGTGGATAGCGCCTCAACTCGGTCTTTCGAATACTAGGGGCTTCGCCGAAATTTAAAATTATAGAATTCTATGGCTAAGTGAGAGTGTTCAAGCATTATAAGTCCGGTTGCCTTGTTCGTTTTGTTGAGCGCCTCCCTAGATGGACCCAAGAATGGGAACAAGAGTGCTCTAGTTCATCCCGAACACCCCTGCACTCGTGGCATGGGGGCTGAAGCCAACGACTTGCCATCTCTCAAATTTGATAAACGGCCGCACAAAAGGTAATATTTTAAATTAACCAGCGTTGCTTAGCGCATATGAACAAGTTTTCAGCGTACAGGATAACAAATGTGAGTCTATTAAAAAATTACATCTCTGGAGCACTCATCCGCTATTCGGCGGGCACCCTTCAGGAGGCCCTCATAGTACATCTCGGGCGTACAATGCTCCTTGCCCTTCGGTGGCCCGTCCATCAAAAGCTTCTCCGCATCCAGCTTGCCCCAGTGCACTTTAGCACGGGCAAGGGCCCGACGGACACCGTCAATGCAGACGGAGTGCTTGATGACTTCAATCCGTGGATAGGCGTCCACCAGCCGCTGCACCAAGCCGAAGTAGCTCCCAGGCATGGCTTCCAATGGCCACAGCCGCGCTATAATGCCCTTCATGGCCTGTTCGGCGACCTTGTGGAGCTCGACCAGCTGCTTCAGCTGGTCGCTCAGGGGCACCGAATGTCCGGCCTCAAAGATATCTTGAGACCAGAACACCTTTTCCGTCGAGCTCCCCTCCTTGGCGCGGTAGAATGCGGCAGCATCAGACACACTACGGGGCAAATCTGCGAATGCTCCTGGAGAGCTCCGAATCTGGGTAAGTAATAGGTAATTCACTTTCACATGCTTGCTTTGCATAAAGAATGCCTTGCCTGCCGCTATCTTCTTCAACGACTCAATTTCTTGGAGGGCTTTTTGGGCGTCGGCCTTAGTAGCTTTGGCACTCTCAAGAGCCGAGGCGAGCTCGGACTCTCGAGTCTTCGAGTCACGCTCCAAACCCTCGTGTTTTTCCATGAGAGCTTGGAGCTCTTGCCGTACCTTGGCCAGCTGCGCCTCCCCCTTCTCTCGCTCGGTGCGTTCCGCAGCCACTTTGTTTTCGGCCACGGACACCGCTTCCTTCAGGGTCGCCACCTCGTTCGTGGCCCCTGTAGTACCCAAGTTATTCCTGTTATTTTTTGCAACCAAAACCTTTTCTATAAGGTATTTCCTTAATAAGGTATTACTTACCTTCCTTGTCCTCGAGCTGCTTCTTGGCTTGTCCGAGCTCGTTCTCGGACCGCTCGAGGTTCTGCTTCAATGCATTGACCCCGCAATCAGTGCGGCAGAGGTCAGCAGCACAGCCAGCATTCCCATATTGACATACTTATGTTAGACTCCTGCGTGTCGTCCGCAGCGTGGGGCGAGGAGGCGGTCGGAAGCGAAGTACTCTCCATTTCCGACGAGCCCAGGGACCTGCTCGATGAATCAGCGAACTCGCCCTTGGGCGGGCTGCACGATTGTTCGACATTATAGAACACTCTGCAATAATAAAAAGCCATGGGTATCCGAACACTTACGATCTCGCCAGGGGCTTGGCCCTTGTAGGCCAATCCTCCTCGTCATCATCAACGTTGGTGGAGAAGTCCGGAGGAAGGGTTCTTCCCTTCTTGGACCCTCCGGCCTCCCCAGTTGGGGCGGCCGTCCTTTTCCTCTCCTCCCCCGCTGGGGAGAGGCTTTTTCCTCCTCCTCGTCCTCGGGAGAAGATTACGCTTGAGAATCGACAAGACTGGCGTCGGGAGCTCCTTGAGTTCCGTGGCCTCCTTCTTAGCCTTCTTCTCCGGCACCACATGGGCGCGCGAGCCAGCAGCCCGTCAATCAGGCGTCCTCCGGGTCTTCCGGCAAAGGAGCCGGACAGTTAATCTGTCCGTGCGTCTTCAGCCAGTCCTGTCAAAGATTAGGGAGTTTTAGATCCCACATAGAGTCAATCTATGAAAAAAGAGTCCCGTAAAGGGTAAAATAACTTACCTCACCGGCTGGACGCCGCGAGCTGTATCCGCGATCTTTGTTAGCGGATGCTGGGGCTTCAGCGCCCTTGAACAGCACCTTCCAGGCATCTTCGTACATAGTGTCGAAGAGCCGGCTCAAGGTTCGGTGCTGTGCCGGATCAAACTCCCACAAGTTAAAGGCCCGTTGTTGGCATGGGAGAATCCGGCGGATGAGCATCACCTGGATTACGTCGACAAGCCTAAGATTCTTGTCCACCAGGTTTCGGACGCATGTCTGGAGTCCGGATAGCTCTTCCGAATTCCCCCATGTCAGGCCCGTCTCTT
This sequence comes from Aegilops longissima, assembly GCA_021605205.1. Taxonomy (NCBI): domain Eukaryota; kingdom Viridiplantae; phylum Streptophyta; class Magnoliopsida; order Poales; family Poaceae; genus Aegilops; species Aegilops longissima. The sequence goes on along the minus strand of CM038682.1, from coordinate 146,849,493 downwards.
TCCATGATGAGAGCCGTGTGGGGAAGCCAGATCTGAATTCGGGGGCCGCCACCCATTCGGGGTTGCGTGGCTTGGTGATGTAGAACCACCCCGCTTGCCACCCCTTTATTGTCTCCACAAAGGCGCCCTCGAGTCATAGGACCTTGGCCATCTTGCCAACCATGGCGCCTACGCACTCCGCTTGACGGCCGCCCACTACCTTCGGCCGGACGTTGAAGATCTTCAGCCATAAGCCGAAGTGGGGCTGGATGCAGAGGAAGGCCTCGCACACGACGATAAACGGCGAGATGTTGAGGATGAAATTCAGGGCCAGGTCGTGGAAGTCCAGGCCGTAGTAGAACATGAGCCCCCGGACAAATGGGTGAAGTGGAAACCCTAGTCCGCGGAGGAAGTGGGGGAGAAACGCCACCCTCTCATGGGGCCTAGGGGTTGGAATAAGCTGCCCCGCATCGGGCAGCCTGTGCGCGATGTCGCCGGACAAGTACCGGCCTCCCGCAGTCTTGTGATGTGCCCCTCCGTGACGGAGGAGGCCATCCACCTGCCTCCCGCTCCTGACATGGTTGGAGAAGGTTGAGGTGGGATGTGCGGACTTGGGCGCTGGAGCTCGAGTGCGCGGAAATGGATGAGCAAAGCAGGAAGAAGGCGTAGGTGAAAAGGTGGATCCTTATCCCTTATATGGACGGACGAAGTTATCGTCCCCACCAGCCCGGTAAAACTCGCTTATCTCCCAAGCGCCGTAATCAATGGCGCGGATGGGTTACCCACTTCGTATTGATGAGAATCCCGAATAAGGGGCACGATCTATGCTTTGATAATACGTGCCAAGGAAACCGCCTCGCTAAACGCGCTAAGGTGGAGCGGTAAAAACGATTCATATAAAGGCCTGGCGAGGTGTGATGTCACGCCCGCGGGATACGTCAGCAGATCTGTGCAAAATTATTCTCTCTATGGTGTTATGTGGAACTTGTTTTGCAAAGCGGACACTATCCTTGTGTTCAAAACCTTCTATGAAGTATTCGAGGAGGAACCCGCCTTGCAATGCCGAAGACAATATCGCGCGCGGACTAAATGCGTCATTGAAGCCTGGTTCGAGGCGCTCTTGAGGAGTCCCGGACTAGGGGTGTCCGGATAGCGGACTATCGTCACGGCGGACTCCAAGACTATGAAGATACAAGATTGAAGACATCGTCCCATGTCCGGATGGGACTTTCCTTGGCGTGGAAGGCAAGCTTGGCGATACAGATATGTAGATCTCCTACCATTGTAACCGACTCTGTGTAACCCTAACCTATCCGGTATCTATATAAACCGGAGGGTTTTAGTCCGTAGGACGAACAACAATCATACCATCGGCTAGCTTCTAGGGTTTAGCCTCCTCGATCTCGTGGTAGATCTACTCTTGTACTACCCATATCATCAATATTAATCAAGCAGGAGTAGGGTATTACCTGCATCGAGAGGGCCCGAACCTGGGTAAAAACATCGTGTCCCTTGTCTCCTGTTACCATCCGCCTAGACGCACAGTTCGGGACCCCCTACCCGAGATCCGCCGGTTTTGACACCGACATTAGCCCTGCTCGGGAGCTGCATCGCAAGCAGCTGAGCAAGCTGGTGAGACTGCACTTGTTTGACACTTATATCCTCCTCACTCTGAAAGATAAACAAGCAGACAGATGATAGGTTTTGCACATATAAGTACCAGTGCTGACAATTCATCACATTTCTTACTGACGAATAAAGTGACACAGTTTAAAATAGCATTAACACAATATGGTATTGTTCAGGTCAAGACATGGCAGGAAATGACATTGTGAAGGAGTTGGCATCTTTACGACACCACTGGATTACAGTTCAAGAACTCATAAGTATCAATGGTTAGTGTGCTGTCAATTTATCCCATTTTAGATCGGCAAAATAAGGTCACTTGCTCTGTATAGTTTAGTTTACATGGTATGAAGAAGGAACTTGGTTGTACAACTAAGAACTTAAATTGAGAAGGACAAACTTTTGTTTATGAACTGGAGTACATAATAAAATTTAAACATGCAATTTGATGCAAACACCAAAAATAAACAGCTGTTGCAGTCATGCCTAACCAAATATACACAACAAAGTTTGAAGGCTTGAGAAGGACAAACTTACATTATTGGTGAAGGCAAGCTCTATAAATCCCTTCTCCATGCTGATGGGGGGGGGGTGAGGGAGTCCCGGATTAGGGGGTGTCCAGATAGCCGAACTCTCACCGTTGGCCGGACTCCTGGACTATGAAGATACAAGATTGAAGACTTCGTCCCATGTCCGGATGGGACTTTCCTTGGCATGGAAGGCAAGCTTGGCGATACGGATATGTAGATCTCCTACCATTGTAACTGACTCTGTGTAACCTTAACCTATCTGGGGTCTATATAAACCGGAGGGTTTTAGTCCGTAGGACGAACAACAATCATACCATAGGCTAGCTTCTAGGGTTTAGCCTCCTTGATCTCGTGGTAGATCTACTCTTGTACTACCCATATCATCAACATTAATCAAGCAGGAGTAGGGTATTACCTCCATCGAGTGGGCCCGAACCTGGGTAAAAACATAGTGTCCCTTGTTTCCTGTTACCATCCGCCTAGACGCACAGTTCGGGACCCCCTATCCGAGATCCGCCGGTTTTGACACCGACATTGGTGCTTTTATTGAGAGTTCCTCTGTGTCGTCGCCGTCAGGTAGGATGCCTCATCTCGTCTTTAAAGACGATACCATCGCCAAAGGAGCCTTGGCCGCCGGCCAGACTCTTCGGCTAGGTGGTTTTCTTATGACCGCCAGTCCGGCCACCGCGCCGACGATGACCTCTCGAGTCATCGAAACCAATCTCCATGTCAATTCGGAACTTGCCGAACAATTAGATTCGATCGAGCTCTCCTTCTTGGATCGAATCGCCGCACTGGGAGTCGCCACAGACTACGACCGGATCGGGCCTAAAACCGATCTGAGAGAGATCAACTCTCCCCAGGCTACCCATCATGTTGCTGTGATAGAGGAGCAATGAGGCGATTCTTCTTCTATCTTAAGGACTAGCTATGTCCGGATTCCCGATCCCTCCATGCCGGATTCCCGCGGAGGGACGGATGTCGATCAAGCCCTGAACTTAAAGTCAGGCGGCGGGTCGGACTCATTGGATAACACTAAAAAATCCAAACTTCCGAGTTCGGAAACTGCTCGGCCCCTGAGTCCTAAATTGGACGGGGTTCCGGATCTAGTTCCACCCGCCCTCCCAAACATTAGCGATCTCTCGAATTCAGCAAGAGCCCGCTGAAACAAGACATCATTATCGGGCCGATTCCTCCTGGTTATGAACAGGATAAAGGACTGCCGAGAGGAGGACGCAATCCCAATTTTTTGCAATAATTGCACGGACAAGGGAATCCTAAACGCCATAAGTCGTCGCGAAATTGCACGCTTTCCTGACTTGGTGACCATAGTACAAAAGTACTGTGCGATGGAGAGCGCCTGGAAAACCGAAAATTAATTTTGGGATAATCCGGCCCCGAATACATCCCTAGTCCGAAATAAAAGGGTGCATCATTATCAAGCACCTGGGTTAAATACCAAAAAACTAAAACCCCCTAAAGGGTACGAAACCGTACTGGAGGGTTGGCTCAACGGACCCTGCAAAATTCACAGCACAGAGGGCGCCACTCCAACTCATAGCCTTCGAGCATGTTGGATACTACGACAGGTGGCCAAAAGTGGCGAAGAGCTTCTAGCTTCAGAACCCCAGCCCAGCGACACCCGTACGGTGTTAACAGTCTTCGAGACTTTCGCATCAAATAACATGCGAAAACGAACACTCCGCAACCTTGCCGAAGTCTACCAAGTAGCAACAATAAATCCATGGAGTGACACGGCTATCACCTTCAATGCTAGTGACGAACCTAAATTCCGAACAGCCCGAGCACCAGCCGCATTGGTCCTCAGTCCGATAGTGGACGGCTTTCGCCTTACTAAGGTACACATGGATGGCGGCAGCGGACTAAACCTCATTTATGAGGAAACCCTCCGAAAAATGGAAATAGACTGGAACTGCATTGAGCGAAGCAGCACAACCTTAAGAGGAATAATCCCTAGCCAGGAAGCATGCTGCACAGGAAAAATTACACTGGATGTAGTGTTCGGCTCGCTGGACAATTACAGGTCCGAGGAGGTCACATTTCAAGTGGCCCCGTTCAACAGCGGATATCATGCTTTATTAGGACGAGAGGCATTCAGAATTTTTCAAGCTATACCCCATTATGGGTACATGAAGCTTAAAATGCCCAGACCTAACGGAATAATCACTCTAGCTAGTGATCCGAACATAGCACTCCACGCCGAAAACAAGACAGCCGCACTAGCCCTCGAGGCACTGTCCGAAGCCCTAGCGGCCAAGGAACTCACCGCGATGCGCTCCATGGTGAACAGGGACGATGTGATACTTGATAAAAGATCCAAGTCCACCTCTTTTAAACCAGCGGATGAAATAGTCAAATTCCAAGCCCACCCAACAGACCTCGCAAAGACGGCCTCCATTGGGGCACAATTAAACCCTGACGTAGACGCCACACTATGAGAATTTCTACAAGAAAACTGGGACATCTTTGCCTGGCACCCTTCAGACATGCCAGGAATCCCACGTCGGCTGGCCGAGCACAACCTAAATATCCTAAAAGGATTCAAGCCAGTCAAACATGCCCTTCGGCGCTTTTCCGAACCCAAGAGACATGCCATGGGAGAGGAGCTAGCCAAACTTTGGAAGCCGGATTCATCAGAGATATAAAACATCTGGACTGGCTAGCAAACCTGGTGATGGTACCGAAGAAGGATAAATCCTGGTGCCTATGTGTTGATTTCAAAGACCTTAATAAGGCTTGCCCAAAGGATCCCTTCCCCCTCCCTCGAATTGATCAAATTATTGGCGCTTCAGCAGGACACGACTCATTGTGCTTCCTCGACGCTACTCCGGCTACCACCAAATCAAGATGGCGGAGCCAGACCAAGCTGCAACAACATTCATCACTCCATACGGCCCGTTCTGCTTCAACACAATGCCCTTTGGGCTCAAAAACGCCGGCGCAACATATCATCGCATGATTCAGACATGTCTGGCAGACCAGATCGGCAAAACAGTGGAAGCGTATGTAGATGACGTGGTCGTCAAAACCAAGCACGTCGAAACTCTAGTAGACGACTTGAGGCTCACATTCGACAATCTTCGAAAACACGACATCAAGCTCAATCCGGAAAAATGCGTCTTCGGCGTTCCAGCCGGAAAGCTCCTAGGCTTCATTGTGTCCGCTAGAGGAATTGAAGCAAACCCAGCCAAGATCCGAGCTCTGTCACAATTGGATATTCAAAAAGACCTCAAGCAAATACAAAATTTGACGGGATGCGTAGCGGCTCTAAGCCGCTTTATTTCCCGCTTAGGAGAAAAGGCGTTACCCCTTTACCGCCTCCTCCGCCGCACCGAACACTTCGAGTGGTCGGATGCCGCCACGGCCGGACTTGAAGAAATAAAGGCCATTTTGGCAACAAATCCGGTCCTGGCCGCGCCCAATGTGGGTGAACCAATGCTATTATATATCGCCGCAACACATCAAGTTGTCAGCGCGGTGCTCGTTGTCGAACGAGCAACGGACGGACACCGGTTCCCTCTTCAAAAACAGGTTTATTATGTGTCCACTGTCCTAACTCCATGCAAGTCCCGGTACCCACACTATCAAAAGATAGCATACGCGGTGTTCATGGCATCCCGGAAGCTGCGACACTACTTTCAAGAGTGTTAGATAACGGTAGCCTCCGAAGTACCTCTTAACGACATTATAAACAATCGCGACACGACGGGCCGGATTGCTAAATGGGCCATAGAGCTCCTTCCATTCGACATAACTTATAAGCCACGATGAGCTATTAAGTCGCAGGTTTTGGCCGACTTCGTGGCCGAATGGACTGAAGCCGAACTCCCTAAAGAGTACGGCGCATACTCCAATTGGATCATGCACTTTGACGGCTCCAAAATGTTGTCCGGCCTGGGGGTTGGCATCGTCCCGACGTCCCCAACCGGGGACACAGTCCAATACGTCCTTCAGATAATGTACACGGACTCCAACAACGCAGCCGGATACGAGGCCCTTCGCATGGCCTCCGGATGGCGCTCCATGGGCATTCAACGCCTAGAGGTGCGCGATTCAACCTCGCAATATCTCAAATAAACGGAGACTTTGATGCCAAAGATCCGAAAATGGCAGCATACCGCAATGCGGTCCTAAAAATGTCAGCACGTTTCGAAGGGCTCGAATTTCATCACATAGCCCGGGATAACAACCAGGCGGCGGATATATTGGCACGCATCGGCGCAAAACGCAATGCCGTCCCACCCAACATCTTCCTGGAACGGCTGTTCAAGCCATCCGTACTATGGGAAGGGGAGTCCGGCAATAACAATCCGGACCCAACCGCACTGCCTGACACCGAACACCCTGACACAACCGGAGGCTCTACCCCCGAGATAGCACCCTCCGCTCATGAAATAATGGCGGTTATCGCCCCGTGGACGGAACCATTCCTAGCCTACCTAACGAGGCAGGAACTCCCCGAAGACCAAAATGAAGCTCGCTGCATAGTACGGCGATCTAAAGCCTATAAAGTCCATGAGGGAGAGCTTTATAAGAAAAGCACTACCGGAGTCCTTCAAAGATGTATCTCCGAAGAGGAAGGGCGAACCTCCTGGCTGAAATTCATGACGGACTGGGTGGGCACCACGCCACAGCCCGGGCCCTTGTAGGCAAGGCCTTCCGTACAGGATTTTATTGGCCGAGGGCCCGGGCAGATGCGCAGGACTTAGTCCAGCGATCGTCGGTTGCCAGCTTTTGCTAACCAAAGCCACATGCCACCCACCGCCCTTAAAACTATACCCATCACCTGGCGTTCGCATGTCAGGGGCTTGACATGGTTGGACCCCTCAAGGGAGGAACCCACAAGCAAAAATACCTATTGGTCATGGTGGATAAATTCACCAAATGGATAGAGGCCAAGCCTGTTAAAGCGGCCAATCCGGACCGGTGATAGACTTCATATCGGGGTAGTGCACCGTTACGGTGTCCCCACATATCATCATCGATAACGGCACCAACTTCACGGCCGATGAGGTCAAATCATGGTGCAAAACATGGGCATCAAGCTCGATTACGCCTCGATCTATCACCCTCAAACCAACGGCCAAGTCGAGCGGGCAAATGGTCTAATGATGAGCGGCATTAAACCCAGACTAGTGCGGTCCCTCAAGGAATGTAACACGCACTGGGTTGAGGAGCTCGACTCCGTACTCTGGGGGCTGCGGACCACGCTGAATCGTACTACCGGTTACACACCATTCTTCATGGTGTACGGCGCAGAGGCGGTCTTGCCCTGCGACATAATACATGACTCACCTCGCGTACGCATGTATGAAGAAAGAGAAGCCGAGCTTGATCGGCAGGACAGTTTGGACGCATTGGAGGAGGAGCGCGATGTGGCAAAAGCTCGTTCCGCATTCTATCAACAGCAGGCTCGAAGATATCAAAGCAGGGAAGTACGGGCCAAAGCTTATAACGTTGGCGAACTAGTTCTCGCTGCCGGACAAGAAAAAGGACAAACTCAAGCCCAAATGGGAAGGTCCCTTCATCATCGACCAGGTCCCGACGGCGGAGCATACCGTCTGCAAACGCATCGGATAACCGACTCGAGCGAACCCATGGAGCGCAGCCCGTCTCTGAAGATTCTACGCCTAAGTGCGGACTCCAAGTTCGTCTCCTTCCTCCGTCCACATTTTCTATTTTTCTGTCTTTTATTTCTCTCCTTCCTTCTTCTTCTTCTTGAAGCCTCTAGAGGCTCGTTTAGCTTTTTTTCAAGACATTTACTTGACGCGCTGTCCGCGCTCATTATACCTGGGGCTTCTTTAACAAAAGCTTATTTATCTGGGCTTCATGCCCAACACATGCGTTAAACTTCCGCATGTACCTTTTATTCACCATTATATGCATCGATATGACTTAAGTTTTGGCCAAGCTGGGTTGCTCGCTCCGTGCTTACCCCTCGTTCCCGATTGTTCGGCTAGGTGGTAAAGGAGCACCTCTGCGATTATTATTGCTGGTCAGCGGATGTGTACCTCGGTGGGTGAAGCCGAAAGCTAGCGTTCTTAAGGGAATATTCGGTCGGTGAACTGAAAGATGATTTTAACTATTTACCCATCTGCCCCGATGATTTTCTGCTTTCATAGCAGCTTTGACATGCACTTTAGGGCATGCATCCCAAATAAAGGAACCCTTAACGAACTATTCTCCACGGAAGATGTTTCTTACTACCAATGTAATATAACATAACTAGTTGGGCACTTATGCGATACAGCAACAATGACCCCACGCCTTGTCTCCATGCATACCCCGGTTCTTATATAACCACGAAGGTATTCGGACACACTCCGGACTATTGGGTCCTGAGGTCGAAGCGAAAAGGTCCGCTATGACAAACGATCTACAATCCGGCTAGAAGACATTTTTTCATGTCATAATTTTACATAGTCAACTCGACTCATTGTATTCCTCCTCAATGCCATCTAATAGGCTATCTAATTTACAATCTTGTTGGGAATACTTGGCGGCCAATTCTACTTGGCCGTACACTAAGCTTACAGGGATCTCCATCCCATCAGGCCCCACAGGTCCGACCTCGGCCATGTGGTTTGGGTCAGCCTTCGTGTACCGCGTCTTTACCATGGCCCAGGCCTCCCTGGCGCCTTGATGGCAGGCCGATATCTTCCATAGACGGAAGCGCCGCCGTGCTCCTTGAAGCCGCTCTGCCAGCTCCCCAATGCCTTCGGGCAGGGAGATAGATGGCCACAAGGCCTGGCCGATGCCTTTCATCACCTGCCGGACTCGTTCGTGCAGCTGACGCAATTCGGGAAGAAGATCACCCGAAGAATGGGCATCTCCTCCTCAGGACGACCTGTGAGCAAACCTACATACATGTTTATGTTAGTCGCCTTCCTCGCCGAACTCTTTCAAAGTTCGCTCAAGCACTTATCAAAATGCCGCGAAGCTGCCGATTCTCCTTCTGGTCGGACAACTGAGCACGAACATCTTTTAGTTCCTCACCCAGCTTGGTGTTGGCATCTTGGAGGTTATTTTTCTCTGCCGCACCCTCGTAAGCACGCTCTCGCCGCCTTTAGCTGGCGCAAGAGCTGTTGCTTGTCCGGATCTAGTCCGCGCCATCTGCAATGTTTTTGTCGATTTATACACCGCCGCCTTCATAAACTATTTATCTTTTAAAGTGTATATTACGGTGGGAGTCTCTGCGGCTCCCCTCAGAAGCGCTCTGACCTCAAGTTGGGCCTTGCACTCTTCAAGCTCCCAGGACAATTGGGTATTCTTTTACAGTAAGATCCTGCATAACAAATGATCCTTAAATCAGTTATTCTAACTATTTTAAGTCTCGGGGGCTCTTGGCATATATAATCACAAATTTCCTTACCCGTATGTCCTTTACATACTGCTCCGTGGCTCTGCTAGACCATCTTGGCGGCACGGAGGTGCGCATCTCCAATCGAAGGCATTCAAGGCCTCCTGGGAGAAACATGCGTCACGAAGAACTGTCCGGCGGCGCCTGTGATTCAAGGCGCTCTCCACCTCGGAGTTGGTGGCGGACAACCTGTCTGCATCCGACGCACGTCTCGTGCTTGCCTCAGCCTCCGGACCCGGCTTTGAAGCCTGGCCGGTGAAGGTTCGATTGGCAACCTCTCCGGACTCGATCCGTGGCGCTCTTTTCCTGAAAAGAGCACCAGCGTCAGTACGCCTTCCAGGAATCAATACCGGGAGTATGGTGACACGCTATACCGTTGCGGCGGAGTTTCAATCCGAACCGCACTTCTTTTTAGCCCGCGGGGCCGCACCGCCCTTTGTTGGCCAGCCGCCGTGGGCTCGGCTTCCTACCTCGAAGGTACCCCCTGCGAAGCACCATTGGTATACGGTGATAAAAAATAAGCATGGATGGGTCATTATCAGGATTTTGGGATCTCGGTCTCAGTTACCTGTGAGGCTGGAAGTATTCCGGGGTAATCAACCGTAATGGCAACCAAAGCATTGTCGATGCTAAGTTGGTGGAATACCCCGTCGATCAACTCCACCTTTATATCCGGATCCTCTTCGGAGGTCGGATCGAGGGACCGTTCCGGATCCTCGGGTTGTGGGGGCGGGCTGTGTATCTTCTCCACAGTCCGGCGCAGTTCCTACGCAGAATCCACGAAATAAGATATTTAACCATGGGAACATGGATCGGACAGGTCACAAAGATGTTTGCTTACCCAGCTTCGAGGATTATTCAAAGAAAACTCCTTCATGGATTGACGGGAGGAAATCCTCCTCCTCCCTTTATACATGGCGGACAAGATCTTCACCGTTCGGTGACCGATCCACGCCCTTTGCGGCCATGGCGGGTGGCATCGTCCTCCCCGTTGAAGTCCCACATGGGGTGGCCCCTGTATTGGAGCGGCTTCACTCCCCTCATAATGCAGATTGCCATGACTCCTATCATGGTCAATCTGGCATGAGCCAGTAACCTTATTCGGCTCATCAAATAAAGGACATCCCGGTCATCTTCTCTCCGGGGGCTCCGAGGGCACCAGCTTAGGCGCTTCTTCAGAGGAGCATTGCTGAACTCTGGAAGGACGATCCGAACAGGATCTGGCAGCGGGACGTCCTCCATGTAAAACCATTCCGAAGGCCAGTCTTCGGACGCCTTCTTTGGGTTTCCGGATAGGTATCCCATCCCGGCGATGCGCCATAGCTCGGCTCCGCCCACTTGATATATTGACCCCTCATGAGAACGGGGTACTAGGCAGAATATCCTCTTCCACAGTCCGTAATGAGCCTCGACGCAAAAGAATAGTTTGCAAAGGTCCACGAAGCCCGCGATGTGCAAGATAGATGCAGGAGTAATATGGTGCAACTGGAGGCCGTAGAACTCCAGGAGCCCCCGGAGAAACGGATGGATTGGAAATCCGAGTCCTCTTACTAGATAAGAGATGAAGCATACCCGCTCTTCTTTAGAGGGATCGGGGACGCTCTCCGCTTGCTTTCCGCCCTTGTAAGTGGCAAGTCCAGCTCGAATCGGTACCATGAAGGCCGGGGGAAGAAATCCCTTGGCTTGGAGTATAACTAGCTCGCTATGCGGGACTGAGCATCTCACCCAATTTCCTGGCTAGGGGCTGGGAGCGCGAGAAGAGGATCCGCGTCGACTGTCCATGATGGAATGGGCTTTGGTCAGAGGCGCTTCGATGAAAGCTCGCAAAGAGGGGATGGTGTGACTCAGATCTAGATCCTTGCCCCTTTTATTGGCGGCTCATTTGCGCGGCTAGGGGGGTAATTGTAAAAATACCCCGGCTTTTAGCATTCATTCAAACACGTGGAAGATGGCCATTATTGGGCGTAGAAGCCGAGGAGCGCAGCATTTATCAGAAGCCGGACACTATTCGACAAGTATATGGAATTTGGTGAAGAACCCATGTCGGTGTACTAGAGTAGGGGTAACCTAGTATCCCGAACTCGTGCACGGGCAGTTGCAGCACCCCGCGGCAGGGCTGGCCTGGTGACCGCCAAGATCCTCTGCGGCTCCTTTGGAGCCCTTCAAGAACAAAGTATTCAAGACCCCGGCAAGAGGAGCTTGCCGGGAAGGCCACTCAGGGCACGAAGGAAACAAGACCCCGGCAAGAGGAGCTTGCCGGGAAGGCTGGTGGCGACAAGCTCCCAAAGCGCGACAAGAATTCAGCGGCAAGGCGCTTGCGCGGCAAGCAACTCTCTTCATCTCGCTCCAGCTCATCCGTAGCGTGTCACCGTGGGGCTACTCCCAGCACAGCGTGTCAAAGGGCTGTGCAGCCAGCGGGGAGCAGCGATAAGCGGCTGACAAGCTTACCATCGTGGCAAACGGTGGTGCACTTGACGGTCCTGTTGCACTATTTAGGCGGCAGGGACGGGCATTTATTAATCTTGTCCCTTGCCGTTAGAGTTAGGTAGAGATCACTGCACACTTTATAAAGCGGTGTACCAACCATTTTTTTCCTATTTTACCCTTGTCTACTTGCCACTGTGGTGACCCTTGAGCCTATAAAAGGAGGCCCATGTGCAGCGTAGAAAGGGTTCGGCTCCGTTCGGTTCATTCGACACATCGAGACTAGAGACACTCGAGGCTAGGTTTTGTAGCTCTCATTGCTCCTAGCAAGAACACAATACAATCAACCAAGCAGCGGTAGGAGTGTTATCTCTCGGAGAAACTCCGGAGCTGGGTAAAACTGCTTTCGTGTGCATCGCTTGATCCGCTCCACGCCGGTGTACTAGAGTAGGGGTACCCTAGTATCCCGAACTTCGTGCAGGGCAGTTGCAGCACCCAGCAGCGGGGCGGCCTGGTGACCGCCAAGATCCTCCGCGGCTCCTTTGGAGCCCTTCAAGAACAAAGTATTCAAGACCCGGCAAGAGGAGCTTGCCGGAAGGCCACTCGAGGCACGAAGAAACAAGACCCGGCAAGAAGAGCTTGCCGGGAAGGCTTGTGAGCGACAAGCTCCCAAGCGCGACAAGAATTCAGCCATGCGGCAAAGGCGCTTGCCGCGGCAAGCAACTCTCTTCATCTCCGCTCCAGCTCATCCGCCAGCGTGTGCGCCATGGGGGGCTACTCGAACCTGCAGCGTGTCAAAAGGCTGTGCAGCCAGCGAGGGAGCAGCGATAAGCGGCGACAAGCTTACCATCGTGGCAAGCGGTGGTGCACTTGCGGTTCTGTTGCACTATTTAGGCGGCAGGGGCGGGCATTATTAATCTTGTCCCTTGCCGTCGAGTTAGGGTATAGATCACTTGTACCTTTGTACAAAGCGTGTACCAACCAACTGTTTTTCCTATTTTACCCTTGTCTACTTGCCACTGTGGTGACCCCTTGAGCCTATAAAAGGAGGCCCATTTGCAACGTAGAAAGGGTTCGGCTCCGTTCGGTTCATTCGACACATACGAGACTAGAGACACTCAGGCTAGGTTTTGTAGCTCTCATTGCTCCCTAGCAAGAACACAATACAATCAACCAAGCAGCAGTAGGAGTGTTATCTCTCCGAAGAGCTCCGAAGCTGGGTAAAACTGCTCGTGTGCATCACTTCGATCCGCTCTTTGTGCAATCTCCGCCCCCCTCCGAACCACAAGGGACTCGGTCCGCCAGGTCCCATAGGTGTTAAGTGAGTCACGATCAACTTCCCGACATCTTTGGCGCGCTTGAGTAGGCCCAGGAAGGTGCGGGGCAGCTAGCAAGAAGAGACCCGGCGAGGAGGGCGCTGCAAAGCCAAGCAGCGGCAAGGAGACAGACCTCCCCGCGGCCGCGACAAGGATGAAGACGAAGATGATGATGAAGATATGGAAGACGATGAAGCTGATGAGCAGGAGTTCCAGAAGGCAACAGAGGTTCTCTGTGTTGACGGTGGTGCTTCTCTGCATACCTCTCACCGCCAACTCAAACAATGGATGCGGGAGGTTAATGTAGCAGAACCATCCGTGGAGTCACGTAGACCTCTGAAGTGGTCTAGCACGCCTATCATCTTCGATATTGAGGACCACCCTAATCGCGTAACTGCGGTCGGGTGTTTGCTGATGTTGGTCTCACCAACCATCCGCAACCTCAAGGTCACCAAGATGTTAGTTGACGGTGGGGCCGGCCTAAATCTGATCTCCTCCGCAGTGCTCCAGAAGCTTCAGATCCCTGACAACGAGCTTGAAGAGACTGGAACTTTCCAAGGAATCAACCTAGGAAGGAGCAAGCCGAAAGGGAAGATCACGTTGCCGGTAACATTTGGCAGCGAACTGAATTTCAGGACTGAGAGGGTCACATTCGACGTTGCTGATTTCCCATTGCCTTACAATGGGATACTTGGCCGTCCAGCACTCGCCAAGTTCATGGCAGCCTTTCATTACGCCTACAACTTGCTCAAGATGCCCGGCCCGATAAGCGTCACTTCTGTCCATGGCGACAAGAAGGATGCGCTTATCTGCGCCGACAAGATTTACCGGGATGCAGCAGCTGCGACAGATAGCAAGCCACTTGCCGCTGAAGCTCCCGGGGGGGAAGAAGAAGACCAAGTCAGGCAAGAGCTCTGATGCCCACTCCGGCAAGCGCACCTCTTCGGAGTGCTGCGCTACCGTCGAGGACGCACCATCGAGCTCCACCGGCAAGTGTAAGAAGATGATGGCAGCTCCACCGAAGACCAAGAAGGTGCCCGCCAAGGAGGACGGCAGTGGTGGTACCTTCACCATCAGTGCCACGCTTGACCCTAAATAGGAAGGCGAGCTCGTTGCTTTCCTGCGGGCGAATGTAGATGTGTTTGCATGGCAACCGTCTGACATCCCCAGTGTTCCCAGGAAGGTAATTGAGCACCACCTAGCTGTCTGTCCTCATGCGCGGCCCGTCAAGCAAAAAGTGAGGAAGCAGGCAGTGGAGCGCCAAGAGTTCATTGCAGAAGATGTCAAGAAGTTGGAAGCAGCAGGCCTTGTTAGAGGAGTGCTCCATCCCACGTGGTTGGCCAATCCGGTAGTTGTACGCAAGGCAAATGGGAAATGGAGACTTTGTATTGACTTCACGGATGTTAATAAAGCTTGTCCCAAAGACCCATTTCCCTTGCCACGTATCGACCAGATTGTTGACTCCACGGCTGGATGTGATTTGCTTTCATTTCTTGATGCATATTCAGGATATCATCAGATATTCATGGCAGAAGAAGATGAAGAGAAAACCGCATTCATTACACCATGTGGCACATACTGTTTCATACGGATGCCCTTTGGTTTGAAGAATGCTGGTTCAACATTTGCAAGAGTGATCCACGATGCTTTTGAGCCCCAAATGCACAGAAATGTAGAAGCATACATGGATGACATAGTGGTCAAGAGCAAGGACAAAGCAACTCTGGTTCAAGACTTAGATGAGACCTTTGCAAATCTGCGCAAGATCAACCTCAAGCTCAACCCCGAGAAGTGCGTGTTTGGAGTTCCTTCCGGCAAGCTTCTCGGGTTTTTCGTATCTCAGAGGGGAATTGAAGCCAACCCCGACAAGATTAAAGCCATTGAGCAGATTGAAGCACCAAAGCACGTCAAGGATGTAAGAAGACTCGCCGGTTGCATGGCTGCTCTCAGCAGGTTTATCTCTAGGTGGTAGCCTACCGCCGTTTTCAAGATTTTGAAAAGGCAGGTCAATGAAATGGACTCGAAGCGGAGGCTGCGTTGCAGGACTTGAAGAGGTACCTGTCCTCCACTCCAATACTTGTCGCACCTAGGCCACAAGAGAAGTTGTTACTATACATAGCGGCAACCAATCAAGTGGTTAGTGCTGCATTAGTAGCGGAAAGGGAGGCGGATGATGAGCCGACAACCGAAGCAGATGCATCCAGCGACAAGCAGGGGGCTTCACCGTCAAGCTCTGGTCCCGACAAGGACGATCTGCACAGGATTGCGAGAAGAGTCAGAAAAGGATGGTGCAGCGCCCAGTCTACTTTGTCAGCTCCCTTCTGCAGGGGGTTAGATCAAGGTACTCTGGTGTGCAGAAATTGCTTTTCGGCCTCCTCATGGCCTCGAGAAAGCTACGCCATTACTTCCAAGCACACGAGATAACAGTTGTCACTCGCTTTCCCCTGAAGAGGATATTGCAAAATCCAGAAGCAACAGGCAGGATTGTCGAGTGGGCACTGGAACTGTCAAGCTTTGGCCTCAAGTTTGAAAGCACTTCAACTATCCAAAGCAGGGCACTGGCAGAATTTATAGCAGAATGGACGCCGACGCAAGATGAAGGAATTCTAGAGACGAGCATCCCCGTCAAGGAAGCAAATAAAGAGTGGCTCATGTATTTTGATGGTGCCTTCTCATTGCAAAGCGCCCGGTGCTTGGCGTGCTGCTTATCGCACCCACCGGAGAGCACCTCAAGTACATAGTCCAAATGCACTTTCCCAAGGAACAAGCAACAAATAATACTGCAGAGTATGAAGGTTTGCTTGCGGTCTCGAGATTGCAAGTGGACCTTGGGATCAGGAAGCTTATTGTCAGGGGTGACTCGCAGCTTGTCGTCCGCCAAGTGAACAAAGATTATCAGAGTCCGTTGATGGAAGCCTATGTTGATGAAGTGAGAAAGCTAGAAGAACACTTTGAAGGCCTGCAAATGGAACATGTTCCAAGAGCTCGTAATGATATTGCTTGATGGCTTTGTCAAAGTGTGCTGCACTCAAGTTACACAATGGAACCAGGGATTTTTGTGCTCAAGTTGACTCAACCAACTGTAACACCATCAACCGGACAAAGCAAGAAGAGGAAGTTGGTTTCTGGTGACTACTTTCCGGCAGAGCTCCCTGAAGCCGCCGCCAAGAAGGTCCCCAAAATCAACACAGATATCGCTGAGGAGCAGTCTGATCCGACAAGCCCTAGGGTTTGTTTCGTTGAAGCAGACGCTCCCGACAAGTTTTGCTCCGGCAAGCTTGCCGAGGATCATCAAGCTCCGGCCGAACCGCAGGTTCTTGCCGCAGAAGCTGATGTTCCCGCAGCGGCAGATGTGCCTTTAGTTCTTGTTGTCGAGCCGCAAGCTCCAACATGGGCACATCAGATCGTCCATTTCCTTCAGACAGGAGAACTTCCCGAAGAGCAAGAAGAAGCGGAAAGAGTAGCCCGGCAGTCAAGTATGTACCAGTTTGTTGACAACATCCTGCATGCAGAAGAAGACTCAGCGGAGTGAAATTGAAGTGTATTTGCGGGAAGATGGATGAAGCTGTTGGCGAGAGATACATGGAGGCATATGTGGTCACCACATTGGCGCAAAAGCACTTGCCGGCAAAGCATTCCGGCAAGGTTTCTTCGGCCGAAGCCCTCCGGGATGCAAGCTGCACAAGTAACCAAGTGTGAAGCGTGCGAGTTCCATTCCAAGCAGATACACCAGCCAGCTCAAGCTCTCCAGGCGATCCCTTTATCCTGGCCATTTTCGGTGCAGGGCTCGACATCCTCGGCCCCTTTCCCGAGCTGTCGGGGCTTTGAGTACTTATGCGTCGCAATCGACAAGTTCACAAAGTGGCGGAAGTGGAAGCGATGAGGAAGGTGACAGCGCGATCAGCAGTCAAGTTCTTCAGGTCAATTGTTTGCCGTTTGGGATACCTAACGGGATCATCACCGACAACGGCACACAATTCACGATCGCACCTTCATGCGATCGTCCAAGATCTTGGCGCCAGTGCGCTTTGTACATTGCTCATCCGAGGAGCAGCGGTCAGCGAGAGGGCAAATCTTTGAAGTGCTGCGAGGACTCAAGACCAGAACTTTCGACGGGCTGCGCAAGTGCGGAAGAAACTGGATTGAGGAGCTGCGGTGGTTCTTTGGTCGTCGGATGACGCCGTCGAGCCAGCGGCGAACACCTTCGCTCTAGTCTATGGAGCAGAGGCAGTTCTCCCCACGGAACTTCGTATCTGGGTCACCTCGAGTGCTCGCTTATGATGAGCTTGAGCAAGAGCAGCAGGCGACAAGATGACACGCTGCTCCTTGAGGAGGATCGTCTTGAGCTCTGTACGAGCTGCTCGTTACCAGCAAGCTTTGCGCCGCTACCATAGCCGCAAAGTTAGCGCGGAAGCTTCGAGGAAGCGACCTTGTTCTTGGCGCGTTCAATCCGCCAAGAATTCCAACAAGTTGGCCTTGAAGTGGGAAGGCCCTTATCGGGTGAAATGAGTCACTAGGCCCGGCGCTGTCCGCCTTGAGACCGAAGATGGCGTTCCGGTGAGCAACTCCGGCAACCACCCTTTTGTACAAGTCTTGCCGCTGTTGCATGTAATCCTTTGTACAAAGCCGAGCGCAGACCCCGTGCATCAGTAAAGCTCATGTGTTATGCACAACTTGTCAAATGCATGCTTTCATGATCCTTTATGCATGCGTTAACTAACATTTTGTGCAGCATCAACACCCGGTAAGCAATAACGAGCCACTAGGCTCCATAACTTTATTTTCTCTTCTTTCCTCTCATAAGAAAGGAAGGTTCCTTCGCCCACAAGTTAGCCGGGGGGGAAGGAGAAGATAATGGTGTGGGCCGTCAAGTGTCGCTCGAGGAAGTATCGCCTTGCCGGGACGCAAACGACAGAAAAGCTAAGTTGCCAAAGTTTGAGCAATCAGTTTTTAAATTTTTAAGTTATCTTCCTCGAATGATAGTACTTTGTATGGAAAACCTGTGCACGAAGGAACCAACTCGCGGCTGGTTTGCGCCCTTACTTTGTTTCGAGTCCGCTCAACAATTTAAGTGAGCTGCAACCAGTTGCGACAAGGTTGCTTGTCCGGAGGCGACATCGCCAACAGAGGCTCTTGACGTCCGCACTCAGCGCTCGCGGCAAAGGTGCCAGCACCGATAAGTTTCCTAAAAAGTGTAGGGCACAAACATACAAAGGAAGAAATCGAGTAAAGGAAATAACATTGCGATCATTTGCCTAAGATAGTGTATATTACAAAATGACTTGTCGCAGATCTAATAAATTGTTCTCCTGAACATGATCTGCAGCGACAAGGGAAAGATAAACTTGGCGGCCTAGTCTCGCGATGTCGCCATCAACCCTCTTCACTCCGCTCACCCTGTCCACAATGGGTGCGACAAAGGGCCTTGGCGCTTCAACGTCGGCGGTTGGCGGCGGGGACTTGAGGGCGTTGGTGAAGCTGACGCCTGGATTGCGGAAGGCCACCTTCATCAAGACCTTCTGAAGAGCCCCGGCACAGATTTGGCGCGACTCGTCGGCCAGCTGCTTTGGGATCTCCTCCCGGAGCCGCTGGAGAGCCGCCAACACGCTCTTGAAGAACAGGCTGAGCTTGGCGGCGCTGGGTTGGAGATGCTCGTCGGTGGGGTACCCGAGATCCACCATCCCCAGCTCCATCAGCTCATTGTTGATGGCGGCGGCAGTATCCACAAGGCCCTCGGTCCAGATAATCACGTTCTCCTTGAAGGTGTTGTGGGCGTTCGTGGCGGTCGCCAGCAGCTCCTTGCTGGCCTTGATCTTCTCCAACAGGCCCGCTTCCCGCTCCTTGGCGCCGTCCAGCGTCTCCGTCAGGGTGGACAGCTTCAGCTCAAGATCCGCCTTGACATCCTTGGCGGCGTCGATCTCCTTGATCTTCTCAGCGAGGCGGCCCCAGAACTCACCAAGAGTGTAGGCGTCCTTCTCGGCGCTCATGCTTCAACGGTGACCTCCTCGCCGCTCTTACGGAAGGTGGCCTCCAGCTGCGCCACCCTAGTCTCCAATTCCTTCTTGGCGGCCTCGGCGGCTGCGGCGGCGTCCTTTGCCTCCTTGAGTGCTCCGCCAATGGATTCCTCGCGCGCGGCAAGATCTTCCTCATAGCTGTCGAGGTTGATCTTCCGCTGCGCCAGTTCGCCTTCTTGCACAGAGAGCTTCTCGCCGGCCAGCCTTTCCTGCTCCTCGACCTCGGCCTTCTCCAGGATGAAGGCCGTGCGCCTCGGCAAGTTGCTCCCGCGCCTCGCTACGTCCCGGAGAGTTTCCTTGTTAGCGCGGGAGCTCTTCTCGCAGCTTCTCCATGTCACTCCACCCTCGCGACAAGTGCTTCTCGCGACTCCAATTAGCTTGTCGGGCGTGGTAGAGCGGCAGCAGCTTTTCGGCAGCTGCTCCTCCTCGGACTTCGCCCTTCTGCTGCTGCTTGGCGCATCAACTAGCGACAACCCAGCAGAGGCGAGCAGCTCGTCGAAGGTAACTCCCTCGACCGCGCCTCGAGCTCGACGCCCATGGAAGCTTGATGAAGACACCGCCGCCGCCTTGAGATAGGCGCTGGCTGGGGCTCTTCGAGCTCGGTGCTGCATCGGTGGCGGAGGGATCGGTGGTTGGCGTGGCGCTGGCGCTCCTGCGGCCTCGGGGTCGTCAAGACGACCACTGCACCCTCCTCGACCTCAAGCGCCAAATGGGCCTTGGCGGCCTCCTCGCCGGCAGACCCATCGGCGCCAGCCTCCTCCTCCATGTTGGCGGCGTCGTCATTGTTGCCGTGCGCGTCCTCCTCGCCGGCAACCTCAATCTCCATCGGCTCTCCGGCAGATGGATCTGACGATCAGAAAAAGAAAGAATAGTCAAGCAAGTGTTCGAAAAGAAGAACAGAAGAAAAAGGACCCAAGGGAAATTTTCAAGTAAGAAGATTACCTGCAATGGGATCTGTAGCCGCGGTCTCCACCACCGGAGGGTCGTCGGCGCTGTCCCTTGCCGGAGAAGCTCCCCTTGTCGGAGAGGCCTCCCTTGCCGGAGAGCGCTCCCTTGGCGGAGAGTTCTCCCTTGGCGGCGTAGTTGAAGCGACATGAACTCGTGGTGACTTCCGGGCCTCTGATGAGGCTGCTCTGCTCTGCACAATTCAACAAGTCGATGTCAAGAAGAAGGAGCACCCATGCACACCGAACCGTAAGAGATAATCCAAACACTTACGCTGGGGGCTGTGCTGGGGGCTGCTCAGGGGAAGGGTTGCCGGATCCGGCAACGGGCTCTCGACGTGCTCTCCCAGCCGCCACGGGAGATTCGCTCGATGACCACCACCGAGTCTTGGTTCTCTTTGGCGCCCTCCGAGCCAGGCGTCCCAAAAAGGAAAGAGCTCGTAATGAAGCAAGTCGATACAAGACAAAACAGTAAATTGAAGAATTACAAGTAGCAGCGATAAGATCTTACTTTTCCTCTTCTTCCTCCTCGGAGTTGAGAGCGGAGAAGTCGATTCCGCCCGCCTCGGCGACGAAAGCTGGAAGAGTAGGCTCCCTAGGACGCTTGGCGGGTGCGGGAGCTATGGTCCCCAAGGCCTGCTCGTTTCTTTGTGCAGCGTGAGAGGCGCCCCCGCGGCAACAGAGCTTGTCGCGGCGAGCGCGTCTGGCGGGCGAGGCGGCTGTTGGCCCGGTTGCCGCCCGCCACTTCTCCAGCCTGGGAGACGCTTCTTGTGGGGGCGCTGGTTCTCCCCTGCAAGCTATCTCCGAAGGAGGGGAGGCGCCCCCGGCAGGCTCGCTCAGCTCGGCTTCAGGCTCAGTCTGCTCCTCCACGCCGGCGAGCTCTTCTCGGTCGGCAAGGCTTGCCGCCTCGGCTGCCTCTGCCTCCTCGACGATGAACCCAAACACGCCGGCGGCAGCAGCTTCTGCCGCCTCCTCCAACCTTGTGGCGATGCGCGCCATCTCTTGCTCGGTGGTGTCGCGGGTGAGCCATTTCTGCTCATCGGCACGGATCGGCACTTCTCCCAAGTTGTCGAAGAACTGCTGCACGATGTCGTCGGCGGGCTCCTGCCAAGTTGGAACGATTCCATGGGAATCGCTGGCGGCATCATCGCGCTGGATGCGGTCAAGCGACGAGTTGTTGCACAGAGGACAACTCCCCTCGGCAACATGAACCACTCGGGTGATCTCAGATCGCTTGAACAGCTCCCCGCAGCATGGCATCCAGCTCCAAGACAGTGAAGTTCCAGTTGAGGCCCGGACGCAGCCTCATGATGTCCGCCGCGTTTTGGAACTCCCAAGCAGGCCTCCCGCTCTCCTGCAAGGGGCGCAATCGGCGGCGAAGAAATTCGCCAACAGCTCCTACGGTAAGTCCGCATGCCTGAGGCGCAGGATCCGGGTCACGACAATCTTCAACTTGGCATCCTCCGGTGCCAAGTTAATCCAATCATTGCCGCGCACTATGGGAGTTTGGCGCAGGGCAGTAAAAGGCTGTGGGTCCTCCTCTATAATCCAACACCAATCGGCTCTCCACTCCTCCCACTTGCTGCGCAGCTCTCCGTCAAGATATGCTTCTTTCTTGCCGATCCCGGAGATCCATGCAATCCCTCCGACAGCGGCTCTCCTCTCTCTCGCTGGGCATGAAGTAGTGGCGGAAAAGGGCTACATTTGGGTGGACTCCGACAAAGTTCTCGTAGAGGTGTGCGAAAACTGCCATGGTGAGGACGGCGTTGGGGGTGAAATCAAGGAGGCGGAGGCCATATGTGTTCATGACGCCGCAAAAGAATTGAAAAGGGCGGGCAGAGCCCGCAGCGGGAAGAAAAGCGAAGAAAGGGTACCCGACGGAAACCTTCTCGGATGTGGCGTGGAGATCACCTCGCGGCGCTGGTTCGCCCGCGTCTCGGCCGACCAAGAGGTAATACAGCTCTCGCAGCTCCTTCACGCCGAGCAGGGGGTCAAAGAGGGCCCGCCCTTCCATGGCGCCATGAGCCGCTGCGCCGCCGAAGTTCACCCTTTGCCCTTGTCGGCTTTCGGAGCCATGGCGAGGTGGTGGAAGAACTGACGGCGTTGGTGGCGCCGGTGGCAATGGGGGCGGAGCGCCGCCTCTTTGGACTTGAGAAGAAGGGGGAGCGGCGGTGGTTTTGAGATGTGACAAATGGCAAGGGGCGTCCTGCCACTGCTTCCCCTGCTTATAAGGGGAGAGGGGCGATGCCCGCTTCCGACAAAGAAGGCCCCACGATCTCTCCCACGACGCCATGTTCGGGCGCAGGCTGCTCGTGGGAGCCGTGGTGGTCCGGAGCGAGTAACGGCGTTTCCGGGCAGCTGCGTTCTGCAGACTGTTTTGGCTCCGCCCAACAGCGCTTCGGCACTGTGTGTGGCCCAGTCTGGGGCCTCTGCCGGTGTACTAGAGTAGGGGTACCCTAGTATCCCGAACTCGCACGGGCAGTTGCAGCACCAGCATGCAAGGCTTGCCTGGTGACCGCCTAAGATCCTCCGTGGGCTCCTTTGGAGCCCTTCAAGAACAAAGTATTCAAGACCCCGCAAGAGGAGCTTGCCGGGAAGGCCACTCGAGGCACGAAGGAAACAAGACCCGGCAAGAGGAGCTTGCAAGGGAAGGCTTGGTGAGCGACAAGCTCCCAAGCGACAAGAATTCAGCAGCGGCAAAGCGCTTGCCGCGACAAGCAACTCTTCATCTCCGCTCCAGCTCATCCGCCAACGTGTCGCTGTGGGGCTACTCCAGGCACGCCAGCGTGTCAAAGGGCTGTGCAGCCAGCGGGGAGCAGCGATAAGCGGCGCGACAAGCTTACCATCGTGGCAAACGGTGGTGCACTTGACGGTCCACTCAGTTAGATTGTTTAGGCGGCGTGGACGGGCATTTATTAATCTTGTCCCTTGCCGTCAGAGTTAGGTATAGATCACTGTACACTATACAAAGCGGTGTACCAACTACCATTTTTCCTATTTTACCCTTGTCTACTTGCCACCTGTGGTGACCCCTTGAGCCTATAAAAGGAGGCCCATGTGCAACGTAGAAATGGTTCGCCCGCTCGGTTCATTCGACACATACGAGACTAGAGACACTCGGGCTAGGTTTTGTAGCTCTTGCTCCCTAGCAAGAACACAATACAATCAACCAAGCAGCGGTAGAGTGTTATCTCGAGAGCTCCGGCTGGGTAAAACTGCTCGTGTGCATCACTTGATCCGCTCTTTGTGCAATCTCCGCCCCCCTCCGAACCACAAGGGACTCGGTCCGCCAGGTCCCATAGGTGTTCGTGGGTCACGATCAGCTTCCCTGACATCTTTGGCACGCCAGGTAGGGGGGAAGGAGAAGATAATGGTGTGAGCCGTCAAGTGTCGCTCGAGGAAGTATCGCCTTGCCGGGAAGCGAACGACAGAAAAGCTAAGTTGCCAAAGTTTGAGCAATCAGTTTTTAAATCTTTCAAGTTATCTTCCTCAAATGATAGTACTTTGTATGGAAAACCTGCAGCGCTGAAGGAACTAACTCATGGGCTGGTTTGCTTCTTACTTTGTTTCGAGTCCGCTCAACAATTTAAGTGAGTTGCAACCAGTTGCGATAAGGTTGCTTGTCGAGGCGTGCATCGCCAGCAGGAACTCGACGTCCCGCACTCAGCGCTTCATGCAAACGTGCTCACCACCGACAAGTTACCTAAAAGCGTAGGGCACAAACATACAAAGGAGGAAATCTAGTAATGGAAATAACATTGTGATCGTTTGCCTAAGATAGAGTATATTACAAAATAATTTGTCGCAGATCTAATAAATTGTTCTAAACATGATCAGCAGCGACAAGGGAAAGATAAACTTGGCGGCCTAGTCTACGCGGTCGCCATCGAGCCTCTTGACTCCGCTCACCCTGTCCACGATGGGTGCGACAAGGGCCTTGAGTGCTTCGACGCCGAGCAATGGGCGGGCAGGGACTTGAGGACGCTGGCGGTTGACGCCGGATTTGAAGGCCACCTTCATCAAGCACTCTTCGAGAGCCCCGACGAGATTTGACGCGACTCGCCGGCCAACTGCTTTGGGATCTCTTCCTGGAGCCGCTGGAGACCCGCCACCACGCCCTTGAAGAACAGGCTGAGTTTGGCGCTGGGTTGAAGGTGCTGCGTCGGTGGAGTACCCAGATCCACCATCCCTGCTCCATCAGCTCATTGTGGATGGCGGCGGCGAAGGTCCACAAGACCTTCATCGGTGGCATCATGCTCTCCCCGAGGATATCCTGGGCAAAGTCGCATTCGCCAACAGCTCCTCGCTGGCCTTGATCTTCTCCAAGAAACCTATTTCCGCCTCCTTGGCGCCCAGCCAGCCTCCGCAAGGTAGCCAGCTTCAGTTCAAGATCCGCTTGGAGTCCTTGGCGGCGTCGAGCTTTTTGATCTTCTCGGCAAACGACCCGCAACTCACCAAGAGTGTAGGCGTCCTTCTCGCGCCGCTCTTCAGCCCGGTGACCTCCTCGCCGCTTCTTACCGAGGGTGGCCTCCAGCTGCGCCACCCTCGCCTCCAATTCCTTCTTTGCGGCCTCGGCAGCCGCGGCGGCATCCTTTGCCTCCGTGAGTGCCCCGCCAATTGATTGCTCACGAGCGGCAAGATCTTCCTCATAGCTGTCGAGGTTGATCTTCCGCGCGCCAGCTCACCTTCCTGCGCCAGAGAGCTTCGCCGCAAGCCTTTGCTGCTTCTCGACCTCGCCTTCTCCGGGATGAAGGCCGTCGCGCCTCGAAGAAGTTGCTCCCGCGCCTCCATTTCGTCCGAGAGTTTCCTTGTTAGCGGCGCGGAGCTCTTCTGCGCTTTCTCCATGTCAGCTCCGCCCTCGCGACAAGTGCTTCTCGCGACTCAAGCTTAGCTTGTCGGGCGCGGTAGAGCGACAACAGCTTCTTCAGCAGCTGCTCCTCCTCGACTCGCCATCGCTGCTGCTTGGCGATCAACTAGCGACAACCCAGCGAGGCGAGCAGCTCCTGCGTCAAGGTCTCTCCCTCGACCGGCGCCTGGGCTCGACGCCCACGGAAGCTTGATGAAGACACCGCCGCTGCCTTCAGATAGGCGCTGGGCTGGGGCTCTCGAGCCTGGTGCTGCATCGGTGGCGGAGGGATCGGTGGTCGGCGAAGGCCTGGGCGCCTCAGCGACCTCGTGGTCGTCGAGACGACCACCAGACCCTCCTCACCTTCGCCAGCGCCTTGGCGGCCTCCTCGCCGCGACCAATCGGCGCCAGCCTCCTCCATGTTGGCGGTATCGTCATTGTTGCGTAGCGCCCTCCTCGCCGCAACCTCAGTCTCCATCGGCTTTCCGGCAGATGGATCTGACGATCAAAAAAAGAAAGAACAGTCAAGCAAGTGTTTGAAAAGAAGAACAGAAGAAAAAGGACCCAAGGGAAATTTTCAAGTAAGAAGATTACCTGCAATGGGATCTGTAGCCGCGGTCTCCACCACTGGAGGGTCGTCGGCGCTGCCCCTTGCCGAGAAGCCCCTTGTCGGAGAGGCCTCCTTGCCGGAGAGCGCCCCCTTGGCGGAGAGTTCTCCCTTGGCGGCGTAGTTGAAGCAGACAGAACTTCAGGGGTGACTTCCGGGGCCTCCTGATGAGGCTGCTCTGCTCCTGCATAATTCAACAAGTCAGATGTCAGTAAAGAAGGAGCACCCATGCACACCGAACCGTAAGAGATAATCCAAACACTTACGCTGGGGGCTGTGCTGGGGGCTGCTCAGGGGAAGGGTTGCGGATCCGCAACGGGCTCTCGACGCGCCTCCACGTCGCCACGGGAGATTCGTCTTTGATGACCACCACCGGAGTCTTGGTTCTCTTCGACGCCCTCTAAGCCAGCGTCCTGAAAAAGGAAAGAGCTCAGAATGAAGCAAGTCAGATACAAGACAAAACAGTAAATTGAAGAATTACAAGTAGCAGCGACAAGATCTTACTCTTCCTCTTCTTCCTCCTCGGAGCTGAGAGCGGAGAAGTCGACCCGCCCGCCCCGGTGCGATTTGAGCTAGAAGAGTAGGCTCCCTAGGACGCTTGGCGGAGTGCGGGAGCCGTGGTCCCCGGCTGCCCTGCTCCGATTGTTGTCGCGCGTGAGGCGCTCCTGCTGCAACAGAGCTTGTCGCGGTGGAGCCAGCCGCGCGCGCAGGCGGCTGTTGGCCCGTCTGCCGCCCGCCACTTCTCCAGCCCTGCGGAGACGCCTTCTTGTCGGGGCCGCGGGTTCCTCCGCAGCAAGCTATCTCAAGGCGGAGGGAGGCGCCCCGGCAGTTTCGCTCGCTCGGCTTTCAGCTCTGCCTGCCTCCACGCCCGGCGAGCTCTTCTTCGCCGGCAAGGCTTGCCGCCGGCTGCCTCTGCCTCCTCGACGGTGAACTCAAACACGCCGGGCGGCAGCAGCTTCGCCGCCTCCTCCAACCTTAGGCGGCGCGCGCCATCTCTTGCTCGGTGGTGTCGCTGGTGAGCCATTTCGCTTGCCGGTAACGGATCGGCACTTCTCCCAAGTTGTCCAAGAACTGCTGCACGATGTCGTCGGCGGGCTCCTGCCAAGTTGGAACGATTCCATGGGAATCGCACAACGGCATCATTGCGCGGATGCGGTCAAGCGACGAGTTGTTGCATAGAGGGACAACTCCCCTTGGCAACATGAACCACTCGGGGTGATCTGCATCATGCTTGAACAGCTCCCGCAGCATGGCATCCAGCTCCAAGACAGTGAAGTTCCAGTTGAGGCCCGGACGCAGCCTCATGATGTCCGCCGCGTTTTGGAACTCCCAAGCAGGCCTCCCCCTCTCTTGCAAGGACGCAATGCGGCGGCGAAGGAAATCCGTGCCAACAGCTCCTATGGGAGTTTGGCGCAGGGCAGTAAAAGGCTGTGGGTCCTCCTCTATAATCCAACACCAATCGGCTCTCCACTCCTCCCACTTGCTGCGCAGCTCTCCGTCAAGATATGCTTCTTTCTTGCCGATCCTGGAGATCAATGCAATCCCTCCGGCAAGCGGCTCTCCTCTCTCTACGCGGGGCATGAAGTAGTGGCGGAAAAGTGCTACATTTGGGTGGACTCCGACAAAGTTCTCGCAGAGGTGTGCGAAAGCCGCCATTGTCAGGACAGCGTTGGGGGTGAAATCAAGGAGGCGGAGGCCATATGTGTTCATGACGTCACAAAAGAATTCGGAAAAGGGCGGGCGGAGCCCACAGTGGAAGAAAAGCGCGAAGAAAGGGTACCCGACGGAAACCTTCTCGGATGTGGCGGCGGAGATCACCCTCGTGCGCGGATGCGCCCGCGTCTCCATCGACCAGAAGAGGTAATACAGCTCTCGTAGCTCCTTCGCGTCGAGCAGCGGGTCGAAGAGGGCCTGCTCCTTCCGCAGCGCCGCGAGCCGCTCCCCCTTCCACTCCCTTCACCCCTTTTCCCTTGTCGGCTTTCGGAGCCATGGCGGAGGTGGTGGAGGAATCCGACGGCGTTGGTGGCGCCGGTGGCAATGGGGGGGGGGCGTCGCTCTCTTTGGACTTGAGAAGAAGGGGGAGCGGTGGTGGTTTTGAGATGTGACAGCAATGGCAAGTGGACGTCCTACCCCTGTTTCCCCTGCTTATAAGGGGGAGAGGGGGCGGGCGTTCCGCTTTTCCGATTAAAGAAGGCCCCCACGTTCTCTGCCACGACGCCACGTTCGGCGCGTGATGTTCGTGGGAGACGTGGTGGGTCCGGAGCGAGTAACGGCGTTCTCCAGTCGCGTGCGTCTGCACTGTTTTGGGCCTGGCCCAACAGCGCGGCACTGTAGGTGGCCCAGTTCTGGGGCTCTGCCGGTGTACTAGAGTAGGGTACCCTAGTATCCCGAACTCGCAGACGGGCAGTTGCAGCACCAGCGGGTGGCCGGGCCCGGTGACCGCCAAGATCCTCCACAGCTCCTTTGGAGCCCTTCAAGAACAAAGTATTCAAGACCCCGGCAAGAGGAGCTTGCCGGGAAGGCTTGGTGAGCGACAAGCTCCCAAGCACGACAAGAATTCAGCCGCGGCAAGGCGGTTGCCGCGGCAAGCAACTCTCTTCATCTCCGCTCTAGCTCATCCGCCAACGCAGTCGCCCGTGGGGCTACTCTGTGCACGCTGGTGTCAAAGGGCTGTGCAGCCAGCGGGGAGCAGCGATAAGCGGCGCTGACAAGCTTACCATCGTGGCAAACGTTGGTGCACTTGACGGTCCCTGTTGCACTATTTAGGTGACAGGGAAGGGCATTTATTAATCTTGTCTCTTGCCGTCAGAGTTAGGTATAGATCACTGTACACTGTACAAAGCGGTGTACCAACCACTATTTTTCCTATTTTACCCTTGTCTACTTGCCACCTGTGGTGACCCCTTGAGCCTATAAAAGGAGGCCCATGTGCAACGAGAAAGGGTTCGGCCCGCTCGTTCATTCGACACATACGAGACTAGAGACACTTAGGCTAGGTTTTGTAGCTCTCATTGCTCCCTAGCAAGAACACAATACAATCAACCAAGCAGCAGTAGGAGTGTTATCTCTCCGGAGAGCTCCGAAGCTGGGTAAAACTGCTCGTGTGCATCGCTTCGATCCGCTCTTTGTGCAATCTCCGCCCCCCTCCGAACCACACGGGACTCGGTCTGCCAGGTCCCATAGGTGTTCGTGGGTCACGATCAGCTTCCCCGACAACCCGCCTCGCAATGCCGAAGACAATCAACGCGCCGGACTCATCGTCATTGAAGCCTGGTTCGGGGGCTACTGAGGGAGTCCTGGATTAGGGGGTGTCCGGATAGCCGAACTCTCACCGTTGGCCGGACTCCTGGACTATGAAGACACAAGATTGAAGAGTTCGTCCCATGTCCGGATGGGACTTTCCTTGGCGTGGAAGGCAAGCTTGGCGATACGGATATGTAGATCTCCTACCATTGTAACCGACTGCGGTAACCCTAACCTATCCGGTGTCTATATAAATCGGAGGGTTTTAGTCCGTAGGACAAACAACAATCATACCATAGGCTAGCTTCTAGGGTTTAGCCTCCTTGATCTCGTGGTAGATCTACTCTTGTACTACCCATATCATCAATATTAATCAAGCAGGAGTAGGGTATTACCTCCATCGAGAGGGAACGG
Source organism: Aegilops longissima (assembly GCA_021605205.1). Classification (NCBI taxonomy): domain Eukaryota; kingdom Viridiplantae; phylum Streptophyta; class Magnoliopsida; order Poales; family Poaceae; genus Aegilops; species Aegilops longissima. The sequence goes on along the minus strand of CM038682.1, from coordinate 146,820,169 downwards.
ACCTGGGTAAAAACATCGTGTCCCTTGTCTCCTGTTACCATCCGCCTAGACGCATAGTTCGGGACCCCCTACCCGAGATCCGCCGATTTTGACACCGACAGGGGGCAATTCAAGAAGTTTACCACATAATCTTCTTCATAAGCATTGCCTTTATTCTACATTTTGTTAAGAGTAAATATAGATGTGACAATATAAGAAAAAATGGAGAATATTTAAGATAAGATGAAGAGTGATGCTACATAACCAAGTAGCTATAAATGTAAGTACAGCGATACATGCAAAAGGTACAGCCAATAGCAATGCAGAGCTAAACTTCTTTAGTACCATCGGTGTTATCCAACCTTATGGTAAGAGTAAATATAGATCTTATGTGTAGAAAATGGAGGGCAAAGGAAAATGAGCTGCAGAGTGATGGTACATGAACAACTACCTGTCAATATAAGTACACTGATAAAAGACAGCAACTTACAAGAACAATGCAGAGCTAAAATTTTTCATTGGCATTGGATATATTGTACACTAATGTAACCATTCATACCGATCCGATAATTTGGAGCGAACAATTGATAAGCAAGCTATCATGCATACTGCTGTCACATAATGAACCAGGTATGTATGCAAGTACAGTGATAGAGGACAACAGGTACTAACAAGAGCAAAGCAGTGGGCAACATATTTGCGATATCCCGTCGTTCTTTTCAAACCGGAATTCTTTTTCAAGCAGATTTCCTGAAAAAAAGATCCATAAGGCACATGCGAAAAAGTAGAAGTTCAAATTGTCATGCGATATCACAGACATTACCTCATCCTCGGAACGAGACCAATGCATAACAAGGTTTTTCCATTCAATGTCTTCTAAATTTAGCACAGAAAACTTCACCAGAAATTCATTTATAGACTTGCCATCAAAGTGTGATTTCCTCAGGTAATACCAATACACTCGCCTACTTACAACAATGTAATGCAAATCATTGATGTGTTAAATCAGCAGAAAACAGGAAAATAATCACCATGAATAATAGCACTTACACGTAACTGGGACAGGAAGATGTGAAAATGGTGTTTGTCTTCACTATAATCTTCCAATGATGGGAATATATGCACGTAGTCCCTAACAACATTTAAAGCATTGTCTTTTAAACTGGAATAACTGGAATGGGGTTCCAATCTGCAGGAATTGGCCGCCTCAGTAGTGGGATAGGTCTTCGACGGTGGACTTGCTGTACTTTTTTGGTGGAGTGGGATTTTTCTGTGAATGGCTGGTGCTATGGCAACTGAAATTGGCAAACCTTTTGATGGAGTGCAGGTCCCGTGGTGGGGCTAGTGGTGTGGCCAATGAAGTATGGGTATAGTCCATCGGAGTCGGTCCTACGCTTTGTGTCACTGGTTGTACATCCAATATAAGTGGGGTCTTTGTCTGATTTCTCCGCACAACCACGATTTTCAAGGACTTTGCTGGTGCTCCTTCAGGTTCGGCAATCACCCTCTTCCTTTTTGATGTCTGATGCGCAAGAACAAGATTTGAGTGGAAAAACATGGTATGATGACAGATGGAATATGTATTGATAATGGATAGGCATGGCATCTAGACATATATGATGAGTAAACTAAGCAGATGACGGTGCAACAAAGTAGAAGAAATGCAAGACAACATATGCAAGATACGCGCAATCAATAAAACCTTGCCAAATTAGAGCAGGCACCTTGATGGGTGAACATGACAGGCCATCTGCCTTTGACTCCTCGAGGTTAGAATAGTCATTAAGATCATATTCTGAACAAGAATCTACAGGGGGGGGGGGCGTATGAGTTTCATTGCATCCAGAATGGCACTCAATGCCTTGGTGCCAATTTTGTAAGTCACTGCAGTTTTCCACAATATTCTTCTGATGCGCGGATTCAGATATTCACTGTAATTATGTATAATATCTGAGAACCACGAAAACATAAATAGTTGTGAGATTATCTTTGTAATGCAGAGGATATTCTAATATAGGGGCGCCCCTGTAAACACTTGTGTGCTATCACTGGATTCTGATGAGAGAGCTCATGTGTGCTGTAATATGGTGCGTGCATTTGCATTTATATAATCTGGCACAAGTACACAAAAAAATAGGCTCCAGAAGTAAGGACAGTTGGCCGATGATAGGTTCAAAATATACTATATAGAGTTTATTGCCAAACCATGATAACAAGAGCACACAACAACTAGGCAGATCATAATGCACATAAAAGGGGTACACCATAACCACGATATATAAATCGGGAAAGTGGAACTGGCTTGAAAATACAGTGTTGTATTGCCGCTAGTAATTGAAAGCCTATCAATAAAGTACATGCCAGCTCTATCAGTTGTTGACTGCAGATGTCCCTGCTCCCCTTCCTGACAAGGAAAATACTGTACGTACTAAATACAGAATAACAAAAGAGGAACATGTTAAAGAACAGAAGAGGAAGCATATTCTTGAGGTTTCGCTTAATTGCATACAATGTTGGTTGCCCACTCATGATGAATCACAACCGCCCAAAGAAATGCAATTCCATGCTGTCTCTCTATATGTGGCAATTTTGAACAAGAGTCATTAGGATAATATTTTGAACAAGAGTCAACAGGTGGGGAGCGTATGAGCTTCATTGCATCCAGAATGGCACTCAATTCCTTGGTGCCAATTTTGTAAGTCATTGCAGTGTTTAATTTCAAGAGTGGACTGCTGCTAGTGCGACACAAAGCAGCTACACAGATCATAGTGTAGATATAACGGGAAAACTGTAAGCATCAGAGTCAAATCAGCTAAGTGGAACTTGCTGGAATATATGTGCTAGTATTGCCGGTACGGCTAGAAAGGCTTCGGATACCAGCTCTCTTCAACTGAAGATGCGGTACTGTTAATATCAATGTAACTCTCAAAGGCGACACAGCTCCCCGCATTTCCTTGCTATTCTTATAGGATTCAAGTGGGTAGACCACTACAAATCCTATTCCCATGTTTACAAAATCCTACGAATCAAAGAGGCCCGAAGAGTTCAAAGTGTCCATACCAACCGACCGTATAGACCTCTACACTGCAAATGTCCGTGCTCATCTTCACTACAAGGAATATACTGTACTACTATCATACTCCCTCCGTTCCAAAATACAAGTCTTGGTAGATATTTACACTATGGATCACATACAGATGTATCCAGATACATTTTAGAGTGTAGATTCACTCATTTTGCTCCATATGTAGTCCATGGTGGAATCTATACAAAGACTTGTATCTAGGAACGAAGAGAGTACTTATTAAAGAAGAACGGAAGAGGAACAAGCTAAAGAAGAGCAAGCAGATTTTGGATAATAAAATGTTCAGATGCTTGTGTGCCCACATGATGAACCAGAGCGCATTAAGAAAGCAACTCCCTGTGTCTCTCTATATGTGGTGCACGTCCTTTTTCGAAAGTAAAGTTCGAACATTAGCTAGCCAATTAAATGTTATCTGTTTTAGTAATATCAGCATCATATCAGATTCGTACTTGAGCAACAAGTTTGGAATTATGAGTGGCACGTTGTTTAGCTTGATGGATTCAGGAGCAGTGCTAAGCAGGTACGATGATGGTACTGAATATAAAGGCATGTCTGCATTTGGGTCAGTCGACCATTTGAGGCGGTTGGATGAAGATCCTACGTCTCATAACCCTTCTTCTTCCTCATCTCTGATTCTTCCCATACAGAACACCGCACGGGCCGCCGGCCGGACCATCGGCCTCCACCGCCTGTGTTCCTCCGCCACCCCCACCCCCACCCCCGCCCCCACGCGCATCGAGTTTTCTTCGTTCGGCGAGGCCCCACCACCGCCCCCCCCCCCCCACAACCAAAGTCCCCACCCGAGCCCCTTTGTTCGCACCGGCGAACTCCGGCGAGCTCTGAAAAATCAACTGACCCAATTTTGAAATTTAGTCTACTGTGATTTAACTAGTGTGGAATATAAAAGGGGAAAACCATAAGCATTGGGAGTATAGTGTTGAGCATGGCATGGCGGATCTGAAGGTGCAAACCGGACAAAGGGAACTTTGCAACCAATGTTTGCTCTCAACTAGCAAGTAAGTGATGGACAAGAAATCAGAGTAAAGCAGTGGCGATCTATTTTCTTGCTGCGATAAATAAGTTGAGCTGATACGAAAGAGTACCACATCTGGTGCGGCGCCGTGTATGCATCTGCTGAGAATTTGACGGTGCTACGATAGCGATGGCTGTCGGCGGCGTGGAAGCAGATCTAGAAGGGTAGATGGTGGCGGCAGGGCGCGGTGGACGAGACGGTCGTAGGAGTGGCGCCGACAAGGTGGACGGCGGCGGGGATGAAGCGAGAGGACGGGATGCAAGGATCCCGGTCCGAAGCCATGGATGGGAGAGGTCAATCTCTTGTAATGGACGGCGGTGTCGGTGTATCAGCTCCGGCATGGTGGAGGAGGACGACGGTGGATGGGGTGGCGGACGGAGGAGGCCGGGGTGGAGAGGGTGTTTTGGCGCCCATGGAGTATGAATGGGGAAATGGAGGTGGTGAGGAAGGGGGGAACCATGTCTTCAGGGCGCGCTTGTCTCAAATGCGAGGAAATTTACAAACTTAGCCCCCATTTCAAATTTCCTACATCACAACAATATTATTCGGTTGGGGATAGGACGGTAATCTCGCATACACCGAATATTTGACGAAGAGAGTTTGTTTTTGGCGCCCACCGTGTAAGAATCGGGGAGGGAGTCGATTTCGGCTGAGGACACACTGTGTTTTGGCGCCCACCATGTATGAATCTGGGTGAGAGGCGGTTATGTCGCGTTCGAGTGAAATTACAAACCTACCCCTATCGAAACCTATAGAAATCGAGGAGGTAGGCTTTGCGTTGCAGGGATACGCAGTAGTAATTTCCATCTCGCAGATTTTGGTTTCGGGCGGTTACTGCGACTTTCCCCGCTTCCTTCAAATTTTGCAGAGTGCACGCCATCGTACAACTCAATTCAATCCCATTTGTATTCTATTTTTTTGGCAGGATCCATTTTCGATTGGAATAAAATTATATATATATATATATATATATATATATATATATATATATATATATATATATATATATATATATATATATATATTTTTTAATATATACTTTCAAAAGCACAACAAAGAATTCTTCTCCTTTATATGTATAATATGATTTACAAATACAATGATCTCAAAATCATAAGGTTGAATTCAAAAAATTAAACCAAATTATGTTCTACTAAAATGTATGTATGGATCAGTAATATCTACATATTAAATAACATAGATGCACGTGAATTCATATGAGTATGCATGTTTGATAGATCGATTTTGGTTCGAGTATGGATTACATGTATCATCATCTCGAATTGAAATATTTGAATCCCTTTTATGTTCACTCCTTTCATGCCCATCTCTCTCGCATGCATGCTCCTTCATGTAGCTATCACTCTCTTTTCTCCAGCTCACCCGCACGCTCACTTCATGTTTCTCCTATCCTCGCAAACATGGTCTCTCGACGTCTCCCTTGAGAAGTGTCACACTCTCCCTATCATTATACATTACACGGTTTTCATTATCTTTCACGTCTCTACTGTTCTCTCGTATCACTAGGTACCTAAGCATTCTTTTTCATCGCCACACACACAGCCTCCACTCGTCTTTCACTTTGTGTTTCTCTCTATGGCATTCTCTCACACACCCTCTATGTCTCTAGATATGAATCATACCACTAAAATTACTCTCTCTCTCTCCTGTAGACACAACATTTGTTGCGGTCTCCTTTTCGTCTCCATCCCAGACTGACATTATTCATTTGTTTACCGATCAGACAAACTCCCCTCTCTCTCTCTCTCACACACACACACACAACTCCTGCTTCCACTCCCTTCCCGACTGTCATCTCTCTCTCTCACACACAAAACTCTCGCTTTCGCACCCCGACTCGTATTTCTCTCACAAACATTTATCGACTAGCCTCTAGATAGGTTTATACACCCGCATACTCGTGCTTCCACTATCGCATACATGTCTCTCTCCCGCTCCTTGTATCTATGTAGATTTTTCTTCCCTTCTTGAGACACGCCCTCTCGATCGTGCACACACACACTATCGCCTCATTTTAGCTGATACCTCTCGCACACACACTCTTTGTGTCTTTGTCATACATGCACTCCGTCCTCCTCCTCTCTCCCTCTCTCTCGCACACATGGGCTTTTTGCAACAACTAGCAAGATGCCCATGCGTTGCACGGAACATGAAGATGCATTTGTATGAGTAGTTTATCTTGTGGGAGAAAAGGATGAACAAGGGAAGGCCTTATTTGCAAGTGTGGAGAGGGGTGTGGGTATCTTTTTGCAAAATTATCATAGTTTCCTTCCTATCCATCAGATATAGAACGGACGGCCTATATTGCAGGATGAAAGGCACACGATCATCACCGACTATGTTTTTTATAAGAGTTCTCTACTCCTATAAAAACCCGAGTTGGTGATGATGGTGTGCCTGCCATCCTGCAATATAGACCGTTCGATCTATATCTAACGGATAGATAGCAAAGTATGACAATTTCGCAAAAGATACCACACCTCTCTCCATATTTGCAGATAAGGTCTTCCCTCGTTTATCCTTATCTCTCACAACCTCATTGTTGAGCAATTAAAAAAGAAGCCGCTGGAACAATCTGGCATGGTGGCCGGCTGGCCGCTACCGGCGTCGTCCATCCCCATGCCTACGCTCAGTCCGACCACCAATCGCCACCACGCCCAACTCCTACTCACCTCATTTCTCCTCTTTCTCGATATATTGTTAGTTTTTACATATGGGATTACTTCTGCATGGATCAATCACAACAGATATTTTGTAAAATAAACGCATCTTGGTGTTCCGTGCAATGCACGGGCATCTTGCTAGTAGGGATAAAAAATAGAGTTGGTGATGATGGTGGGCCTGCCATCCTGCAATATAGGTCGTCAGATTTATATCTGACGGATAGAAACGAAACTATGGCAATTTACCCGCACTCCTGTCCACATTTGCAGATAAGGCCTTCCCTCGTTCATCCTTTTCTCCCACAAGATCTTGATGTTTCGTGCAACGCACGGGCATCTTGCTAGTAAGAGTAGAAATTAGACATATACCACTTCTCAAATCTTGAAACCAACAACTTTCCTCCCTTATCTCATCAAAACCGCCAAAGGAATATATTTTGAGTGAAACATATTTCTTTTAGTGATATACGTATTTCAAAACTAGACTTTTTTTCTATCAAATCGGTGAATATGTATTAATCTACTCAGATCGTGTGGCAACGCATTGGCACATTGCTAGTAGTTATTATAATTTTTTGGACACCAGACAAATGGTGGAGTACATATACGAAGAGAATAGGCGCACGCACGCAGTCGGTCTCTCGCTGTCTCGCACACACAGAGTGCTACGTAAAGGCAACGTTAACAAATAAACCCTAAAACCCTAGGTGTACGATTGCTGCATTCGCGGGTACCGGGTACGTGGTGGAGCGCACCTTTGTAGGAAGATTCATCTCGCGTGATAATTTGATCCGTAGGAGTTGATGGTCAGGACCACTGGTGAACGACTTGGAGGTGGTGGCTCGCCAGTTGCCACAGATCGAGTAGCCACGTTTAAAATAGTATCATTTTTTAGCGGGGTTGTGAGTTCCGATTTTCAATGGCGCTTTATAAGTACTAAGTAGTTTTTAGAACGATTGGTATGGAGCGAAAATGGAATTCATAGTACTATGCACCTCCTTGCCATATGGTTGTATGGGTTTATGTTGCGAGATGTTGAACCTGGTAGTTCTAGGGCAAATACTATGGTTTAGATCTAGATGTTGGTTTTCAGTAATGAAATTTGGAAGGACCACATGTGAACCACTTGGAGATGTTGAAACTATTGAACATGCGTAGGAAGCGAGCAAGGCATGCTTTCACCGTCGCGGATCCACGGGTGTAGCTGACGTCAAACATCGCCGGTGATGATTCTAACGTTGTACTCACCGCCGATCATGGAGATTTGGGACACCATGGATTTGGGAGGAGGGTTAGGATTAGTGGAAATGTCGTAATGTGAAAGGACGGGACGACTGGGAGCGAACTGTTGTAAGGTACTGTACTAGTAGAAGACGGGGACGAGTAGGGCATGCGAACGGCATGGGGTTGCTGGCTTGCCCGGTGGATAAACGGCTGCAAGCCCCCATAGAGTTCTCGAGAACTATGCGGGACCCACTAGATGTCATGTCTACTAGACCCATATCGTAGGCCCTGACGGTATAGCTTCGCCGTTCAAGACGCCATGCCGGCGCTGCGGTAACTTCACTTAATTCCGCCAACCGTCGCGCCTCCATGACCTTTCGCCTCCTCGTCAAGGTCGCGCCCTTTGAGACTTCGAACGCTATAAATGAGCAATTTTTTGACTACTCCGCATGCATGATACTCCTCTGGTCCTTTTACTTCGGCCAACCGCTTGCAAAGTGTTTGACCAAATTTATAAGTACTAAAAATATCAATATCTACAATATCATTTCTTGTTTTGTGACATATCAACCAATAACAGATGTGGGTGGTGCATGCTTTCAATGACTTGAGACTGCCAAACATGACATGCAGTGGTTAGTTCATTGCATGCCATGCTATTAATTAGCAAAAGGACATTAAGTTTTCTCGTTTTCCTCTCCGCCTTGGTCGCGGTGCACAACGTAAGATGACTTACACACCTAGACAGAGGGAGTAACCCAAATAAGCACCTCTTCGGTGGGTTAGATTTTTTTGGGTTAGTTGAGTTCAAACTAACCCATACTTAACTCTAACACATGGATCCAAACAGGGCCAAGGTTAGCTATTAGAGTACTACTACCTCCCTTCTAGTTTAAAGGCTCGATTCAAAAATTTGACCTACTCTTAGCAAGATAGAGGCGGTGGAATAGTTTTTGTAGTTCTTCACAAAAAATGTGTTTACCAATGCATGCAAGAACACTAGTTACTGTAACCCCCCTCTCTTCTTTAATTCTTTGCCACATCAGCATGTTTGCTATTCTCGTGTGCATGATACGAGCTAAGATACCACCATTATGGCCAGCCTTAATCATCACATGCAATAATTTAGTGCACCTTGAAATATGAACATGTGTGGGGCGTGTATGTTTTTAATGACTTGAGACTATAGCTAAGCCCGGCATGCAAGATGAGACTTATTATGCACCGTTCCCCACACCTGTAGGAAGCCAGTTCATCTCCAAATCTTTTCCTCTCCATTATGGAAACAATATGCCTGCCAGACTCTCCTTCTCCCTCCAGCGATCCCAACACTCCTCCCCGCGTGGAAAAAATCTGCATGCATGACTCTCCTCCCTCCGCGCTCGTCCAATCCATTGTGAATAGCAATATTTCCACCCTTCCCTCCCCCGTAATTTACTCCAACAAATAGGCCCACGTAGTTGTTACTTAACTGCAGGTGCATTGGGTCACTGACATATGGGCCCAACAGGGTCTGCCCACATGTCGTTGGATTTAACCGTGTCGGGTACGAAAGAAGGGGTGCATCTTTGTACCCCTTACTGGTGCACGGGCAGTCGGAGCCGCACCCACGGCCACACCAAGCAGAACAAGGGAGGTGAACCAATGTAAAACCGAAGCCCAAGACAATCAAGACGACGCCAAGGCCAAGAACGCAAAGAAGGAGAGGGGCGGAGCAGCTTCCCCCAACAAGATCCTTGTCGGGGATGGCCTCAGCAGTCCCGGCAAGACCCTTGCCGGGGCAGCACGCCCCAAACACTGACAGAGCGAGCCGCCCTTGAGCCCACGGTCTCCAACACCATCAACCACGTTGGGCCAGGGCTCAGGAGGCACCTCTGTGGTGGCATGCAGATCTTTGTCAAGACCAAGGAATATTCAAGATCAGATGAGGATTAAGAGACAACAATCCTCGGCAAGATCCTTGCCGAGGAGAGCCACAAGACCCCCGGCAAGATCCTTTCCGGGGTCGACGACACGCCACGGCAAGACCCTTGCCTGGCCACCGGCAAGGCCCTCGCCAAAGGCGCCAGCTGGGCCACCTCCAGGCCCGCACCAACCAAGTCTCCACCGCTGTTCTCATGCAGCTGCCAGCCCAACCAGCTGGGCAGGCACCTGCGTGGCAACATGCAGCTTCCAGGAAAACTCAGCACACGCCTGTGTGGCGGCATGCAGATCTTCGTGAAGGCTCCACCACCGCGCCACCTCAGCTGCCTGCCTGCCTACATGGCGCCGCATGCATCGCTGGCCAGGGCGCGTGTCAAAGCGAGGAGGAGCAGCAACGGACGGGACGGGCCTCGCTCCCGTCCCCGATAAAGCTAGGGGACACCTCAGCGACACATTAACTGTGTCTTGTCCTGCAATACAAGTGATAAGCTTGTAACACTGTATGACTTTCCACCTCCCATGCCACTGTGGCAGCCCCTTTCGACTATAAAAGGAGGCCCATGGCATACTGGGGAAGGATTCGGGTCTTTGGAACCACACACCTACCGTAGCTAGTTCGAGAGCTCAAGAACTCTCTGAAATACATCCACCAAAGCAGGACTAGGGTTTTACGCATCCTCGCGGCCCGAACCTGGGTAAACGATCCTTGTGCTGGTTAATAATCCCGCTCTTCTCGCAACCCTGCGCCCCGGCAACCGTAGTAGGGATTCTTGTGATCCCATAGGTGTCGTTCCACACCGACATCTTTGCTGCTCCACGCAGGGGATGGCGCAATTGTGAGAATCTGGTCTAGTAGTTAGCCTAGCAGTTCTTCATCGCCATGGCTCCGAAGAAGAAGACGGACACGGCGATTGGCTAGTCGGGAGCCGAACGGCCCGCGCTGGGCAGAGCGAGCAGCGACCGTCCTGACAGACCCGGCCGGGTCCGCGAAAGCACCAAAGATCGCCTGGCAGTAAGAGCTGGCGAGCGGGCGCCGTCGCCGCCGGACGACCGGCCGCACATCGCCAGATCCAAGGACGGAGCTGGGCCCCTCGCAGGCGGCGCGGGGCCCTCCAGGAGTGTCGTTGTGCCACCCTCAGATGGTTCCAAGACGTCCACGCCGGCGCCCACATCGCACTCTTCCCAGGGTGCACGCAACGAGCAGCGTCACCACGCTGAAGACCCCGGACACCGCAGTGGGAAGAACCCTGTGCATCATCCGCAAGACGAAGGAGTCCAGCATGCCCGCCGAAGCATTGACGAAAATGGCACGCAACCGCTGGGCCATGGTAGAGATCCTTCTAACATAGTTAGAAGTCGAAGCGCGCCGCGGTCCACGCAGCTCTCACCACCACCCACGCCAGCAGAAGCCTTGGCGCGCGCGTAGCTACTCCTCGACTTCCCTCCGGCTGCGGAGAAGCTCGACGAATGAAGAGCCACCATCCGGAGCCTCGTCGCCGTTGCCAACAATGACCCGCGACTGGCGGGGCCCTCGGGTTGGCGCTCCGTCGAGCCACCGCATGTCGACGATGGGAGGCCCGAGGGTGCTGCGGTCATGGTGCACTCCCCTCCTCCATGCCAGCCGTCACGAATGATGGCTCGTCGTGACGACGCTTGTGACGACATCTCCATAGCGTCGTCCGACCCGCGGACTCACCGCGACCAGCGCCAAGTTCTTCGAGAAATAGCTCAGGAAGATGCTCGAACCACTATCGAGCCCCGGCGTGATACGGGCCACTAGTCAAACAAGTGGCAGGACCCGCTATAGACCACCCAGCGCCGGGAAACTCCAGTGGCCTACCTTACGAGGTGGGTGGCCCAGCTTTTATTCGTGGGCTGCGGCAGTTCCAGTGGCCGTCCCACCGCATGTTCAAACCCGATGTTGGCGAGAAGTACAACAGCAAGACCCACCCGTCGGAGTTCCTCAGCATTTACACCATCGTGATGCAAGCTGTAGGAGCTCGCGACGACAAGGTGCTCGCCAATTACTTCCCGTTGGCACTAAAGCCCAACGTCATGTCTTGGTTGATGCACTTGCCGGTGGATTCCATTTCTTCCTGGTCGGACCTGTGTCATGAGTTCGTTAGTGCCTTCACTAGAGGCCACCAAGCTCACGGCCAGGCGAGTGATTTGCATATCATTCCCAGAAGGAAGGGGAAACCCTGCGCAAGTACATCTAGAGGTTTAGCCGGGTGCAGTACAACATCCCCGACGTTCATCCCGCCGCCTAGATCAGCGCATTCCACCAGAACGTGCGCAACCACAAGATGCGCGAAGAGCTGGCGATGAACAAGGTTAAGGACGTGGCCGAACTTTATGTTCTGGCCGATAGATGCGCCCGAGCTGAAGAGGGAAGGAAGTACCCAGGCGAAGACACCAGTGCGGAAACCGACTCTACTCATGAAGACACCGCCGCCCCAACGAAGAAGGGCCGGCATCGCAACAGGAAACGAAAGGGCAAGGCCGTGCTTGCCGTCGAGGGATCCGACAGCACCCGCGCCGCCAAGAAGGCCAAGGCAGATGATCCCGACAAGGAGATTGCCGGGTGTGCCTCCTGCCGGGCCTTGGCGGCTGCCGACAAGCCAGGAATCTCCGGCAAGCAGTATTGCAAGATCCATCGCACCAAAGGCCATGACCTCCAGAACTGCTGACAAGTCGAGCTGCTTGTTGAGAACCAAAAGCTGAGTATGAGAGGTGGGACAAGGAGAAGGACCAGGATGGTGCTGAGGGATCTGGCAAGAAGCATGACGGCTAAGGAGGCCGCCGCGGCAAGGGCAACCGGCAAGAGAGGCCCGATCGGGGCCGTGACCGGAAGCAAGAAGATGATGACCGTGACGAGGACGACGAGTCCGGCGAACAAGAGTTCGAGAAGGTTACAGAGGCTATGTGCGTCGACGGTGGTGCCTCGCTGCATACTTCTCACCGCCATCTTAAACAGTGGGCACGTGAGATTACAGCAGCGGAGCCCTCGTTCGACACTCAGAAGCCACTGAAGTGGTCCAGTGCACCCCTCATCTTTGACGCTGAGGATCACCCTGACCGCACGACTGCGGTCGGGTGTTTTCCGTTGTTGGTTTCACCAACAATATGCAACCTCAAGGTGAACAAGATGCTGGTTGACGGCGGGACCGGCCTGAACTTGATCTCGCCCGTTGTGATCAAAAGGCTGCAAATTCATGATGGAGACCTCGAGGAAACGGGGACGTTTCAGGGGGACAACCCGGGAAGGAGCCAGCCGAAGGGGAAGGTCACACTGCCTGTGACATCTGGAGGCGAGCTGAACTACAGGATGGAGAGGATTGTCTTCGACGTAGCCGAGATTCCCTTGCCCTACAACGGGATCCTCGGCCGCCCGGCACTGGCCAAGTTCATGGCGGCGTCACACTACGCCTACAACATGCTGAAGATGCCCGGGCCGTTGACCATCATCTCCGTCCCCTCCGACAAGGATGCGCTGATTTGCACCGACCAACTCTACCGGGAAGCAGTTGCAGCAGCTGCCGCCAAGGCACTTGCTCCTGCCGCTGAAGCCCCGGGAGGGAAGAAGAAGACCGGCAAGACCTCTCGCCCCCACTCCGGCAAGGGCACCTCTTCGGGGTGTTGTGCTACCGTCGAGTATGCGCCAAAGAGCTCCACCGGCAAGAACAAGAAATACAGAGCCGCGCCGCCAGAAACCAAGAGGGTGCCCATCAAGGAGGATGGCGCGGGAGGGGTTTTCACCATAAGCTCCACCCTTGACAGCAAATAGGAAAGCGCGCTCATCACCTTCCTGCGGGCGAATGTTGATGTGTTTGCATGGCAAGCATCCGACATCCCCGGCGTTCCCAGGGAGGTGATTGAGCACCATCTTGCTGTCTGTCCTCTTGCACGACCCGTCAAGCAGAAGGTCAGGAAGCAGGCGTTGGAACGACAAGAGTTTATCACAGAGGAGATCAGGAAACTGGAAGCAGCAGGCTTGGTGAGAGGAGTACTCCATCCGACGTGGTTGGCCAATCCTGTGGTTGTGCGCAAAGCAAATGGGAAGTGGAGGCTGTGTATTGACTACACAAATATCAATAAGGCCTGTCCTAAGGACCCCTTCCCGTTGCCGCACATCGACCAGATTGTTGACTCCACGGCCGGCTGCGATCTGCTGTCATTCCTCGATGCCTACTCGGGCTACCACCAGATCTTCATGATGAGAGCAGACGAAGAGAAGCCGGCATTCATCACCCCATGTGGTACGTACTGCTTTCTACGGATGCCCTTCGGGTTGAAGAGTGCTGGTTCAACATTCGCAAGAGCAGTCTAAATTGGTTTTGAACCCCAGCTACATAGAAATACGGAAGCATATATGGATGACATAGTGGTCAAAACAAATAACAGGGCAACCCTTGTGCAAGACTTAGAAGAGACGTTTTCCAACCTGCGCAAGATCAACCTCAAGCTGAACCCTGAGAAGTGTGTCTTCGACGTTCGGTCCGACATACTTCTCGGGTTCTTTGTGTTGTAGTGCGTGATCGAGGCAAACCCGGACAAGATCAAGGCTATCGAGCAGATTGAGGCGCCCAAGCAGATCAAGGATGTGCGTCGGCTAACTAGCTGCGTTGCCGCCATGAGCCGATTCATCTCCAAGTCTGCCGAGCGCGCCCTTCCCTTTTTTTCAAAATTTTGAAGGAGGCAGGCCCGATGGAGTGGACCCCAGAAGCTGAGGCGGCGTTGAAGGATCTGAAGAAATACCTTTCCTCCACGCCAATATTGGTTGCGCCTAAACCACAAGAATCGTTGCTGCTGTATCTAGCGGCAACGAATCAAGTGGTCAGCGTCACACTGGTGGCGCAGAGGGAGGTCGATGAGGAGGCAGTGGTGATGGCAGGACCAGCGGACAGCGAGCCAAAGATTCCCCCGGCAGGGCTTGGTGCCGGCAAGGAAAGGCCCCCGGCAGAGTCCGACGCCATCAGGGCAACGCCCGCACAGTCTGGCGAAGTGGTGCAGAAGAAGAAGATGATGCAGCACCCGGTTTACTTTGTCAGCTCCCTCTTGCAGGGGGCTAGGTCGAGGTACTCCGGTGTGCAGAAATTGCTCTTCGTCCTCCTCATGGCCTCGAGGAAGCTGCATCATTACTTCCAAGCCCACGAGATCACTGTCGTCACCTGCCTCCCGTTACAACGGATACTGCACAACCCAGATGCTACCGGAAGGATTGTGGAATTGGCCTTGGAGTTATCAAGCTTTGGGTTGAAGTTTGAAAGTACCTCAACAATCCAGAGCAGAATCTTGGCAGAGTTCATTGCGGAATGAACCTCAACACCTGACGAAGAAATCCAAGAGACCGCTCTCCCCGGAAAGGAAGTGGACCACGACTGGATCTTGTACTTTGATGGGGCTTTCTCGCAGCAAGGAGCTGGTGCCGGTGTGCTGCTTGTCGCACCCACCGGAGAGCACCTCAAGTACGTGATCCAGATGCACTTTCCCAGGGAGATGTCCACAAACCACACTGCTGAGTACGAGGTGCTACTTGCCCATCTCAGGATCGCGGCAGACCTCGGGGTTAAGAAGCTCATCGTCAGGGGTGACTCGCAGCTCGTTGTCACACAGGTCAATAAGGATTATCAGAGCCCATTGATGGAGGCATACGTAGATGAGATGAGGAAGCTGGAGGAGCGCTTTGACGGTATCCAGGCGGAGCACGTTCCCCGAGCGGAGAACAACATCACCAATTACCTGTCGAAGCGCGCCACGTTCAAGCTACCTGTGGAACCAGGTACCTTTTTGCTCCGGTTAACTCAGCCATCCGTCGAACCACCAGCAGGGCAGAAGAAGCGGAGGAAATCAGGTCCCGGCAAGTGCTATCTTACCGAGCCCCCCGGGGTCGCCGGCAAGGATATTGCCGTGGACACTTAGCCTGCCAAGGAGCAGCTGGCTCCAGCAGGGCGTCAAGCCCTGGCCGTAGAGACGGCTGCCCCCATGGCGGAGGAAATGCCTTTGGTCCTCGCTGTTGAGCCCCAGGCTCCGGCATGGGAACAACATACCGTCCGATTCCTCCAAACAGGGGAACTTCCCAAGGAGGAGGAAAAAGCGGAAAAAGTAGCCCGTCGGTCTGCCGTGTATCAGTTCATCGATGACGTCCTGTATAGAAAGAGAACGAACGGAGTGAAACTGAAGTGCATCCCCCGGGAGGAAGGACTGGAGATGTTGGCGGAGATACATGGAGGCATATGTGGCTCCCACATAGGGTCGAGGGCCCTTGCCAGCAAGGCGTTCCGGCAAGGTTTCTTCTGGCCCACTACCCTCCAGGATGCAAT
Source organism: Aegilops longissima (assembly GCA_021605205.1). Classification (NCBI taxonomy): domain Eukaryota; kingdom Viridiplantae; phylum Streptophyta; class Magnoliopsida; order Poales; family Poaceae; genus Aegilops; species Aegilops longissima. The sequence continues at coordinate 146,803,918 of CM038682.1, read as the reverse complement.
GACACTAGTAACCAAGTGTGAGGCGTGTCAGTTCCATTCAAAGAAGCTTCATCAACCATCTCAAGCCCTTCAAACAATCCCTCTCTCCTGGCCATTTTCGGTCTGGGGGATCGACACACTGGGCCATTTCCCCCGCGACGTCGAGGGCTTTGAATACTTGTACGTTGCAATCGACAAGTTCACAAAGTGGCCGGAGGTGGAAGCGGTGAGGAAGGTGACAGCACAGTCAGCCGTCAAGTTCTTCAAGGGACTAGTCTGCCGTTTTGGTGTGCCAAACAGAGTCATCACCGACAATGGCACACAGTTCACGAGCCACACCTTCATGAAATACATTCAAGACCTCGGCAGCAAGGTCTGTTTTGCTTCCGTGGCACATCCACAGAGCAATGGCCAAGCGGAGAGGGAAAATGCTGAAGTATTGCGAGGCCTGAGGACAAAGACTTTTGACAAGCTGCACAAGAGTGGAAAGCGCTGGATTGATGAATTGCCGGCGGTTCTTTGGTTGATCAGGATGATGCCAAATCGAGCCACCGGCCAGACACCCTTCGCCCTAGTATACGGGGCAGAGGCTGTTCGCCCCACGGAACTCATATACGGGTCACCTCGAGTGCTCGCTTATTATGAGCTTGAGCAAGAGCAGTTGCGCCAAGATGACGCGACACTCCTTGAGGAAGATCGTCTTCGGGCCGCTGTGAGAGCAGCACGCTACCAGCAAGCCTTGCGCCGCTACCATAGCCGCAAGGTTCATGCCCGAAGCTTTGAGGAAGGCGACCTTGTTCTTCGCGTTCGCTCACCGGCCAAGAATTCCAACAAGTTGACGCTGAAGTGGGAAGGCCCTTATCGGGTAATACGAGTCACCAGGCCTGGGGCAGTCCGCCTAGAGACCGAAGATGCTGTCCCGGTGAGCAACTCCTGGAACATCGAGCATCTTCGCAAGTTTTACCCGTAAGGCGCGGCATGCCGGCCCCCCCGGCAAGCCACCTTTTGTACAAGCTTTGCCGGCGAGGCATGTAACCCTTTGTACAAAGCTAGGCGCAGACCCTGAGCATAAATAAATGAAGCGCTGGCGCCCTAAGTTATAGCATGCATGCTTGGTCGAGTCTCTTCCTTGGTTAGGGTTGATAGTGCTTAGCAGCGACTAACCCCTAGCCTAGAGGTCGAGTGCGCGTCTCTCTCTTCTTTTATGTCCTCCTTTGGTTCGCAGGGCACATGGGCACTTCTATTGAGCTACTTGGAAGAAAGGGAACTGACCGGCGTCCGACCCCAGCAAACCAGAGTAGCCGAGGGCTGCAAGTACAAGGATCCAACCACGGCAACACAAGATTGCCGGGGGCTGCAGATCTAGATAAGTCTTTCATCCTATGCCTAAGGATTATCTCCTGGGTCCGGATTTGGTTGTAGCCGCGGCAACAAGGAGATAGAACGAGGAGCCTAAGCCCGCTTCATCCCTGCCTCCGCCAAGAGCGCGAGAATGGTCGAGCGAAGTGGAGGGACGGCAAGGCCTGTTGCCGGGCGAAAAACATTTATCTTTAAATAATAACAAGGATTCGCTCCTTGTCGCGGGGTCTACCCACGAACGAAAAACCCGGCAAACATCCCTTTTTCATTAAAAACATTCCACACAGGTACAGTTCATGCGGAATGAAAAACATGAGCAAGGGGATTACAAGTTCTAAAATTAATGATGGCCGAAAGGCTTACAAACTAAAAAAGAGATGAGATGCCCGTAATCCCTTTCTTGTCCCTCTCCTCAGGAGGCAGGTCAAGAAGGCAAAAGGGAAAAAGGGGTGCCTAGGCGAGCTACGAGCAGCAAAAAGCACCAAGAGAACACCTCGGTGGCTACCCAAGGGCGGGCCGGTGATGACGGTGCCGGGAAAGGAGCTGGAAGACAAGGCGTCAGGTCGCCGGACACGCAACGAAGGCGTCCGTGTCTGCGTACTCCGAGTTGACGGCCTTGCCGCCCACCCTCTTCCTCTTCCGCATCCTCCCGACGCTAGCCGCCCAAGGAGACGACCCCGAGAAGTTCAAGGTGATGGCCCCTCCCTCGACAAAACTCCACCGGAGGAGCGGCCAGGTGCAGATACTGCTGCTGCCGCACCCGCCCAGGAGCGGGGTGTCCGTTGCCTAGTCAGACTCGTCCCCGTCATCTGCCCCGCTGTCCTCCCCGTCACTCTCGCTCGAGAAAGAGCTTCCATCGTCGGAGTCTCCATCGGAGGAGCTCTCCACGCAGCACTTTAGGCGAGTTCCAAAATCTCCGAAGACCTTGACGGAGAGCAACCCGTGCTCCACTAATTTGAAGTAGAGGATGAGCCCCGCCGTCAGACTATGGATGCGAGCGAACGTTTTCCATCCACGGCGGAGGTACATGACCCGAGGAGCTGGGAAGTCGACGTTGACCCGCGTGCCCCCATTCCCGCAGCCCCTCATGTGCAACCTGAGGTTCTGGGGCGGGTCACGCTCCATCTCCCGAGCAAACGGGGCAGGAAGACGAAGACGGCGACGCGGAGGCCAGCGCAACCTGATGAAGAACTCGCGGGGCTAGTCGCCGACATGGCCCTTCGTCGGGAAAGGCATCATTGGCGGGGGCGAGGCCGGCGTACCGCCTCGTCCTCCTCTTCCCTGAGCACCACGGACTCGCCCATGGCCTCGCCCCTCCCCCTTCCCCTCGCGGACGGCTCTTCCACCGCGGGCTCAGGAGGAGGAGGGACGCGCTGTCGAGCAGCGACCCTCGCCGCCACCGTCGAGGGACCAGGATTCCCCTTCTCCATGGCGGGTGAAAGGAAGAAGCAGAAGCAGGAGGAGATAGATGACAGAAGAGTGCGGGATGCCATCCCCCCTTACCTCTCCTTATAAAGGGGCGGGGTAGGGGCTCGGCCGCCCCGCTCGGCCAATCCAGTACCTGAGGCGCAGGGAATCAGGACCGACCCGCTGCCCGAATCAGCGACGGCCCGGTTTCCCGTCTCCACCGCTTGCCACCCCAAGCGCATGGAGGACGCGTGGCGAACATGCAGAACCGAGGGGACGGGTGAAGCGACTTCTCCCCACCCCGTGATCGTGGGGTGTGGACGCCTTGAAGACCGTGACCCGGCCCCATTCAGTAAATGAGCCATGCCACCACACCTCCCTCTTTTTACGGGGAAGGCGCGAGCCACCTCTTTACTGCGATATGACGCATGCATGCGGGAACCGCCCGACGCATGCCGCCCACTTCATGTGCACCCTTCCACGTCGCGCATTCAACACGGGTCGTGGGAAGCCCAGCGCACGAAAAGTTTTACCGTGGTAAAAACCACCCCGTCTGCCCGCGCACCATTTTGCGCCTGGCCCAATAATGTGTCGTGCTTATGTGTGGCCCAGGCCCGGGGGCTCCTGTCGGTGTACGAAAGAAGGGGCGCATCTTTGTACCCCTTACTTGTGCACGGGCAGTCGGAGCCGCGCCCACGGCCACACCAAGTAGAACACTGGAGGCGAACCAACGTAAAACCGAAGCCCAAGACAATCAAGACGACGCCAAGGCCAAGAACGCAAAGAAGCAGAGGGGTGGAGCAGCTTCCCCCGGCAAGACCCTTGCCCGGGACGGCCTCAACATTCTCGGCAAGACCCTTGCCGGGGCAGCATGCCCCAAACACCGACAGAGCAAGCCGCCCTTGAGCCCACGGTCTCCAACACCATCAACCACGTTGGGCCAGGGCTCGGGAGGCACCTCTGTGGTGGCATCCAGATCTTTTTCAAGACCAAGGAATATTCAAGATCAGATGCGGATTAAGAGACAACGATCCTCGGCAAGATCCTTGCCGAGGAGAGTCACAAGACCCCCGGCAAGGTCCTTGCCAGGGACGACAGCACGCCACGGCAAGACCCTTGCCGGGCCACCCGGCAAGGCCCTAGCCAAAGGCGCCAGCTGGGCCACCTTCAGGCCCGCACCAACCAAGTCTCTACCGCCGTTCGCATGCAGTTGCCAGCCCAACCAGCTGGGCAGGCACCGGCGTGGCAACATGCAGCTTCCAGGACAACTCAGCACACGCCTATGTGGCGGCATGCAGATCTTCGTGAAGGCTCCACCACCGCGCCACCTCAGCTGCGTGCCTGCCTACATGGCGCCGCATGCATCACTGGCCAGGGCGCGTGTCGAAGCGAGGAGGAGTGGCGACGGACGGGAAGGGCCTCGCTCCCGTCCCCGATAAAGCTAGGGGACAGCTCAGTGATGCATTAAATGTGTCTTGTCCTGTAAAACGAGCGATAAGCTCGTAACACTGTACGCCTTTCCACCTCCTGTGTGCCACTATGGCAGCCCCTTTCGACTATAAAAGGAGGCCCATGGCATACTAGGGAAGGATTCGGCTCTTTGGAACCACGCACCTACCGTAGCTAGTTCGAGAGCTCAAGAACTCTCTGAAATACATCCACCAAAGCAGTACTAGAGTTTTACGCATCCTCGCGGCCCGAACCTGGGTAAACGATCCTTGTGCTGGTTACTAATCCCGCTCTTCTTGCAACCCTGCGCCCCGGCAACCATAGTAGGGATTCTTGTGATCCCATAGGTGTCGTTCCACACCGACAAACTGGACCTGCAGTTAAGTCAGTGCAGCTCAGTCCATATCTTACGTAGGTGTTCCATTGCTCGCTATAAATACTGCGCCTCCCACGACATCGCTATCTCCTCCCCCTCACGTTCACGTTCATCGCTATCTCCTCCCCCTCACGTTCACGTTCATTGCTATCTCCTCCCCGCTATGAGGAGAACACCGCGCCGCCCGCCGAGCCCCCCCCAGCCTTGAGGAGCTTTGGAAAGAAGTGGATGTCGCCTTGTGGGAGGCTATGCCTCCAGCAGAGCATGCCAAAATAGAGGCGGAGAAGAAGGCCGAGGAAGAGAAGCGCACCGCGGAACAAGCTGCCTGGGAGGCCTATGTCGCGTCCGAGAGAGTCAGGCAATTGGCTCTTTGGTAGAAGGCTCGTGCGAGGGCCGTGAGGGTAGCGGAGGACGCCCGTGCCGACACCCTGAGTGCTGTCGGGCCCAGGCGCTTCATCCACGCTTGGCGGTACGTGGACCGGGTGCACGCTTCCAGCGAGGAGGAGTACCTGTTGGCGCCGGATCACCACACCGGTGAGATCGCGCTCGCCCGCCGGCAAGCCGCCAATCAGCACCTCGCGTGTTGCGAGGCTGATGAAGAGGCGTTGTGTCAGCGCACTGGGAAATGGCCGTGCATCAGGGCACTCGTGGCGCGCCGCAAGCGCTCCTGCGAGCGCCGTGGCTTTTAGTAGGAGTATAATTTTTGTTACGTAAGGCGATCTCATTAGTTTTGGGTCGCAAATGATAAATCCCAAACGTTCAGGAATTATTAGCATCCTTAATTAAGTATGTAAAAGGGAAAGTTTGGATACCTTGTGTATTTGTACGCATTTTGCAAGTACGTGCATATAGCACAAACTTTACTATATACTATCGCACTACTCGTCTCTCTCTATATATGCTTGCAGACAGTGCTACTCCCTCCTTCCAGTTCAATAAGTCATCTTTGGTTGTGCCCCGTGACCAAGAAGGAGGGAAGACTTATACACCTAGACGGAGGGAGTACTACTATTACTTATGTACGTGCGAATGCACATTTTTACATTACGATGCGGTTTTTGTAAAAGTAGAAAAACAACGCTAGTCAAGCTTGTGAAACGATTCAATGCAAAACAATTGCAAAAATGCTCGTTTGATTGTTTACTTTTAGCTTCCTTCTCTGTGGTTATTTCTTTGTCGTACTTTGTATGGAGTATCTCACTGGTGAGAAAGGCATGCCAAATCCCAAACCGCTTCCTACACCCTGTATCGAATTTTTTGCCTAACAAGTTGTGCCGTGCAATTGGAATTCCAACTTGAGTACTACTACTAGTAGGAGTACCAGGGGCCAGTTCTTTTAGGCTTCTAGATTATTAATCCCATAACTACTACCTCCGTCCTGGTTTATTGGTCCCCATTGTAATCTGTGTCGAATTTTGATCATAAATTTAACTAATGAAATGTTAGTGCATGTCACATGCACTAACTTTTTATCAGTTAAATCTTTGGTCAAAATTTAGCACCAATTACAATAGTGAAGAATAAACAAGGACGGAGGTACTACTAGTAGTAGTTTAGAAGCCCAAATAAATGAGTGAGGCGCCTTAATGTTACTCTCCACTGTGACTAGTCTTATGGGAAAAGCTGGGGAAGCCGCCAAAAGAACTGGCCCTAGGAGTAGTAGCTAGGGATGCTAGGAGTAGTAGCTAGGGATCGAGTGTGCGAGATGAACCGGAGAAAGTAAATGCAGAGAGATGAAATGCAAAAAAGACGAAGGGATGTGATGGTTGTTTGTCCGTTTATTTTACCAAGCCACTTACGAGGAGTGGTTGGGTTTTGTGATATGACGACTTCACTGCCGCGCCACGAGCGGGGTGAGACTCCCGTGCAGCGCCGCCCTCTACACTAATACTAATACATTGGTCGTGGTTTATCCCCCATTGAATTTGACTTAAGATTTAACTGACAAAATCTTAGTGCATGTCAACAAAAACAATATCGTTTGATTCGTATTTGAACATAGTTTTCAATGTAGGGGAACGTTGCAGAAAATAAAAAATTTCTTACGGTTTCACCAAGATCCATCTATGAGTTCATCTAGCAACGACTGATAGGAGTGCATCTACATACCTTTGTAGATCGCGAGCGGAAGCGTTCAAGAGAACGGGGTTGAGGGAGTCGTACTCGTCGTGATCCAAATCACCGATGAACAAGTGCCGAACGGACAACACCTCCGCGTTCAACACACGTACGGAGCGGATGACGTCTCCCGCACCTTGATCCAGCAAGGAGGAGGGAGAGTTTGAAGAAGATCCAGCAGCACGACGGCGTGGTGGTGGAAGCAGCAGGGTTCCGGCAGAGCTTCGCCGAGCTTCTGCGAGAGGGAGAGGTGTAGCAGGGGAGAGGGAGGCGCCAAGACTTGGGGTGTGGCTGCCTAACCTCCCCCCCTTTATATAGGCCCCCTGGGGGTGGGCTCCGGCCCCTCTAGATCCCATCTAGATGGGGGGGCGGCTGCCAAGGGGGGAGGCTTGCCCCCAAAGGCAAGTGGGGCGCCCCCACCCCTAGGGTTTCCAACCCTAGGCGCAAGGGGGGCCCTAGGGGGGGCGCACCAGCCCACAAGGGGCTGGTTCCCTCCCCACTTCAGCCCACGGGGCCCTCCGGGATAGGTGGCCCCATCCGGTGGACCCCCCGGGACCCTTCCAGTGGTCCCGGTACAATACCGGTGACCCCCAAAACTCTCCCGATGGCCGAAACAACACTTCCTATATATAATTCTTTACCTCCGGACCATTCCGGAAGTCCTCGTGACGTCCGGTATCTCATCCGGGACTCCGAACAACTTTCGATTTGCTGCATACTCATATCTCTACAACCCTAGCGTCACCGAACCTTAAGTGTGTAGACCCTACTGGTTCGGGAGACACGTAGACATGACCGAGACGGCTCTCCGGTCAATAACCAACAGTGGGATCTGGATACCCATCTTGGCTCCCACATGCTCCTCGATGATCTCATCGGATGAACCACGATGTCGAGGATTCAAGCAACCCCGTATACAATTCCCTTTGTCAATCGGTATGTTACTTGCCCGAGATTCGATCGTCGGTATCCCAATACCTCGTTTAATCTCGTTACCGGCAATGCATGATCCCGTGACCAAACACTTGGTCACTTTGAGCTCATTATGATGATGCATTACCGAGTGGGCCCAGTGATACCTCTCCGTAATACGGAGTTACAAATCCCAGTCTCGATCCGTGTCAACCCAACAGACACTTTCAGAGATACCTGTAGTGCACCTTTATAGTCACCCATTTACGTTGTGACGTTTGGTACAGCCAAAGCATTCCTACGGTATCCGGGAGTTACATGATCTGATGGTATAAGGAAAAGATACTTGACATTGGAAAAGCTCTAGCAAAACGAACTACACGATCTTGTGCTATGCTTAGGATTGGGTCTTGTCCATCACATCATTCTCCTAATGATGTGATCCCGTTATCAATGACATCCAATGTCCATAGTCATGAAACCATGACTATCTGTTGATCAACGAGCTAGCCAACTAGAGGCTCACTAGGGACATATAGTAGTCTATGTATTCACACGTGTATTAAGATTTCCGGATAATACAATTATAGCATGAATAAAAGACAATTATCGCGAACAAGGAAATATAATAATAATCCTTTTATTATTGCCTCTAGGGCATATTTCCAACAGTCTCCCACTTGCACTAGAGTCAATAATCTAGTTACATTGTGATGAATCGAACACCCATAGAGTTCTGGTGTTGATCATGTTTTGCTCGCGGAAGAGGATTAGTCAACGGATCTACGACATTCAGATCCGTATGCACTTTGCAAATTTCTATGTTTCCATCTTGAACATTTTCACGAATGGAGTTGAAGCGACGCTTGATGTGCCTGGTCTTCTTGTGAAACCTGGGCTCCTTGGCAAGTGCAATAGCTCCAGTGTTGTCACAGAAAAGTTTGATCGGCCCCGACGCATTGGGTATGACTCCTAGGTCGGTGATGAACTCCTTCACCCAAATTGCTTCATGCGCTGCCTCCGAGGCTGCCATGTACTCCGCTTCACTTGTAGATCCCGCCAAGACGCTCTGCTTGCAGCTGCACCAGCTTATTGCTCCACCATTCAACATATACACGTATCCGGTTTGTGACTTAGAGTCATCCAGATCTGTGTCGAAGCTAGCGTCGACATAACCTTTTACGACGAGCTCTTCGTCACCTCCATAAATGAGAAACATGTCCTTAGTCCTTTTCAAGTACTTCAGGATATTTTTGACCGCTGTCTAGTGTTCCTTGCTGGGATTACTTTGGTACCTTCCTACCAAACTTACGGCAAGGTTTACATCAGGTCTGGTACACAGCATGACATACATAATAGACCCTATGGCTGATGCATAGGGGATGACACTCATCTCTTCTATATCTTCTGCTGTAGTCGGACATTGAGCCGAGCTCAATTTCACACCTTGTAATACAGGCAAGAACCCTTCTTGGACTGATCCATTTTGAACTTCTTCAATATCTTATCAAGGTATGTGCTTTGTGAAAGACCTATGAGGCGTCTCGATCTATCCCTATAGATCTTGATGCCTAATATGTAAGCAGCTTCTCCAAGGTCCTTCATTGAAAAACTCTTATTCAAGTAGGCCTTAATGCTGTCCAAAAGTTCTATATCATTTCCCATCAAAAGTATGTCATCTACATATAATATGAGAAATGCTACAGAGCTCCCACTCACTTTCTTGTAAACGCAGGCTTCTCCATAAGTCTGCATAAAAACGCTTTGATCATCTCATCAAAGCGAATGTTCCAACTCCGAGATGCTTGCACCAGCCCATAAATGGATCGCTGGAGCTTGCATACCTTGTTAGCATTCTTAGGGTTGACAAAACCTTCCGGCTGCATCATATAGAGTGAAATGCATTAATTGGGGAGTTGTTTTGTTTGACTAAGGATGTGGGGGTCATCTCTGTGTAACGGGTATCGATAGGTTTGTTCGGATATTATTTCATCTCTAGAGCTCACAAACATCCAGGTGAAATAGATAAAAAAGTATCTTTTGCAAACAAAAGCATTCAACTGTTCAACCTGCATCCAAAACTTGTGAAGAAATCACTCTTATTGTGCTTTGCAGGAAATGATCTTCAAGAATTAGTTTTTGAGTATCCATTGTTATACATGTTGGCTACAGAGGACATGTCACTTTCTTATAGTCAACAGTTGGCTATACTATTTAAGTATTAACCATGCCCTTATACACCTAGACGAAGGGATTAAATCAGGATGACTTGGAAGGGGGCAAAGGATATGTAAGAAATGGTTCATCATAAGTCTTTCACCAGTACTGTAGTAAAAATTCATACATGGAAGATTCTAGACTAAACCATAAATGGATACAGTTTTATTCATGCGCGATACTCCAATAGAGCAAGATCATGCATGGAAGTCTCCACATGCTTAGACAGTGGATTACATTGAGCGAAGACTAATGATCAACATTTAACTTGATAATGCAGATGTCCAGGTGAACCTCCTTGGAGTCCCCATGCACATTGTTGGGGGGTCAAATAATACCATGCGTCTTCCATGTCCACATCGGCGGGAAGGTCCCTGCTCGGCAGAGTCCAAGTCAGCTTGACGTAGCTAGTGTCGCCGCCCACGTAGCTCCGAGGGGTAGTAATAGTGAGCACGGACCCGTACATCGGCCTCGTGTCAGTGTCAGCGTCAGCGGCGTCGCCCCTGACACACACTACAGAGATGTGGTGGCAGCCTGCGCGGGCCTCGCCGGTGGCCACGATCAAGAGGAAGACGCTGCCGTCCTCCTCCGAGACTAGCAGTCGGTGCTGATCCTCCAGCGTCTCCGGCACGGTGAACGGGTAGCATGTCTCGTACTTGATGTTCTTCGCCAAGGGCCAGTAGTGATCGCCGCACGCCTGCGTCAGGTGATGCACGATGTCCGCCGGCGAGCCCCAAAACAGCATCGGGCACTCATAACAGTAGACGAAGGGCTCCTTGGAAGCATCGACCAGGCTGTCCATGAAATGGGAGTGGCTGTAGGGGACGTTCTGCCAGTTGAATATATGAGCAAGTTACTATGAGATTTACTACAAAATAAATCATGACGGCTATAACGGAGATTAAACTAATCATGCGGACTAGCATAGTAGATGAACAGATTGAATCTAGGACACAGACTATAAACATGAATTCTACCACGATTTCGAACAGGAAGGACAAAACACATACGATGCAACGGGAGCAGCACCATTGGCATTGAGGTTGTCGCCCATGTCGTTGAGGAAGAGGTTGCCGAGGTCGGGGAAGAAGTCGTCGTCGGTGAATTCGTCGCTGCTAGCAGTCGCGAGAGTGCGCTCCCCAAATTTCAACAGATTCCGCCGAATGGAGCGTAGGAGGGAGTGGCTGTAGGGGACGTTGCGGCCGCCGAATGGAGCACAGGAGTAGCCCATGAAGAAGTAGATGGTGCTCCTCCCTAGTCTCTATTCTTATCTCTATCTCTACTACTCTTCTTTGTTTCTTATAATATACTAGTTGTAGTTGTCAAATCAAATAGTATTGCACCGTCCACTGCACACTCGTCTGAACATGCCTCCTCGCCTCCATCAAACCCCTCTGTTAAACCCGCATACAAATCCATGACTTGCAGGATTGGAGTTAGCACCGATGGCGGTACATAGTGGTTCCACGCTCGGGCATTGAAGTTTGTAACTATTTTAGATTAGAACATACTACTCCTCCGGTGCTAGTAGTAGAGCAGAGTCCTACTCCACTACTACTCTACTCAAGCAAGTTAGGGTATAGTAGCAGGTACTGTAGGGAGTACCTGTACTGTGATCACTCAAGCAAGTTGTCTGACTTTGATATGACCCTACACTGCTGGTATGTGTCTCGTAAGTCAAGCGGCGTGTTGTAGTCATCACCTGTCCACTTCCCGCAGCACATATTTGCTTCTCCATCTTTGTCTGCTCTTCCATCCCCGCTAAGGCGCCTCCCCCCCTCGTCCAATCTTCCATCCCCGCTAAGGCGCCTCCCCCCTCGTCTGAAACCCAAGCACTAACAATGGCAGAATCGAGCAGCGTCCGCCGAAAGAGTGGCTGGAATTCGCTCCCAGAGAGGTAATCAAGCTCATTATTTCGCGTGTGGACAATCTCAGTACCATGCCGCTCGCCGCGTGCTCGTCGGGGCTGTACCGTTTACTCAAAGCCCTCAGGCCGGAGCTTTTTAAGCAAGCTCCTTGCTTGCTAATGTCGCCTAATCTTCAGAAACGGCGTGTCACGCAGCATAACGATCGTAGGGTGGCGAGCATCAACCCCCTTAACTGCGATCCGATCCCCGTCACCCTCAACTACATTAACGGTATGTATTGGGTCGGCATGAACACGTCTTGGATGGTGCTCGTCGACGGTCGCGGCAGCTGGATGCTCGTGGAGGTCTACACCTGGCGATTGACCCCCCTTCCTTCGATTAACACTGCACTGCTTTGGCACCGTGGCCCAGAATACTCGGATTCTTACAGTAGCCAACATGATACCAAGTTTGATTTGCTCAAGGTTGTAATCTGCCAAGTGCCCACAAGATCTGCGAATTATGAAGACTTCATGCTAATTGTGTTCTTCAACCGCGGTCTCGCCTATCTGACAGGTCACTGCGGTAAGTGGATAAATCTGCATGTCCATCGCAGGATCATACATCCTCCATGGTTCTCTGATGCCATTGAACACAAGGGCTTCATTTACGCTATCGACTCCTTCTATGGCTGGACATATTGCTGGCCTACTCCAGTCATCGCTACAAACGGCTGTTACAGCAGTATGTTACTTTCCCATGATATCATGATGGCTTGCTTATATTACTGTCAACATTTACTGAAAAAATATTCATGCTCATAACATGCTGTTCTTAAGATTGACTACATCAAGAGCCCTTTTTTATTTGATTCCAACTTTTTTTATGTTACTTTCCTATGATATCATGATGGCTTTCTTATATTACTGTCAACATTTACTAAAAAAATATCCATGCTCATAACATGCTGTTCTTAAGATTGACTACATCAAGAGCCCTTTTTTATTTGACTCCAACTTTTTTTTGTGGGTTATTTGACTCCACTTGATATGATGTTGTAGGCCGCCTGGTGTCCCTACCCTTCCTAATCCCAGAACCTTTCAAAGAAAAGCGGCATGGCAGTTGCAGGTGGTTCCTAGCTCGATCAAACAACAACGAACGATTGATGATCGTTTGCATGTACCGGACATGTTGTTTCGCGGAATACAATCACAGTCACTAGAAGGTCTTTGAGCAGGATCCCAGCTTCTCTGGGCCTTCAGGAATTTTTGACTGGAGGTTGGTAAGTAGCCTTGGTACACGCTCTCTGTTTGTTGGACTGAATTATCTGATTAACCAGGAGATAACCGACGGCAAGGATCATGATGGCAGCGCGGTTTCGTTCATCAGGCAAAACTGTGTGTACACAGCGTACCATGCATCTCTGCATGCACCATACCCTGATATGTGCCGCCACGCTCTGCAGCCCAAAGTAGGAGAGAGGGTCGCAAGTATCAGACTTCGACCCGATGGCTGGAGTTTCCCCCGTCGAGCACCCATCTGGTTCAAGCCGTCAGCCAATCTCCACAGCTTAACAAATAGTAACGTCTAACTGAGCCAGTTAGTCAAATGCGTACACTTGGTGTAGTAGGATCTTTATTTTGTTTGATGCATACACTTGTTCTTTTTTGGTAGCCCTTTTGTAATGATGGCTGATGTTTGGTTGGGAAGAGAGATCGTCTTCACTCTTCCGCCTGCTTCTCGCTTCATTGCACCCCAGCCCTGGTTGCTGCTGGTGTTGTTTTCAATGTACAATCAGTAGTATATTTCGTCTGTTGGTTGAATAGATGTGTTGTTAGAATGACAAACACAATGTTTTGGAAGTCGTTGCACGGTTCGATCGTTTAGTGCCCCGTACCGTACGTAGCGCATACTATTTTTCGTACGAACACATTTTCCACTTGTTGATAACATGAAGCCCACTGATGAAGGCCCAATAGAGAAGCCCATAATTAACTGGAAGGGAGGCTCTCACATGAATCCGGCCCAGGTACATGCTCATGGACCCCTAAACATAAATAAGTAAATAAATAAAGAAATAAAGCTAAATGCTCATGCACCATTTCTTTAAATTCACGATTTAACAGGAGGATATTATTTCCTATGATAGTGTCGTTACATTCCGTCAATATTATTCTTCGGCAAAGATAGCGACCAGTCTTCTTCCTCCCAGCATTTTCTTCCTGCATCCCGCGGACCCATGCAAATTATAGTCAATGTCGTAAATAGATCCGGTCCATTTTTATTTTTTAATGAGGTTGTCCAATCCAGCCCAGCACATTGGCGGCAACACTTTATCCTCCGCCTTGGCGCCGCCGTCTGGCCGTTCAACATAGTTTTTTTTCGAAACGGTTCCTATCAACATAGTGAATCGGGAGAGGACTGTAGTTTTGAGTATGACAGTATGGACCCACCAGGTCCATTCCTGAACACAAGCAAGCGCCTCTTTTACTACTCAGATGAACCCCTCATTTATTTACTCTAATCCACCTTGCTGATATCTAGGACCCACATCATTTTCAATGTATAGTCAATTAACGACAGAATTGCACAACTTATTTTTAGTAGTAATTCGGAGGAGCAGGCTATAAACTGGGTTGTGCGATCTCTGTGGCCCGTCTAACAACATGACCAGCCGAGCAGTTTTTTCTTTGGGAAAATAGGTAGCCCAGTATTTCTTTCTGAAGAATACCCAAGCTAGGCCTATTTGTTTTCTTCGACTTACTGGGCTGCAAATCTTTCAAGACGAGGAGGGGTGCATTCCGTCCTGGCCGAAGAGTATGTCCAGTGTCCGTTAAAAGTAATATCAAAAGGGGTTGAAAATTCCAAAAAAAATATATCAAATGGGATATTAGTTTCTTTTTTTGTTTTTGTTCTTCACTGATATCTTATACTCCCTCCGTCCCAAAATTCTTGTCTTAGATTAGTCTAGATACGGATGTATCTAATACCAAATCGTGACTTGATACATCCGTATTTTGACAAATCTAAGACAAGAATTTTGGGACGGAGGGAGTATTTCATTGGATTTAACATGACATAGTACTAATTTATTTTTAAATTTTCTTTAGTATGGCTACTAATTTTTGGATTAAGAATATTTTTTCCCCAGCAAAAATTTGCAATTTTTCAAAATTTCCCACATATTTAGTTAATTTTTTTAACCCTGGTACTGACCAGAAAATGGGCAGCAATTCTAAAAATGGAGAACGGGCTACAATAAATTCCATATGAATTAGAAAATGAGTAAAAGTTGTAAAAATAATAGCAAATGGGCTGTACATTCCACATATTTCGAGGCTGACTTGTTTACGCAAGGCTTTGTCAGTCAACACACGATTCTAGCAGCAGTGACTATTGGATTTCCATCCAACGGCCGACGTGCTTCTTCAATCTCCGATCTTCCTGCTCCACCCGCCTAAACTAGCACCGGCGGGACTGCCTGCTCCCTCCTCTTGTGGCCCGATGTGATGCCACGCAGGCTACCCCGGCCCACCCTACTCCCTCCGCTGGACTGGACTCACGCAATCAACTGCCTCCTTATTATGCGAGAAAAATGATTACTCCCACTGACATCTGGGGTGCACCAGTTGGGAGGCTGACCTATGGGCCTACTAAGTTGACGCGTACGCAGGGCTTGTCAACTTAGTCAACAAACGATTCTAGCAGCAGTAACCGTTGGATTTGAATCGAATGGTCCTGTTGCTTCTTTAATCGCTGCTCTTCTTGCACCAGCCGCCCAAACCAGCGCCGGCGAGACCACCTGCTCCTGCCTCCAGTGGCCGGCTGTGCTGCCGTTGAGGCCTCACCGCCCCCTACTACTCCCACCGCTAGCCAGGCCCTGCGGCGACGGCAGCCTCACACCGCAGCCGAACCAGTGAACCCTCGTACTCCTCTCCATGTGGGTATCCACTGTCGCGTCTTCCCCGGCTCCGCATCGTCCCCTTCCTAGGCCTCGCCGTCGTCCACCGCCTTGGTGCTCTCGGCGTGGCGTGGTCAATGTGGTTGATGACCGACTTCCATCGGAAGAGTACTGTATATGCAGAGGCTGACAGCTGGGTCCACGGCCACAACCTCGCTTTATCAGGCCTGTTGGGCTGCAAATCTTTCAAGACGAGGAGAGCTTCATTCGGCTGGCCGAGAAAATGGCCTATCAGTAATGAGAAATGGGATGTACATTTTTAAAACACATCAAACGACAATTAGTTTCAAATTTCTTTTTTTCATTTCGAGATTTTAAATTGCATTGATTTTTATGCATGGACAATTTGTTGGATTTTATATTGATATATATTTATTTTTAAAATCAGTTTGAGCGTGACTCGAAATTTCGGGATTAAAAAGAGTTCGGACAGCACCGAAATATGCAAAATTCCGTATAATTTTTTAACCGCGGCCACAATATGGGCTCTAATGCTAACAAAAAGAATATGGGCTCCAAAAAAAACCTTAAGAATTAGCAAATGGGCTCTAAATTATTAGAAATAATGGCAGATGAGCTGCATGCTGTTTTCCATAAATTTGAGGTTTTCCTAAAAAAAGGATGACGCACAAGCAGTCACTGTTGGATGTCCATCCAACGGCCGTCGTGCTTCTTCAATCTCTGCTCTTCCTACTCCAGCCGCTCAAAGAAGCGCCGGCGGGACTGCCTGCTCCCTCCACCCCGCGGCCGGCTGTGCTGCCGTGCAGGCCCCACCGTACTCCCATCGCTGGCCTAGCCATCCCTCTACTCACCCACACCTGCTGTTATCCTCCGGCGACGATAGACGAACCAGTAAACCCTCATACAGTCGTACTCCCCTCCGTGTGGGAAACAACTGCCGAGTCTTCCCTGGCTCCGTGTCGTTCCCTTCCTAGGCCTCGTCGTCGTCCACCGCCCTGGTGCTCTCGGCGCGGCCTAGTCAACATGGTCAACGACGGACATGCATCTGAAGTGGACTGTGCTTGGAGAGGCTGACAGCTAGGTCCACGGCCGCACGCAAGGAAATGCCTCCTTATTACGCTCAAAATAATGATTCCTCCACCTGACATCAGGGACCCACCGAAAGGGCCTCTGTATTTCGAGAAAAAAACGTTACCGCGGCTAACAGCTGGGACCCACCAGCTATATCTTCGCACGCAAGGAAGTGCCTCTTTATTACGCATAAAAAATGAATACTCCCCCTCCTAGCTGGGACCCAGTATAGTCGTAGGCTGACTTGTGGGCCTACTAAGTTGACGGGGACGGAGGGCTTTGTCAACTTAGTCAATATGCACGATTCTACCTCCAGTGACCGTACGATGTCCATCCAACGGCCATAGTGCTTCTTCAACCTCTGCTCTTCTTGCTCCAGCCGCCCAAACCAGCGCCGGTCGTGCCTCGTGCTCCTGCCTCTCATGGCCGGCTGCGATGCGGAGGAGGCCTCACCGCCTCCTACTACTCCCACCGCTGGCCAGGCCACTACTACAAAAAAGGCTATAGATGGAATGGCTACTAATGGCGCACCTGTGATGTGGTGCGCCATTAGTATATTCTAATGGCGCACCATGTCTCGGTGCGCCATTAGTAATATATTACTAATGGCGCACCTGGTGTGTGGTGCGCCATTAGTAGTTTGGGAAAAAAACATAAGAAAATTTTTTTAGACTAATGGCGCACCTTGGGTGGTGCGCCATTACTAATTTAACTAGTAATGGCGCACTTTCCACTGGTGCGCCATTACTAAGTTTTTTTTAAAAAAAAATCAAAAAAATATCATTTTTTATATTTTTTCCAAAACTACTAATGGCGCACCGTGGGAGTGGTGCGCCATTAGTAGTTCAACTACTAATGGCGCACCACCCCACAGTGCGCCATTAGTAACAACCACCTTCCACCCGTGGAAGGTGGAAGGTGGCAAGTTACTAATGGCGCACCGTGGGGTGGTGCGCCATTAGTAGTTGAACTACTAATGGCGCACCACCCCACGGTGCGCCATTTGAACTACTAATGGCGCACCACCCGCAGTGCGCCATTAGTAACTTGCCACCTTCCACGAATGCACCCCGTGGATCGCCTTTTCAGTTTTAAAAAATAAAAGAAAATGATGAAAATGTCAAAAAATAAAAGAAAATAAGTTTCCCATGTGATATGTGGTCTAGTTTTGGGAAAATTTGCAAATATGAATTTCGACTTCATTTGCAAAATCTCTAGAATTTGTAAAATGGGCATAACTTTTGCATACTAACTCGGATGAAAAAGTTTTTTATATGAAAAATCATCTACTCGAAAAGTTACATCCAAATTTAACTGGGGGAACCCCGTTAAACATTTTCAAAATCCCCAAAAACCTAACAGAAAAAAAGTTACGGGGCTTTCAAGATCTAGCGGCAAAAAAATTCAAAAAATTTCAAACTTACTAGTGGCGCACCGTGGATGTGGTGCGCCACTAGTAACAGAAAAAAAATTAGTAATTTCAAAAAAAAATTCTTTTTTTCAAAAAATAATACGTAATATGATCGAGAAGTTTGAAATATTTTTCAAAATTTCATCATAGTCATTAACATGAACAAAGTCCTAGACATTAATAAGGTATAACAGAGTTGATATGCTAGATATATCAACAAGTGCACGTGAAGTGAGCTATTCTCATGGCGTTGGATAGAACTCAAGTTAAGCGTGCTTGGGCTGGAGTAGTGTGAGGATGGGTGACCTTTCGGGAAGTTTGACCACGGAGTGCGATTTGACCTGAGATTAAGCATATTGACCCAAGATTAAGCCATAGTGAACTGAGATTAAGAAAAATTTGAAAAAAAATTGAAAAAAAATTTGAAAAAATTTAAAAAAATTTGAAAAAAAAATGTTACTAATGGCGCACTTCTATGTGGTGCGCCATTAGTATACCAGATACTAATGGCGCACCTCTATGTGGTGCGCCATTAGTATACCAGATACTAATGGCGCACCTCTATGTAGTGTGCCATTAGTATACCAGATACTAATGGCGCACCGTGGGCTATACTAATGGCGCACTACATGGTGCGCCATTAGTATACCAGATACTAATGGCGCACCAGGTGGTGCGCCATTAGTAAAAAATACTAATGGCGTGCTATTAATGGCGCACCACAGATGCGCCATTAGTAGCCATATTAGGTGCGCCATTAGTAGGGGTTTTTCTAGTAGTGGGCCATCCCTCTACTCACCCACACCCCCTGTTATTCTGCGGCGACGGCAGCCTCACACCGCAGCGAACCAGTGAACCCTCATACTCCTCTACGCGCGGGCATCCACTGCCGCATCTTCCCTGGCTCCGCGTCGTCCCCTTCCTAGGCCTCGCCGTCGTCCACCGCCCTGGTGCTCTCGGCTCGGCGTGGTCAACGTTGTCAAGGAACGGCTTCCATCGAACGTGGACTATACGTGGAGAGGCTGACAGCTGGGTCCACGGCCGCAGCAAGGAAGTGCCTCCTTATTACTTGCAAAATAAATATTCCTCTACCTGACAACGGGGACCCACCGGACGGGCCACCGTATTTCACGAAAAAAACGTTTCCCCCTGACTGCTGGGACCCACCAGCTACATCTTCGCACGCAAGGAAGTGCGTCCGGGTAAAAAAAAGATTCACCCCCTGACTGCTGCGACCCACCAGTTACATCTTCGCACGCAAGGAAGTGCCTGACAGTCGGGACCCACCTGGTCGAAGCGTACGTAGCGTTGTCATTCTGGTCGTGAACGTGTACGTACATACTGGTAGATGTAGAGGACTCCGGTAAACCGGGCTGTAGCAGACTACCCTGGCTCAGTGGAAGCACCAGACTACATTTCCCCATAAGAGAGGCTACCAAGGATAGACAACTAGGTTGTCGGATCCCATACATACCAAGCATTTCAATCGTACACACAATATGCTTGATATGTGCAAATACAACATGGCATCACAACAAGACTCTACGGCTCAGAGTATTTATTCATTATGCTCCGAGGAGCCAAGTATTACAAACATGGGTCTCATGACCCAACATACAGAGCATAAAAGCAACAAGCACATGCGGAAGCTTAACTTGTCTGAGTACAGACAACTACAAATGAAAAAGGCTGAGAAGCCTGACTATCTACAAGACCCTGCCGGGGGCACAAGATCGTAGCTGAGGTAACAAGATAAACGTCAAAGTCCACATGGAACAACTAGTGAGACTGAAGTCTCTATGCAAAAACATAAATTAAGAAAACGTGTACAAATGTACCCAGCAAGACTTACATCAGAACTATCTACATATGCATCAGTATCAACAAAGGGGTTGGTGGAGTTTAACTGCAACCAACCAACTTTGACTCGGTAGCTATCCTGAACTACGACTGCAAGTAAATCTTTTGAGGTGGCGCACATGAGGCCGCATATTCACCATATCAATACACCACTATGGATCCGCTCCCGTCTTCCTACGAGAACGCCATCCATAGCACTCACGCTTATCTTGCGCAGTTTAGAGTATCCACTTTCACTTGTCTATGAACTACACAGGCAACCCAAAAGTCCTTTACCGCGGACACAGCTATTCGAATAGATGATGTTAACCCTGCAGGTGTGTACTTCTTCACACACGCTCTCGCCACTTACCACCATGTACACGTCGTGTATCTCGGCAACCTTCAAGCGGAAGCCTGGCGAGGGAGTCGGCCACGACCTGACTAACCACACAAGTCTCTCGTCCAGGTTTATCGCCTATTCGGGTTCCATTCGCAAGGAGATCCAGCCGGGGTGTCGCTCACGACCCCAAACAAAGTGTACAGGGTTCCAAGCCCACCAAACGGGCGTCGTTTGGCATACCCGGCCACGGTGCCTGGTCTATCCCAAGCCCACCTGTACCGGGTGCCACTTGGTATACTACTAACACTACCTACAAACACAAGAAACTAGTTGCAACTCCTGGACAGAGATCAGGTTGATTAATAAGTCGAGAGAGCTTGGAGTGCCCAGAGCCCAATGTGAGGTAGTAGCTGTTCATGGATCACAAACACAGAACTCAGTTCCTAAGGAAGGTTTCAATGAGACAACCCACCATGTACTCCTACATGGCCTCTCGCTGCTACCTTTACCAAATTGTGTTCACACACTTAGCTCTCAATAGTAGGACATGTTCACCACATTCCAATTCACCCCGATGAATCAGACCTGACTCAACTCTAAGCAGTAGCAGGCATGTAAGTGCATCTAGTGCCCCTTAGTGATTTTGGTGTATTGAAGACTTATAGGTTAAGGAACTAATGCGGTTGTGAGTGTACACAGGTCTATAAGTCTATGAGGAGTTTGATATTTACAGAGAAAGTCGACCCTAAAATGAAGTTCTTGATGAAGACTTTGATATTTTGAAGACTTTACAAGACTTTGAAAGTGAAGAAATTGGTGTGACCTTGAAGACTTGGTATTCATTTGAGGAACATGAAGCGTGAAGACTTTTGTGTTCGTAGTTTCATTTTCTCTTTCTTGAGTCATAGGAAACACCGTACTGTTAAAGGGGGTCGAGGAAATACTAAGGAAAAATTTCCATGTGATGCTCAACTCAAAATCCTACACCTACCAATCCCTTTGAGTGAAGCCTTTGGAAATCTCATACAGTTCAGTCAATTTCTTCAGTTACGGATGAAGTTCTTCTGGTCGATGAGGAATTTGTTCTGACTGAGGAGTTAGGAATTCGCCAGTGCGGATTGCCTACACAGTGAGGAACATGATAGCCCTTAGGAATTTGAGATTCAAATTTCCGACCGTTCTTGTCTTCTTGCCACCTGTCCCAAAATATCTTATCCACCTAACGGTCATATCATTGAAGGGCATTTATGTCTTATCATGTCGGGCTGCTCCTAGGCTATAAATAGCCGCCCCTACAACCACTAGCTGGTTGGCTGCTCGAGAGAAACTTGACACTTGTCATTTGAGAGCAACCCATCCTCCGAGGACTTTGGCGAAAATCATCGAGTGAGGAAAACCCAAAACCAAACCCCTACAAACCCAAAGTGATTGAGCATCATCAAGAGATTGATCTGCGTGATCCGACGCTTGTTACCTTTGAAGACTGTGCTTCTTCCAGACGGTTAGGCGTCATGGTCTAGAGCATCCAAGAGGAATTGTGGATTGCCGAGTGACCAAGTCTGTGAAGGTTTGGAAGTCGCCTGAAGACTTACCACGAGTGATTGGACGAGATCTGTGTGACCTTAGTTCAAGGAGAATACGGTGAGGACTTGGTGTCTGAGCTGCATGCTCAGCGACCGGGTGTCCGGACTGTGTGTCCTCGAGTTTAAATACTCAGCCGCTCCAACCAGACATACAACTGAGACAACAGTTGGAACTGGTCTACCAAATCATTGTCTTCACCAACCTAACTGGTTCTATTTCCTCAACCCTTTCATTTCCTCATTATTGTGTTGAGTGTTTGTTCATATCTGTGTTTGAAGACTTTGACTGAAGACTTTCTCAATTTCCTTAGTTCAATTTCTTGATCTGTTTGTCTTCATCTTGTGCTATCCTGTGTTTACGCTTTACGTACTCTTTGTTTGTCTTCATTTCATCATGATGACCATGCCCGCATTCTCTTATGCTTACTTCGAGTACTCATTCCATTGCAAGTAGTTCTTCGCTAAGGAATTTCCTCACCGCAAATTCCTCGGTGAAGAATTCATAAAATCGCCTATTCACCCCCCTCTAGTCGATATAACACACTTTCAATTGGTATCAGAGCAAGGTACTCCCTTGTTCTGTGTGATTTTGGTTTAACCACCTGGAGTTTTAGTTATGTCGACCGCAGGTATGAAGAAAGTGACATGCCCTATCTTTGACGGTCACAATTATCCCAAGTGGAAGGCCATGATGAGGAAGCGCCTCATGGCAATAGACAGCGAGTTGTGGACCGTCACTGAAATTGGTTGTACTGATCTGTGCAAGACGGCGAACGCAGATGATATTCGCAAGTACACTCGACTTGACATCGTGGCAAAGGATATCATCTGTTCTTGCCTATCTAGAGATGAATTCAAGCGCATTATGCATCTTTGCAATGCGAAGCTTATCTGGGACCGAATCTCCGACGTCTATGAAGGTCATCGAACCCGTCATGATCCTTGGTTTGAGGACTTCAAGGAATCTCTAAAAACGATGACTTTCGAACCAGAATCATCATCTTCAGCATCATGTCGCATGGCAAAGGGTGTCGAGGTAACCAAATGTTCCTCATCTGAATTTAGTGACTGTGAATCTGATGATGATGGATCTGATGATGACAATGAACCTAGCTATACCAAACTTGTTTGCATTGCCACCAAACAACAACATGCCTTGGAAAAGGTTCAAAACATGCTAGATAAGAGTGATGATATGTTAGGTGAAGAAATGGATCGCACTAAAGCCCTGACTGAAAATCTTCAGAGACTTCAGTCAAGGTTTGACAGCCTTCAAGGTCATCATAATACTCTCTTATCTGATCATGAGAAACTTTCTTATGAATTTCTTCAAAGAAAGCAAGATCTTGAGAAGCTAAGAGTGAATTATGAAGATCTTCAGAAGGAGCGCGATTCATTACTTGCTCAACAAATCAGCGCTTCTCAGGAAGAATTTGTTCCTCCATGCTTAAAGTGCATTGAACGTGACTCTGCTAATTCTTCACCTGAATGTTCAAATGCTTCAACTGTTACAAATTCTTCACCTGCCTCTGCTATCAATAATTCCTCATCTGAGGACATTGCTAGTATCACTGACGATGCAGGGCTGAAGGAATTGTATATGACAGGCATGTACAAAAGCCTCAAAGGGCATCAGACTCTCTGTGATGTGCTTAAAAAGAAGATCCTCAACAGGAACCCTAGGAAAGAGGGTATTGCCTTCGAGAGGAAACTCAATGCTGATGGAACATATTGGAAGCCTGAGCAGTATCCCAAAACCTCATGGGTTGCTGCAAAGGGACCTCCAGTTGATCCATCTAACTTATCTAGCTTTACATGTGAATCTCCTCATTCTTCTGATGAGTCATTTGACTCCAACTATAAACTGTTCAAAAATCAGAATGGTAAGTATTTGCTAGATATGTTGGCACTAACTGCAGGAACGGTTCCCCTATGAAGAAAATATGGGTTCCCAAGAAGTGCCTTGAAAGTCTTCAGGTGAATGTCCTCATGACACCACCTGTGAAGAATAGGAACCCCAGATCAAATTCTTCATATGGACCAAATTCTTAATATGGATCCAAGTCCTCATACGGACCAAATTCCTCACATGGATCAAAGTCCTCATATGATTATCATCGTGCTAACAACTCTGTTTCGCAGGGTAGAGCTAAGGGCTATGAATATGTGCATTATTCTTCAAACCAATATGTTCACAAGTCCTCGAAGAATTTCTCTGCTTATTCATATGCTTACCCTAACCCCTCTTATGTGAAACGAAATGGTTTGGCCTCTATGCCACCATTCTCATATGGTGCTCGCAGAGTAATGAACTCTTTGCCACCCCTTCAGATGTGGGTGGTGAAGAAAAGGAACTAACCTCTTCTGCAGGGTCAGGTCTCCAGACGTGCTTTAAACGTCTGAAGAATTTGCTGGGGGCCTGACAAAATACCTGAAAGGACGCAGGCTAATCATGATGAAATGAACTTTCATTTCACACATCCTCATACTGCTTATCTGTTATACTGTCTGATGAAATTCATCTAATGAACTTGATATCATATTCTTCACTGATGAAGTATATGAGATCGTAAGTTGCACTAATTCATCTGCAGGATGATCAACCCAAAGCCACTGAGTGGGTTTTCGATAGTGGATGTACAAATCACATGACTGGTGACAAGAATATATTGATGGATGCTCCCTTATCACCGTCTCATCTGAAGCATATCATCTTTGCTGACAAAGGCAAAAGTCAGGTATTGGGTCTTGGTAAGGTTGCGATCTCTAAGGACAAACACATGGACAAAGTCATGCTTGTTGAGTCCTTAGGATACAACCTCATGTCAGTCTCAATGCTTTGTGATCTTGATATGGTTGTTATCTTTGGCAAGTATCGTTGTGTTGTGATTATGGAAGCTGACAATTCCAAAGTCTTC
The DNA here is from genome assembly GCA_021605205.1 of Aegilops longissima. Lineage (NCBI taxonomy): Eukaryota > Viridiplantae > Streptophyta > Magnoliopsida > Poales > Poaceae > Aegilops > Aegilops longissima. Next base: position 146,779,167 of record CM038682.1, on the reverse strand, counting down.
GAAGGCTTTAGGAGAGGAGACTTGTATATTGTTGATTTCTCTACAGGACCTCAACCAGCCGTGTGTCTACTTGCAAAAGTTTCAGAAGGCTGGCTATGGCATCGGCGACTTGGTCACGCAGGCATGAGGAATTTGCACACGCTTGCAAAGAAGAAGCATGTCATTGGCATTGAGAATGTCAAATTCCTCAAGGATCACTTGTATGGAGCTTGTGAAGCTGAAAAAATGACCAAGGCCAAGCATCCAACGAAGACTATCATGACCACTACTCGTCCCTTCGAATTGCTTCACATGGACCTCTTTGGTCCTAATCATTACTCAGCTGTCACTAATGACGCATCTCTATATGGCTTTGTTATTGTTGATGGTTACTCTCGTTACACATGGGTACACATTGTTACTTACAAAAATGAAGTGCAGGAAGTCTTCAAACGATTTTCCTCGAGGGCTTCAACTAACTCTGGTGTGAAGATCAGACACATCAGGAGTGACAATGGAACTGAGTTCAAGAATTCCGGTATCTTGATGAACTCGGTATTACTCATGAGTTATCTGCTCCCTATACTCCTCAGCAGAATGGCGTCGTGGAGCGCAAGAACAGAACTCTTGTTGAGATGGCTCGCACTATGCTTGATGAATACAAAACGCCTAGTCGTTTTTGGATTGATGCAATTGACACTGCGTGCCACATCATCAACAGAGTATATCTTCACAAATTCTTCAAGAAGACTGCCTATGAACTCCTCACTGACAAGAAACCCAATGTAAGTTATTTCAAAGTCTTCGGTGCTAAATGCTGGATTAGAGATCCTCATCACAATTCTAAATTTGCACCGAAAGCACATGAAGGTTTTATGCTTGGTTACGGAAAGGACTCGCACACCTACAGAGTCTTCAACATCGCTCTTCACAAGATTGTTGACACTGTAGATGTGCGGTTCGATGAAACTAATGGCTCGCAAAGAGAGCACCTACCTTCTGTGTTAGATGAACCAGCACCTGAGGAATCAATCAAGTTCAAGGCAACTGAGGATGTCATTCCTACTGAAGAATCAGCTGAAGAATTCATTCCAGTACGCGAAGAACGTCGAGCTGATGCACCTGAAGATAATGCTGAAGACAATGGTGCTGAGGAAAATGATCAAATTCCTCGACGACAACCAGCTCATCCTCGCATTGCAAAAGAAGTACAAGTTGACAAGATCACCGGTGACATTGAAGCGCCAGGTCCTCTCACACGCTCAAAAGCTTCACATTTATCTAACTTTTGTGGGCACTATGCTTTTGTCTCTATCACAGAGCCCACTAAGGTAGATGAAGCATTTCTGGAGCCTGAGTGGATTCAGGCCATGCAAGAAGAATTACATCAGTTCGAGCTCAACAATGTCTGGGAACTGGTCAAACGTCCAGATCCTTGCAAGCATAATATCATTGGAACAAAGTGGATCTACCGCAACAAGCAAGATGAAAATGGTCTTGTGGTGAGGAATAAGGCACGACTTGTAGCTCAAGGATACACACAAGTTGAAGGAATTGATTTCGATGAAACTTTTGCACCTGTTGCTAGACTTGAGTCTATTCGCATATTACTCGCCTATGCTAACCATCACAATATCACTATATATCAAATGGATGTGAAAAGTGCATTCCTCAATGGTAAGCTTGAGGAAGAAGTATATGTTGCTCAACCCCAGGTTTTGAAGATCCAAAGAATCCGACAAAGTCTTGAGACTCAACAAGGCCCTCTATGGTCTCAAACAAGCCCCACGGGCGTGGTATGATACATTGAAGGAATTCTTCGTGAAGAATGGCTTCACACCCGGTTCACTCGACCCTACTCTCTTTACTAAATCATATGATGGTGAATTGTTTGTGTGCGAAATATATGTTGATGATATTATCTTTGGCTGTACTGACCAACGTTATAGTGATGAATTTGCCTATATGATGAGTGAAGAATATCAAATGTCTATGATGGGAGAGTTGAAATTCTTCTTAGGTCTTCAAATTCGTCAACAACACAATGGCATATTCATATCTCAGGCGAAATACCTCAAAGATGTCCCGAAGAAATTCGGCATGCAAGATTGCAAAGGTGTCAAAATTCCTATGCCCACAAATGGCCATCTATGCACTGATGAAAATGGTATTGACTTCGATCTCAAGGTATACCGCTCCATGATTGGTTCTCTATTGTACTTATGTGCATCTAGGCCAGATATAATGCTTAGTGTTTGCATGTGTGCCCGATTTCAAGCTACACGGAAACACCATAAGGCTGTGAAGCATATTCTTCGATATCTAGCTCACACACCAACAATAGGATTATGGTATCCCAAGGGCTCTACTTTTGATCTCATTGGATATTCTGACTCTGACTATGCTGGTGATCGTGTGGACCGCAAGTCAACATCTGGTACTTGTCATTTCCTCGGACGATCTTTGGTCTGTTGGTCCTCGAAGAAACAGAACTGCGTATCACTGTCAACTGCGGAAGCTGAATACATTGTTGCTGGCTCATGTTGTGCTCAATTGCTGTGGATGAAGCAAACTCTCAAGGACTACGACATCAACGTGAAGAATGTGCCTCTCTACTGTGACAATGAGAGTGCCATCAAGATTGCTCACAACCCAGTTCAGCACTCGAAGACAATGCACATTCAAATTCGTCATCATTTTCTTCGTGATCATGTGTTGAAGGGTGACATCTCCACCGAGCATGTGAAGACTGAAGAACAACTAGCCGATATCTTCACTAAGCCCTTGGATGAGAAGAGATTTAGCAAGTTGCGGTGTGAGCTAAATATCTTAGAATCTTCAAACGTTCTTTGAAAAGGACACACATCCTGACACTTATGCAAAATTGATGACTTAGATGTGCAACGCATGAAGAAACGTTTTTCTTCAATCAATGAAAAATAACACTCTAAGTGTGAAGAAATTAATGAAGAATTTGATTCTCAGAACCCTACGACAATTGTACGCGGTGTCTGAAATCATCATTCTTATACGGTGGGTCACGCCACCACCTGTAACGCCCCGGATTCGATGCGCCAGGTGTCCTCCAGTTATTCGTCGTCTTTGCCATGTCATTTGCTTGCGTGTTGCACTTTGCCATGTCATCATATGCATTTCATATCATGTCATCATGTACATTTCGTTTTGCATACGTGTTCGTCTCATGCATCCGAGCATTTTCCCGGTGTCCGTTTTGCAATCCGCACTCCTATGTCTCCGGCGCCCCTTTTACCTCTTTTTAGTGTGTGGGTGTTAAACGGTCTCGGAATGGACCGAGGTTTGTCAAGCGGCCTTGGTATAGCACCGGTAGACCGCCTGTCAAGTTTTGGATCATTTGGAGGTCGTTTGATACTCCAACGGTTAACCGGGTAACCGTAAAAGCCTCTTTTGTATTGCAGCCCAACACCCCTTCCAAAGTGGCCCAAAACCCAGCAAACTCCCCTCCTTGCTCTCGGTCGTTCGGTCACGATCGCGTGGCCGAAAACCGCTCCTCATTTGGACTCTCCTAGCTCCCTCTACCTATAAAACTAGATCCCCCCGAAAATTCGCGGATCAAATCGCAGTCCAACCCTAGCCTTCTTCTTCCTCCGCGCGCCGGACGCGTCCGTGCAGCGCCGGACACGTCCGCGCCGCGCGCCCGCCAGCCCGAGCCGCCACGTGGCCTCCTCGCCACCAGCGCCGCGCCGGCCCGCCCGAGCCGGGTCGGGCCCCCAAGCCATCGCCGCGCGCCGCCGCCTCCCTGGCGCCCAGGCGCCCTCGCCGACAGCGCGCGCCGTCGCCGCCGCCGCCGCCACCCGTCGCGGCGGCGACCTGCGCCGCCGCCGCCAGTTCTCGCCGGACACCGCCGCCTAGCTTCGCGGAACCCGCCGTGTCTCCGCTGCCCTTCGCGGAGCCGCCATCGCCGCCTCTCCCTCCGTCGCCCGGCCTCCTCCGCCCAGCCAGCGCCGCCCGCCCTCGTCGGCCTGCCGCCCGGCCGCCCGCTTCGCGGAGCCCGGCACCCGCCGCCTCGTCGCCGGATCCGCGGGTGGATGAGATCCACCGTCCCTGGATCCAAACGACCCGCGCCTGAACCGGATCCCTCCGTCCCGCACCTTCCCGTCCCGAGTTGACTTTCGGAGGGTATAAAATCCACTAAGTCCCCGAGTTTGTGATTATTTTCATGCATTTTCATCGCATCATATCTCTGCATCCGTAGCTCCGTTTTGCGTGTGTAATATGTCAAATTGTTCGCCTCGAAGAGTAGATCATTTCATCTAATTGCATAATTTTCATTTGAGCTCATCTTGATGCCATAAATGCTGTTGGAAGAGGGCTATGTGATGTTAGTTTCTGATTTTTATCAGAACTTGCTCTTTTGTCATTTTTGCCATGATTGATGTGTGCATCCTATGCTCTTGAGTCCTACATGTGTTTTGTAATATGCCATGCCATCTTTTCAGGGGTGTATGCCATGTATTTTTTTGATCAATGTGGTGACTAGCACAAGCATGCAAACTAGGCTTCATGATGTTGCTGATTTCAGCCCTGTTTTGCTGATATTTTTATGCCATGTTAACTTGATGCTACCGAGAGATCCATGCATATTTGGAGATACTTCAGTAAGGATGTTTTGTTAAAAATGTCTTTCTCTATCCATCCATGCCCTTGTTTGCAATTATGGAGTGCCATAGCTTGAGTAAATCGAGCTCTACTTTTGCTATAAAATGTTTCCTGGCAGATTGTTTACATGTTATTCAATTTTGCCAAGGTTGTTGTAGTTGATCCGTGTATGCTATGATGTTGTTATTGCCATGTATAGCTTCTATGCCATGTCTTCTTACTGTTGGTTGCCTTTCCATGCCATGTATTGCTCTGTGGTGAGTGGTTCAAGCTCACCAACATGCCCACTTATCGTTGTTCCTGCCATGGTTAAATCTGTAATATAAATTGCTATGTTTACATGGGTGCCATCATATCTTCTGATCCTTTTTGGCTCATGGTCAGTAAGGGACTTTTGTTCTATGAAATTAGTAGATTCATGACATGCCTTTGTTTTCCATGATAAGTTCCTGTAACATGTTGTTTCATAGCTCTAAACATTACAACCTGATGTTATTTCTGCTAAAGTCTGAAACTGTTATTATTTGCAATCTTGCCATGCCATTTTGGGCATGTTCTAGTTGTTTCTGGAGTTAGCTCAGTGTTCATGTTTTGTAATGCTTTACCTGTACATCATGCCCATGCCTTTTTTTATTATGTTAAGATGCTGTAGCTTAGTGTTTTGATGCTTGCAATATGCCTAGTTGCTGTTTTGGACAGATTGTTGCTATGACTTGTATAGTGCGTATGTGTTGAACCGTTGCTCCGTTTTGAGCGTGCTCTATATGAAACTTGCTTGATTTTGCATATAGTTTCATATTATCATGTTGCATCCATGTTTTGAGGTGTTTGCTTGATGTTTGTATGCATTTTGCATCAATGCCACATTTATCTTGTTTTGCTCATATCTTCTAGGCCGTTGCTCCGAATCTAATGAACTTTATATGTAACTTGACTAGAATTTCGTGTAGATCATCGTGCTGCATCTTAACTTGCTGTTTAACAACTTGAACATAAGGTTTATTCAGATCTGGACCAATTTCGAAATATGCATATGAGGACTTACCGGAATTGTTATATGTTGTCTCCGGCCTCATTTAAACTTGCCTTGATGTGTTGCTCTTGTTTGCATCATCTCTTGCCATGAGTAGCCTCATCTAGATTTGTCATGCATCATGCTTGGTTGTGCATCATGTCTTGTCTATGTGTGGTGTGTTTACTATGTTGTGTGCTCCTTGTTAGTTCCCGTTTCGTTGCGATCGTGAGGATTCGTTCGTCTACGTTTGGTTCGGCTTCATCCGTTCATCTTCTTCATGGACTCGTTCTTCTTCCTTGCGGGATTTCAGGCAAGATGACCGCTACCCTGGATCTCACTACTATCATTGTTATGCTAGTTGCTTCGTTCTATCGCTATGCTGCGCTACCTATTACCTGTTTATCAAGCCATCCCAAATTGCCATGTCAGCCTCTAACCTTTGACACCTTTCCTAGCAAACCGTTGTTTGGCTATGTTACCGCTTTGCTCAGCCCCTCTTATAACATTGTTAGTTGCAGGTGAAGATGAAGTTTGTTCCTTGTTGGAACATGGAGATGTTGTTCCTTGTTGGAACATGTTTACTTGTTGGGATATCACAATATATCTTATTTAATTAATGCATCTATATACTTGGTAAAGGGTGGAAGGCTCGGCCTTATGCCTGGTGTTTTTTCCACTCTTGCCGCCCTAGTTTCCGTCATATCGGTATTATGTTCCCGGATTTTGCGTCCCTAACGCGGTCGGGTGATTTATGGGACCCCCTTGACAGTTCGCTTTGAATAAGACTTTTCCAGCAAGGCCCAACATTGGTTTTACCATTTGCCTCACCTAGCCCTTTTTCCCTTGGGTTTCGGAGCCCAAGGGTCATCTTATTTTACCCCCGGGCGGTGCTCGTCGTGAGTGCTGGTCCAAACCGTCGACCGCGGGTGTACCAGGGCAACTCGGGTTCGCCTATCGGAAGTTTTGACAATCCGGTGTGCCCCGAGAACGAGATATGTGCAGCTCCTATCGGGATTTGTCGGCACATTCGGGCGGCTTTGCTGGTCTTGTTTTATTGCTGTCGAAATGTCTTGTAGCCGGGATTCCGAGACTGATCGGGTCTCCCCGGGGAGAAGGAATATCCTTCGTTGGTCGCGAGAGCTTATCATGGGCTAAGTTGGGACACCCTTGCAGGGTATAAACTTTCGAGAGTCGTGCCCGCGGTTATGTGGCAGATGGGAATTTGTTAATATCCGGTTGTAGTAAACTTGAAGCAAACTCTTCTAAAATACACCAACCGTGTGCGTAACCGTGAGTGTCTCTTTTCGGGGTTGATCGAGAGGAGAACACGGTTTCTGGGTTATGCCTGACGTAAGTAGGAGTTCAGGATCACTTCTTGATCATTTCTAGTTGACGACCGTTCCTTTGTTTCTCTTCTCGCTCTCATTTGCGTATGTTAGCCACCATATATGCTTAGTCGCTGCTGCAACCTCACCACTTTACCCCTTCCTTTCCCTTTAAGCTTTGCTAGTCTTGATACCCATGGTAATGGGATTGCTGAGTCCTTGTGGCTCACAGATTACTACACCACCAGTTGCAGGTACAGGTTATGCGATGCTCATGACGTGAGAGCGATGTTTGCTTGTTTGGAGTTCTTCTGCTTCTTCTTCGATCAGGGGATAGGTTCCTGGTCGGCAGCGTGGGCTAGCAGGGTGGATGTCGTTTGAGTTTCTGTTTATGTTTCATCCGTAGTCGGATGTTGATCTTGTATATGATGTTGATGTATTCTTGTGGCATTTGTGCCTTATGTATGTATCCCCATCTATTATGTAATGTTGATGTAATGATATCCACCTTGCAAAAGCGTTTCAATATGCAGGTCTATCCTTGGTGGGACCTTCGAGTTCCTTTTGGATAGGGTCGCATATTGGGCGTGACAAGTTGGTATCAGAGCCTCGACCGACCTTAGGAGCCCCCTTGATTGATCGGTAGTTTGGCCGTTGTTGACTCTAGAAGAAAACTTTTTTCAGAGTCTAGTTATATCGGAGAGTAGGATTTCTTTTTACTCCTCAGCCCCTTCGTCGCTCTGGTGAGGAATCTTGACGTAGGTGTTTTGAATTACTCATCTTCCCCTTCAAATTTTTCCTTAGGATCACGTGGTTAGTTTCGTGAGTTGTCCATCCTCTTTTGTCCGGTGCATTTCTCGTCAAGTTGACTCGAGTCTCTTCATCTTTGAGTTCAATCCTCAGTTCTTCCTCCAACGTCGTTGTTTTTCCTTGTCCGAAGTTGTCCTTGTTTTTCCCACCCGCCCTCCCTTCTTCCTCTCAGAACCGGAGTCCGTAATCGAGTATCCATCCAACTCGTGTGAAGTTTTTGCTTTCTTTCCTCAATTATTTCAACCGGTGCTTTCTCTTCAAGATATTCGTCGTTTTCCCCTTCCAAGTTGCCTTTGTTTTCCCGCCCTCCCACCCTATTATTCCCGGAGTTCGAGTTTCTTCCGACCATCAATTTCATTCGTGCGGAGCCTTTTCAGTCTTCACTCAATTATTTCAACCGGTGAATTCTCGTCTCGTTCGTCATTCTTCAACCCTTTCTTTACGGTGAATTTCAACTCAATTTTCTTGGTTCGATCATATTCTTTTCCCACAGCTCAAATATTTCCCTTTGCTCGTTCGCCTCTCGCCAGTTTATCCTTTCGGAGATGAAGTCATCTCGGGAGATTAAATCGTGTTCGAATTAATTCGAGGTTATCACCTCATTCTAATATTTCAATTGTTCCGGTGCTTCATCTATCTGTTCAACAATCCTTTCCAACGGTGTTTTCTCTTCAGTGGGCCCTAACCCATAGGTCTTTTCCCAGGATCTTACCTGACTCTTCTAATTATTCCGGAGCTATTCCCAATTCTTTTCAAGTGTGACGTAAGAATGGATTTCATCAGTCACATGCCTTTTCCAAGATCAATTTCAAATCATTTCATTGTTGACTCAACCTCTTTGCTTTTCACTCTACCGGAGTACCTCAGTTATTTTGGTGGTGTTTCTCGTCATCATTTGAAGACCGAAGAAGAGTTTTTCCTCTAAATCTTGCCTGTTCTCTCCAAGTTTCATGGTTCTAGCTTCATGTTATCCTCTCATATTATTCCGTTTGTCAGATATTCTTTCTTACACATCCGGAGCATTTCAGGAGTTGCTTTTCTGTTCCGATCATCCGGAGGCAATCTTTTCGGAATATCTCTCCATTCTAAGTTTTTCAAAGTCGTTCTCCAATTATTCTATATCCGTGCCCCTTCGTTCGTCTCAATATTCTTCCGGTGCTGCGTTCAAGCATTCGTTAATCAGTTCGCAATGTCTTCGTTCTCTTGTCTCTAATTTTCCCTCAAGTATCTTCGTGGTTTCTAATTCTTTCCGGCGATTCGTTCTCTTCTCTTCATTCATTTTCATTCCTAACGGTGGTTCTTCAGGATTTAATTCATTCTTCAAGAGTTCATCAAGATTTTGTTGGTGGAGTTCAAGTATCTTTTCTTCTCGCATCTCGAAGTGCAATTAATTCTCCGTATTTCTTTGAAGTGGAGTTTTGCATTTCTTCGTTCTTCTCAGCTATCCAATCATTTTCGTTTGTGGCCGGTTATCACCTCATAATTTTGAGATATTTTTCCATAAGTCCACATCAAGCTTATTCTTTCGTTGTTGATTTTCTCAACAACTCCGTTCGACCTTTCCTTCTAATTTCTTTTCATTTCATTTTTTCAATTCTTCCGGAGGCATTGTGTTCTTCCTCTCGTCAACTATCGTTCCATTTCGTCAAACTCAGTTCTAATCCTTCCATTTTCAGCAGGAGTGCTGCCTAAATTCTTTTCAGTCTTATCCGTTTCTTTTCTCATTCTAACCACTCCGGTTAGGAGTGGTTTCATAGTCGATCTGATTCCGTGAGCTTTCAATTCTCGTCATTCTCGTCATTTCTCTCTTCTTCTCGAGTGCTCTCGATTCTTTGCTTCTTCTCTTGAGTTCTTGTTTCACCTCATCCCTTTTCCCTTCCGTCTCGGTCCTAAGATCTCGGGGCGAGATCTCTTGTTAGTGGAGGAGTGTTGTAACGCCCGGATTCGATCGCCGGTGTCCTTGATTATTAAATGTCTTTGCCATGTCATTTGCTTGCGTGTTGCACTTTGCCATGTCATCATATGCATTTCATATCATGTCATCATGTACATTTCGTTTTGCATACGTGTTTGTCTCATGCATCCGAGGATTTTCCCCGTTGTCCGTTTTGCAATCCGGCACTCCTATGCCTCCCGGCGCCCCCTTTTACCTCTTTTCGTGTGTGGGTGTTAAACGGTCTCGGAATGGACCGAGGTTTGTCAAGCATCCTTGGTATAGCACCGGTAGACCGCCTGTCAAGTTTCGGATCATTTGGAGGTCGTTTGATACTCCAACGGTTAACCGGGTAATCGTAAAAGCCTCTTTTGTATTGCAGCCCAACACCCCTTCCAAAGTGGCCCAAAACCCAGCAAACTCCCCTCCTTGCTCTCGGTCGTTCGATCACGATCGCGTGGCCGAAAACCGCACCTCATTTGGACTCTCCTAGCTCCCTCTACCTATAAAACTAGATCCCCCCGAAAATTCACGGATCAAATCGCAGTCCAACCCTAGCCTTCTTCTTCCTCCGCGCGCCGGACGCGTCCGTGCAACGCCGGACACGTCCGCGCCATCGCGCCCGGCCAGTCCCGAGCCGCCACGTGGCCTCCTCGCCACCAGCGCCGCGCTGCCCGCCCGAGCCCGGTCGGGCCCCCAAGCCATCGCCCGCGCCGCCCGCCTCCCTGGCGCCAGCGCCCTCGCGCCGCGCGCCCGCCGTCGCCGCTCCGCCACCCGTCGCCGGCGACCTGCGCCGCCGCCGCCCGGTTCTCGCTGGACCCGCTGCCTAGCTTCGCGGAACCGCCGTGTCTCCGCCGCCCTTCCGCCGGAGCCGCCATCGCCGCCTCTCCCTCCGGTCGCCCGGCCTCCTCCGCCCACCGGCGCCGCTCCGCCCTCGTCGGCCTCGCCCGCCGCCGCCCGCTTCGCGGGAGCCGGCACCGGCCGCCTCGTCGCCGGATCCGGCGGTGGATGAGATCCACCCGTCCCTGGATCCAAACGACCAGCGCTGAACGGATCCTCCGTCCGCACCTTCCGTCCCGAGTTGACTTTCGGAGGGTATAAAATCCACTAAGTCCCCGAGTTTGTGATTATTTTCATGCATTTTCATCGCATCATATCTCTGCATCCGTAGCTCTGTTTTGCGCGTGTAATATGTCAAATTGTTCGCCTCGAAGAGTAGATCATTTCATCTCATAGCATCATTTTCATTTGAGCTCATCTTGATGCCATAAATGCTGTTGGAAGAGGGCTATGTGATGTTAGTTTCTGATTTTTATCAGAACTTGCTCTTTTGTCATTTTTGCCATGATTGATGTGTGCATCCTATGCTCTTGAGTCCTACATGTGTTTTGTAATATGCCATGCCATCTTTCCAGGGGTGTATGCCATGTATTTTTGTGATCAATGTGGTGACTAGCACAAGCCTGCAAACTAGGCTTCATGATGTTGCTGATTTCAGCCCTGTTTTGTTGATATTTTTATGCCATGTTAACTTGATGCTACCGAGAGATCCATGCATATTTGGAGATACTTCAGTAAGGATGTTTTGTAAAAAATGTCTTTCTCTATCCATCCATGCCCTTGTTTGCAATTATGGAGTGCCATAGCTTGAGTAAATCGAGCTCTACTTTTGCTATAAAATGTTTCCTGGCAGATTGTTTACATGTTATTCAATTTTGCCAAGGTTGTTGTAGTTGATCCGTGTATGCTATGATGTTGTTATTGCCATGTATAGCTTCTATGCCATGTCTTCTTACTGTTGGTTGCCTTTCCATGCCATGTATTGCTCTGTGGTGAGTGGTTCAAGCTCACCAACATGCCTACTTATCGTTGTTCCTGCCATGGTTAAATCTGTAATATAAATTGCTATGTTTACATGGGTGCCATCATATCTTCTGATCCTTTTTGGCTCATGGTCAGTAAGGGACTTTTGTTCTATGAAATTAGTAGATTCATGACATGCCTTTGTTTTCCATGATAAGTTCCTGTAACATGTTGTTTCATAGATCTAAACATTGCAACCTGATGTTATTTCTGCTAAAGTCTGAAACTGTTATTAATTGCAATCTTGCCATGTCATTTTGAGCATGTTCTAGTTGTTTCTGGAGTTAGCTCAGTGTTCATGTTTTGTAATGCTTTACCTGTACATCATGCCCATGCCTTTTGTTATTATGTTAAGATGCTGTAGCTTAGTGTTTTGATGCTTGCAATATGCCTAGTTGCTGTTTTGGACAGATTGTTGCTATGACTTGTATAGTGCGTATGTGTTGAACCGTTGCTCTGTTTTGAGCGTGCTCTATATGAAACTTGCTTGATTTTGCATATAGTTTCATATTATCATGTTGCATCCATGTTTTGAGGTGTTTGCTTGATGTTTGTATGCATTTTGCATCAATGCCACGTTTATCTTGTTTTGCTCATATCTTCTAGGCCGTTGCTCCGAATCTAATGAACTTTATATGTAACTTGACTAGAATTTCGTGTAGATCATCGTGCTGCATCTTAACTTGCTGTTTAACAACTTGAACATAAGGTTTATTCAGATCTGGACCAATTTCGAAATATGCATATGAGGACTTACCGGAATTGTTATATGTTGTCTCCGGCCTCATTTAAACTTGCCTTGATGTGTTGCTCTTGTTTGCATCATCTCTTGCCATGAGTAGCCTCATCTAGATTTGTCATGCATCATGCTTGGTTGTGCATCATGTCTTGTCTATGTGTGGTGTGTTTACTATGTTGTGTGCTCCTTGTTAGTTCCCGTTTCGTTGCGATCGTGAGGATTCGTTCGTCTACGCTTGGTTCGGCTTCATCCGTTCGTCTTCTTCATGGACTCGTTCTTCTTCCTTGCGGGATTTCAGGCAAGATGACCGCTACCCTGGATCTCACTACTATCATTGCTATGCTAGTTGCTTCGTTCTATCGCTATGCTGCGCTACCTATTACCTGTTTATCAAGCCATCCCAAATTGCCATGTCAGCCTCTAACCTTTGACACCTTTCCTAGCAAACCGTTGTTTGGCTATATTACCGCTTTGCTCAGCCCCTCTTATAGCATTGTTAGTTGCAGGTGAAGATGAAGTTTGTTCCTTGTTGAAACATGGAGATGTTGTTCCTTGTTGGAACATGTTTACTTGTTGGGATATCACAATATATCTTATTTAATTAATGCATCTATATACTTGGTAAAGGGTGGAAGGCTCGGCCTTATGCCTGGTGTTTTGTTCCACTCTTGCCGCCCTAGTTTCCGTCATATCGGTATTATGTTCCCGGATTTTTGCATCCCTAACGCGGTCGGGTGATTTATGGGACCCCCTTGACCGTTCGCTTTGAATAAGACTTTTCCAGCAAGGCCCAACATTGGTTTTACCATTTGCCTCACCTAGCCCTTTTTCCCTTGGGTTTCCGGAGCCCAAGGGTCATCTTATTTTACCCCGGGCGGTGCTCGTCGTGAGTGCTGGTCCAAACCGTCAGCCGCCGGTGGCCACCAGGGGCAACTCTGGGTTCGCCTATCGGTAGTTTTGACAATCCGGTGTGCCCCGAGAACGAGATATGTGCATCTCCTATCGGGATTTGTCGGCACATTCGGGCGGCTTTGCTGGTCTTGTTTTATTGCTGTCGAAATGTCTTGTAGCCGGGATTCCGAGACTGATCGGGTCTCCCCGGGGAGAAGGAATATCCTTCGTTGATCGCGAGAGCTTATCATGGGCTAAGTTGGGACACCCCTGCAGGGTATAAACTTTCGAGAGCCGTGCCCGCGGTTATGTGGCAGATGGGAATTTGTTAATATCCGGTTGTAGTAAACTTGAAGCAAACTCTTCTAAAATACACCAACCGTAAAGCGTAACGTGAGTGTCTCTTTTCGGGGTTGATCGAGAGGAGAACACGGTTCTGGGTTATGCCTAACGTAAGTAGGAGTTCAGGATCACTTCTTGATCATTTCTAGTTGACGACCGTTCCTTTGTTTCTCTTCTCGCTCTCATTTGCGTATGTTAGCCACCATATATGCTTAGTCGCTGCTGCAACCTCACCACTTTACCCCTTCCTTTCCCTTTAAGCTTTGCTAGTCTTGATACCCATGGTAATGGGATTGCTGAGTCCTCGTGGCTCACAGATTACTACACCACCAGTTGCAGGTACAGGTTATGCGATGCTCATGACGTGAGAGCGATGTTTGCTTGTTTGGAGTTCTTCTTCTGCTTCTTCTTCGATCAGGGGATAGGTTCCAGGTCGGCAGCCAGGGCTAGCAGGGTGGATGTCGTTTGAGTTTCTGTTTATGTTTCTGTTTCATCCGTAGTCGGATGTTGATCTTGTATATGATGTTGATGTATTCTTGTGGCATTTGTGCCTTATGTATGTATCCCCATCTATTATGTAATGTTGATGTAATGATATCCACCTTGCAAAAGTGTTTCAATACGCGGGTCTATCCTTGGTGGGACCTTCGAGTTCCTTTTGGATAGGGTCGCATATTGGGCGTGACAAGTTGGTATCAGAGCCTCGACCGACGTTAGGAGCCCCCTTGATTGATCGGTAGTTTGGCCGTTGTTGACTCTAGAAGAAAACTTTTTTCAGAGTCTAGTTATATCGGAGAGTAGGATTTCTTTTTACTCCTCAGCCCCTTCGTCGCTCTAGTGAGGAATCTTGACGTAGGTGTTTTGAATTACTCATCTTCCCCTTCAAATTTTTCCTTAGGATCACGTGGTTAGTTTCGTGAGTTGTCCATCCTCTTTTGTCCGGTGCATTTCTCGTCAAGTTGACTCGAGTCTCTTCATCTTTGAGTTCAATCCTCAGTTCTTCCTCTGACGTCGTTGGTTTTCCTTGTCCGAAGTTGTCCTTGTTTTTCCCACCCGCCCTCCCTTCTTCCTCTCAGAACCGGAGTCCGTAATCGAGTATCCATCCTACTCGTGTGAAGTTTTTGCTTTCTTTCCTCAATTATTTCAACCGGTGCTTTCTCTTCAAGATATTCGTCGTTTTCCCCTTCCAAGTTGCCTTTGTTTTCCCGCCCTCCCACCCTATTATTCCCGGAGTTCGAGTTTCTTCCGACCATCAATTTCATTCGTGCGGAGCCTTTTCAGTCTTCACTCAATTATTTCAACCGGTGAATTCTTGTCTCGTTCGTCATTCTTCATCCCTTTCTTTCCGGTGAATTTCAACTCAATTTTCTTGGTTCGATCATATTCTTTTCCCTCAGCTCAAATATTTCCCTTTGCTCGTTCGCCTCTCGCCAGGTTTATCCTTTCGGAGATGAAGTCATCTCGGAGATTCGTCGTGTTCGAATTAATTGAGGTTATCACCTCATTCTAATATTTCAATTGTTTCGGTGCTTCATCTATCTGTTCAACAATCCTTTCCAACGGTGTTTTCTCTTCAGTGGGCCCTAACCCACAGGTCTTTTCCCAGGATCTTACCTGACTCTTCTAATTATTCCGGAGCTATTCCCAATTCTTTTCAAGTGTGACGTAAGAGTGGATTTCATCAGTCACATGCCTTTTCCAAGATCAATTTCAAATCATTTCATTGTTGACTCAAGCTCTTTGCTTTTCATTCTACCGGAGTACCTCAGTTATTTTGGTGGTGTTTCTCGTCATCATTTGAAGACCGAAGAAGAGTTTTTCCTCTAAATCTTGCCCGTTCTCTCGAAGTTTCATGGTTCTAGCTTCATGTTATCCTCTCATATTATTCCGTTTGTCAGATATTCTTTCTTACACATCTGGAGCATTTCAGGAGTTGCTTTTCTGTTCCGATCATCCGGAGGCAATCTTTTCGGAATATCTCTCCATTCTAAGTTTTTCAAAGTCGTTCTCCAATTATTCTATATCCGTGCCCCTTCGTTCGTCTCAATATTCTTCCGGTGCTGCGTTCAAGCATTCGTTAATCAGTTCGCGATCTCTTCGTTCTCTTGTCTCTAATTTTCCCTCAAGTATCTTCGTGGTTTCTAATTCTTTCCGGCGATTCATTCTCTTCTCTTCGTTCATTTTCATTCCTAACGGTGGTTCTTCAGGATTTAATTCATTCTTCAAGAGTTCATCAAGATTTTGTTGGTGGAGTTCAAGTATCTTTTCTTCTCGCATCTCGAAGTGCAATTAATTCTCCGTATTTCTTTGAAGTGGAGTTTTGCATTTCTTCGTTCTTCTCAGCTATCCAATCATTTTCGTTTGTGGCAGGTTATCACCTCATAATTTTGAGATGTTTTTCCATAAGTCCACATCAAGCTTATTCTTTCGTTGTTGATTTTCTCAACAACTCCGTTCGACCTTTCCTTCTAAGTTCTTTTCATTTCATTCTTTCAATTCTTCCGGAGGCATTGTGTTCTTCCTCTTGTCAACTATCGTTCCATTTCGTCAAACTCAGTTCTAATCCTTCCATTTTCAGCAGGAGTGCTGCCTAAATTCTTTTCAGTCTTATCCGTTTCTTTTCTCATTCTAACCACTCCGGTTAGAACGAGTGGTTTCATAGTCGATCTTATTCCGTGAGCTTTCAATTCTCGTCATTCTCGTCGTTTCTCTTTTCTTCTCGAGTGCTCTCGATTCTTTGCTTCTTCTCTTGACTTCTTGTTTCACCTCATCCCTTTTCCCTTCCGTCTCGGTCCTAAGATCTCGGGACGAGATCTCTTGTTAGTGGAGGAGTGTTGTAACGCCCCGGATTCGATGCGCCAGGTGTCCTTCAGTTATTCGTCATCTTTGCCATGTCATTTGCTTGCGTGTTTCACTTTGCCATGTCATCATATGCATTTCATATCATGTCATCATGTACATTTCGTTTTGCATACGTGTTCGTCTCATGCATCCGAGCATTTTCCCCGTTGTCCGTTTTGCAATCCGGCACTCCTATGCCTCCCGGCGCCCCCTTTTACCTCTTTTCGTGTGTGGGTGTTAAATGGTCTCGGAATGGACCGAGGTTTGTCAAGCGGCCTTGGTATAGCACCGGTAGAACGCCTGTCAAGTTTCGGATCATTTGGAGGTCGTTTGATACTCCAACGGTTAACCGGGTAACCGTAAAAGCCTCTTTTGTATTGCAGCCCAACACCCCTTCCAAAGTGGCCCAAAACCCAGCAAACTCCCCTCCTTGCTCTCGGTCGTTCGATCACGATCGCGTGGCCGAAAACCGCACCTCATTTTGACTCTCCTAGCTCCCTCTACCTATAAAACTAGATCCCCCCGAAAATTCGCGGATCAAATCGCAGTCCAACCCTAGCCTTCTTCTTCCTCCGCGCGCCGGACGCGTCCATGCAGCGCCGGACACGTCCGCGCCGCCGCGCCCGGCCAGTCCCGAGCCGCCACGTGGCCTCCTCGCCACATCGCCCGTGCCGGCCCGACCGAGCCTGGTCGGGCCCCCAAGCCCATCGCCGCGCCGCCGCGCCTCATGGCGCCAGCGCGCCTACGCGCCCAGCGCGCCCGCCGTCGCCGCCCTCCGCCACCCGTCGCCGGCGACCTGCGCCGCCGCCGCCCGTTCTCGCCGGACCCGCCGCCTTAGCTCGCCGGAACCGCCGTGTCTCCGCCGCCCTTCGCGAGCCGCCATAGCCTCTCCCTCCCGTCGCCCGGCCTCCTCCGCCCAGCCAGCGCCGCCCGCCTTGTCGGCCTCGCCGCCGCCGCCCGCTTCGCGGGAGCCCGGCACCGGCCGCCTCGTCGCCGGATCCGGCGGGTGGATGAGATCCACCCGTCCCTGGATCCAAACGACCCGCGCCTGAACCGGATCCCTCCGTCCCGCACCTTCCCGTCCCGAGTTGACTTTCGGAGGGTATAAAATCCACTAAGTCCCCAAGTTTGTGATTATTTTCATGCATTTTCATCGCATCATATCTCTGCATCCGTAGCTCTGTTTTGCGCGTGTAATATGTCAAATTGTTCGCCTCGAAGAGTAGATCATTTTCATCTCATTGCATCATTTTCATTTGAGCTCATCTTGATGCCATAAATGCTGTTGGAAGAGGGCTATGTGATGTTAGTTTCTGATTTTTATCAGAACTTGCTCTTTTGTCATTTTTGCGATGATTGATGTGTGCATCCTATGCTCTTGAGTCCTACATGTGTTTTGTAATACTAGATGACCCGGTTGCGCCAATGGCGCAAGAAGCCAATTAGAAGCAATGTTAGTAGTGAGAGATATAAATGAAGATATAATGTTGTGGATTGTATTGCAAATAGTAGGATGACTTAAATTGATTTTCAGATGAAAAAATTAGAATGTTTAGAAGAGGAAGTAAGCCAATGTGGATATGATGGCAGATACAATAATAGTGTTAAACTTAGATTTCATAGAGTATTGATTTCCCTTGTAGGTCTTCTGGGATATTCATTGATGATCATATATAGAGCAATGTAAATGAATTACTTATCTATATTGGTCAAAGAAGTTGGAATAGATATATTGCCCGAATCTAACATAGCATCATGAATTCCAAATTTACACATGACCAGAGAGTATTGCAAAAGCAAACAGGTTCTTAGGGTGAAGCTATACACACAGCAGGTTCTTAGGGTGAAGCTATACACACAAAACTTCATAGGTTAATTAGGTAGGTTAGTAGACTGAACACGGTGCTCGAGGCGTGCACGGTGAAACG
This sequence comes from Aegilops longissima, assembly GCA_021605205.1. Classification (NCBI taxonomy): domain Eukaryota; kingdom Viridiplantae; phylum Streptophyta; class Magnoliopsida; order Poales; family Poaceae; genus Aegilops; species Aegilops longissima. The sequence continues at coordinate 146,760,863 of CM038682.1, read as the reverse complement.
CAGCGCTTGTAGTTGCACTTGAAGGCGAAGGCATATATTTCTCTTTCATATTAGCTGTGTGGAAGAAGTCTTCCCACCTCTCAGTAATTGTTGCCCATTATCGACTCCTTTTATTAGACAGGCTTTGATGCAGGTATTTCCATCTCCAGATTTTATTGGCAAGTCATAAAGCTTTGTGTCAATATAGCGGTGGAGATATTTCTCGGTAAAACTGACCGAGAAATACTGCAAATGAAAGGTAACAACACTAAGAAAAGAAATATTGGAATTGAAAGGTAACAACACTAAGAATTGTATATATAATTGCAGGTGATGTGTATATAGGGTCTTGCCATTCTTTGAGTGGCAAAGGTCTTCCTTGTAGCGATGAGATGCCTCAAATTTGTGAGCTGCTTCTGTATAGCCTCACTTTGTTTCCCCATCTGCAATGACCATAAAAGCTTAGAAAGTAGATAGTGCCAGGTGCCCTATGCAATGGTATATAAAATGGTAGGTGTAAGCATATGCATGTACTGGTATTAGTAGAGCAAATGAAAACATTGTTTGAACGCATGGGTTATGTAGGTTTTGTGTTCAACCTTCTTCGGTTTTATGGATTTAGTTGTAGCTAGGTGCTGTATGATGATAATCATGAAGAGGGTTTGAAAGATTAGTATGTACAGGAAGGAAAATAAAATCAGGTATAACTGCATGACAATCGTAATGGTAGACGGTTTTGTACCGTGCGATGTGTGCTCCTTTTTCTTGTTTTTCTTGGCTTTCATGCGACAGTGAGAAGGGCCTACCGAGTTGTAAACAGGAAGAGGTTTAAAAGGGAGTATAAGCAGCAGGTTTTAAAAGTAAATCTGGCATGGGGTGCTTACCGCATCATTACTGATGTTGATAACAGCTTATTTGTATGCTGCGTTGTTATGTTTGAGGAAGTGATTCGGAAGACCGCTATCATCACTGCTGCAAATAACATTATAGATTTTCTGCAAGGAAATGCCTCGCTTGTTATTCTGGTCAACTATGGCCTTTCTTAATGCTACGTAGCAGCTAGAAAAGTACGCGTCAATGAGTAACTCACTTGGTAAATTTATCAATTAGGAGATTGCATATTATTTATCAATCATTAACCCAAATAACATTATAAATTTTCTGCAAGGTAATGCCTCAGTTGTTATTCTGGTTAATTACCTATGGCCTTTCTTAATGCTATGTAGCAGATAGAAAAGTAGGATGAGAGGACAGGAAGCAACCTGCGCTAGACAGAATAAATGGCTTAGTAGGCAAAAACACAAATGAAAAGAGTGTGTATAACAAACACACTACACAGATGATAGGTCAACTATGCTTGTAATCACTATGAATAGAATCGGCAACTACTATTATTTGATACTTGAAAGGAATAAACAACCACTTTCATGCATCTACGGCTGGCCTTCTCTGCTCTCTGCCTCATCTCATAACTACCTCAACTAATTGTTGACTGATCTCGGTTGCTGTCTAAATAAAGACAATTGCATTCAAGCACAGCGCAGACCTTGTAATGCAAGATCTTTCATTCATAGAAGCAAGCATCTATCGATTTTATGGCTGCATGCATCATTCAGATGCAAAGGCGAGTATTCCTCCTTTAAAAAAACACCTGTCAATTTATTCAAGGAAAATAACACGCCTTAAATACAAGCATGATTAACTAAATCCAGGCAGATATTATAAATAAGCTGCCCTAACCTTAAACTATCACAAAAGAGACACAAAAACGAAGCTGCTAACATAAATGTCGAGAAAACACCCCTCTAAACTTCTTGCATGATGTGCCGAGAAAAAAAGCAGAGAAACAAAGGTACAAATTTAAACTATTGTCGCTTGAAGATGTTAGCTAAACCAGACGAAGAAAATTAGCATTCAAGTTTCCTTCTCAACTAAAGAAAAATGCAAAATTGTAAACTGAATTCAAGCAAGAAGCAGCATAGAAAACAAAGCTTTGAGCATGGATGAGTAAAGTAGAGGTGTCATAGTAGGTCCCCAACGTGTGCCAGCTATGTCTTCAAGGTCTATATAGTACATCGGAAGAATGCACGAACACACGAGTAGAATGTTGAAAGGAGACAGTGTGAATTTCCGTGAGCTGTAAACAGCCGTACCTTGCATGCTTGCAAACTGAAATTGAAAATAATACAGTAGACATGGTATGTAATATACTGGCTGCAAGCTCTACACTAATCCTACCAGAAATGAATTAAGCAACAATATATTCAATGAAATAAGAAATCAAGAGAAGATGTATTTTCACCTCGGGCTTGAACCTTGATCGCTCAGCAGCAATGCAAAGCTATAACCAAATGGAGGGATAGGAGGGTGAAACACGCTGGCAAGAGGATCCTTGCTGAGAAATCAGAGCCCAAGGAGAGAGACCCAAAAGGTCAAGCCATCAATGTCAAGCAAGCACTGCTTTTCTTGAGCTGATATAACCACCGGTGTCGAATGTGTGACCTTTTAATGGTCATAATCAGTCTCTCAAATTACCTAATCCTACAATTATCCTCCAAATCTGAGATCTTGCAACACACACGCACTGAAGCGCCAACCGAGCAAAAACACTCGGGAGGACCACCCAGGAACACAGCTTAATTCTAAAGATAATACTGTCTATCCAAACTAAACAAAAACATTGCACTACAACAGGGAATAATTAGGGACAATTTCACTATGTAAAATGCACCGATAAATATAAAAATATGCCTGAAAAGAACCAGATTCAGACGCCTTCAGATATATCAACAAAATAGCAGATGACCAGGAGCAAAGATAAAATTTCATGTCACAAGATGGTCCTCTTGCACGAAATAAAGAGTGATGTTCAAGATAGCTGATCTCAATGTATAGGGCCACCCAGGGCCACAAATTTAGTTTCCAACATTCAGGTTTACCCATCCACAAAAATAAGTAGTCTACACGTCAGTTGCAAGATCAAAGTTAAAAGCACCACAAGATTAGATAACACTACATATCCAGAATTCAGTTCAACCCGTCTTTCTCTAACCGGTCAAGGGCCTTAAGAGTTTGAAATCACTCCAATTTATTTATCGTGTAAAGGAACCATATCAAACAACAAGCCTAATTTTACTCTTGCTATATTTTTCTATGGTTGTCAATACAATGACGCAAAGTGAACCCCAAAACATATAGGCAGCCAACCTGATGCATAAACACATGAGCTTAGGAATGTGTACATTCCTCCACTCTTCTTCTTCCATTGTGATTCATATAGATAATTGAAATAACTCAGCTGTGTGCAGCTAACAAAAAAATAAGCATTAGGCACCAACGATGTCATCTTCTTTTCACTTCCTTGGATTTCTAAGGCACATGGCTTTTCCAGCCCCATCCCATTTTGGTGTGTTTAGATCTCCATTTTACTGGTATATTAAGTGCAAACCACCGCTTAAGATTTTTCTATCTAGAACCATATTTTAGACATCAAGATCAATGCAAGCTAATTATAAAGAGCGCATGATATACAAGTAGAATTTATGCTTTAAGAAGACAATCCTAGAGTAGTACTATTTCTTAGTATGGTAGAAATAATAACAAAACTATTTAAACAACACAACTCTGTGAGGCGTAATTGTTAATATATATGGCACGACCAAGCGTGCAAACGCATTTACATGCAACCATCAGTTATCTGTACTTGGAATTTACAAATTGTACAGAAAACAAATTAGGACAGGTAAAGCATGAGACAATACTATTTAAAAATATAATATGCAAAGCTGAGAAATCTAAACTGAACTACTCGGCAGCTTTGTCAATTTGCCAAATATACACGTGATTCCAATCGGAACCAAACTGACCAATTTCCATTCATCATCATTATCGGCAAGTGGTTCCACCCATTTGTGGACAAATAATACAATGAACTACATTATCTGAACTCTGGTAGAAAGGTGTAAGAAATAGGAGGATGAGAGTTATCGACTTATTCAGCAAAATCAATTACCAATGATAGAAGGACGAACGACGTATCTGCCAAACAAGGAACCAAATCAGTTTTTCTTTTCAAAAGACACCTTATGTATGAATCTATTATTGCTGATTAAATGGAACCCACAAACCTATTATTTATTTTCTGACTAAAGAGTTACATTTTCTTAGAGGAAATAGGCAGCGAAACAATTCTGTTCATCAAGCCACGAATCAGTTTCCTATGATATTCAAAGTCCCAACAGTACATCAATTACGTAAGAAGTGTGAATTTACCTTCAATGATGCAGAGATACAATATCTTGAACAATAACATCGTCTTCATTGGAAGGAAGCAGCGCTATCAAGATGTCGAGAAGCGTCACTACACATCGACCAAGATCTTATTGAAGGAAATAATTCAAAATCCTGGGAAAATGTAGGATTTACTATTCAACAGCCGAGATAAACACTAAAATCATCGATGGCCACAAGTTTATAATTCTGAATCACCAAGTATATGCTCGTAATAAAGCAAACATAAGGTCTGAGTCAGAGCAAAAAGAAACATGTGAGATTGGATTTGGAACAAAAGATAACATATCTATGAAATTAGTTCTAGGCTTTTAATAAAGCAACATTAGAATCAACTACATCAGCATAAATATAACATAGGAGTATATGGTAAACAAATCTCTTAGGGAGCTCACGGATGTAAATTCTAGTCTTGTGATGTCAAAAGCCTCTGATCACGATGTACTTAACACACTCGTCTTTCAAGCAGCACACAGGTCAAAATAGAAGCACACTTATTGACTTGTATATGTGAACCCCTCTTCTATATTCAAATGAAAGATGCAAGATTGCTTACTGCGTCGATGAAAACTGTCATCGGATTTTAGCAGGGCACCTCCAATTAATGATGCAGCAGATGGACGCCGATGCCTTGGAGGCTCACAATCTGCTCGTCGTGAAGATTTCATTCAGAGGTACAGGTTCTCGGGCTGGAAGGCTGGAAGCGACATGAGGCACTATGCTGATATGAATTTATACAAAGCCTTTTGGCAAACCGTGACACATAGGAAAATATAAGTACCGTCCCAATGAAAATGGTGAGTTGATCTCTTGTGGCAGAGTGGGCGGGTGTGTGCTACCACCACGGCTCTCTCCGTGGCCTTACATGGAGGAGCAGCTCCACCGGCACCCAGGGAGACGATTGACCTCCTCCTCTTTCCCTGCAGATTCTTCTCCCGCCGTTGCACCTCCCTCTCCTCTGTCCTCTCTTTGTCCCTCCTCCCTTCCTTCACTCTTCCTCATCTTCTATATCCCCTACAGGACACCGTCGCCGTCAAGACCACCGCTCTCGCGTCTTCACTTGCTGCACGCTTTCTGACGAGGTGCGCGCCGGATGGCGCGGTTGCTGCTCCTCTGCTCCTGCTGAGTCTGGATCGAGGTCAGCGCTCCTCGGCTCGAGCTCCTCCCCACTGCTGGGCTCCCTTTCTCCTTCCCTTCACCGACGGGATCCTTTCTCCTTGCCCCCATCTGGTCATCTCTGAAGATCCCACCGCCTGTCCTTCCATGGTGTCGTTGATGGCCGAGTGGACGGGGAAGAGAAGGAAGGCGAGGTGGAGGGGAGGCAGCGGCGACCAGGGGGAGGGGCGGCGGAAGAGGCGAGAGGAGAATGGGTGGGGCGTGGGGCTCGAGGCAGGAAGGGATTGGGGCTAGGTTTTCACCTCGCCTCGAGTTCTCCCACCGTCGTGGCACAACTCACACACACGCGCCGTGGATCTGAAATGTTGGGCCTGTAGCAACGATGGCCCAGTCGTCATGCACTGAAACTTGAAGCCACAATGTAAAGTAAAACCTATGGCTAGATCTTTGACAGAGAGGTAAAAAGGACCAGAATTTTGACAGCGAGGTGAATCGTGTGAACCAGATCCATCGCGCGATGCAAGTGCGCTAGAACGGCGGGTAACGTAGGAGGCTTTATATGTTAGATGCCATGCCATCTTTCCAGGGGTGTATGCCATGTATTTTTGTGATCAATGTGGTGACTAGCACAAGCATGCAAACTAGGCTTCATGATGTTGCTGATTTCAGCCCTGTTTTGCTGATATTTTATGCCATGTTAACTTGATGCTACCGAGAGATCCATGCATATTTGGAGATACTTCAGTAAGGATGTTTTGTTAAAAATGTCTTTCTATATCCATCCATGCCCTTGTTTGCAATTATGGAGTGCCATAGCTTGAGTAAATCGAGCTCTACTTTTGCTATAAAATGTTTCCTGGCAGATTGTTTACATGTTATTCAATTTTGCCAAGGTTGTTGTACTTGATCCGTGTATGCTATGATGTTGTTATTGCCATGTATAGCTTCTATGCCATGTCTTCTTACTGTTGGTTGCCTTTCCATGCCATGTATTGCTCTGTGGTGAGTGGTTCAAGCTCACCAACATGCCTACTTATCGTTGTTCCTGCCATGGTTAAATCTGTAATATAAATTGCTATGTTTACATGGGTGCCATCATATCTTCTGATCCTTTTTGGCTCATGGTCAGTAAGAGACTTTTGTTCTATGAAATTAGTAGATTCATGACATGCCTTTGTTTTCCATGATAAGTTCCTGTAACATGTTGTTTCATAGCTCTAAACATTGCAACCTGATGTTATTTCTGCTAAAGTCTGAAACTGTTATTATTTGCAATCTTGCCATGTCATTTTAAGCATGTTCTAGTTGTTTCTCGAGTTAGCTCAGTGTTCATGTTTTGTAATGCTTTACCTGTACATCATGCCCATGCCTTTTGTTATTCTGTTAAGATGCTGTAGCTTAGTGTTTTGATGCTTGCAATATGCCTAGTTGCTGTTTTGGACAGATTGTTGCTATGACTTGTATAGTGCGTATGTGTTGAACCGTTGCTCCGTTTTGAGCGTGCTCTATATGAAACTTGCTTGATTTTGCATATAGTTTCATATTATCATGTTGCATCCATGTTTTGAGGTGTTTGCTTGATGTTTGTATGCATTTTGCATCAATGCCGCGTTTATCTTGTTTTGCTCATATCTTCTAGGCCGTAGCTCCGAATCTAATGAACTTTATATGTAACTTGACTAGAATTTCGTGTAGATCATCGTGCTGCATCTTAACTTGCTGTTTAACAACTTGAACATAAGGTTTATTCAGATCTGGACCAATTTTGAAATATGCATATGAGGACTTACCGGAATTGTTATATGTTGTCTCCGGCCTCATTTAAACTTGCCTTGATGTGTTGCTCTTGTTTGCATCATCTCTTGCCATGAGTAGCCTCATCTAGATTTATCATGCATCATGCTTGGTTGTGCATCATGTCTTGTCTATGTGTGGTGTGTTTACTATGTTGTGTGCTCCTTGTTAGTTCCGTTTGTTGCGATCGTGAGGATTCGCTTCGCTCACGCTTGGTTCGGCTTCATCCGTTCGTCTTCTTCATGGACTCGTTCTTCTTCCTTGCGGGATTTCAGGCAAGATGACCGCTACCCTGGATCTCACTACTATCATTGCTATGCTAGTTGCTTCGTTCTATCGCTATGCTGCGCTACCTATTACCTATTTATCGAGCCATCCCAAATTGCCATGTCAGCCTCTAACCTTTGACACCTTTCCTAGCAAACCGTTGTTTGGCTATGTTACCGCTTTGCTCAGCCCCTCTTATAGCATTGTTAGTTGCAGGTGAAGATGAAGTTTGTTCCTTGTTGGAACATGGAGATGTTGTTCCTTGTTGGAACATGTTTACTTGTTGGGATATCACAATATATCTTATTTAATTAATGCATCTATATACTTGGTAAAGGGTGGAAGGCTCGGCCTTATGCCTGGTGTTTTGTTCCACTATTGCCGCCCTAGTTTCTGTCATATCGGTATTATGTTCCCGGATTTTTGCGTCCCTAACGCGGTCGGGTGATTTATGGGACCCCCTTGACAGTTCGCTTTGAATAAGACTTTTCCAGCAAGGCCCAACATTGGTTTTACCATTTGCCTCACCTAGCCCTTTTTCCGTTGGGTTTCCGGAGCCCAAGGGTCATCTTATTTTCCCCCGGGCCAGTGCTCGTCGTGAGTGCTGGTCCAAACCGTCAGCCGCCGGTGGCCACCAGGGGCAACTCTGGGTTCGCTTATCGGAAGTTTTGACAATCCGGTGTGCCCCGAGAACGAGATATGTGCAGCTCCTATCGGGATTTGTCGGCACATTCGGGCGGCTTTGCTGGTCTTGTTTTATTGCTGTCGAAATGTCTTGCAGCCGGGATTCCGAGACTGATCGGGTCACCCGGGGAGAAGGAATATCCTTCGTTGATCGCGAGAGCTTATCATGGGCTAAGTTGGGACACCCCTGCAGGGTATAAACTTTCAAGAGCCGTGCCCGCGGTTATATGGCAGATGGGAATTTGTTAATATCCGGTTGTAGTAAACTTGAAGCAAACTCTTCTAAAATACACCAACCGTAGCGTGAACGTGAGTGTCTCTTTTCGGGTTGATCGAGAGGAGAACACGGTTTTTGGGTTATGCCTGACGTAAGTAGGAGTTCAGGATCACTTCTTGATCATTTCTAGTTGACGACCGTTCCTTTGTTTCTCTTCTTGCTCTCATTTGCGTATGTTAGCCACCATATATGCTTAGTCGCTGCTGCAACCTCACCACTTTACCCCTTCCTTTCCCTTTAAGCTTTGCTAGTCTTGATACCCATGGTAATGGGATTGCTGAGTCCTCGTGGCTCACAGATTACTACACCACCAGTTGCAGGTACAGGTTATGCGATGCTCATGACGTGAGAGCGATGTTTGCTTGTTTGGAGTTCTTCTTCTGCTTCTTCTTCGATCAGGGGATAGGTTCCAGGTCGGCAGCCTGGGCTAGCAGGGTGGATGTCATTTGAGTTTCTGTTTATGTTTCATCCGTAGTCGGATGTTGATCTTGTATATGATGTTGATGTATTCTTGTGGCATTTGTGCCTTATGTATGTATCCCCATCTATTATGTAATGTTGATGTAATGATATCCACCTTGCAAAAGCGTTTCAATAGGCGGGTCTATCCTTGGTGGGACCTTCGAGTTCCTTTTGGATAGGGTCGCATATTGGGCGTGACAAGTTGGTATCAAAGCCTCGACCGACCTTAGGAGCCCCCTTGATTGATCGGTAGTTTGGCCGTTGTTGACTCTAGAAGAAAACTTTTTTCAGAGTCTAGTTATATCGGAGAGTAGGATTTCTTTTTACTCCTCAGCCCCTTCGTCGCTCTGGTGAGGAATCTTGACGTAGGTGTTTTGAATTACTCATCTTCCCCTTCAAATTTTTCCTTAGGATCACGTGGTTAGTTTCGTGAGTTGTCCATCCTCTTTTGTCCGGTGCATTTCTCGTCAAGTTGACTCGAGTCTCTTCATCTTTGAGTTCAATCCTCAGTTCTTCCTCCGACGTCGTTGTGTTTCCTTGTCCGAAGTTGTCCTTGTTTTTCCACCGCCCTCCCTTCTTCCTCTCGAACCGAGTCCGTGTCGAGTATCCATCCTACTCGTGTGAAGTTTTTGCTTTCTTTCCTCAATTATTTCAACCGGTGCTTTCTCTTCAAGATATTCGTCGTTTTCCCCTTCCAAGTTGCCTTTGTTTTCCGCCTCCCACCCTATTATTCCCGGAGTTCGAGTTTCTTCCGACCATCAATTTCATTCGTGCGGAGCCTTTTCAGTCTTCACTCAATTATTTCAACCGGTGAATTCTCGTCTCGTTCGTCATTCTTCATCCCTTTCTTTCCGGTGAATTTCAACTCAATTTTGTTGGTTCGATCATATTCTTTTCCCTCAGCTCAAATATTTCCCTTTGCTCGTTCGCCTCTCGCCAGTTTATCCTTTCGGAGAGATGAAGTCATCTCAGGAGATTCGTCTGTGTTCGAATTAATTCGAGGTTATCACCTCATTCTAATATTTCAATTGTTCGGTGCTTCATCTATCTGTTCAACAATCCTTTCCAACGGTGTTTTCTCTTCAGTGGGCCCTAACCCACTGGTCTTTTCCCAGGATCTTACCTGACTCTTCTAATTATTCCGGAGCTATTCCCAATTCTTTTCAAGTGTGACGTAAGAATGGATTTCATCAGTCACATGCCTTTTCCAAGATCAATTTCAAATCATTTCATTGTTGACTCAACCTCTTTGCTTTTCATTCTACCGGAGTACCTCAGTTATTTTGGTGGTGTTTCTCGTCATCATTTGAAGACCGAAGAAGAGTTTTTCCTCTAAATCTTGCCCGTTCTCTCGAAGTTTCATGGTTCGAGCTTCATGTTATCCTCTCATATTATTCCGTTTGTCAGATATTCTTTCTTACACATCCGGAGCATTTCAGGAGTTGCTTTTCTGTTCCGATCATCCGGAGGCAATCTTTTCAGAATATCTCTCCATTCTAAGTTTTTCAAAGTCGTTCTCCAATTATTCTATATCCGTGCCCCTTCGTTCGTCTCAATATTCTTCCGGTGCTGCGTTCAAGCATTCGTTAATCAGTTCACGATCTCTTCGTTCTCTTGTCTCTAATTTTCCCTCAAGTATCTTCGTGGTTTCTAATTCTTTCCGGCGATTCGTTCTCTTCTCTTCATTCATTTTCATTCCTAACGGTGGTTCTTCAGGATTTAATTCATTCTTCAAGAGTTCATCAAGATTTTGTTAGTGGAGTTCAAGTATCTTTTCTTCTCGCATCTCGAAGTGCAATTAATTCTCCGTATTTCTTTGAAGTGGAGTTTTGCATTTCTTCGTTCTTCTCAGCTATCCAATCATTTTCGTTTGTGGCCGGTTATCACCTCATAATTTTGAGATGTTTTTCCATAAGTCCACATCAAGCTTATTCTTTCGTTGTTGATTTTCTCAAGAACTCCGTTCGACCTTTCCTTCTAAGTTCTTTTCATTTCATTCTTTCAATTCTTCCGGAGGCATTGTGTTCTTCCTCTTGTCAACTATCGTTCCATTTCATCAAACTCAGTTCTAATCCTTCCATTTTCAGCAGGAGTGCTGCCTAAATTCTTTTCAGTCTTATCCGTTTCTTTTCTCATTCTAACAACTCCGGTTAGAACGAGTGGTTTCATAGTCGATCTGATTCCGTGAGCTTTCAATTCTCGTCATTCTCGTCGTTTCTCTCTTCTTCTCGAGTGCTCTCGATTCTTTGCTTCTTCTCTTGAGTTCTTATTCCACCTCATCCCTTTTCCCTTCCGTCTCGGTCCTAAGATCTCGGACGAGATCTCTTTAGTGGAGGAGTGTTGTAACGCCTCGGATTCGATCGCCTGGTGTCCTTCATTATTCGTCGCGTCTTTGCCATGTCATTTTCTTGCGTGTTGCACTTTGCCATGTCATCATATGCATTTCATATCATGTCATCATGTACATTTCGTTTTGCATACGTGTTCGTCTCATGCATCCGAGCATTTTCCCTGTTGTCCGCTTTTGCAATCCGGCACTCCTATGCCTCCCGCGCCCCTTTTACCTCTTTTTCGTGTGTGGGTGTTAAACGGTCTCGGAATGGACCGAGGTTTGTCAAGCGGCCTTGGTATAGCACCGGTAGACCGCCTGTCAAGTTTCGGATCATTTGGAGGTCCTTTGATACTCCAACGGTTAACCGGGTAACCGTAAAAGCCTCTTTTGTATTGCAGCCCAACACCCCTTCCAAAGTGGCCCAAAACCCAGCAAACTCCACTCCTTGCTCTCGGTCGTTCGATCACGATCGCGTGGCCGAAAACCGCACCTCATTTGGACTCTCCTAGCTCCCTCTACCTATAAAACTAGATCCCCCCGAAAATTCGCGGATCAAATCGCAGTCCAACCCTAGCCTTCTTCTTCCTCCATACGGACGCGTCCGTGAAGCGCCGGACACGTCCAGCCGCCGCCGCCAGATCCGAGCCTCCACGTGGCCTCCTCGCCACCACCACGCGCCTGCCTGCCCGAGCCTGGTCGGGCCCCAGCCCATCGCCGCGCTGCCGCCTCCCATGGCGCCGGAGGCGCTCGCCGGCGCGCGCCCGCCGCGCCGCCTCCGCCACCCGTCGTCGGCGACCTGCGCCGCCGCCCCGTTCTCGCTGGACCCGCCGCTTAGCTCGCCGGAACCTGCCGTGTCTCCCACGCCCTTCGCGGGCCGCCATCGCCGCCTCTCCTCCGTCGCCCGGGCTCCTCCGCCCAGCCCGCCGCCGCCCGCCCTCGTCGGCCTGCCATTGCCGCCCGCTTCGCCGGAGCCCGCACTGCCGCCTGTCGCCGGATCCGGCGGGTGGATGAGATCCACCCGTCCCGGGATCCAAACGACCCGCGCCTGAACCGGATCCCTCCGTCCCGCACCTTCCCGTCCCGAGTTGACTTTCGGAGGGTATAAAATCCACCAAGTCCCCGAGTTTGTGATTATTTTCATGCAATTTCATCGCATCATATCTCTGCATCCGTAGCTCCGTTTTGCGCGTGTAATATGTCAAATTGTTCGCCTCGAAGAGTAGATCATTTCATCTCATTGCATCATTTTCATTTGAGCTCATCTTGATGCCATAAATGCTGTTGGAAGAGGGCTATGTGATGTTAGTTTCTGATTTTTATCGGAACTTGCTCTTTTGTCATTTTTGCCATGATTGATGTGTGCATCCTATGCTCTTGAGTCCTACATGTGTTTTGTAATATGCCATGCCATCTTTCCAGGGGTTTATGCCATGTATTTTTGTGATCAATGTGGTGACTAGCACAAGCATGCAAAGTAGGCTTCATGATGTTGCTGATTTCAGCCCTGTTTTGTTGATATTTTTATGCCATGTTAACTTGATGCTACCGAGAGATCCATGCTTATTTGGAGATACTTCAGTAAGGATGTTTTGTTAAACATGTCTTGCTCTATCCATCCATGCTCTTGTTTGCAATTATGGAGTGCCATAGCTTGAGTAAATCGAGCTCTACTTTTGCTATAAAATGTTTCCTGGCAGACTGTTTACATGTTAATCAATTTTTCCAAGGTTGTTGTAGTTGATCCGTGTATGCTATGATGTTGTTCTTGCCATGTATTGCTTCTATGCCATGTCTTCTTACTTTTGGTTGCCTTGCCATGCCATGTATTGCTCTGTGGTGAGTGGTTCAAGCTCACCAACATGCCTACTTATCGTTGTTCCTGCCATGGTTAAATCTGTAATATAACTTGCTATGTTTACATGGGCGCCATCATATCTTCTGATCCTTTTTGGCTCATGGTCAGTAAGGGACTTTTGTTCTATGAAATTAGTAGATTCATGACATGCCTTTGTTTTCCATGATAAGTTCCTCTAAAATGTTGTTTCATAGCTCTAAACATTGCAACCTGATGTTATTTCTGCTAAAGTCTGAAACTGTTATTATTTGCAATCTTGCCATGTCATTTTGAGCATGTTCTAGTTGTTTCTGGAGTTAGCTCAGTGTTCATGTTTTGTAATGCTTTACCTGTACATCATGACCATGCCTTTTGTTATTATGTTAAGATGTTGTAGCTTAGTGTTTTGATGCTTGCAATATGCCTAGTTGCTGTTTTGGACAGATTGTTGCTATGACTTGTATAGTGCGTATGTGTTGAACCGTTGCTCCGTTTTGAGCGTGCTCTATATGAAACTTGCTTGATTTTGCATATAGTTTCATATTATCATTTTGCATCCATATTTTGAGGTGTTTGCTTGATGTTTGTATGCATTTTGCATCAATGCCACGTTTATCTTGTTTTGCTCATATCGTCTAGGCCGTAGCTCCGAATCTAATGAACTTTATATGTAACTTGACTAGAATTTCGTGTAGATCATCGTGCTGCATCTTAACTTGCTGTTTAACAACTTGAACATAAGGTTTATTCAGATCTGGACCAATTTCGAAATATGCATATGAGGACTTACCGGAATTGTTATATGTTGTCTCCGGCCTCATTTAAACTTGCCTTGATGTGTTGCTCTTGTTTGCATCATCTCTTGCCATGAGTAGCCTCATCTAGATTTGTCATGCATCATGCTTGGTTGTGCATCATGTCTTGTCTATGTGTGGTGTGTTTACTATGTTGTGTGCTCCTTGTTAGTTCCCGCTTGCTGCGATCGTGAGGATTCGCTCGCTCACGCTTGGTTCGGCTTCATCCGTTCGTCTTCTTCATGGACTCGTTCTTCTTCCTTGCGGATTTCAGGCAAGATGACCGCTACCCTGGATCTCACTACTATCATTGCTATGCTAGTTGCTTCGTTCTATCGCTATGCTGCGCTACCTATTACCTGTTTATCAAGCCATCCCAAATTGCCATGTCAGCCTCTAACCTTTGACACCTTTCCTAGCAAACCGTTGTTTGGCTATGTTACCGCTTTTCTCAGCCCTCTTATAGCATTGTTAGTTGCAGGTGAAGATGAAGTTTGTTCCTTGTTGAACATGGAGATGTTGTTCCTTGTTGGAACATGTTTACTTGTTGGGATATCACAATATATCTTATTTAATTAATGCATCTATATACTTGGTAAAGGGTGGAAGGCTCGGCCTTATGCCTGGTGTTTTGTTCCACTCTTGCCGCCCTAGTTTCCGTCATATCGGTATTATGTTCCCGGATTTTTGCGTCCCTAACGCGGTCGGGTGATTTATGGGACCCCCTTGACAGTTCGCTTTGAATAAGACTTTTCCAGCAAGGCCCAACATTGGTTTTACCATTTGCCTCACCTAGCCCTTTTTCCCTTGGGTTTCCGGAGCCCAAGGGTCATCTTATTTTACCCCGGGGCCGGTGCTCGTCGTGAGTGCTGGTCCAAACCGTCAGCCGCCGGTGGCCACCAGGGGCAACTCTGGGTTCGCCTATCGGAAGTTTGGACAATCCGGTGTGCCCCGAGAACGAGATATGTGCAGCTCCTATCGGGATTTGTCGGCACATTCGGGCGGCTTTGCTAGTCTTGTTTGATTGCTGTCGAAATGTCTTGTAGCCGGGATTCCGAGACTGATCGGGTCTCCCCGGGGAGAAGGAATATCCTTCGTTGATCGCGATAGCTTATCATGGGCTAAGTTGGGACACCCCTGCAGGGTATAAACTTTCGAGAGCCGTGCCCGCGGTTATGTAGCAGATGGGAATTTGTTAATATCCGGTTGTAGTAAACTTGAAGCAAACTCTTCTAAAATACACCAACCGTGTGCGTAACCGTGAGTGTCTCTTTTCGGGGTTGATCGAGAGGAGAACACGGTTTCTGGGTTATGCCTGACGTAAGTAGGAGTTCAGGATCACTTCTTGATCATTTCTAGTTGACGACCGTTCCTTTGTTTCTCTTCTCGCTCTCATTTGCGTATGTTAGCCACCATATATGCTTAGTCGCTGCTGCAACCTCACCACTTTACCCCTTCCTTTCCCTTTAAGCTTTGCTAGTCTTGATACCCATGGTAATGGGATTGCTGAGTCCTCGTGGCTCACAGATTACTACACCACCAGTTGCAGGTACAGGTTATGCGATGCTCATGACATGAGAGCGATGTTTGCTTGTTTGGAGTTCTTCTTCTGCTTCTTCTTCGATCAGGGGATAGGTTCCAGGTCGGTAGCCTGGGCTAGCAGGCTGGATGTCGTTTGAGTTTCTGTTTATGTTTCATCCGTAGTCGGATGTTGATCTTGTATATGATGTTGATGTATTCTTGTGGCATTTGTGCCTTATGTATGTATCCCCATCTATTATGTAATGTTGATGTAATGATATCCACCTTGCAAAAGCGTTTCAATATGCGGGTCTATCCTTGGTGGGACCTTCGAGTTCCTTTTGGATAGGGTCGCATATTGGGCGTGACAAGTTGGTACCAAAGCCTCGACCGACCTTAGGAGCCCCCTTGATTGATCGGTAGTTTGGCCGTTGTTGACTCTAGAAGAAAACTTTTTTCAGAGTCTAGTTATATCGGAGAGTAGGATTTCTTTTTACTCCTCAGCCCCTTCGTCGCTCTGGTGAGGAATCTTGACGTAGGTGTTTTGAATTACTCATCTTCCCCTTCAAATTTTTCCTTAGGATCACGTGGTTAGTTTCGTGAGTTGTCCATCCTCTTTTGTCCGGTGCATTTCTCGTGAAGTTGACTCGAGTCTCTTCATCTTTGAGTTCAATCCTCAGTTCTTCCTCCGACGCCATTGTTTTTCCTTGTCCGGTTGTCCTTGTTTTTCCCACCCGCCTCCTTCTTCCTCTCGTAACCGAGTCCGTGAATCGAGTATCCATCCTACTCGTGTGAAGTTTTTGCTTTCTTTCCTCAATTATTTCAACCGTGCTTTCTCTTCAAGATATTCGCTGCTTTCCCTTCCAAGTTGCCTTTGTTTTCCGCCCCCACCCTATTATTCCCGGAGCTCGAGTTTCTTCCGACCATCAATTTCATTCGTATGGAGCCTTTTCAGTCTTCACTCAATTATTTCAACCGGTGAATTCTCGTCTCGTTCGTCATTCTTCATCCCTTTCTTTCCGGTGAATTTCAACTCAATTTTCTTGGTTCGATCATATTCTTTTCCCTCAGCTCAAATATTTCCCTTTGCTCGTTCGCCTCTCGCAGCTTTATCCTTTCGAGAGATGAAGTCATCTCAGAGATTCGTGCGTGTTCGAATTAATTCAAGGTTATCACCTCATTCTAATATTTCAATTGTTTCGGTGCTTCATCTATCTGTTCAACAATCCTTTCCAACGGTGTTTTCTCTTCAGTGGGCCCTAACCCACAGGTCTTTTCCCAGGATCTTACCTGACTCTTCTAATTATTCCGGAGCTATTCCCAATTCATTTCAAGTGTGACGTAAGAATGGTTTTCATCAGTCACATGCCTTTTCCAAGATCAATTTCAAATCATTTCATTGTTGACTCAACCTCTTTGCTTTTCATTCTACCGGAGTACCTCAGTTATTTTGGTGGTGTTTCTTGTCATCATTTGAAGACCGAAGAAGAGTTTTTCCTCTAAATCTTGCCCGTTCTCTCGAAGTTTCATGGTTCTAGCTTCATGTTATCCTCTCATATTATTCCGTTTGTCAGATATTCTTTCTTACACATCCGGAGCATTTCAGGAGTTGCTTTTCTGTTCCGATCATCCGGAGGCCACCTTTTCGGAATATCTCTCCATTCTAAGTTTTTCAAAGTCGTTCTCCAATTATTCTATATCCATGCCCCTTCGTTTGTCTCAATATTCTTCCGGTGCTGCATTCAAGCATTCGTTAATCAGTTCGCGATCTCTTCATTCTCTTGTCTCTAATTTTCCCTCAAGTATCTTCGTGGTTTCTAATTCTTTCCGGCGATTCGTTCTCTTCTCTTCGTTCATTTTCATTCCTAACGGTGGTTCTTCAGGATTTAATTCATTCTTCAAGAGTTCATTAAGATTTTGTTGGTGGAGTTCAAGTATCTTTTCTTCTCGCATCTCGAAGTGCAATTAATTCTCCGTATTTCTTTGAAGTGGAGTTTTGCATTTCTTTGTTCTTCTCAGCTATCCAATCATTTTCGTTTGTGGTCGGTTATCACCTCATAATTTTGAGATGTTTTTCCATAAGTCCACATCAAGCTTATTATTTCGTTGTTGATTTTCTCAACAACTCCGTTCGACCTTTCCTTCTAAGTTCTTTTCATTTCATTCTTTCAATTCTTCCGGAGGCATTGTGTTCTTCCTCTCGTCAACTATCGTTCCATTTCGTCAAACTCAGTTCTAATCCTTCCATTTTCAGTAGGAGTGCTGCGTAAATTCTTTTCAGTCTTATCCGTTTCTTTTCTCATTCTAACCACTCCGGTTAGAACGAGTGGTTTCATAGTCGATCTGATTCCGTGAGCTTTCAATTCTCGTCATTCTCGTCGTTTCTCTCTTCTTCTCGAGTGCTCTCGATTCCTTGCTTCTTCTCTTGAGTTCTTGTTTCACCTCATCCCTTTTCCCTTCCGTCTCGGTCCTAAGATCTCGGGACGAGATCTCTTGTTAGTGGAGGAGTGTTGTAACGCCCCGGATTCGATGCGCCAGGTGTCCTTCAGTTATTCGTCGTCTTTGCCATGTCATTTGCTTGCGTATTTCACTTTGCCATGTCATCATATGCATTTCATATCATGTCATCATGTACATTTCGTTTTGCATACGTGTTCGTCTCATGCATCCGAGCATTTTCCCCGTTGTCCGTTTTGCAATCCGGCACTCCTATGCCTCCCGGCGCCCCCTTTTACCTCTTTTCGTGTGTGGGTGTTAAACGGTCTTGGAATGGACCGAGGTTTGTCAAGCGGCCTTGGTATAGCACCGGTAGACCGCCTGTCAAGTTTCGGATCATTTGGAGGTCGTTTGATACTCCAACGGTTAACCGGGTAACCGTAAAAGCCTCTTTTGTATTGCAGCCCACACCCCTTCCAAAGTGGCCCAAAACCCAGCAAACTCCCCTCCTTGCTCTCGGTCGTTCGATCACGATCGCGTGGCCGAAAACCGCACCTCATTTGGACTCTCCTAGCTCCCTCTACCTATAAAACTAGATCCCCCCGAAAATTCGCAGATCAAATCGCAGTCCAACCCTAGCCTTCTTCTTCCTCCGCGCGCCGGACACGTCCGCGCCTCCGCGCCCGGCCAGTCCCGAGCCGCCACGTGGCCTCCTCGCCACCCACGACCGTACACGATCTCCACTACACAGTACGTGGGTGACACATGTCGTGAGAAGGAGAATGGTCAGGGGCACGTTCGTCCTAAATCTTCGGGCGAACAGTTTTTCACTGCCTCTATAAATACCCCTCTCTCCATCCTCACTACTTTTACTCCGCTCGACCTCTCTCTCCCGCTCGAGCTCCTCAAACCCTAGCGCCGCCACTACTCCATCGTCGCCGGTGAGGAAGAGCTTCGCTGCCTCGACCTCGTCGCCGACGTACTCACGCCGACTGCGGAAATCCTCACTCCGCCGCCGCCGTAGCTGTCTTCCTCCGCCGAGTTAGGGCGTGGAAGACCTGAACGGACGAGCTTCACATCTACAACACCCAGTTTGTCGTGTTCTTCAATTAGGGTAATTAAAAGTTACTTTTACTGCCCTCGTTGATCCAAATTTTACACTACAAAATCTTCAAAGGTGTTTTATTCTTCAAATCCTCACACACAAACACCTCACTAGTTATATGCTCTTGATTCGTTTTCTCTAAGCAATCATTTTTCTTCAAGATTCCTCAATTGTGTGGATCCTCGATCTGTACAACTCGAACCTAAGACAAAGAACGCTTAGTGAAATTCTTCAAGGCTCATCTGGTCAAAATCCTCAAAACTTGTTCTTTTGAAAACCTTCGAGAACGATATGACCTCTCCAAATTCCTCGCAACTATACTCTGCTCACAGGTACTCATGTCCGCTGCTGAATCACTAGGTTCTCATCAACTTAACTCATTTGCAGCGTTCCTCGAAGAAAAATTGCATACTTCTTCAGAGATTTCGTTTGTTCAAATTCCTCAGCTGAAGAATATGGCAGAAGGAAAGAAGCCACAGAAAGGAGGAAAGAGGCCTGAGGTGATGATTGCGTTTGAAATCCCTGAGGAAATATATGCTGATTATTGCACACCTGATGAAGCCGAGTTCGGCAAAGAGAACAAAAATCAGTGCAAGGTGCGCATCTAAAGGATTGAACGGAGATGGGCAAGGGAATGGAGGGAGTACAGATAAGTAACTCCAAAGTACATGAAGAAATTCGCACTAAATCCTCCATGCCCAAGAGCTCCATTGGCACCTGGTCAAGAAGCTGACCCCACCAGCATCAAGCGTGGTGAGGACTTTCCTGAAGAATGGGCCAAGCGCCAAGCCAAGTTGGCAAGACAAGCCAATGAGGGAGTGAGGAAATTCAATGAGGACTCTGCTACTGCTGTTGCCACTGAGGCCTCTGTCAAGCCAAGAAAATCTATGGCAAAGAAGCCTGCACACAAGCCAAGTGCTTCACCAACAGTGCCGTCACGGCCAAGTTCCTCAGCAGTGCCCTCACGGCCAATTCCTCATGCTGCTCCTACTCCTCCAAAATCCTCAGCTCCTCCCAAGTCCTCAGCAGTTCCGACAAAGTCCTCAGCACCTGTGCATCTGGCCACGTGCCAAAGGACTGCTGGCTTCTCCATTGCCTCTGGTGTCTCAGCAAGTTCCTCAGCTGCACCAAAGTCTTCATCTGGCCCGACTCTGCTGAAGACTAAGGCCACAGCTGGACGAGGTCCTCGGCCAAGTCCCAAGAAGAAATAGGTCGCCTTCCAAGTGCCACCTGAAGATGATGAGGCTGATGATGATGAACTTGTGGAAATCATCAGAGATCGCCAAGAGAGGGCAGCTAGAGCCAAAGGCACATCTGTGCCACTGCTTTTGGATCCGAGGAAAATCCTCGATTATATTGATCTCTGGCACAAGGATCCAAATACCCCTATGCTTGATTTTCATCTCACCCCTGGACAAAGTCATATGCTGACCCATTTCATCACTGAAGAGAAATGGAAGTTTGAAAAGGCAAGAGAGATCAAGAAAGCTCAATACAGAAAGGAGAAGTTCCTGAAGAAAAATGTTGTCAGAATGACACCTGAGGAACTTCTCAAGGTCCAGACTGAAATTCTAGACCTCAGCAAAAACTTCGATGCTTATTATGCTGATTGGCAAGGAGCCAAGGTCGATTCACAACTTTGACGAAGAAGTTCACCAATGTTGCTGCCCCATCGCAACATGAAATTCCTCAGGCTGGAGCCTCAGCTCAGCCGACTGAAGAACATGCCAGCACCGCTGATGAAGTTCAGGCTGCTGAAGAAAATGCCAGTTCCAGAGCTGATGATCCCATTCCAGCCGCTGAAGAAATTGTCAGGGCCTCCACTAGTGGTGCGCCCAAGAAATCGAATAAGACAGGCAATCGATCGCCATACCGAGGAAAATCAACCAGATTCCTCAGCTCCTCCTGCGCCAACACCAACTCCTATTCTTCCATCTGCCACTAATGTGAAGAAGACCAAGGCTGCAGAACGAGCTGCTGTGAAGAAATGGAAAGCATCAGCTGCGTCAAATTCTTCAGCTGCGAAGAAAATGAAGCCAATGACCAGCTCTTTTGAAAATCCTATTGATGCTGTTCCAATTTCCTCAATTCCATCAAAGGACCTTGTTCCTTTTGATGAAGATTATGTGATCTCAAGCGGATCTGATGAAGAAAATCATTTTGCTGCTTCGTCAGAGCAGATTGATGAAGAAATTGAAGTGGAATCAATCCCTTCAACCCCAATCATTTCCTCACCTATGCCTCAGTTCACAGCTGAAGAGGCCGGTGTTGAGGAACTTGAAGAAGATGTGGATATTGGAAGCACAACGCCAGTGATGAACGATGACTTTTGGGAAAGTCAGCATCCAAATTCTCCACTCTTCACCCCAATCCAACAGATACCTCAGTCCCCTGCTCCAACTGTTCAAATGGGCTCTGAACATCCCACTTCATCTGTCCATTAAGAGATTCCAGCCACTAGCGCTAATGAACCTGCTGCTACTG
Source organism: Aegilops longissima (assembly GCA_021605205.1). Taxonomy (NCBI): domain Eukaryota; kingdom Viridiplantae; phylum Streptophyta; class Magnoliopsida; order Poales; family Poaceae; genus Aegilops; species Aegilops longissima. The sequence continues at coordinate 146,739,488 of CM038682.1, read as the reverse complement.
ATCCTCAGACTGCACCTGTTGAGGAACAAGAAATTCCTCAGCCTGAAGAACCTGAGATTGCGATTCCTGAGGTCGTGATGCAACTCACAGACACTCCACTGCCAAAGCCAAAGGATCCCTTCTCAACAAAGCAAAAGTTCAAGGCTGAAGACTTCTTCAAAAGCACGATTCTTCACGATTACATAACCGTATGATTCTGCTCGCATATGGAAGAGGCATTTCTGGACTGCCACTCAAGCCAATTTCTATTCCTCAGTGCTCTTCAACAAAGACAAAGTCTTCGATCATGCTCATATTCCTCATGTGGACATGGAGTCTCTTCCAGGCTTCGAGCCAGTCCTCGGTGTTCTTCATGACGCAGGGACTTCAATTTCTGCACCGATATACATGATCGGAATGAAGAACTCATTCTTCAATTCTATGCAACGCTGCAAATCACCGGAGATGTCAAGACGTGAACTCATGGGTATTAGACGGATGTCCGAAAATACTCACTACAAGGCACCAACAATCGAATTGCTTCGTGCTCTACCACTCAGCCCTCCACTTGATGGTGCTCGTTGTATCTACAACGAACTAGAACTTTCAAATCACTATATGCAAGTGTTGATGAAGCCTTTGAAGCCAAGGTAGGCCCTAAGAACCAAATTCCTCGTCAAGGAATTATTGTATGTGCCTCGGACTGTCTATCGGATTCGACGAAGACAATGAGTCCTATCAAAGGCCACGACTCAAATGATGAAGAAGTCGTTGGCATCATGAAGAATATGCTTTTCAATATCATTCATGGCGTTCCCGTCAACTTCCATGATTTATTCATGAGGACTCTGGCAAACATTGCTATGTCACCATTTGAGCTGAAGCCTTATGCGCCTTGGATAATGAGATTCATCAGGACAAGGTCTTCACTCAATTACAAGGCTGATACTCTGAACCACTGCAGCTACTTAGCCCCGATTGAAGTCCTCAAACGGACATTTACCTCAGCTGATGACAAGGGCAAGGCTACTACTATAATCGATGAAGGCATTCGTCCATTGGATGGACAGTTTCGCAAAGCAGCATCCTACTCCACCAATGATGACTCTGCCACACATGACTCTGCCGCAAATACCTCAGTCAAGCAAAGTCCTCAAGCTACTACAGCCAGGGTGATGACTGATTGTGAGTTACTCCTCAGTCTTCATCAGAAGGTTGATCGCAATCATAAATGGGTCAAGCGTCAGTTTGGTTCAATTCTTCACAACATGACCTCAACACATAATGCAGTGAAGAAAAACCACTACTACCTCCATGAAACCTTCAAATGCACCTGAGCTGTTCTTTCAAATGTCTACAGTGCGGAAGAACTGACGACAATGGGACTCAAGGAAGAATTTGGCTGGTCTGCACCTCCTCCGAAGAAATACAAGAAGGTCAAAGTTCCTTCCTTGGTGTCCAGCTCCTATTCTTCATCGCACGACACTGATGAAAATGAAGACTTGGACGACACCGCGGCAGGCCCTACTACAACAACCGACCCCAACAACGCTGGCGCTCCTTCTTCAACTTGAAATTCTTCAAGGGTGAAAGTGCGTTATATCGACTAGAGGGGGGGTGAATAGGCGATTTTTTTGAATTCTTCACTGAGGAATTTGCCGGTGAGGAAATTCCTTAGCGAAGAACTACTTGCAGCGGAATAAGTACTCAGAAGTAAGCATAACAGAATACATGCATGGTCATCATGATGAAATGAAGACTAGCACAGAGTACAGAAAGTGTAATCACAGGATAACACAACATGAAGACAAACAGACTAAAGAAATTGAACTGAGGAAATTGAGAAAGTCTTCAGTCAAAGTCTTCAAACACAGATATGAACAAACACTCAACACAGTAATGAGGAAATGAAAGGGTTGAGGAAATAGAACCAGTTAGGTTGGTGAAGACAATGATTTGGTAGACCAGTTCCAACTCATCTGCCTCGGTTTGTACGTCTGTTGGAGCGGCTGAGTATTTAAACTCGAGGACACACAGTCCCGGACACCCGATCATCGAAAGCACGCAGCTCAGACACCAAGTCCTCACCAGATTCTCCTTGAACTAAGGTCACACTGACCTCGTCCAATCACAAGTGGTAAGTCTTCAGGCGACTTCCAAACCTTCACAGACTTGGTCACTCGGCGATCCACAATTCCTCTTGGATGCTCTAGACCATGACGCCTAACCGTCTGGAAGAAGCACAGTCTTCAAAGGTAACAAGCGTCGGATCCACGCAGGATCAATCTCTTCAGTGATGCTCAATCACTTTGGGTTTGTAGGGGTTTGGTTTTTGGGTTTTTCCTCACTCGATGATTTTCGCTCAAAGTCCTCGGAGGATGGGTTGCTCTCAAATGAAAAGTATCAAGTTCTCTCGGAGCAGCCAACCAGCTAGTGGTTGTGAAGGAAATATGCCCTAGAGGCAATAATAAATGTTATTATTTATTTCCTTATATCATGATAAATGTTTATTATTCATGCTAGAATTGTATTAACCGGAAACATAATACATGTGTGAATACATAAACCTACAGAGTGTCACTAGTATGCCTCTACTTGACTAGCTCGTTAATCAAAGATGGTTATGTTTCCTAACCATGAACAAGGAGTTGTTATTTGATTAACGGGATCACATCATTGGTTGAATGATCTGATTGACATGACCCATTCCATTAGCATAGCACCTGATCGTATAGTTTGTTGCTAGTGCTTTTCTTCATGACTTATACATGTTCCTATAACTATGAGATTATGCAACTCCCGTTTGCCGAGGAACACTTTGGGTGCTACCAAACGTCACAACGAATCGGGTGATTATAAAGGTACATTACAGGTGTCTCCAAGGTACATGTTGGGTTGGCATATTTCGAGATTAGGATTTGTCACTCCGATTGTCGGAGAGGTATCTCTGGCCCTCTCGGTAATGCACATCACATAAGCCTTGCAAGCATTGCAACTAAATGTGTTAGTTGTGAGATGATGTATTACGGAACGAGAAAAGAGACTTGCCATGAACGAGATTGAACTAGGTATTGGATACCGACGATCGAATCTCGGGCAAGTAACATACCGATGACAAAGGAACAACGATGTTGTTATGCGGTCGACCGATAAAGATCTTCGTAGAATATGTAGGAACCAATATGGGCATCCAGGTCCCGCTATTGGTTATTGACCGAGAGGTGTCTCGGTCATGTCTACATAGTTCTCGAACCCGTAGGGTCCGCACGCTTAACGTTTCGATGATGGTTACTATGAGTTTTATGATGTTGATGTACCAAGGTTGTTCGAGTCCCGATGAGATCACGGACATGACGAGGAGTCTCGAAATGGTCGAGACATAAAGATTGATATATTGGAAGCCTATGTTTGACTCGGAATCACTCCGGGTGAAATTGGGAATTTTATTGAGTACCGGGGTTACGGAACCCCCGGGAGTCAATGGGCCTTGATGGGCCTTAAGGGAAAGAGAAAAGGGGCCCTATGCTGGCGCAGCCTTCCCCTTCCCTAGTCCTATTAGGATTAGGAGAGGGGTGGCGCCTCTCCCTCTCCCCTTGGTCAAACCCTAGTTGGACTAGGATTGGGGGAATCCTACTCCCGTGGGAGTAGGACTCCCGAGCGCAGCCATAGGTGGCCGGCCAGCCCCTCCCTTCCCTCCTTTATATACAGGGCAGAGGGCACCCCATGACACACAAGTTGATCATTGAGATCGATTCCTTAGCCGTGTGGTGCCCCTTCCACCAAACTACACCTCGAATATACCGTTGCGGAGCTTAGGCGAAGCCCTGCGTCGGTGGAACATCATCATCGCCACCACGCCGTCGTCGATTTAAACTCTCCTCAACACTCGGCTGGATCGGAGTTCGAGGGACGCCATCGAGCTGAACGTGTGCAGAACTCGGAGGTGCCGTGACGCTCGGTACTTGGATCGGTTGGATCGGGAAGAAGTACGACTACTTCCTCTACGCTGCGCCAACGCCTGTTGCTGGTCTAAGAGGGTACGTGACAACACTCTCATCTCGTTGCTATGCATCACCATGGTCTTGCGTGATCGTGGGAAATTTTTGAAATTACTACGCTCCCCAACAAAGGCATCCGAGCCTGGTTTTATGCGTTGATGTCATATGCACGAGTAGAACACAAGTGAGTTGTGGGCGATACAAGTCATACTACCTACCAGCATGTCATACTTTGGTTCAGCGGTATTGTGAGATGAAGCGGCCGGACCGACATTACGCGACGCTTACGCGAGACTGGTTTCACCGCTGTGAGCACTCGTTGCTTAAAGGTGATCAAGCGGTGTCTGTCTCTCTCACTTTAGTTGAACTGAGTGTGGCTACGCCGGTCCTTGAGAAGGTTAAACGGAGTCTATTTGACAAAGTATCGTTGTGGCTTTGATGCGTAGGTAAGAACGGTTCTTGCTCAGCCCGTAGCAGCCACGTAAAACTTGCAACAACAAAGTAGAGGACGCCTAACTTGTTTTTGCAGGGCATGTTGTGATGTGATATGGTCAAGACATGATGCTATATTTTATTGTATGAGATGATCATGTTTTGTAACCGAAGTTATCGGCAATCGGCAGAGAGCCATATGGTTGTCGCTTATTGTATGAGATGCAACGCCATGTAATTGCTTTACTTTATCACTAAGGAGTAGCGATAGTCGAGAAGCAATAGTTGGCGAGACGACAACGATGCTACGATGGAGATCAAGGTGTCGCGCCGGTGACGATGGTGATCATGACGGTGCTTGAGATGGAGATCACAAGCACAAGATGATGATGGCCATATCATATCACTTATATTGATTGCATGTGATGTTAATCCTTTATGCATCTTATTTTGCTTTGATTGACGGTAGCATTATAAGATGATCCTTACTAAATTATCAAGAAGTGTTCTCCCGAGTATGCACCGTTATGAAAGTTCTTCGTCTTTGAGACACCACGTGATGATCGGGTGTGATAGGCTCTACGCTCAAATACAACGGTGCAAAACAGTTGCACACGCGAATACTCAGGTTATACTTGACGAGCTATGCATATAAGATATGACCTCGGAACACGGAGACCGAAGGTCGAGCGTGAATCATATAGTAGATATGATCAACATATTGATGTTCACCATTGAAACTACTCCATCACACGTGATGATCGGTCATGGTGTAGTTGATATGGATCACGCAATCACTTAGAGAATTGGAGGATATTTTTCTAAGTGGGAGTTCTTAAGTAATATGATTAATTGAACTTAAATTTATCATGAACTTAGTACCGATAGTATCTTGCTTGTCTATGATGTGTAGATAGATGGCTCGTCTTTGTTGTTCCGTTGAATTTTAATGCGTTCCTTGAGAAAGCAAAGTTGAAAGATGATGGCAGCAATTACACGGACTGGGTCCGTAATTTGAGGATTATCCTTATTGCTGCACGGAAGAATTACGTCCTGGAAGCACCGTTAGGTGCCGTGGCCTGGTGCAAGGGCTGCGCCAGGTTGTGAACGTCTGCAAAGCAAAGCTGATGACTACTCTATAGTTCGATGTGCCATGCTTTACGGCTTAGAACCGGGACTTCAACGTCGTTTTGAACACCATGGAGCATATGAGATGTTCCAGAGTTGAAGTTAATATTCCAAGCGAATGCCCGGATTGAGAGATATGAAGTCTCCAATAAGTTCTATAGCTGTAAGATGGAGGAGAACGGTTACAAGGAGCATATACTCGTAATGTCCGGATATAACAATCACTTGATTCAACTGGGAGTTAATCTTCCGGATGATTGCGCCATTGACAGAATTCTCCAATCACGCCACCAAGCTACAAGAGCTTCGTGATGAACTATAATATGCAAGGGATGACCAAAACAATGCCCGAGCTCTTGGCGATGCCGAAAGCATGGAGGTAGAAATCAAAAGGAGCATCAAGTGTTGATGGTTAACAAAACCACTAGTTTCAAGAAAAGGGCAAAGGAAAGAAAAGGAAACTTCAAAAGAGCGGCAAGCAAGTTGCTGATCAAGAGAAGAAACCCAAGTCTGGTCCTAAGCACTGAAACGAGTGCTTCTATTGCAAGCAGGCTGGTCATTTGAAGCGGAACTGCCCCAAGTATTTGGCGGATAAGAAGGATGGCAAGGTTAACAAAGGTATATGTGATATACTTGTTATTGATGTGTACCTTACTAATACTCGCAGAGCACTGGTATTTGATCTGGTTACATTGCTAATATTTGCAACTCAAACAGGGCTACGGATTAGCGAAGATTGGCTAAGGACGAGGTGACGATCTGGCGTGGGAAATGGTTCCAAAGTCGATGTGATCGCAATCGCACGCTACCTCTACATCTACCTTCGGATTAGTATTAGACCTAAATAATTGTTATTTAGTACCATCGTTGAGCATGAACATTATATCTGGATCTTGTTTGATGCGAGACGGTTATTCATTTAAATCGAGAATAATGGTTGTTCTATTTATATGAATAATATCTTTTATGGTCATGCACCATTGAAGAATGGTTTGTTTTACTTAATCTTGATAGTAGTGATACACATATTCATAATGTTGAAACCAAAAGATGCAGAGTTGATAATGATGGTGCAACTTATTTGTGGCATCGCCGTTTAGGTCATATCGGTGTAAAGCGCATGAAGAAACTCCATACCGATGGACTTTTGGAGTCACTTGATTATGAATCACTTGGCACTTGCGAACCGTGCCTTATGGGCAAGATGACTAAAACACCGTTCTCCGAACTATGGAGAGAGCAACAGATTTATTGGAAATCATACATACCGATGTATGTGGTCCAATGAATGTTGAGGCTCGTGGCGGATATCGTTATTTTCTCACCTTCACAGATGATTTGAGCAGATATGGGTATATCTACTTAATGAAACACAAGTCTGAAACATTTGAAAAGTTCAAAGAATTTCAGAGTGAAGTGGAAAATCATCGTAACAAGAAAATAAAGTTTCTACGATCTGATCGTGGAGGAGAATATTTGAGTTACGAGTTTGGCCTACATTTGAAACAATGCGAATAGTTTAGCAACTTACGCCACCGAACACCACAACGTAATGGTGTGTCCGAACGTCAGAATCGTACTTTATTAGATATGGTGCGATCTATGATGTCTCTTACTGATTTACCGCTATCATTTTGGGGTTATGCTTTAGAGACGGCTACATTCACTTTAAATAGGGCACCATCTAAATCCGTTGAGACGACGCCTTATGAACTGTGGTTTGGCAAGAAACCAAAGTTGTCGTTTTGAAAGTTTGGGGCTGCGATGCTTATGTGAAAAAGCTTCAACCTGATAAGCTCGAACCCAAATCGAGAAATGTGTCTTCATAGGATACCCAAAGGAGACAGTTGGGTACACCTTCTATCACAGATCCGAAGGCAAGATTTTGTTGCTAAATTCGAAACTTTTTGGAGAAAGAGTTTCTCACGAAAGAAGTGAGTGGGAGGAAAGTAGAACTTGATGAGATAATCGTATCTACTCCCTTATTGAGAAGTAGTACATCACGAAAAACAGTTTCGTGACACCTACACCAAATAGGGAGGAAGCTAATGATGATGATCATGAAACTTCAGATCAAGTTTCTACAGAACTTCAGAGATCAACCAGAGCAAGATCCGCACTGAGTGGTACGGTAATCCTATTTTGGAAGTCATATTCTTTGGAACATGATGAACCTCTGAACTATGAAGAAGCGATGGTGAGCCCAGATTCCACAAAATGGCTTGAGGCCATGAAATCTGAGATGGGATCCATGTATGAGAACAAAGTGTGGACTTTGGTTGACTTGCCCGATGATCGGCAAGCAATTGAGAATAAATGGATCTTCAAGAAGAAGACCGACGCTGATGGTAATGTTATCGTCTATAAAGCTCGACTTGTTGCAAAAGGTTTTCGACAAGTTCAAGGGATTGACTACGATGAGACCTTCTCACCCGTGGCGATGCTTAAGTCCGTCCGAATCATGTTAGCAATTGCCGCATTTTATGATTATGAAATTTGGCAAATGGATGTTAAAACTGCATTCCTGAATGGATTTCGGAAGAAGAGTTGTATATGATGCAACCAGAAGGTTTTGTCGATCCAAAGGAGCTAACAAAGTGTGCAAGCTCCAATGATCCATTTATGGACTGGTGCAAGCCTCTCGGAGTTGGAATAAACGTTTTGATAGTGTGATCAAAGCATTTGGTTTTATATGAGACTTTTGGAGAAGCCTGTATTTACAAGAAAGTGAGTGGGAGCTCAGAGCATTCCGATATTATATGTGGATGACATATTATTGATCGGAAATGATATAGAATTTCTGGATAGCATAAAGGGATACTTGAATAAAAGTTTTTCGATGAAAGACCTCGGTGAAGCTGCTTACATATTGGGCATTAAGATCTATAGAGATAGATCAAGACGCTTAATAGGACTTTCACAAAGCACATACCTTGATAAAGTTTTGAAAAAGTTCAAAATGGATCGTGCAAAGAAAGGGTTCTTGCGGTATTACAAGGTGTGAAGTTGAGTAAGACTCAATGCCCGACCACCGCAGAAGATAGAGAGAAAATGAAAGATGTTCCTATGCTTCAGCCATAGGCTCTATCATGTATGCAATGATGTGTACCAGACCTGATGTGTGCCTTGCTGTAAGTTTAGCAGCAGTACCAAAGTAATCCAGAGTGGATCATCGGACAGCGGTCAAGAACATCCTTAAGTACTTGAGAAGAACTAAGGATATGTTTCTCATTTATGGCGGTGACAAAGAGCTCGTCAGAACGGTTACGTCGATGCAAGCTTTGACACTGATCCGGACGATTCTAAATCGCAAACCGGATACGTATTTACATTAAACGGTGGAGCTGTCGGTTGGTGCAGTTCCAAACAAAGCGTCGCTATGGATCTACATGTGAAGTTGAGTACATAGCTGCTTCGGAAGCAGCTAATGAAGGAGTCTGGATGAAGGAGTTCATATCCGATCTAGGTGTTGTACCTAGTGTATCGGGTCCAATGAAAATCTTTTGTGACAATATCGTGCAATTGCCTTGGCAAAGGAATCCAGATTTCACAAGAGAACCAAGCACATCAAAAGACGCCTCAACTCCATCCGGATTTGGTCCGGTGGGAGACATAGAGATATGCAAGATACATACGGATCTGAATGTTGCGACCCGTTGACTAAGCCTCTTCCACGAGCAAAACATGATCAGCACCAAGACTCCATGGGTGTTAGAATCATTCTTGTGTAATCTAGATTATTGACTCTAGTGCAAGTGGGAGATGAAGGAAATATGCCCTAGAGGCAATAATAAATGTTATTATTTATTTCCTTATATCATGATAAATGTTTATTATTCATGCTAGAATTGTATTAACCGGAAACATAATACATGTGTGAATACATAAACCTCAGAGTGTCACTAGTATGCCTCTACTTGACTAGCTCGTTAATCAAAGATGGTTATGTTTCCTAACCATGAACAAGGAGTTGTTATTTGATTAACGGGATCACATCATTGGTTGAATGATCTGATTGACATGACCCATTCCATTAGCATAGCACCTGATCGTATAGTTTGTTGCTAGTGCTTTTCTTCATGACTTATACATGTTCCTATGACTATGAGATTATGCAACTCCGTTTGCCCGAGGAACACTTTGGGTGCTACCAAACGTCACAACGTGAATCGGGTGATTATAAAGGTACATTACAGGTGTCTCCAAGGTACATGTTGGGTTGGCATATTTCGAGATTAGGATTTGTCACTCCGATTGTCGGAGAGGTATCTCTGGCCCTCTCGGTAATGCACATCACATAAGCCTTGCAAGCATTGCAACTAAATGTGTTAGTTGTGAGATGATGTATTACGGAACGAGAAAAGAGACTTGCCAAGAACGAGATTGAACTAGGTATTGGATACCGACGATCGAATCTCGGGCAAGTAACATACCGATGACAAAGGAACAACGATGTTGTTATGCGGTCGACCGATAAAGATCTTCGTAGAATATGTAGGAACCAATATGGGCATCCAGGTCCCGCTATTGGTTATTGACCGAGAGGTGTCTCGGTCATGTCTACATAGTTCTCGAACCCGTAGGGTCCGCACGCTTAACGTTTGATGATGGTTATTATGAGTTTTATGATGTTGATGTACGAAGGTTGTTGAGTCCCGGATGAGATCACGGACATGACGAGGAGTCTCGAAATGGTCGAGACATAAAGATTGATATATTGGAAGCCTATGTTTGATTCTCGGAATCACTCCGGTGAAATTGGGAATTTTATCGAGTACCGGGGTTACCGAACCCCGGGGAGTCAATGGGCCTTGATGGGCCTTAAGGGAAAGAGAAAGGGGCCCTATGCTGGCGCAGCCTTCCCCTTCCCTAGTCCTATTAGGATTAGGAGAAGGGGTGGCCTCTCTCCCTCTCCCTTGGTCAAACCCTAGTTGGACTAGGATTGGGGGAATCCTACTCCCGTGGGAGTAGGACTCCCAGCGCAGCCATAGGTGGCCGCCAGCCCCCCCTTCCCTCCTTTATATACAGGGGCAGAGGCACCCCATGACACACAAGTTGATCATTGAGATCGATTCCTTAGCAGTGTGCGGTGCCCCCTTCCACCAAACTACACCTCGAATATACCGTTGCGGAGCTTAGGCGAAGCCCTGCGTCGGTGGAACATCATCATCGTCACCACGCCGTCGTCTTGTGAAACTCTCCCTCAACACTCGGCTGGATCGGAGTTCGAGGGACGTCATCGAGCTGAGCGTGTGCAGAACTCGGAGGTGCCGTCGTTCGGTACTTGGATCGGTTGGATCGGGAAGAAGTACGACTACTTCCTCTACGTTATGCCAACGCTTCCGTTGCTGGTCTATGAGGGCGTGAGACAACACTCTCATCTCGTTGCTATGCATCACCATGGTCTTGCGTGATCGTAGGAAAATTTTGAAATTACTACGCCCCCAACAGGTTGTAGGGGGCGGCTATTTATAGCCTAGGGAGCAGCCCGACATGATAAGACATAAATGCCCTTCAATGATATGACCGTTAGGTGGATAAGATATTTTGGGACAGCTGGCGCGCCTTAAAGAACGGTCGGAAATTTGAATGTCAAATTCCTCGTATATCATGTTCCTCATTTGTAGGCAATCCGCCTTTGGCGAATTCCTAACTCCTCGGTCGAACAAATTCCTCGTGACCGGAAGAACTTCGTCTCACATCAAGAAATTGACTGAACTGTATGGGATTTCCAAAGGCTTCACTCGAAGGGATTGGTAGGTGTAGGATTTTGAGTTGAGCATCAGATGGAAATTTTTCCTTAGTATTTCCTCGACCCCCTTTAACAGTACGATGTTTCCTATGACTCAAGAAAGAGAAAATGAAACTACGAAAACAAAAGTCTTCACACTTCATGTTCCTCAAATGAATACCAAGTCTTCAAGGTCAAACTAATTTCTTCACTTTCAAAGTCTTCAGAAAGTCTTCAGAATATCAAAGTCTTCAGTCGAAGAACTTCATTTTTAGGGGTCGACTTTCTTTGTAAATATCAAACTCCTCATAGACTTATAGACCTGTGTATCCTCACAAACGCATTAGTTCCTTAACCTATAAGTCTTCAATACACCAAAATCACTAAGGGGCACTAGATGCACTTACAATCTCCCCCTTTTTGGTGATTGATGACAATATAGGTTAAGTTTTCAACGGGGATAAACATATGAAGTGTAAATACTGATAATGAGGAATTTGATTGCAAGATATAGAAGAACTCCCCCTGAAGATGTGCATAGTGAGGAATTTGCTTTTGAGGCAATGCACATTTGAAGAGTTGAATCATGGAGATCTCCCCCTATATCTTGTAATTCATACGCGCATTTGTGATATAATATGAAGAATTTGGAATGCATGATGAAATATGGTGCTTGATGTAATTCAGCATGCGTGCGATAACATTAATGAGGAACAAGCATGCAAAATAACGCATCAAGAGTATCAGAGCTCAAATAGATCCGCTTTGAAGATTTTCAAGAAGCTCAAGAGAATCAGAGTATAGTGCAAGAGCATAATGCATCAAAAGTATCAAAGCACCATCGGGTTTAAGATTACAACTCGATCCAATAAAAGTTTCAGAAGAACGAGAGTTGTAAGTTAACAAAACTAAATTGTTGTATATAGGCAATAAAATAGACCCGCTTGAAGACTAACTCAAATTTCTCCCCTTTTGTCATCGAATGACCAAAAGGATCGAAACTGAGGACTAACGCTCCTGAAGAATTTCAAGTTGAAGAAGGAGCGCCAGCGTTGTTGGGGTCAGTTGTTGTAGTAGGACCTGCCGCCGTGTCGTCCAAGTCTTCATTTTCATCAGTGTCGCGCGATGAAGAATAGGAGCTGGCCACCAAGGAAGGAACTTTGACCTTCTTGTATTTCTTCGAAGGAGGTGCAGACCAGTCAAATTCTTCCTTGAGTCCCATTGTCGTCAGTTCTTCCGCACTGTAGACATGTGAAAGAACAGCCCAGGTGCGTTTGAAGGTTTCATGGAGGTAGTAGTGGTTTTTCTTCACTGCATTGTGTGTTGAGGTCATGTTGTGAAGAATTGAACCAAACTGACGCTTGACCCATTTATGATTGCGATCAACCTTCTGATGAAGACTGAGGAGTAACTCACGATCAGTCATCACCCTGGGTGCAGTAGCTTGAGGACTTTGCTTGACTGAGGTATTTGCGGCAGAGTCATGTGTGGCAGAGTCATCATTGGTGGAGTAGGATGCTGCTTTGCGAAACTGTCCATCCAATGGACGAATGCCTTCATCTATTAAAGCAGTAGCCTTGCCCTTGTCATCAGCTGAGGTAAATGTCCGTTTGAGGACTTCAATCGGGGGCAAGTAGCTACAGTGGTTCAGAGTATCAGCCTTGTAATTGAGTGAAGACCTTGTCCTGATGAATCTCATTATCCAAGGCGCATAAGGCTTCAGCTCAAATGGTGACATAGCAATGTTTGCCAGAGTCCTCATGAAGAAATCATGGAAGTTGACGGGAACGCCATGGATGATGTTGAAAAGCATATTCTTCATGATGCCAACGACTTCTTCATCATTCGAGTCGTGGCCTTTGATAGGACTCATTGTCTTTGTCAGAATCCGATAGACAGTCCGAGGCACATACAATAATTCCTTGACGAGGAATTTGGTTCTTGGGGCCTGCCTTGGCTTCAAAGGCTTCATCAGCACTTGCATATAGTGATTTGAAAGTTCTGGTTCGTTGTAGATACAACATGCACCATCAAGTGGAGGACTGAGTGGTAGAGCACGAAGCAATTCAGTTGCTGGTGCCTTGTAGTGAGTATTTTCAGACATCCAGTTTAATACCCATGAGTTCACGTCTTCAGCATCTCCGGTGATGTGCAGCGTTGCATAGAATTGAAGAATTAGTTCTTCATTCCAGTCACAGATATCAGTGCAGAAATTCAGAAGTCCTGCGTCGTGAAGAACACTGAGGACTGGCTCAAAGACTGGCAGAGACTCCATGTCCACATGAGGAATATGAGCATGATCAAAGACTTTGTCTTTGTTGAAGAGCACTGAGGAATAGAAGTTGGCTTGGCTGGCAGTCCAGAAACGCCTCTTCCTTATGCGAGCAGAATCATATGGATTATAGTTAGTGAAGAATACGTGCTCGGCAAAGAAATCATCAGCCTTGAAATTTTGTTTGCTTGAGAACGGATTCTTTTGCTTGGGCAGAGGGTGTCGATGAGTTGCATCACCACCTCGAAATCGCGAGTTCAGGTTCTTGGTGAGGAATTTCTTGTTCCTCAACAGTGCGATCGAGGATCAGCAAGCGGGTTCATCAGCACTAGTGGCTGGAATTTCTTCATGCACAGAGCAAGTGGGTTGAGTTTCTTCAGAGTCCATTTGGACTGTTTGTGCAGGGGACTGAGGAATCTGTTGGAGCGGAGTGAAGAGAGGAGTATTGGGATGCAGACTTTCCCAAAAGTCATCATTCATCACTGGTGTGGTGCACCCAATATCCACATCTTCATCTTCAATTTCCTCAACACCAGCCTCTTCAGCTGTGAACTGAGGCATAGGTGAGGAAATGACTGGGGTTGAAGGGATTGCGTCCACTTCAATTTCTTCATCAATCTGCTCTGACGAAGCAGCAGAATGATGTTCTTCATCAGATCCGATTGGGATCTCATAGTCTTCTCCAAAAGGAACAAGGTCCTTTGATGGCATGGAGGAAATCGGATCAGCATCAATTGGATTTTCAAATGAGCTGGTCATTGGCTTCATTTTCTTCGCGGCCGAAGAATTTGACACAGCTGATGCCTTCCTTTTCTTCACTGCAGCTTGTTCTGCAGCCTTGGTTTTCTTCACCTCAGAGGCAGATCGAAGAATTGGAGTTGGTGTTGGCGCAGGAAGAGCTGAGGAATCTGGTTGAATTTTTCAGGCGCAACTGATGCAGTTGCCCTGTCTTGTTCTGTTTCTTCAGGCGCACCACTAGTGGATGCCCTGGCAATTTCTTCAGCGGCTGGAATGGGATCATCAGCCCTGGAACTAGCATTTTCATCAACGGCCTGAACGTCATCAGCGGTGCTGGCATGTTCTTCAGTCGGCTGAGCTGAGGCTTCAGCCTGAGGAATTTCATGTTGCGTTGGGGCAGCAACATTGGTGAATTTCTTCGTCAGGTTGACGAATCTGACCTTGGCTCCTTGCCAATCAGCATAATAAGAATCGAAGTTTTCTTTGAGGTCTTGAATTTCGTCTGGACCTTGAGAAGTTCCTCGGTGTCATTTTGACAACGTTTTCTTCAGAACTTCTCCTTTACGTATTGAGCCTTCTTGATCTCTCTTGCCTTTTCAAACTTCCATTTCTCTTCAGCGATGAAATGGGTCAACATATGACTTTGTCCAGGGGTCAGATGAAAGTCAGGCATAGGGGTGTTTGGATCCTTGTGCAAGAGATCAATATAATCGAGGATTTTCTTCGGATCCAACAGCAGTGGCACAAATGTGCCTTTGGCTCTAGCGGCTCTTTCTTGGCGATCTCTGATGATTTCCGCAAGTTCATCATCAGAAGGCACATGGAATGCAACCTGTTCCTTCTTTGGACTTGGCCGAGGACCTCGTCCAGCTGTTGCTTTGGTCTTCAGCAGAGTCGGGCCAGATGATGAAATTGGTGCTGCTGAGGAACTTGCTGAAACACCAGAGGCAATGGAGAAGACAGCAGTCCTTTGACATGTAGCCAGATGCACAGGAGCTGAGGACTTTGACGGAGCTGTTGAGGACTTTGGTGGAGCTGTAGCAGTGTGAGGAATTTGCCTTGAGGGCGCTGATGGTGAAGCACTTGGCTTATGAGCAGGCTTCTTTGGCATGGATTTCCTCGGTTTGATCGAGGCCTCAGTAGCAGTAGCAGTGGCAGAATCCTCATTGAATTTCTTCACTGCCTCCTTGGCTTGTCTTGCCAATTTAGCTTGGCGCTTAGCCCATTCTTCAGGAAAGTCCTCACCCCGCTTGATGCTGGTGGGGTCAGCTACTTGGCCAGGTGCCAATGGAGCTCTTGGGCATGGAGGATTGAGAGCGAATTTCTTCATGTACTTTGGAGTCACATATCTGTATTCCCTCCATTCCCTTGCCCATCTGCGAATTTCTTCATGTACTTTGTTTTCTTCATCAGGTGTGCAGTAGTCAGCATAAATTTCCTCAGGGATCTCAAAAGCAGTCATAACCTCAGGTTTCTTTCCTCCTTTCTGTGGCTTCTTACCGTCTGCCATATTCTTCAGTTGAGGAAATTGAACAATTGAGTTCTCTGAAGAAGTATGCAGTTTTTCTTCGAGGAACGCTGCAAATGAGTTAAGTTGATGAGAACCTAGTGATTCAGCAGCGAACATGTGTACCTGTGAACAGAGTATAGTTGCGAGGAATTTGGAGAGGTCATATGCGTTCTCGAAGGTTTTCAAAAGAACAAGTTTTGAGGATTTTGACCAGATGAGCCTTGAAGAATTTCACTAAGCGTTCTTTGACTTAGGTTCGAGTTGTACAGATCGAGGATCCACACAATTGAGGAATCTTGAAGAAAATGATTGCTAAGAGAAACGAATCAAGAGCAGATAGCTTGTGAGGTGTTTGTGTGTGAGGATTTGAAGAATAAACACCTTTGAAGATTTTCGGAAAGCTTGAGAATCAAAGAGAGTAATAAATGTAACTTTTATTTACCTAAATGAAGAACACGACAACTGGGTGTTGTAGATGTGAAGCTCGTTCGTTCAGATCTTCCACGCCCTAACTTGGCGGAGGAAGACAGCTACGGCGGCGACGGAGTGAGGATTTCCATGATCGGTAGTACGTCGGCGAAGAGGTCGAGGCAGCGAAGCTCTTCCTCACCGGCGACGATGGAGTAGCGGCGGCGCTAGGGTTTGAGAAGCTCGAGCGGGAGAGAGAGGTCGAGCGGAGTAAAAGAAGTGAGGAAGAGGAGAGGGGTATTTATAGACACGGTGAAAAACTGTTCGCCCGAAGATTTGGGATGAACGTGCCCCTGCCCTTTCTCCTTCACGCGACATGTGTCACCCACGTACTGTGTAGTGGAGATCGTGTACGATCATGGGTGAGTAAAATAACGCATCGTGGGATGCGGAACGGTTTGAGCGGCAAAAACCGAAAATTTGGGTAAGATCAGTTTTAAAGTTCCGTTCGCAATTTCTTCAGCTGACAAGGACACAGTGAAGATTTTGAACGAGTTTCATATATATATGGGTTTATGTCCTCTACAGCATTCACTTATGGCTATCTCTTCAAGTTGCTTTTTCTGCTAAGTGAATGTGATCGGACCCTTCCCCCTCTATGCTATACTCAACCCAATCTATATATATATATATATATATATAGCCAATGAAGAAAAACAACGGAAACAGTGAAGATTTTGCAAAGTTGAAGAATTTGAAAAACTGAAGAATTTCAAAACTAAGGAAAAACTCAAATTGCAGATTTTCAACTTTGGTGGTGGCGTGACCCACCGTATAAGAATGATGATTTCAGACACCGCGTACAATTGTCGTAGGGTTCTGAGAATCAAATTCTTCATTAATTTCTTCACACTTAAAGTGTTATTCTTCATTGATTGAAGAAAAACGTTTCTTCATGTGTTGCACATCTAAGTCATCAATTTTGCATAAGTGTTAGGATGTGTGTCTTTTTCAAAGAACATTTGAAGATTCTAAGATATTTAGCTCACACCGCAACTTGCTAAATCTCTTCTCATCCAAGGGCTTAGTGAAGATATCGGCTAGCTGTTCTTCAGTCTTCACGTGCTCGATGGAGATGTCGCCCTTCAACACATGATCACGAAGAAAATGATGACGAGTTTGAATGTGCTTTGTCTTCAAGTGCTGAACTGGGTTGTGAGCAATCTTGATTGCACTCTCATTGTCGCAGTAGAGAGGCACATTCTTCACGTTGATGCCGTAGTCCTTGAGAGTCTGCTTCATCCACAGCAATTGAGCACAACACGAGCCAGCAGCAATGTATTCAGCTTCCGCAGTAGACAGTGATACACAGTTCTGTTTCTTCGAGGACCAACAGACCAAAGATCGTCCGAGGAAATGACAAGTGCCAGAAGTTGACATGCGGTCCACACGATCACCAGCATAGTCAGAGTCAGAATATCCAATGAGATCAAAAGCAGAGCCCTTGGGGTACCATAATCCTAGTGTTGGCGTGTGAGCTAGATATCGAAGAATATGCTTCACAGCCTTATGGTGTGATTCCTTCGGTGTAGCTTGAAATCGGGCACACATGCAAACACTAAGCATTATATCTGGCCTAGATGCACATAAGTACAATAAAGAACCAACCATGGAGCGGTATACCTTGTGATCAAAGTCGATACCATTTTCATCGATTGCATAGATGGCCATTTGTGGGCATAGGAATTTTAGCGCTTTTGCAATCTTGCATGCGAATTTCTTGAGGACATCTTTGAGGTATTTCTCTGAGATATGAATATGCCATTGTGTTGTTGACGAATTTGTAGACCTAAGAAGAATTTCAACTCTCCCATCATAGACATTTGATATTCTTCACTCATCATATAGGCAAATTCATCACTATAATGTTGGTCAGTACAGCCAAATATAATATCATCAACATATATTTGGCACACAAACAATTCACCATCATAAGATTTAGTAAAGAGAGTAGGGTCGAGTGAACCGGGTGTGAAGCCATTCTTCACGAAGAATTCCTTCAATGTATCATACCACGCCCGTGGGGCTTGTTTGAGACCATAGAGGGCCTTATTATGTCTGAAGACTTTGTCAGGATTCTTTGGATCTTCAAAACCACAAGGCCATTTTCATCTAGCTTGTTGCGAGGATCTGGACGTTTGACCAGTTCCCAGACATTGTTGAGCTCGAACTGATGTAATTCTTCTTGCATAGCCTGAATCCACTCCGGCTCCAGAAATGCTTCATCTACCTTAGTGGGCTCTGTGATAGAGACAAAAGCATAGTGCCCACAAAAGTTAGATAGATGTGAAGCTTTTGAGCGTGTGAGAGGACCTGGCGCTTTAATGTCATCGATGATCTTCTCCACTTGCACTTATTTTGCAACGCGAGGATGAGCTGGTTGTCGTCGAGGAATTTGATCATTTTCCTCAGCACCATTGTCTTCAGCATTATCTTCAGGTGCATCAGCTCGATGTTCTTCACGTCTGAGAATGAATTCTTCAGAGATTCTTGATGAGGAATGACATCCTTAGTTGCCTTGAACTTGATAGATTCCTCAGGTGCTGGTTCATCTAACACAGAAGGTAGGTGCTCTCTTTGCAAGCCATTAGTTTCATCGAACCGCACATCTACAGTGTCAACAATCTTGTGAAGAGTGATGTTGAAGACTCTGTAGGTGTGCGAGTCCTTTCCGTAACCAAGCATAAAACCTTCATGTGCTTTCGGTGCAAATTTAGAATTGTGATGAGGATCTCTAATCCAACATTTAGCACCGAAGACTTTGAAATAACTTACATTTGGTTTCTTGTCAGTGAGGAGTTCATATGCAGTCTTCTTGAAGAATTTGTGAAGATATATTCTGTTGATGATGTGGCATGCCGTATCAATTGTATCAATCCAAAAACGACTAGGCGTTTTGTATTCATCAAGCATAGTGCGAGCCATCTCAACAAGAGTTCTGTTCTTGCGCTCCACGACGCCATTTTGCTGAGGAGTATAAGGAGCAGATAACTCATGAGTAATACCAAGTTCATCAAGATAGGCATCAAGACCGGAATTCTTGAACTCAGTTCCATTGTCACTCCTGATGTGCTTGATCTTCACACCAAAGTTAGTTGAAGCCCTCGAGGAAAATCGTTTGAAGACTTCCTGCACTTGATTTTTGTAAGTAACAATGTGTACCCATGTGTAACGAGAGTAATCATCAACAATAACAAAGCCATATAGAGATGCATCATTAACGATCACTGAGTAATGATTGGGACCAAAGAGGTCCATGTGAAGCAATTCAAGGGACGAGTAGTGGTCATGATAGTCTTATTTGGATGCTTGGCCTTGGTCATTTTCCAGCTTCACAGGCTCCATATAAGTGATCCTTGAGGAATTTGACATTCTCAATGCCAATGACATGCTTCTTCTTCGCATGGCGTGTGCAAATTCCTCATGCCTGCGTGACCAAGTCGTCGATGCCATAGCCAGCCTTCAAAGCTTTTGCATGTAGACACACGGCTGGTTGTGGTCCTCTAGAGAAATCAACAATATACAAGTCTCCTCTCCTAAAGCCTTGAAGACTTTGGAATTGTCAGACTTCCATAATCACAACACAACGATACTTGCCAAAGATCACAACCATATCAAGATCACAAAGCATTGAGGTGACATGAGGTTGTATCCTAAGGACTCAACAAGCATGACTTTGTCCATGTGTATGTCCTTAGAGATCGCAACCTTACCAAGACCCAATACCGACTTTTGCCTTTGTCGGCCAAAGATGATATGCTTGAGATGTGGCGGTGATAAGGGAGCATCCATCAATAGATTCTTGTCACCAATCATGTGATTTGTACATCCACTATCGAGAACCCACTCGGTGGCTTTGGGTTGATCATCCTGCGGATGAATTAGTGCAACTTATGATCTCATATAATTCATCGATGAAGAATATGATATCAAGTTCATCGATGATGAATTTCATCGATCGATATTAACAGATAAGCGGTATGAGGGCGTGTGAAATGAAAGTTCATTTCATCATGATTAGCCTGCGTCCTTTCGAGCAATTTCGTGTCCCCAAAAAATTCTTGGGACGTTAAGGCACGTCTGAGACCTGACCCTCTGCAGAAGAGATTAGTTCTTTTTCTTCACCACCCACATCTGAAGGGGTGGCAAAGAGTTCATCACTCTGCGAGCACCATACAAGAATGGTGGCATAGAAGCCAAACCATTTCTTTTCACATAAGAGGGGTTAGGGTAAGCATATGAATAAGCAGAGAAATTCTTCGAGGACTTATGAACATATTGCTTTGAAGAATAATGCACATATTCATAGCCCTTAGCTCTACCCTGCGAAACAGAGTTGTTAGCACGATGATAATCATATGAGGACTTTGATCCTTTTGAGGAATTTGATCCACGTGAGGAATTTGGTCTGTATGAGGACTTGGATCCATATGAAGAATTTGGTCCATATGAAGAATTTGATCTGGGGTTCCTATTCTTCACAGGTGGTGTCATGAGGACATTCACCTGAAGACTTTCAAGGCACTTCTTGGGAACCCAGATTTTCTTCATAAGGGAACCGTTCCTGCAGTTAGTGCCAACATATCTAGCAAATACTTCACCATTCTGGTTTTTGAACAGTTTATAGTTGGAGTCAAATGACTCATCAAAAGAATGAGGAGATTCGCATGTAAAGCCGGATAAGTTAGATGGATCAATCTGGAGGTCCCTTTGCAGCAACCCATGAGGTTTTGGGATCTTGCTCAGGCTTCCAATATGTTCCATCAGCATTGAGTTTCCTCTCAAAGGCAATACCTTCTTTTCTAGGGTTCCTGTTGAGGATCTGCTTTTTAAGCTCATCACAAAGAGTTTGATGCCCTTTGAGGCTTTTGTACATGCCTGTTATGTACAATTCCTTCAGCCCTGCATCATGAGTGATACTAGCAATGTCCTCAAATGAGGAATTAGTGATAGCAGAGGCAGGTGAAGAATTTGTAACAGTTGAAGCATTTGAACATTCAGGTGAAGAATTAGCAGGTTCACGTACAATGCACTTTAAGCATGGAGGAACAAATTCTTCCTGAGACGCGCTAATTTGTTGAGCAAGTAATGAATCGCGCTCCTTCTGAAGATCTTCATAACTCACTCTTAGCTTCTCAAGGTCTTGCTTTCTTTGAAGAAATTCATAAGAAAGTTTCTCATGATCAGATAAGAGAGTGTTATGATGACCTTGAAGGCTGTCAAACCTAGACTGAAGTCTCTGAAGATTTTCAGTCAGGGCTTTAGTGCGATCCATTTCTTCACCTAACATATCATCACTTTTACCTAACATGTTTTGAACCTTTTCCAAGGCATGTTGTTGTTTGGTGGCAATGCAAACAAGTTTGGTATAGCTAGGTTCAATATCATCATCAGATTCATAGTCACTAAATTCAGATGAGGAACATTCGGTTACCTCGACACCCTTTGCCATGAGACATGATGCTGAAGATGATGATCCTGGTTCGAAAGTCATCGTTTTGAGAGATTTCTTGAAGACCTCAAACCAGGGATCATGATGGGTTCGATGACCTTCATAGACGTCGGAGATTCGGTCCCAGATAAGCTTCGCATTGCAAAGATGCATAATGCGCTTGAATTCATCTCTAGATAGGCAGGAACAGATGATATCCTTCGCCATGATGTCAAGTTGAGTGTACTTGCGAATATCATCTGCGTTCATTGCCTTGCATAGATCGATAAGGCCAATTTCAGTGACGGTCCACAGCTCGCTGTCCATTGCCATGAGGCGCTTCCTCATCATGGCCTTCCACTTGGGATAATCGTGACCGTCAAAATAGGGCATGTCACTTTCTTCATACCTGCGGTTGACATAACTAAAACTCCAGGTGGTTAAACTAAAATCACACAGAACAAGGGAGTACCTTGCTCTGATACCAATTGAAAGTGTGTTATATCGACTAGAGGGTGTCACAGCCCTAGAGCTTGCTTGTAGCCAGTGGCATTGCATCCATGCATCATGTTTAATTTTCATGAAAATTGAAATGGGGATGACAAACCCTAGCACTAAATGAAATGCATTTAGGATCAAAATAAAAATATCTTCAATGAATCCAGATGATTTCCAAAAATGTTCATCATTTCTGGAAAAATGCTATAAACCATAACCAGAGGTGTTGCACATTTTTCATGACATATTTGGCCACTGGATTAAATCATATAGTATTTGAATTTGGGCATTTAAATATTATAAAATATTTAAAATGTCCAAATAATCACAAACTGAAATGTTTGCTGTTGGAAATATTCTAAACAGTATCCATGAGCAGTTCTTTGAATTTTGGGTTTGTTCTGGTATTTTAAATAAATCCCTAAAGCTACCGAGGAAATAGAAAACTAAAACAAATAAAAGAGAGAGAGAGAGGACTACCTAGCCCACCTACCTGTAGCCGGCCCAGCTCGCTGGCCCAGCCCACCTGGCGCATCCTGTCGTCTTCTCCACCGCGCCAGGAGGACGCGGGCGTGTGCCCGACGCACGCGCGGCCACCTCCTGCTTGCCGCTCCCCCCCTCGACGCTCTGGACGCCTCCCGCGACGCCACACACCCCCTGGAACCCCCTCGTTCACTCTCTCGTCCCCATCCCCTCCTCTGGCTCCCTCTCTCACCCACCGAGCGGAGCTCGTCGCCGCCGCTCGTCGTTGCCGCGACCACCGGCCCTCCCTCGCTTCCCCGACTAGCCCACAAGCTCCGCCACTCCGTCCTCGACCCCCCTCACCGAGCCACGCGAGCCGGGAAGCTCTGCATCGCCTCCCCACCATCGTCTTCAACCTCGGGCGCCGCCGATTTCCGACCCCGCTTCGCCGTCTTCAGCGCCTCCCCGAGCCCAATGAGAACGCCGACGAACTCGCTGTGAGCTCCACTCCGTTTCCCCTCTGCCCCCCTGCTTGCTCCTGCCCTCTAGCTGTAGCCCCGAGGTCACCCGAGGCCGCCGTCCGCCATGGCCAGCGAGCCCGCGCTCCCGAGCCTGTCCTGCTCGCTCCAGGGGCAGTGACACGCTCCTGGCGCCTCCAGGAGGATGCCTCTCCACTCCGCTTGCTCGCCCGAGCGCTGCAGCCGCGTCCCTGCCCCAGCCCGAACTCCGGCCACCGCTCCGCCCGTCACCGCCGCCGCTACACTGCACCCCGGCACCTCCCACTCCCTCCTTTAGATGCGCCTAACCGCCAGCTCGCCGTAGCCGCAAACCTCGCTCGAAACCGTCGCCCGTAGCTCCATTCCGAGCGGACTCTGCCGCGTCTTGAGGTCGCCGCCGGCCAAACTCCGGCGTGCCGACGTGGCTGCCATTAGCGCTAATTACCGCCAGCTAAACCACCCTTAGACACTGACAGCGGGCCCCGCAGCGGGTCAAAGCCCGAGTCAACGCGGGATTAGTGTATGTCTCACTGACCAATGGACCCCACGGGTCAGGTTTGACCTGGGGCGCCCGGTTCACTTGCTGACGTCACAGTGACGTGGTGCTGACGCCATAAATCATTTTCTGGATTTATTCTTTTTAGGAAATTTCAGAAAATGCCCTAAACTTCTAAAAATCATAGAAATTCAACCGTAGCTCAGATTGAAATAATTTATATATGAAAAATGATCAGAAAAATATGAAGAATCTGTTTATGCCATGAGCATGCATGTTTGAACAAGTTAACCTCACTGAATAGGACAAATGATGATTAGGGCAAATTATGAAATAACATTTGGAGTTGGAATTTGTTCTTGTTCGAGTTCCACTTCAATTAACTTGGCTATATATTGCATTAGGTGAATTCAGTACCTTAACATGACATGTCATTCATGTGAATGTGCATTGCATTGATTGTTTTCTTTCTCAGTTGCCGGTGTTTGTCCCCTCTCGGTAGGCGTATTCCGACAATGAGTTCGATGACACCGATGAAGAACTATATTATCTTCAGAAGTGCCAGACAAGCAAAACCCCCTTGTTCATTTTGATACAATCCCACTCTCTCGCTCCTGCTCTCTTTTACTGCATTAGGACAACAACGATTTATCTGTTACTTGCTGCGGTAGCTGAACCCCTTTATCCTCTGCATGACCTGTCATTCCACAGTAAATAGATGAAACCCACTAGCATGAGTAGGAGTTGTTTGAGCCCTGTTGTGCCTACTCATTCATGCTTGTTTGTCATGCCTGCTACTGCTTAGAGTTGAGTCAGGTCTGATTCATCGGGAATGAATCGGAGGTGTGTGAACATGTCCTACTGTGTGTGAGCTAAGTGTGTGAACACGATTTGGTAAAGGTAGCGGTGAGAGGCCATGTAGGAGTACATTGTGGGTTGTCTCATTGAAACCGTCCTCAGGAACTGAGTTCTGTGTTTGTGATCCATGAACAGTTACTACCACACATTGGGATCCTTAATTGACTCTCTCGGCTTCTTAACCACCCTTCTCCTCTGTCCAGGAGTTGCAACTAGTTTCTGGTGTTTGTAGGATATGTGTTGGAGGCCGTGCGTAGCGCTGACCCTAGGGGTGGGCTATGATGCGGTAGATACACCATGGCCCGGTGTACCGAATGCCCGTTTGGTATCTCGGGAACCCTGCACACATCGTTCGGGGCCGTTAGTGGAAACCTCGTGTCGGTGTCAAAACCCGCGGATCTCGGGTAGGGGGTCCCGAACTGTGCGTCTAGGAGGATGGTAACAGGAGACAAGGGACACGATGTTTTACCCAGGTTCGGGCCCTCTTGATGGAGGTAAAACCCTACGTCCTGCTTGATTGATATTGATGTTGTGGATGTTTACAAGAGTGGATCTACCACGAGATCAAGGAGGCTAAACCCTAGAAGCTAGCCTATGGTATGATTGTAAGGGTTGTTCTTCCAGTCCTACGGACTAGAGCCATCCGGTTTATATAGACACCGGAGAGGGCTAGGGTTACATAGAGTCGGTTACAATGGTAGGAGATCTACATATCCGTATCGCCAAGCTTGCCTTCCACGCCAAGGAAAGTCCCATCCGGACACAGGGCGAAGTCTTCAATCTTGTATCTTCATAGTCTTGGAGTCCGGTCGATGATGATTGTCCGGCTGATGATAGTTCGGCTGATGATGGTAGTACGGCTATCCGGACACCCCCTAATCCAGGACTCCCTCAGTAGCCCCTGAACCAGGCTTCAATGACGAAAAGTCCGGCGCGTATATTGCTTGGCATTGCAAGGCGGGTTCCTCCTCCGAATGATAGAAGATTGTGAACACCAGGATAGTGTCCGACTCTGCAAAATAAATTCCACATTCCACCGTAGAGAGAATAATATATACACAAGTTCAATCTGCTGACGTATTTTGTGGCATGACGTCACACCACTACCAAGGCATTACTTGAATTGTTTTTTACTTTACCACCTCAGCGCATTTAGCGAAGCGGTTTCCTTGGCAAGTCTTGTCGAAGCAGAGATCGTGTTTCCCCTTAATCCGGGATTCTCATCAATACGGCGTGGGTAACCCAACCGCTATTGATGGTGGCGCTTGGAGATAGCGAGTTTTACCAGGCGGTGGGGGCGCGTGACTTCGCCCGCCCATATAAGGGATAAGGATTCACCTTCTCACCTCGCCTTCTTCCTCCTTTGCTTATCCATCTCCGCGCTTTCGCTCTAGCGCCAAGTTCACGCATCTCGTCTCAACCTTCTCCGACCATGTCCGGGCGGGAGGTAAATGGTTGGCCCCCACCGTTAAGGAGGAGCACATCGCCAAACTGCGGGCGCGGATACCTCTCCGGCGACATCAGCGCCGGCTGCCCGACGAGGGCAGCTCATCCCCACCCCCAGGCCCCATGAGAGGTCGTCTTTCTTCCCCACTTCCTCCATGGATGGGCTTTCCACTTCACCCCTTTGTCCGGGGCTCATGTTCTACTACGGCCTGGATTTCCATGATCTGGCGCGAACTTCATCCTCAACATCTCGGCGTTTATCGTGGTATGCGAAACCTTCATCGCATCCAGCCCCACTTGACATGGCTCAAGACCTTCAATGTCAAGCGAAGGTAGTGAAGGGCACTCAAGCGGAGTCTGAGCGCCATGTTGGGCAACATGCCCAATGTCCTTTAGTTGAAGGGCCTTCGTGGAATCCGTCAAGGGTGGCAATCGGGGTGGTTCTATATCACCGAGCAGCGTGACCCTACATGGGCGGCGGCCCCGAGTTCAAATCTGGTATCCCCACAGCTCACCTCACGGAAAGAAGGGCTTCCTATGGGGTAGTTCGGAGGAGCCGACGGGACTCAAGCTGTATCCGAAGCTGGTGAAGAAGCTCGGGCTGGTTAACGTGGTCCAAGTCATGCTCGTCCACGGATTCTCCCATGCCAAGCGGGCATTCAATCTGTGGGAGTTCGATCCGGAACAGCACCAGCGCTGAGCGGGCTCTTGACCTGACGTCTGAAGGCGCTGGAGGGTGCTGTTCAAGGGCGCCGGTTTCCCGCATCCGCGATCAAGATCGCGGATTTCGCTCGCAGCGCCAAGCCAATGAGTAAGTGATTCTACCCCTTCGGGACACTTGCTTTTAATAGTTTGACTCTATCGGGTTTTAATTTCCCTTCTCCTTTGACAGGACTGGATGAGGAAGGCGGAGCAGATTATCTGCCCGGCTCCTATGCCGAAAAATCCGATGAGCGCCCGTCTAGCGAGGCTGCTGGTTCCGCACTTTGCGTGGTGCGGAGAAGAAGGCCAAGAAGGAGGCCACGGTGCTCGAAAGAGTTCCGTTTTCAGGTGTCCGATGACACGGGGCAGACTCCTCCCAGCGAGGAGGAGAAGAGGACTCTCTCGGAGGAGGGAGAGAGGAAGAGGAAGGCTTCCCCAGCGGGGAGGCTGAAGGGTCAAGAGGGAAGGACTATTCCCGGACAGCTCCGCCAACATCAACGTTGGCGAGGAAGAATGGCCTTCAAGGGCCAGGCCTCCAGCGAGATCGTAAGTATCCGGATTCTGAATGATCTATAATTTTTTCCACGTCACATAGTGTCATTACGATGCCGCATGCTGCCTGTAGTCCGGCGGTGATGATCTCCCGCTTCATCGGCGGGTCGTTGGCTCCGTCGGATGTAGACTCCATCCCGACCGCCTCCACCCTCGCGACACCGAGGGCGCCGAGGTGGGATCCCAGAAGGACCCATCGGGGAGGCTCGGGCGCCACAAGGCGTCCTCCGGACTTTGCGCCGGACTCCATATCGTAACCCGCAGTGGTTCCGAGTCCGCCGGGCGGCTTTGAGCGAAGGCAAGACCGTGACACCGCGGCTTCCGTCCAACCGGGCGCCGGGCAGTTTGTTGGGCGCTCGGGCGCTTCCATCGAAGAAGAACACCGCACTATTATGAGTGCGGTGATTGAAAAGTGCAGCTTGCTAAGAGCGGGCTGACCGAAGCTGCAGATAGCCTTCTATCGGGCTTTGAGGTAAGAAGTTAAAAATATGCAATGTAACACCGCATAGACAGTAGCCCCGATGCTCGGTTCGGTGTTCGGAAAGAAAAGCGGATGAGGATCTGAAAAAGAAGATATCGCAGGGTTGCTAAAAATTATGTCAATATGGATTGCAGGCTCTGCTGCTTGACCTCTGCCGCCTTGACCGATGCGGGGTCGGTGCTTTGAAGCGAGGAGCTCGGCGGTCCGAGCAAGAGCTCGGCCACGCCAGAAGCAGCTCGGGACAAAGAAGGTGAGTAACACCACTTTGAACTTGTACCTTCTGAAAAAGGATTTAGGTTGCAACAAAAATAACAAGGATAACATGGAGTGCTGCGGGGCCACGAGCGAGTGGCGACCACGAAGGAGGCCGTGTCCGCGACGAGCGTGATCGCCACGCAGGCAGGCAGAGCGAGAAAAGCACGAGGCACGGGTGGCGGTGGTTCAGCAAGAGCTCTAGGCTCTCATGGAAAAGCATGAGAGTTTGGAGTGTGACTCAAAGACTCGAGAGTCCGAGCTTGCCTCGGCTCTCGAAAGTGCCAAAACTGCCAAGGCCGATGCCCATAAGTCCCTTCAGGAGATTGAGTTGATGAGGAAGATAGCGGCGGGTAAGGCATTTTTCATGCAAAGCAAGCATGTGAATGTAAATTACGTGTTACTTACCCGAATTCGGAGCTCTCCAGGGGCGTTTGCAGATCTGCCTCACAGCGTGTCTGATGCCGCCGCATTCTACCGAGCCGAGGAGGGAGCTCAGCGGAGAAGGTCTTACGGTCTTAGTATCTTTGAGGCCGGCCATCCAGTGCCCCTAGCGACCAACTGAAGCAGCTGGTCGAGCTTCACAAGGTGGCCGAGCAGGCCATGAAGGGCCTCATAGTCCGGCTGTGGCTGGAGAGGCCATGCACAGGAGCTACTTCGCCTCGTCGCGATGGCTGGTGGATCGTTCCCACAGGTGGAGGTTATCAAGCGCTCCGCTTTGTATTGAAGGTGCTCGTCGGGCCCTTGCCAGCGCAAAGGTGCATTGGGGCAAGCTGGATGCGGAGAAGCTAATCTCGGCGCGCCCGCCAGTGGCAAGGAATATCGTCGCCCGAAATGTACTATAAGACTGTCTGAAGGGTGCCCGCAAGATTGCGGATGAGTGCCCAGAGGATGTAATTATTGAGTAAATTAGCAATGTGTTATCATGTGCGCTGAAAACTTTGTTCATATCGCTAAGCAACGCTTGTTAATTTAAAATATTACCTTACATGCGGCCGTTTATTAAATTTGAGAGATGGCAAGTCGTCGGCTTCAGCCCCCATGCCACGAGTCTTTGGGGTGTTCGGGATAAACTTGAGCACTCTAGTTCCCATTTTGGGTCCATCGAGGGGCGCTCAACACAGCGAACAAGGCAACCGGACTTATAGTGCTTGAACACTCTCACTTAGCCATAGAATTCTATAATTTTAAATTTGGTGAAGCCCCTAGTATTCGAAGGACGAATTAGGGGCGCTATCCACGCCTTCGTCGGACATTATCCGAACTTTGCTCGAGCGGCGTAGGTCTTTAAGGACCGAAAGGACCTCTCGAACAGCGACCAGTCTCGCCTTATCATGACAGTCAGTTTTACCTTTCTCCTTTGAGCGTTAACCCGGCTCAACAAGGCGGAATCGCGATGGTTCTCCCAGTGCTACCTTAGCGATAGAGCGGGCGTAAGGTGCCAAACATGGGGCAGGGCAAACCCAACTATTGACCCAAGACATGATTGAGCCGATTCATATAATGCTATAAGTTCGGGGTGCCGCACTTGTGAAAGTGTTCGGACTTTATCACACCATAATGCGGAGAACATCAGCCCTGGTGTATTTGGCGTACCAAAATGTCAGGTGCAACATGTAAATAAATGAACATATATATATATAGGTAATGCAATTATGGGCAAAAAGTGCTGCATTTTATTAGAGAAGATATGCTATGAGTGCGGAATGATACAAATAGTGCGGAAAGCAAGGGATTGGACGAATTAAAGCGTCTCCCTCCAGGGTAGGCAGCGGAATGTTGTATTTAACAAATTTAATGCTCGTGATGGAGACCACCGAGTGTTAAATCGGCCTTTGTCCTTCCACAGCTGTTGCATCATGAGTTCGGCAGGTTCGCCGCGGACGATGTTCTGTATAAAAAGAGAGGAACAAAAGAAAAAAGAGCGACACACTTGGGAGCCCCTGGTGTGGTCGAACCGCACTCTGGGTCTGTTGTGTTTGTGCCTTTCCCCCTATGCCCATGGTATCTCCAAGGCGTATGTACGCGGAGAGTTTGTCTTACAATTTTGCGAGGGCTGGGGTTGAGGCCGCATTTCTACGCGTGCTCGGAACGTGCCAGGGGGTCTTGGTTGATGTTGCTCCGGGCGCGTTTGGCCGTGTCCGGACGTTTAACGGTCGGACTCGAGAATTGCCTTAAAAGGATGCTCTGTACTTCTGCCGCGAGAGCCGCTGTATGTTCCTCCGTTCGGAGGGAGCGTTCCGTGTTTCCATTGACCGTGATGACCCCACGAGGGCCTGGCATCTTGAGCTTAAGGTATGCATAATTCGGCACCACGTTGAATTTTGCAAGCGCGGTTCGTCCGGCGAGCGTGATAGCCGCTGCGAGCGGGACTATGTCGAAGATTAACTCTTAACCGGAAATTATTCGGGATCCGAAGACCACTTCGATGTAATGAGCTGTACAATTGGCCTCAACACCTGGTATGGCGCGTTTGAAGGTTGTCTTTGTAGGTTTAATCCTTGAAGGGTCTATGCCCATCTTGCGCCTTGTATCCACGAAAAGCAGGTCAGGCTCTGCCGCCGTCCATCAGGACTCTCGTGAGTGAAATCCATCGGCGATTGGGTCTAAAACCAATGCGGCGAATCCACCATAAGCGGATCTTGGTCGGATGGTCTCTTGATCGAAAGTGATGGGCAAGAGGACCATGGGTTGAATTTTAGGCGGCTGGCTCCATCGCGTATACGTCCCTTAGTGCATGCTTCCGCTCCCTCTTGGGGATATGCGTTGCGTATATCATGTTTACCGTCCGAACTTGAGGGGGGAATCCCTTTTGTCCTCTGTTGTTCGGCGGCCGGGTCTCTTCCTCGTCATCGCTATGTAGCCCCTTGTCACTGTTTTCAGCGATTAATTTGCCTGCCTGCTTGAATACAAAACAATCTCTGTTGGTGTGGTTAGCTGGCTTTTCGGGGGTTCCATGTATTTGACAGGAGCGGTCGAGTATTCGGTCCAAATTGGACGGGCCCGGAGTGGTTCTTTTCAATGGCTTCTTCCGTTGACCGGGCTTGGAGCCTCGGAATCCGGCGTTGACTGCCGTATCCTCATTCTTTCGTCGCCGTTAATCGCGGCGTTTGTTTTGTTTCGGCGCAACCTGCCATTGCGGTCCTTTGTATCCGGACTGCCAGCGTTTTTGCTGAGGTTGTTGCTGCGAGCTAGCCAACTATCCTCTCCCGCACAGAAGCGGGTCATGAGTGATGTGAGGGATGCCATGGATTTTGGCTTCTCTTGTCCTAGGTGCCAGGCCAGCCACTCGTCGCGGATGTTATGTTTGAAGGCCGCGAGGGCCTCTGCATCCGGACGGTCGGCGATTTGATTTTTCTTTGTTAAGAACCGTGTCGAATTGCACCGCCAATTAAATGCGGCTGCTGGATTACGTGGCTTAGGTCATCTGCGTCGGTGGTGCGCACATCGTGCCACAGGAGTTGTCGAGAATGCGGCTTCGGTCTTCCCACATCAATTGACTCTGCGGGCAGGCTGTTAAGCCAATGCCGAGCTGGTCCTTTAAGCTTGCGGGAGATATTTGATGGCGTGAAGATGCGTGCGCGCGGGCCATATGTATATGGAGGAGATAATCCTCGATCCAAACCGCGAGGTCTGTTGTGCCATCGTAGGATTCGATATTAACGAGTTTAAACCCTTCAGGGATTTGATGATCCATTACTTCGTCAGTGAAGCATAGTGTGTGTGCGGCGCCTCTGTATTGAGCAATATCGCGACGTAGCTCGAGAGGCGTTATCTGCTGTCTTGGCCCGGCGGAGTAGTTGTATCGGCGGCGGTATTAAATAAATGGGTCTTGGGGCGCCCACGTGATCCATAGATAGATCTGGATTGTCTTGCCTTGTCCTCCAGTATATCTCGCAAGTCCGGATCGTTCCCCCGTGGCTTCATGCTTTGGTGGAGGGCTTGCACACCTCTCTGTCGCGGCCACGAGGTGGTCGGTCTGCCGTATTGTGCGCTGGTGATGCAGGTTTGTACGCTTCCTCCTCTAATCGGGGGAACAACTTGCGTTTTGGGTAACTTTTGGAGGGGCGTTCGAGTTCGTATTCTTCGGCCGCGAGGACCTCGGTCCATCTGTCGGCGATGGGTCTTGATCAGCTTGAAGCTGTTGCTGCTTTTCTTTAGGCTGTTTGTCGTGGCCATTAGCTGCGTCTGAAAGCGCTCTTGTTCGACGGAATCCTCGGGCACGACGAATTAAATCGTCGTCTAGGCTTGCCTCGTCTCCGGAGGAGGTAAGTAATTGTCATCCTCGACCTCTTAAATCGCTGCCCTTTCGTGAGGGCTTGCTTCGCCTCCTCTGCTACTGGATCGTCTTTGGAGGGGTTGTCTTCGGCACTTTTGGGGTGTTATTATCTCTGTGCGGAATCTCCATTCTTGTCGTGGCGGGATTTAGGCGGCGCCGGCGGCGTCGGTGCTTGGGCTGTTTCTTTAAGGAATCGGCCTTCGCTGCTTCTTCGCCGTCCCCATCTTTTGGGTGTCCACCATGTATATGTCGTATGACGAGGTGGTCTTCCAAAGGTCTGTAGCACTGGTTCTTGGTAGTCTCCGGCATCGTCGTCCATACCGTCGATGTCTTGAATCGTGGTCGAATCACGTTGGTTAAATCGTCGGCGGTGGCTCTGAAGTGGGTGGTGGGTGGGCTCTGAATTTCTTCGTCGTCCGCGTCCCAACCATCCTGGCCGTGGTTCGGCCAGGGTTCTCGAGATAGCGAGAGATGCTTGGTGAATTTATGATATCGCCAAAGGCGAGTGCTGAAAAGATGTCCGCAGCGGTGAATTCCATGATCGGCGCCCAATCGGATTCGACCGTAGGCGTAGGAGGTTGAGTCCGCGGAGAGTCCGGCATCTCGAGTCATGAGCTTGATGCGGGACAAGGTAAGTGTTGGCTCCATCACCGCAGAAGTTGCAGCTCCGGCGGTGTCCAGCCATCCGTCCTCGATCCGGCGATCGGCTCCGGACTATGGGTCGGGCGGATTCGTGTGGGGCCTCAAGTTGCTGTCGGCGGCGAGAGTTAGGTCATGCCCATCGTGATAATCGGCACGCTTGGCTGCGGCTCAGATCCATCGAAGATCAAGTCCCCCCGGATATCGGCTGTGAAGTTTAGGCTTCCAAACCTGACCTGACGACCAGGGGCGTACCTTTCGATCTGCTCCAGATGGCCAAGTGAGTTGGCCCGCAGATCTGAAACCCGCCGAATCTGAAGATCTGTCCGGGAGAAAAGTCTCACCCAGGACTGCGTTGTTGTCGATTGAAGAGGCCATCACGCCTATCGGTGACGACACAGAGGAACTCTCAATGAAAGCACCAATGTCGGTGTCAAAACCGGTGGATCTCGGGTAGGGGGTGCCGAACTGTGCGTCTAGGCGGATGGTAACAGGAGACAAGGGACACGATGTTTTACCCAGGTTTGGGCCCTCTTGATGGAGGTAAAACCCTACGTCCTGCTTGATTGATATTGATGTTGTGGATGTTTACAAGAGTGGATCTACCACGAGATCAAGGAGGCTAAACCCGAGAAGCTAGCCTATGGTATGATTGTAAGGGTTGTTCTTCCAGTCCTACGGACTAGAGCCATCCGGTTTATATAGACACCGGAAAGGGCTAGGGTTACATAGAGTCGGTTACAATGGTAGGAGATCTACATATTCGTATCGCCAAGCTTGCCTTCCACGCCAAGGAAAGTCCCATCCGGACACAGGGCGAAGTCTTCAATCTTGTATCTTCATAGTCTTGGAGTCCGGTCGATAATGATTGTCCGGCTGATGATAGTTCGGCTGATGATGGTAGTCCGGCTATCCGGACACCCCCTAATCCAGGACTCCCTCACCTCGGCCGGACTCCCTGCGGATGGAACCCGAATAGGCGATAAACCTGGACTAGGGACTTGAGTGTTTAGGTAGGCCGTGGCCGACACCTCGCTGGCTTCCGCTTGAAGGTTGCCGTACATGTCGGTAAACGGCGGTAAGTGGTGAGGCGTGTGTGAAGAAGTACACCCTGCAGGGTTAATATGATCTATTCGAATAGCCGTGTCCATGGAGAAGGACTTCGGGTTGCCTATAACAGTTCATAGACAAGTGAAAGTGGATACTCTAAAATGCGCAAGATAAGCGTGAGTGCTATGGATGGCGTTCTCATAGGGAGGCGGGGCGGGTCCATAGTGGTGTATTGATATGGTGAATATGTGGACTGCGTGCGCCACCTCAAAAGAGTTACTTGCGATCGTAGTTCAGTATAGCCACCGAGTCAAAGCTGGCTTGCTGCAGTCAAACTCCACCACCCCCTTTGTTGATAATGATGCATAAGTAGTTAGTTCTGATGTAAGTCTTGTTGAGTATGTTTGTACTCACGTTTGCTTATTTTATGTTTTGCAGAGAGACGTCAGTCTCGCTAGTAGTTCTGCTTGGACTTCGACGTT
The DNA here is from genome assembly GCA_021605205.1 of Aegilops longissima. Taxonomy (NCBI): domain Eukaryota; kingdom Viridiplantae; phylum Streptophyta; class Magnoliopsida; order Poales; family Poaceae; genus Aegilops; species Aegilops longissima. The sequence continues at coordinate 146,705,107 of CM038682.1, read as the reverse complement.
TAGCTTGTTACCTCAGCTACGATCTTGTGCCCTCGGCAGGATCTGGTAGATAGTCAGGCTTCTCAGCCTTTTTCATTTGTAGATGTCTGTACTCAGACATGTTAAGCTTCCGCTTGTGCTTTGACTTGTATGCTCTGAGTGTTGGGTCATGAGACCCATGTTTGTAATATCTCGCTCCTCGGAGCCTAATGAATAAATATTTGAGTCGTAGATTTATGTTGTGATGCCATGTTGTATTTACACATATTGAGCATATTGTGTGTATGTTTGAAATGCTTGGTATGTGTGGGATCCGACAATCTAGTTGTTTATCCTTGGCAGCCTCTCATATGGGGAAATGTAGTCTAGTGCTTCTGGCGATAGTAGTCCGCTACAGCCGGTTCACATGATCCTGCTAGCCCTCACTACTGCTCTGGACACTTGACTGGCCGACATGTGTTTCATTTAGTTCCTATATACATCCCTTGAAATGTCACGCGGTGATATCCGGAGTCCTGTTAGCCCAGTGCTACAGCCCGGATTCACACGCTGCTGACCGACATGCTCGATGTAATTCATGGGTTAGTGCCGTTTTGGGTTCACGACTAGCCATGTCGGCCCGGGTTCTCTGTCATATGGATGCTAGCGACACTATCATATACGTGAGCCAAAAGGCACAAACGGTCCCGGGCCATGGTAAGGCGACCCCCGTGGGAATACCGTGCGTGAGGCTGCAAAGTGATATGAGGTGTTACCGGCTAGATCGATGTGACTTGGGATCGGGGTCCTGACAGAGGGGGGTGAATAGGTGATTTTTATGAATTCTTCACTGAGGAATTTGCCGGTGAGGAAATTCCTTAGCGAAGAACTACTTGCAGCGGAATAAGTACTTAGAAGTAAGCATAACAGAATACATGCATGGTCATCATGATAAAATGAAGACTAGCCGAGTCTGAAAGCGTAATCACAGGATAACACAAGATGAAGACAAACAGGTGAAGAAATTGAGCGAGGAAATTGAGAAAGTCTTGATCAAAGTCTTCAAACACAGATATGAACAAACACTCAACACGATAATGAGGAAATGAAAGGGTTGTGGAAATAGAACCAGATTAGGTTGGTGAAGACAATGATTTGGTAGACCAGTTCAACTGCTGTCTCGGTTATGCGTCACAGTTGGGCGGTGAGTATTTAAACTCGAGGACACAGTCCGGACACCCGATCGCTGAGCACGCAGCTCGAGGACACCAAGTCCTCACCGTATTCTCCTTGAACTAAGGTCACACAGACCTCGTCAAATCACTCGTGGTAAGTCTTGAGCGACTTCCAAACCTTCACAGACTTGGTCACTCGGTGATCCACAATTCCTCTTGGATGCTCTAGACCATGGCGCCTAACCGTGCGGAAGAAGCACGATCTTCAAAGGTAACAAGCGTCGGATCACGCAGGATCAATCTCTTGATGAAGCTCAATCACTTTGGGTTTGTAGGGGTTTGGTTTTGGGTTTTCCTCACTCGATGATTTTTCGCTCAAAGTCCTCGGAGGATGGGTTGCTCTCAAATGACAAGTGTCAAGTTCTCTCGGGCAGCCAACCAGCTAGTGGTTGTGAAAGCGGACTATTTATAGCCTAAAGAGCAGCCGACATGATAAGACATAAATGCCCTTCAATGATATGACCGTTAGGTGGATAAGATATTTTGGGACAGCTAAGCGGCGATACAACAGCAATCGGAAATTTGAATGTCAAATTCCTCGGGGCTATCATGTTCCTCCTTTGTGTAGGCAATCCATTTGGCGAATTCCTAACTCCTCGGTCGAACAAATTCCTCGTGACGGAAGAACTTCGTCTCATCCTTTGAAGAAATTGGTGAAGCTGTATGGGATTTCAAAGGCTTCACTCAAAGGTTGGTAGGTGAAGCCTTTGGAAATCCATCTGATCGATCAATTCTTCGATGATCAAACTTGACTGATTAATTTCAAAATGATGATTGAATCTGAGTGAATCATGTCGATTGTCAATTTGAAATTCTGAAATTTCCTCATTGATCATTTGAACTCTTTCCTCACCATCGATATAACGCACTTTCAAGGCATTACAAACAAGAATGAATGAGTAGGCACATCAGGGCTCAAACAACTCCTACTCATGCTAGTGGGTTTCATCTATTTACTATGGCAATGACAGGTCATGCAGAGGAAAGGGGTTCTGAAAGTGCAACTATCCCTGGGTGGTTTTGGTAATTCCTAACAACATATAGCTCATTGAGCTAATGCTATTCCAAGATGAATATTTCAGGAAAGCTCAATGATTGGCATGGCATGGATTATAATGTGGACCCTTCAAAATGCTAAGGACAAAGGATAGGCTCATGCTCAAAGCACAAGACTCTACATTTTCTATTTTAGTGATCCAAGATCACATTGAGTCTATAGGAAAAGCCAATACTATTAAGAAGGAATGAGGTGTTGCTTAATGAGGATCTTGCTCAAAATGCTTAGTGATATTCTCCAAAACCCTCCACTACTTTCTCATATCCACATATGTCCTAAACCAAAAAGTAAAACTCGGCCCTATAGAAATTTCATATCCGGAGCCACCGAGTTCTGTTGTCATAGCCACTGCCAGAAACCCTAATCAATTCGGTCTCACCGATAGGGATCTCGGTCCCACCGAGATGGGGTTGTAATCTCTCTATTTCCATTTCGTAACGTTTCGGTCAAACCGAGATGAGCGCTCGGTCCCACCAAGATTGCAATGCAAACTCTCTGTTTCCCTTTCGTAACATTTCGGTCCAACCGAGATGAGCGAATCGGTCCCACCGAGTTTGCCTGACCAACTCTCTGTTTGACTATTACCAAAATCGGTATCACCAAGTTTGTGTAATCGGTCTCACCGAGATTACATTATGCCCTAACCCTAATGACATCGGTCCCACCGAGTTGATCCAGTCGGTCCCATTGAGAATCCTAACGTTCACATTTTGAACTAAATCGGTCCGACCGAGTTTCATGATTCGGTCCGACCGAGTTTGGTGATTTGTGTGTAACCGTTAGATTTTATGTGGAGGCTATATATACCCCTCCACCCACTCTTCATTCGTGGAGAGAGCCATCAGAACATGCCTACACTTCCAATAGATATTTTCTGAGAGAGAACCACCTACACTTGTGTTGAGGTCAAGATATTCCATTCCAACCACATGAATCTTGATCTCTAGCCTTCCCCAAGTTGCTTTCCACTCAATTCTACCAAATCCTGTCCTGTGAGAGAGAGTTGAGTGTTGGGGAGACTATCATTTAGAGCACAAGAGCAAGGAGTTCATTATCAACACACCATTTGTTACTTCTTGGAGAGTGGTGTCTTCTAGATTGGCCAGGTGTCACTTGGGAGCCTCCGACAAGATTGTGGAGTTGAACCAAGGAGTTTGTAAGGCAAGGAGATCGCCTACTTCATGAAGATCTACCCGAGTGAGGGAAGTCCTTCATGGGCGACAGCCATGGTGGGATAGACAAGGTTGCTTCTTCGTGGACCCTTCGTGGGTGGAGCCCTCCGTGGACTCGCGCAACCGTTACCCTTCATTGGTTGAAGTCTCAATCAATGTGGATGTACGATAGCACCACCTATCGGAACCACGGATAAAAAATCTCCGTGTCAACATTGCGTTTGCTCCCTCAATCTCATCCCCTTTACCTTCATATGCAATTTTTTTTACATTCTGCTACTGTACTCTTTGAATTGCATGTGTAGGTTGATTGCTTGACTTGTGCTAAGTTGCTAAAATCTGCCATGAACTAAAATTGGGAAAAAGGCTAGATTTTTATTTAGTCAAGTAGTCTAATCAACCCCCCTCTAGACATACTTCCGATCCTACAAGTGGTATCAGAGCTTTCGTCTCCATTTGCTTTGATTTCCATAGCTTTTGGTTGTCATAGCCTTGGTTTCACAACCTAGGAGAGTGTGGCGTCTAGCGAGGGAAATTACCACCGTAGAGGTCCTTATTTTGATGGTACTAATTTTGCTAGTTGGAATCATAAGATGAAAATGCATATTCTTGGACATAACCCTGCCGTTTGGGCTATTGTGTGTATTGGCTTGCATGGTGAATTCTTTGATGGGAGAGAACCGAACCGTGAAGCTACCGCGGAAGAGTTGAAGATGCTACAATACAATGCTCAAGCTTTTGATATTCTCTTCAATGTATTGTGCCCCAAAGAATTCAACAAATCAGCCGTCTTGAGAATGCAAAGGAAATTTGGGATACTTTGATTGATATGCACGAAGGTACCGACTGCGTCAAGGAATCCAAATTGGATGTGCTTCAAAGTCAACTTGACAAGTTCAAAATGAAGGATGGTGAAGGTGTCGCCGAAATGTACTTTAGGCTTGCTCTCATCATAAATGAGATTGCCGGCTTAGGAAGTGAAGAGATGACCGATAGATTCATCTTCAAGAAGATCCTAAGAGCCTTGGATGGAAAATATGATACCGTGTGCACATTGATCCAAATGATGCCCAATAACAAAGATCTCAAGACAACGGAAGTCATTGGAAGAATTGTTGCTCATGAGATGTCACTCAAGGATAAGGAAGAGCTTCACAACAAGTCAAATGGTGCTTACAAAGTCTCGTGTGATGCTCCCACATCATCAAGTGAGAAGCAAACCATCAATGAAGAATTGAGCTTAGTGGTGAAGAACTTCAACAAGTTCTACAAGAGTAGAAGCAAAGAAAGAAGATTCAAGTCAAGGTCCTACAATGACAAAAGATCTTCTAGTCGTGAGCGAAATTTTTACAATTGTGGAAGATCCGGAGACTACTCCAATGAGTGTACGGCCCCCTACAAAAGATGAGAAGATTCTCCCAAGAGAAGAAGTAGAAGAGAAGAATCACCACCAAGAGAAAGGTGGAGTAGAGATGATCGTTATGAATGAAGACCCTCTCGGAGAAGCAAGAATTCGGAAAGGAAGGAAAAGTCATCAAGGAGCTACACGAAAAGAACACATCAAGCTCATGTTGGTGAATGGGTATCCGGCTCCGACTCCGACAATCACTCCGAAAGAAGTTATCAGTCCGACGCCGAATATACTCAAGATGAAGGTGTTGCCGGTCTAGCACTTGTGTCAACCAACTCCTATGACATATTTGACTCACCAAATGAAGGAATTGGAAGATGCTTCATGGCCAAAGGTCCAAAGGTAACACATCCCGAGTATGCTGATTTCAATAGTGATGAAGAAGATTTGCTAGGTGATGATGATTTACTTGTTGACAACTCTAGTGATGAAAACTATGATGAAACGTCAATTAATCATGCTAATCAAGATAAAAAGAATGATGATGATAAGAAGGAGATTGAGCGTGTAACTAAAGAACTAAACACTCTTAAGTTAGCTCATGAAACTACCTTCGAAAATCATCGAGAACTTTTAAAGACTCATGACAAGCTACGCTTTGAAAAGCTCAACCTTGAGCAAGATCATGGGTTTTTAAAGGCAATCAATGATGATCTTTGCAAGAAAAGTTCTTCTTACATTGCCAAGCGTTTACTCTTGTCTACTTACATGCCACAAGTTAAATCTAGCAACAAGAACAAGAAACATTCTTCATCTAGTAGTAACAACAGTCATGCTAAATCCAATGTTGATGCTTCTAGTAGTTCTGTTGATTCCACTAATTATTCTCTTAGCCAAGTTACACTTGAGCAAGAAAATAGCTTATTGAAGGGAATCATAGAGAAAGGTGTTTACAAGAGTCTTGCCGGAAGTAAGCAATTTGAGGAAATAGTGTGCAAGCAAGGAAGACATCGGAAGAATCAAGGTGTTTGTTTTGAACGAAAGTTCAATGCCAATGGATTTGAGTGGGAAGAAGATCAATACCCCAAGAAGAAGTTTGTTCCTCAATAAGAGAAGTATGATCCTACTTCTTTCAAAGGAACACAAGCTCAAGATGATCTTCCACCACAAGACCACAAGCAAAAAGGCAAGGACAAGTTTCAAGAGGAAATTGATGCATTTGAAGAAGCACCTAAGGCGTTGGTCAAGTGGGTTCCCAAGACTACATCAAGTTCTACTTCATCAAGTACAACTACAACTCCAAGGATTCCGATCAAAATGGTGTGGATCCAGAAGAAGAAGAAATAGAGAGTTCTTGAGGGTGACTCCGCCGACATACTTCACTCTTATCATTTTTGTGAGGACAAGTGCAAACAACTGCCATATCTTGCACTACTTCAAGGAGTCACAAACCCTCTTGTTGGCAAGATAAGGGACAAGGTAACCCAATGCTTTCATGGACATCATCTTGTGTATGCATCACTCTATGTCTATGTATATCCTTGCTTGTTCCTTGTGGGATTAACCCGTGTAGGTATTGAAAGTGCAACTCACTCCAAAGGATTGCTCGAATGATCTACATCAACGTTGAGCATCTACATCTTCAACACCTACATGAAGTCATCATCGACAAAACCCAAGGTTAGTTCATCCCTTTTAGGGGGGATATCACATCTAGGGGGAGCTTTACTCAAATCTATGAGCTAAAGCAAGTCTAATGGTGTGATCACAACAATGCTTTATGTAAAAATGGTAACCCCACTTGTGCTTAAACGATGAGTATGACCTATGATCAAGTGTTCTCATTTGACTCCTATGTCAATATACTCATATATAGATGACCTAGTCATCGCCAAATTGCTTGATAGATGCTAGAATGTTTGTGCATGCGTTGTCACATATTTCATTTGCCATTTTATTTTGTGAGCATGTTGGTTGCATATTTTACTCATTCGAGGACATCCATTTGTTGCTTTGATTGTTTGGCTTTTTCTCTTTTTGCCAAATGGATGGACAAGAATGCCTAAGAACACCCTCTAGCTATCTACGCTTTTCTCGTCTCAAACTCTATTCATGCTACATCACAAAGTTTGATCAAGTCAGATTCGAACCACTCTGTGTGAGGAGCACTCGGAGATCCCAATTAGTCATAGACTTAAACCTCCAAAACCTCTTTGTGCATTTCGGTCTAGCCGATTCATCCTTTTCGGTCCTATCGAGTCACCAAGTTGATCTAGTGTTTTCAATATTGGTGCAACCGATTAGAACTTTTCGGTCACACCGAGTTACAGTAACTTCTTGCATTTTTACATCTCGGTGCCACCGAGTCGTTCCACTCGGTCACACGACAGTGTCAGGTTATATATACCGCCGGGCCAAATTTTGGAAATTTCTCCAAACCCCTTCGCCCGCGCGTAACCTACTCTGCCTCCCCTCATCTCCGGATCATCCTCTCGTCGCCAGCGACCTCCCACCGCTGGTCTTCGCTGCCGTCAACGGAAATCTCCACCGCCGTTGCCGCCATAGCAAGTTCGTCGCCGCACTAGGGTATGAACTTGAACTTTGTGCTAATCCTTAACTCCGATTCTTAGCACATTGCCTTGCCATGATTCTTTCCATGATTAAAATCATCCTGTCCAGCGAAATCATCCCGTAGATTAGTTTTGATTTGAAAATTTAGGGTTAGGTCTCCGCCGAACTCATCTCGAACCAACCGAGTTGTAGAAATCGGTCTCACCAATTTTGGCTTAGGCCAGAGCACATGCGTTTTTGGTCTGACCGAAAACTGCAAATTGGTGTGACCGAGTTAGATTCTCTGTGAAACCCTAGCAGTCTTGGTACCACTGAGCTGTGACTCGGTCTGACCGAGTTCACTAGTTCATGTTCCAAAAGCTGCTTCGGTATCACCGAGTTTACAAATCGGTAGATCTGAAATGCTTTCTGTGAAGAACTAAAACTAAGTTTTTAAGTCATCAGTTTTGAAAAAACTCATGTACTTTGTGATGCTCATCTACTCTACCTCATCTATAACCTATTCACAGGGTCTGCTGACAGTTTGCCTGCAAGATGTCTGACCAAAGTGACAGCCAGAACATGTCAGAGGAACAGCTTCAGTTAAGTGAGGGCACTAGTCCCTCTAGCAGCTACGATGAAGGCAGCAGGAGCACTCCAAGCAATCTACCAAAGGCTGCTACCAGGACAAGGAAGAAGAGGACTTCTGACTCTGATGATGAAGATTATGTGGCTGTTGAAGATGAAGCCACTCCAAAGAAGAAAGTGCTGAAGAAAGAGTATGGCTCAGCTGCTGCAACTAAGCCAGGTCTGAAAACAAAGATGCCAGCAAGAAGATAGCCCATGTCTAAGCCAAGAAAAGTTGCCACAGGAGAAACAATGGAGTTCACTGTTGAACCCAAGGAAACTGGAGATGGCAAGAAGAGAAAAGAAAGGGTCAAGAAGACCATTGCCAGAGTTTTTGGGAAGCAATCAATGATGAGAGATTCTGAAGAAGAGGAAGAGGAAGAGGATGCTGCACCAGCACCCAAAGCTCAAAAGCTCATGGGAGATGCAATCAGATCAGGGGCTGCTCCATCAAAGCCCAAAACTGCTCCCAAGGCTCCAGCTCCAACTCCACCTCCAGCAGCTACTCCACCAGCTCTAGCTAGTTCATCAGAAGATTTTGTTCTTGGAGTTCTTTCTACACCTCCCAGATATCAAGCCTGAGAGTTGTTTAGCACTATAATTTTTTGAACTTTTTGGTAACTTCTTGCCAAAGGGGGAGAAAAATGTATAGATCATAGGCTTCGAGAGAGAGTGTTGGTTTTTATCTCTCTTTGCACTTATTTGGTTTGATTTAAAACTTTATTGCATGCTTGTGTGATATTACTTTGTGTCCTTGTGAGATACTTCTTTGATCATATGCTACCCTTAATGCTTGTTGGATCATGTTATCTTTCATATCCTATTATGATCATTCACTTTGCTTGGTGATGAGTGCATGTTTTTAATCTCTATCATTTTGAGTGCTCCACCAAGATGTAGTGACATGGAAGAGTAACCCATGATCCTAATCGATTGTGCATTTGCATTCAAAAGCAAATCTTAAATAAGGCACAAATTTAGGGGGAGCTCTTGCTTATCACATACTTCTCAAAGCGAAAATGTTTTTTCAATCTTACTTATCATTTGTCGAAGATTTGATCTATATGTTGTCATCAATTACCAAAAAGGGGGAGATTGAAAGTGCAACTATCCCTGGGTGGTTTTGGTAATTACTAACAACATATAGCTCATTGAGCTAATGCTATTCCAAGATGAATATTTCAGGAAAGCTCAACGATTGGCATGGCATGGACTAGAAAGTGGACCCTTCAAAATGCTAAGGACAAAAGATTGGCTCAAGCTCAAAGCACAAGACTCTACATTTTCTATTTTAGTGCTCCAAGATCACATTGAGTCTGTAGGAAAAGCCAATACTATTAAGAAGGGATGAGGTGTTGCTTAATGAGGATCTTGCTCAAAATGCTTAGTGATATGCTCCAAAACCCTCCACTACTTTCTCATATCCACATATGTCCTAAACCAAAAAGTCCAACTCGGCCCCACCGAAATTTCATATCCGGAGCCACCGAGTTCTTTTGTCATAGCAACTGCCAGAAATCCTAATCAATTCGGTATCACCGATAGGGATCTAGGTCCCACCGAGATGGGGTTGAAATCTCTCTGTTTCCTTTTCGTAACGTTTCGGTCAAACCAAGATGAGCGATCGGTCCCACCGAGATTGCAATGCAAACTCTCTGTTTCCCTTTCATAACTTTCAGTCCAAACGAGATGAGCGAATCGGTCCCACCGAGTTTGCCTGACCAACTCTCAGTTTGACTATTACCATAATCAGCATCACCGAGTTTGTGTAATTGGTCTCACTGAGATTACGTTATGCCCTAACCCTAATGACATCGGTCCCACCGAGTTGATCCAGTCGGTCCCACCGAGAATCCTAACGTTCACATTTTGACCTAAGTCGGTCCGACCGAGTTTCATGATTCGGTCCCACCGAGTTTGGTGATTTGTGTGTAACGGTTAGATTTTGTGTGGAGGCTATATATACCCCTCCACCCACTCTTCATTCGTGGAGAGAGCCATCAGAACATGCCTACACTTCCAATACATATTTTCTGAGAGAGAACCACATACACTTGTTTTGAGGTCAAGATATTCCATTCCAACCACATGAATCTTGATCTCTAGCCTTCCCCAAGTTGCTTTCCACTCAAATCTTCTTTCTACCAAATCCTATCCTGGTAGAGAGAGTTGAGTGTTGGGGAGACTATCATTTGAAGCACAAGAGCAAGGAGTTCATTATCAACACACCATTTGTTACTTCTTGGAGAGTGGTGTCTCCTAGATTGGCTAGGTGTCACTTGGGAGCCTCCGACAAGATTGTGGAGTTGAACCAAGGATTTTGTAAGAGCAAGGAGATCGCCTACTTCATGAAGATCTTCCTGAGTGAGGCAAGTCCTTCGTGGGCGACGGCCATGGTGGGATAGACAAGGTTGCTTCTCCGTGGACCCTTCGTGGGTGGAGCCATCCGTGGACTCACGCAACCATTACCCTTCGTGGGTTGAAGTCTCAATCAACGTGGATGTACGATAGCACCACCTATCGGAACCACGGATAAAAAATCTCCGTGTCAACATTGCGTTTGCTCCCTCAATCCCATCCCCTTTACCTTCATATGCAATTGTTTTACATTCCACTGCTATACTCTTAAAATTGCATGTGTAGGTTGATTGCTTGACTTGTGCTAAGTTGCTAAAATCTGCCAAGAACTAAAATTGGGAAAAGGCTAGATTTTTATTTAGTCAAGTAGTCTAATCACCCCACCTCTAGACATACTTCCGATCCTACAGGTTCAACTACCGCAGCATGTAACAGTTGAATCGTTGTTGTCCTAATGCAGTAAATAGGAGCAGGAGCGAGAGAGTGGGATTGTATCAGAATGATCAAGGGGGTTTTGCTTGCCTGGCACTTATGAAGATGATATAGCTCTTCATCAGTGTCGTCGAACTCATCATCGGAACACATCTAACGAGAGGGAACAACCATCGGCAAACAAGGGGGAACACAATCAATGCAATGCGAAAAAATGATGCATGATCATGACATATCAAAATGAGTGTGTTTGAGCTAATGCAACTAGCAGCAATTTAAATGAAGTTGGTTTGAACCCAAGGTTCAAAATCAAACTCCATATGAAATTGTTTAAATGACATTTAATTGATTTGACCTGATCAGCATGCACAAGTTCTTCAAACATGCATGAAAATGGTACAGATGGAAAGATTGAATTTTTCTGATCATTTTTCATATATAATTTGTTTCATTTCGAGTTATGGTCTAATTTCTATGAATTTTAGATGTTTTGGGAATTTTCTGGAATTTCTAAACCTTTTCTGATTTATTTTAAATCCAGAAAGGCTTTACTGCGTCAGCAACGTGTAAGCATGACATCAGCAGGTCAAAGGGGCCGGTCCGGGTCAAACCTGACGTGTGGGGTCCACACGTTAGTGACACAGGGCTGGTTAGTGTCGCTGACAGGCGGGCCTGGTCAACGGCCACATTAGCAGAGTCAATGTTGACGGGTGGGTCCTACTGTTTATGAACTAATCTAAACAAAAAATAAAACTAACCTAAACAGGTACAGGGGCCCACATGGCAGTGGCTCTAGGGGGTTAGTTAGGCATCATTAGTGGCTAATGACTTGCCATGTCAGCACTGCCGACGATTAGTCTTCGGCGACCTCAAGTCGCAGCGGAGCCCGCACGGCAGGCCCCGGGGATGGCGGGCGAGGGCACCAGGAGGAAGCCCAGGCCCGTGCGCATCTAGGGGAGGCCACGGGGCCGTCGGGGATGGCCTATTGCGACGGAGGCGGTGAGGTTAGCGGCGGCTGGAGCTCGGTGATGTGCGCATTTGGCGCTGCGGGGTGCAAGCAGGCAAGGGGAGGTGCTAGCGAGGCTCAACGCGGGGCGGCAAACGTGTTAGGCAGCACGGGATGACCAAATGGTCGCCGGAGTGGTGCCGGCGACAAGCTCGAGCGTAGGCGAGCTTCGGCCATGGTGGAACTATGGCCTAGAGGGTGCAAACGTGTGGGGTAGAAGAGGGGTTCGAAGCAGGGCTCGCGAAGGGGTCGTTGACGGTCTCAGCAGGCTCGGGGAGGCGCGGACGGCGGTGAATTGACGACGGCGACGATCGGTGCTGGAGATTGAAGATGGCTGAGGGAGTCCTGGATTAGGGGGTATCCGGACAGCCGGACTGTGTACAACGTCCGGACTATTGAAGCGTGAAGATACAAGACTGAAGACTTCGGCCCGTGTCCGGATGGGACTCTCCTTTGCGTGGAAGGCAAGCTTGGATATTGTGTTTCCTTTCTTGTAACCGACTCCATGTAAACCCTAGCCCTCTCCGGTGTCTATATAAACCGGAGAGGTTGGTCCTTAGAAGGCCGATCGCAATTACAATCATACCATCATAGGCTAGCTCCTATGGTTTTAGCCTCTACGATCTCGTGGTAGATCTACTCTTGTACTACCCATATCATCAATATTAATCAAGCAGGAAGCAGGGTTTTACCTCCATCGAGAGGGCCCGAACCTGGGTAAACATTTGTGTCCCTTGCTTCCTGGTACCATCAGCCTTGATGCAGATCGGGACCCCCTACCCGAGATCCGCCGGTTTTGACACCGACATTGGTGCTTTCATTGAGAGTTCCTCTGTGACATCGCCACAAGGCTCGATGGCTCGTCTCATTGTCATGGACGGCATTACCTCAGAGGGGGCTCTGGCTGTAGGCCAGACGCTCCGGCTCGGCGGCTTCATTATGACCGCCCCATCGGCGGTGGCGCCGATGATGACTTCTCGGGTCATCAATCATAACCTTCGCGTCAATTCGGAACTTCCTGAACAGATGGATCCAATGGAGCTTTCCTCCCTGAACGAACTCTTGGATCGCGCCGCCTCAGGAGTCGCTACCGACTTCTGACGGATTGGGCTTAAACCCGACCAAAGGGATATCAGGTCCCCGCCGGCCACCCATGAGATAGCGATAGTGGAGGAACCACACGCGGATTGCCCCTCAACTTTGAGGACAAGTTATGTTCGGATCACCGAACTCCTTGAGCCATAGACCTGCTCAAAGGAAAACCTGACCCGGGTCCCGGACTTAGAATCGGGCATTGGGCCGAAGAAATTGGGCACTCCGGATTCTGAGCTGTTGAGCTCGGGACCACCCGCGCCCTTGGGCGTTAGATCGGATCAAAATCTGGATTACGCTAACAACACCTGCTGGACCTAAACTGTCTCTCCGCATCGAGCAAGAGCCCCGAAACCGTACATCGCTCTTGGGCCAGATTCCTCCTTGCACTTAACAAGGTCGGGGACTGCCTTGAAGAACATGGTCTCACTTTTCTGCAAAAACTGCAGACGAAAGACCCCTCAATGCTATAAACCGCGCGACATAAATGCGCCCGGACACAGCAACCATAAATGCAGACGGAAGTACTATGCGATGGAGAGCGATTGGAAGACCCAAACAGAATTTTGGGATAGTACTGCTCTCACCAAAACCTTTGTCCGAACTAAGCGGACGAACTCTAAATAAGTCGTCCGACCCAACCCCCAAGAAACCAAAGCCCACCCCAGGGCAGGGATTCGTATTGGAAGAATGGCTCGACGGGCCATGTAAGCTCCATAGTACTCTGGATACAACACCTACTCATAGCCTTAAGGCATGTTGGATACTCGGCGGTGGCAAAAAGTGGCGAGGATCTTCTTGTGGGCCATAAAGCGGAACAACATCACGCGGCGAACACTGTCTGGTACTAACAGTCTTGAGACTTTTGCCTCGAACAATAGGCATAGCGAGCTCTTGACTCCGCTGAAATTTACCATGTGGCAAAAATAAACCCTTGGAGCGACACTGCTATAACTTTTAATGCGGTGATGAACCTCGATTCGGGCTGTTGAGGCGCCACCACTCTGGTCCTTAGTCGATCGTAGATGGCTTCGGCTCACTAAAGTACTCATGGACGGCGGAAGCGGATCAAATCTGATTTATGAAGAAACACTCAGCAAGATGGAGATTGATAAAAGCCGCATTGAACAAAGCGGCACGACCTTCAGGGGAATTATCCCTACTCGGGAAGTGCGGTGTGCGGGAAAAATCACACTCGATGTGGTATTCGGCACCCCGGAGAATTATAGGTCCGAGGAAATCACATTCCAGGTGGCTCCTTTTAGCAGCGAATACCACACCCTTCTAGGGCGGGACGCATTTACAAGCTTTCAAGTTGTACCCCATTATGGGTACATGAAGCTTAAAATGCCCGGACCCAATGGAATCATCACTCTAGTCAGTGTTCCGGACGTTGCACTTCGTGCCAAAAATAAAACCGCAGCTCTAGCCTTGGAAGCATTATCTTAAGCCCTAGCAGCCGAAGAGTTAACAACACTGCGGGCCACCGTGGACAGAGACGACATGATACTAGACAAGCGACCCAAGTTCACCTCATTTAAGCCTGCAGACGAGATAGTCAAATTCCAGGTCCATCCAACGGACCCCACGAAGACAGCTTCCGTCGGGACACAGCTAAGCCCGCGATTGGCCTTTTCTGAGATTTCTTCTGCGAGAATGGGACATTTTTCCTGGCACCCATCGGACATGCGGGCATCCCATGGATGGCGAACACAGCCTCAATATTCTAAAGGATATAAACCAGTCAAGCAGACCCTAAGGCGATTCTCAGAGCCCAAACGACTGGCAATGGGGGAAGAGTTAGCCAAGCTACTCGAGGCCGGATTCATCAAAGATATCAAACATCCGGATTGGCTGGCAAATTTGGTGATGGTAGCAAAGAAGGACAAATCCTGGCGCCTATGTGTCGACTTCAAAGACCTCAACAAGGCTTGCCCCAAGGATCCCTTTCCCCTCCCTCGCATCGATCAAATCATCGATGCCACAGATGGACATGACTCGCTGTGTTTTCTCGACGCATACTCCGGATACCATCAAGTAAAGATGGCAGAGTCTGACCAAGCTGCAACAGCTTTTATAACGCCATATGGCCCTTTTTGCTTCAGCACTATGCCCTTCGGGCTCAAGAATGCCGGCGCAACCTATCGACGCATGATTCAAACATGCCTGGAAAAACAAATCGGCAAAACAGTGGAAGCATATGTGGACGACGTGGTCATAAAAACTAGACACGTCGAAACCCTGATAGATTACTTGAGGCTCACATTTGATAACCTCCGAACATACAACATTAAGTTGAATCCGGAAAAATGCGTCTTCGGCTCCCATCGGGGAAACTGCTGGGTTCATTGTTTCCAATAGAGGAATTGAAGCGAACCCGACAAAAATCTGAGCTTTGTATCAGTTGGCTACACCAACAGACCTCAAGCACATCCAGAAGCTAGCCGGATGCGTGGCCGCTTTGAGCCGCTTTATCTCCAGGCTAGGAGAAAAGGCATTGCCTCTTTACCGCCTCCTTCGGTGCACCGAACACTTTGTATGGACCAATGCAGCCGCGGCTGGACTCGATGAAATAAATACCTTACTCGCCAGTAATCTAGTGCTAACAGCGCCGAACACTGGCGAGCCTATGCTATTATACATAGCGGCAACACATCAAGTTGTAAGCGCAGTACTCATCATCGAACGAGAGGTTGATGGATACAAATTCCCACTCCAAAAGCCAGTTTATTACGTATCCACAGTCCTCACCCCATGCAAATCCCGATACCCACACTATCAAAAAATAGCATACGTGGTCTTCATGGCATCCCGGAAGCTGCAACACTACTTTCAAGAGTGTTCGATCATAGTAGGCTCTGAAGTACCACTCAATGACATAATAAACAACCGCAACGCTACGGGCCGGATTGCTAAATGGGCCATCGAGCTCCTTCCGTTCGACATAATGTACAAACCACGGCGGGCCATCAAATCGCAAGTACTGGCTGACTTTGTCGCCGAATGGACAGAAGCCGAACTCCCTAAAGAGTACGGTGCATACTCCAACTAGATAATGCACTTTGACGGCTCTAAACTGCTGGCCAGACTGGGAGCAGGTGTAGTCCTGACGTCTCCCACAGGAGACACGGTCCAGTACGTCCTCCAAATACTTTACACAGACTCCAACAATGCAGCCGAATATGAGCCTTTATTGCATGGTCTACGGATGGCGGTCTCTATGGGCATCCAACGCCTAGAAGTGCGCGGGGATTCGAACTACGCAATATCACAAATAAACGGAGACTTCGATGCCAAGGATCCAAAAATGGCGGCCTACCGTAATGCCGTCCTCAAAATATCAGCTCGGTTCGAGGGGCTCGAATTCCACCATGTGGCTCGAGAAAACAATCAATCGGCGGACGTCCTTGCCCGCATCGGCACCAAACGCGACCCTGTCCCACCTAACATATTCCTGGAAAGGCTGTTCAAGCCATCCGTAGTATGAGAAGGGGAGTCCAGCAATAACACCACGGACCCGAGCACATCCCCAGATTCCGAACCATCAGACACAATCGGAGGCTCTGCCACCGAAATAACATCTTCGGCCCACGAAATCATGGCCGTAATTGCCCCGTGGACCGAGCCTTTCTTGGCCTACCTAAATAGGCAGGAGCTCCCCGAAGACCAAAACGAAGCATGCTGCATAGTCCGGCGCTCTAAAGCTTACAAGGTCCACGAAGGGGAACTCTACAAGAAAAGCGAGACCAGATTGCTCCAAAGATGCATCTCCGAAGAGGAAGGGCGGAAGCTCTTGGCTGAAATCCATGCCGGACTGGGCGGACATCATGCCGCGGCTCGAGCGCTAGTCAGCAAGGCCTTCCGTACAGGCTTCTATTGGCCAACCCGAAGCAAGCGCCTGACAGACCTTGTCCAACATTGCGTCGGTTGCCAGCTCTTCGCCAATCAGAGTCACATGCCCCCTACCGCTCTCCAAACAATCCCCATAACTTGGCCCTTTGCAGTCTGGGGGCTGGATATTGTCAGACCCCTTCAAGGGGGAAGCCATAAGAAAAAATACCTACTGGTCATGGTGGACAATTTCACCAAATGGATAGAAGCCAAACCAGTCAAAATGGGCAAATCCGGACCTATGATAGACTTCATATCCAGGGTCATACACCGATACGGTGTCCCCCATAGCATCATCACTGATAATGGCTCAAATTTCACGGTCGACGAAGTGAAAACTTGGTGCGGCAAAATGGGCATTAAGCTCGACTACGCTTCTGTCTACCACCCCCAAACAAACGGCCAGGTCGAACGGGTAAATGATCTCATCATGAGCGGCATCAAACCCAGACTAGTGCGATCTCTAACAGAATCGCATACGCACTGGGTAGAGGAGCTCGACTCCATACTCTAGGGGCTGCGGACCACACCCAATCGCACCACTGGATATACACCATTTTTATGGTGTACGGTGCGGAAGCGGTACTACCTTGCGACATAATACATGATTCACCACGCGTACGTATGTACGAAGAGAAGGAAGCCGAGTTAGATCGGCAGGATAACTAGGATGCCCTGGAGGAGGAGCACGATGTCGCAAAAGCCCGTTCCGCATTCTATCAGCAGCAGGCTCGACGATATCAAAGCAGAGAAGTGCGGGCCAAAACTTACAATATTGGCGAGCTCATTCTACGCCTACCGGAGAAGAAGAAAGACAAACTCAAACCCACATGGGAAGGTCCCTACGTCATTGACAAAGTTCTCACTGGAGGAGCGTACCGTCTACATAATGCATCCGATAACAGACTCGAGCCGAACCCATGGAACGCGGCCAGACTCTGGAGATTCTACGCCTAACGCCGAACTCAGTGTTAGTCTCCTTACCCCTCCTTTTTAATTATGCTCCACCCCTTTTCTCTCCTTTCTCGCCCCTGCTTCTCTTCACACAAAGTATTTAATACAGTGCGGACCCCCGGATCACTCCGGCCGTACTATGTGTGCAAACCATACCTGGGGGCTTCCTATTCGGAAGCTAGACATAATTACTTTAAATGGCTTTTTGCCCATCGCATATGTGTTCTTTTTCCATATGTGCCTTTTCTTCACCATTATATGCATCGATATGACTCTTGTGTTTATGCCATACGTTCCCTACGTTCCCGTTAATTCGGCCAAGCTGGGTTGCCTGGCTCTTGTATTTATGCCCTACGTTCCCGTTAATTCGGCTAGGGCATAATGGGAGCACCTCTGTGATTGTTACTGCCGGTTCAGCCGGATGTGTACCTCAGACTGGGTGAAGCCGAAAGCTAGTTTCCTTAAGAGAATATTCGATCGGTGAACAAAGGATGTATTCTTTGGTTACAACAAAAACTCCCAGAAGTTTGTATCCTGCGCCATCGTTCGCAGTCCAGACATGTGCATTGGCGCATGCGTACCCAGGGAAAGGAACCCCTAACGGAACTATTCTCCCTGGAAGATGTTTCTTACTATCCATGTAATATAACATAACTAGTTGGGTACTTGTCTGTTCAAGCACTTATGACCCATATGCCTGGTCTCCACGCATACCACGGTTTTGTATAACCGAGCGGGTATTCGGACACACCCCGGACTGTAGGATCCGGGGGCTGAAGCGGAAAGGTCCGCCATGACAAATGATTTTAATCCGGCTAGGGGCTACTTAAGCCCATTAAATTACATAGTCACTGGGACTGACTATATTCCTCCTATATACCATCTAACAGGCTATCTAGCTTACAATCCTGTTGAGAATACTTAGCGGCTAACGCTACCTGGTCATACACCAGACCTATGGGAATTTCTTGCCCATCGGGCCCCGCCAGTCCTACTTCGGCCATATGGTTCGGGTCCAGCTTGGTGTAGCGCTTCTTCACCATTGCCAAGGCTTCTCTTGCTCCTTGCCGGCATTGCTGATATCTTCCATAAACAGAAGCGCCGCCGGGCTCCTTGATGCAGGTCCGCAAGTTGCCCCATGCCATTCGGCAGGAGGCTTGATGGCCACAAGGCCTGAGCAACGCCGTGCATAACCATTCGGGCACGCTCGTGCAACTGCGAAAGTTCTTGTAGTAAATCACCTGCCGATGAGGGCATCTCCTCTTCAGAGCAACCCGTTAACATTCCTGCAAGCAAATTTCTTTTTCAAAAAAAAAACTTCCTCGCCGAACTATCACAAAGTTCGCTTGAGCACTTAACATAAATGCCGTGTCGAAGCCTTTTGTTCTCCTTCACGGAGTCCGCCAGTTGAGTGGGACGTCCTTTAATTCCACGTCCAAACGAATATTGGCATCTTGTAGCTTGTTCTTCTCTTGCATCACCTGCATAAGGATGCGCTCGCCAGCCTTCAGCTGCCGGTGGAGATGTGACTCGTCACCCATTACGCCTTCCGGATTCACCCCGGGATCATCTGCAGAATTTTCTGTTAGACTAACCGCACCAGCCATTTACTAACTGGTACATCTGCGTATAATGGAGAAAAATATTACCAGAGGGGGCCTTCTGGGATCCCCCTAACTTGGCTATAGCATCAGTCAGTTGGGCCTTGCACGCCTCCAGCTCTCGAGCCAATTGTTCATTCTTGTCCACAAGGACCTGTGCAAATATTGATCCTTCAAACAGTTGTCCCAACTATTCTAAGTCTCAGAGGCTACTACTATACATACTTATCAAAATTTCTTACCTGTATGTCTTTGGTATACTGGTTTGTCGCTTGGGCAAGCCCGCCCCGAGCAGCTTGGACGTATGCGTCCGCTGAATTGAAGGCATTAAAAGCCTCTTCGGAAAAGATGTTGTTCCGGAGCATGGCCCTCCGGCGCCGGTGATTCATGGCGCTCTCCACTTCGGAGTTCGTGGTCGAATGCATATCCGCATCCTCCGTCAGGGAACTATGCGGTGCTGGCCCCGTGTCCGCCTCCGCCCCCGAAGCCGGTTCTGGAACCCAGCTGGTGGAGGCGTGATTGGTAGGGTCTCGGATATAGTCCGTTATTCCTCTTCTGCCGGACACAAAGGGCGTCATCATATTTCAAATTCTATAATTACAGGACAGGTTATTACTTTACCTCTGTAGCGGTGTGTCAACCCTCACCGCCTTCCTCTTGAGCCTGCCCGATCTGGACGCCCGTGGTTGACGAGTCCATAGGGGCTCGTCCCCTCGCTCCGGCCGTCGTTTACGCAAAGAAACGGCGCCTCAAAATAAATTATAATACACTGGGGAGTCCTCTTCGAAGGATAGGGTTTTTTAGTTCGGCTCACACGCGACGCAGGGAGCAGTCCAGGGTAGTCGGCCGTAATGGCAACTAGGGTGCCATCCCAGCTCGCTTCATAGAATGCCCCGTTGACAAGCTCCACAATGATATCCGGATCCACTTTAAGTCCCGGATCTAGGGCCCTTCCAGGGTCCTCCGGTTGCGGGGAGGGGCTGAAGATTCCTTCTACGGCCCTCCTTAGTTCCTGCTCAGAAGCACTGATGCAAGTAATCCTAGCAGAAGAACGCTAGAGTAAGTAAAGCAGGGAAAAAGAATGGCAACTTACCCACTCTGGGGAGTTGTACATGGAGAATCCGTCCCGTGTTTTTATGCGAAGGAATTCCTCCTCTTCCCCTTTGTACAAATCGGACAATATCCTTACCAAAGCGGCAGCGTAGTCCGGACCCTTACGGCCGCAGCGGGTGGCGTCGTCTTCCCCGTTAAAATGCCACATAGGCTTCCCCAGATATTGGAGTGGTTGCACTCCCCGTCTTATGCATATCGCCATAACCTCAACTATTGCTAGTCCGGATTTGGCCAGTAACTTTATCCTGTTCATCAGGAGGAATATTTCCCTTGTGTCCTCTTCTTGAGGGCCCCGGGGGCACCAACTTAGGTGTGCCCTCGGCGGGGCGTTGCTGAACTTGGGGAGACCTGCCCGGACAGGATCCGGAAGGGGGACGTCGTCTATATAGAACCACTCTGAAGGCCAGTTTTCTGGTGCCTTCTCAGGAGTGCCGGACAGGTATCCGGTCTCGGCAATGCGCCATACTTTGGCCCCGCCCACTTGACATAGGGATTCCCCCTGGGTGCGGGGGACGAGGCAGAACAGCTTCCTCCATAATCCGAAGTGTGGTTCGCAGCCTAAAAAACAGCTCGCAAAGGGCAACATACCCCGCTATGTGCAGAATAGAGGCAGGGGTAAAATTGTGTAACTAGAGGCCGTAGAACTCCAGGAGCCCGCGAAGAAACGGATGGATAGGGAACCCGACGCCCCTCAGCAGATGTGGGATGAGGCATATACGCTCCTCCGGAGATGGGTTAGGAGATCCCTCAGCATGTTCCCCTCCGTCATAAGTGGCTATTCCAGCTCGGACGGGGACGATGAACGTCGGTGGGAGAAACCCTTGGGTTTTTAACTCTATCAAACGGCTATGAGGAACTGAACACTCTCCCCAATCCCCTGACTTGGAACGAGAAGGGCGAGCAGAAGAGCTGCGACGGTCGGCCATGCTGGATTGGCTTTTCGCGGAGCGCTCTGTTGGATGCTAGCTCTGGGAGGGAGAGTGAGGTTTGGATCTGAGAATCCCCGTCCCTTCAAATAGACGGTTAGCCCGGAGGATCGAGGGTGGAAAATGCAAAAATGCCTCGACTCCTCGCATTCGCTCGACACGTGGAGATGGTCATTACTGAGGCACTGAAGCCGATGAGCACAACATTGATTGGAGGTCGGACACTATTTGTCGTAACAGGTACTTTGGAGTATTCAAAGCAGGAACCCGCCTTGCAATGCCGAAGACAATACTGCGCGCCGGACTCATCGTCATTGAAGCCTGGTTCAGGGGCTACTGAGGGAGTCCTGGATTAGGGGATATCCGGACAGCCGGACTGTGTACAACGTCTGGACTATTGAAGCGTGAAGATACAAGACTCAAGACTTCGGCCCGTGTCCGGATGGGACTCTCCTTTGCGTGGAAGGCAAGCCTGGCGATCCGGATATTGTGTTTCCTTTCTTTTAACTGACTCCATGTAAACCCTAGCCCTCTCCGGTGTCTATATAAACTGGAGAGGTTGGTCCTTAGAAGGCCGATCACAATTACAATCATACCATCATAGGCTAGCTCCTAGGGTTTTAGCCTCTACGATATCGTGGTAGATCTACTCTTGTACTACCCATATCATCAATATTAATCAAGCAGGAAGTAGGGTTTTACCTCCATCGAGAGGGCCCGAACCTGGGTAAACATCGGTGTCCCTTGCTTCCTGTTACCATCAGCCTTGACGCACAGATCGGGACCCCCTACCCGAGATCCGCCGGCTTTGACACCGACAATGCCCTCCAAGGCGGCGTCATGGGGCATCCGGTGATGTGTTGCTCGGCGAAGAGGAAGAGGTGGTCGAGGTGGAGCTCGTGGACCTGTCGAGGGGGCGAAGGGGAGGTGGTGGCTGCGGCTATGGCGAACGGAGGCGACGGGCTCCGCTCGGTAAAAGAGCAGAGAGGGGAGGGGAGAGCGCTGCGAGGAGGGGGAAGGTGCAGAGGGTCGAGGGGAGTGTGTGGCAGCGTTGGAGGCGTCCAGGCGTCGGCGGCAAGTAGGAGCTAGCAAGGCGCGTGCTCGCGAGCAGCGGCCACGCACGCTGCATCCTCCTGGCAAGAGGAGAACGATGACTGGCCACTGGGTTAGTCGGGCCGGTTGGGCTATCATAGAGCTGGGCCGGTTGGGCGCTAGGTGGGCTGCGCCAGGTAAGTTTCTTTCCTTTTCTGTTTTCTATTTTGCATATTTGTTTTTAATTTAGTAAAAACACCATATTACTTCTATAAATCCTGAAATTAATTATGGGCAATAACTGAACTATCTCAGAGGCCCTTATCTATTTCCAGAATTGTTGGAGCATTTAAAATTATTTATACCATTTAAATGCCCTAATTCAAATACATATGATTTCAAAAATCCAAAAATGTCCTAGAAATATATTCTTCATTTTTGGCAGAGGTTTCTACCTTAACCAGAAATCATGAACTTTTCCTGAGGCACTTTGGGTTCATTGAAAATGTTTTAATTTGAACCTAGTTGAGTTCTTTTGGTGCTAGGGTTTCAACATCCCCAATTCGAATTAATTTGAAAAATAACATGATGCATGGATGCAGATGCAACTATTTGCAGGCATAAATTCTAGGGCTGTGACAACTCACCCCCACTAAACAAGAATCTCGTCCCGAGATTCAAGACGTGAGGTAAGTAGACAGAGGGGACACAAAACTAACACGATCTTCATGATCCAACTTCCCTTCTCGAAGATGTTGATCCATTGCGTCAAATTAATCTTGACGTCTTTGCTTTCGAAATCTTCATCCAACACGATGACGACAGAAGAAACTCTATCAGAAAGGATCATTGAAGCTCTTCATACCAGGCTAATGGCAATTCACAAACGACCGTTTGAAGGAATTCAAAGAAATGGCATACTCAGTTTTGGAATGGAGCTATGGTTATAGAACAATCGGCAAATGGAAGGCGCAATCCGACTGGTACCGAAGATATAACCTAGTGTCTGAGCTTTCTCTCAAGAACTTGAGCATTTCCATATTCATTAGGGTTTTACCAGCATCTATGCCAAATATCTTGGCAACAGTTCCTACTACCATGATGAATAGCGATGGAGGATTCAGATACAAAGGAAGACAACACTTTCTCGGATTTTACCTTGACGACGCCAAGGAAACAAAATCTGAAGGATCGACCGAGAGATATTTAGCACTCTGCTTCTAATGTTCTCCTTGACGTTCTAGGTACCACGATCATGCTTAAAAGCATCAACATGGCCATCAAGTAAAGGTCGGACTTCAGAACACAAAGGACCCATAAGGAACAACTTCTATAATAAGTCACTCGAAATCCTCATGGAGAAGATGGTCTTCTAACTAGGTGTGTCGGCCAAAACATCAACCTTGCCAGAACCTACGTCATAGATCTTGGAAAAGTTCCAACCATCATATCTGCCTGAGATTCAGATCTGGTTGGTAACAGGATACTTCAGACTCAACATGTCTGAAAGGAAGAGCTGCAACACAAATCGACGAGATAACGTTGCGAGATTCTCGGGAAATGGACTACGGTAGTAAGCTCCAAAACACGAGTTGGTTCTGCTACACACATGTGAACACGCTGTCCCAGACAAGCATGACCACGTAGTAGTCTTACAACGAAACACTACCGAGTTCTGGTTGGGAACCATCAACAAGGATATCGAAGTCCTTACATAAGTCCAGATTGTCTCTTAAGAAGGAACTTCTTCTCCTTCAACAAGTCAATTAGTGGCTTGCTGTGCTAGGGATACATATGGAATGAAGGTTGCAAGTCTCCAAACCACAGAATATTTTGCACATATGCATGACTGGATTGGGATGATTCCAGAGGAAGCAAAACAAACTTTCTCAAATTCACGGCGGCAATTTGCATCAACTGCACATGAATTAGAGGAAGTCACTTCTTTCATCCAAACATATGCTTCATGAGCTTGCATGAAGAAATGATTTCAAAGTTTCCAACACTAGCTTAATGTTCAACATGAATCATGGACAAGATGAAAGTATTCCCGATGGGCTCAACAATAGGTAATCCAGATTTCCATGAAGATGGAATTCCATAACTATGTGAACAAAGCGATAGCATTGGTCAGACCCAAAAGATATAATGGTGTATGCTCGATGAATCTACCGAAAGTAAGACAACATTACGAACATCATTGGTTCTGATTTGATTTGAGGATAGCCCACACTCAAATCAAAGTTTGGACAAGACAATAGATCCAACAATTGATCACGAGGATCAACCAATGAAGATATCATCTTTCTTCAACACACACACACAAAAAGATAACCCTTAAAATGAACTAAGTCAGACAAGCTTTTATCTTCCAACCCTCCAAGTTGTTGTTTAGCTTAACAACTAGCTCAGGGGTATCCAACATAGATCCTTGGAGAAAGGGGTGGGTTATAAGAAAACCAACTTGATCATGAGCTCAACATAACAGTCAGGGGACAACCTGGTGCTACTTCCGAGAAGATATTCGGAAAGTCACGAACCACCGATATGTTACTAAGATCGAGAGCAATCTTGCTTTTCAAGGCAAGACGATAGGATCAAAAGAGCAAGGAATTAATACAATCCCAACTCATCGATCGAAGAGTGTACCTGAAATAAGGACTAGGTAGCACGATCAATCTTAGAATGATGGTTCAGTAACCAACACGCTAAGAATGAGAATATTGTCCATTTACTACCAAGCAACGAGTTACTCGGAGTATTGATTTCACACATCACGGCATTCCGGTTACAACAACACGAGGACCGAGGAATGAATGATGATGGTGAGAAGTATCACTGCATCAAGAATTCATAAGAGATGGTTCAATTCCTTTGATATTCTTGACATAAATAGGGTAATACTCCCAAGTAGAACAGAACAAAAGTTGGTTTGGCATTAGATTTGCGGAATACAACTACTTTGATCCAATTCTAGGAATGGATAAGGTACTGGAGTTTTTTTCTCCTAGTCATTCCGGAATAGCATGGCTTGGCGGACCACAAGAGTAAAAGGCACCGATAACACGAATGCACACATACTCTTGACTATCAACTGATAGGCTAAGGTCGGAATACAACTAAAGGGGGACAACTCAAGGAACATATAATTTTTTGAGTTGTGGACGCTTGGATTAGTATGTCGAACAAGTTCAACATATTTCTTCCGGATAACCCATGCAGAAGAAGAAGGACTAGCAGATTCACAATTTGAATGGAGAACTCGTCAAGAGCACTCTTATTGTGATCTTTTGGTTCAACGAACTTCTGCCATATGCAGTTCATGGTTTTGGAAGAACGATATACCACGAACCTCGAGGACTATCACAAAAGTTACTAATATCCTAAAGAACGAGCAAACACTTCCAACACGAGGTAAGTAGAGTGAATCTTGGGCTCAAGAACCCAGAAATAGAATGTCTACTAACTAAATGGCACCACGGGATGCTTTCGAGAATAATGGCCAAAATAATCACACTTGGGATACAAGGCATTTCTAGATTACTGGGTGGTTCTCTAAGACACCTAGTTCATAATAATAGCTTCAACATATATAATGAGGCAATGGACTACCTCAACACACTGGTTAGTGTGATTAATCTGGCCCAAATGGACATCAGGAACATTGAGGAATGATTGCAAGTGCATCAGACTATCTAGAAACCTGGGATGACTCAGACAGCATAACGGCTGTAAATGCTCAAAAAGATTTGAGACACCATGCAAAATAGTGGCATGACCAGTCAACATCACAATATCAAGGTTCTGAGGCCAGCTGTGAACATACGGAAGTAGTAGAAACAGAACTAAGACTTGAATCCAGCAATCCTATAAGTCTATGGATTAGTAACACGTTATCCTGATAGAAAGATGAGAAGCCTAGTTCTTAATCCCCGTAGAAGAGAAGAGGATGACTCAGATCAGAAGGACATAAGGTAAAGGAGTAGAAAGAGCCTTACGTTCCCTTCCACAATCAATTCCCTTATATAACTAAAGCATTTCTAAACTCAACTTCGACCAGTTTGGCTTGGTAAACCTACAGGCAGTCAGGCTCTGATACCAAAGCTGTCAGGACCCCGATTCTAAGTCACACCGATCTAGCATGTACCACATCATATCACTTTGCGGCCTCACGCACGGTATTCCCACGGGTGCCACCTTACCTGGCCCAGGACCGTTTGCGCCTTTTGGATCACGTATATGTGATAGTGTCGCTAGCATCCATATGACAGAGAACCCGGGCCGACATGACTATTCGTAATCCCAAAGTGGCACTAACTTACGGGGATAGGCATACATGAACCAACAACGAACATGTCGGTCATCAGCGTGTGAATCCAGGCTGTAGCAACTGGGCTAACAGGACTCCAGGAACCCGGGCTGTAGCAGGCTAACAGGACTCCGGAAGTCACCGCATGACATTTCCCCGAAGGGACGGACACAGGAACGAAGTGGATCACATGCTAGCTAGTCTAAGTGTTCTGGAACAGTAGTAACTGGGCTAGCAGGACTCCGGTAAACCGGGCTGTAGCAGACTACCCTGGCTCAGTGGAAGCACCAGACTACATTCCCCATAAGAGAGGCTACCAAGGATAGACAACTAGGTTGTCGGATCCCACACATACCAAGCATTTCAATCATACACACACTATGCTTGATATGTGCAAATACAACATGGCATCACAACAAGACTCTACGACTAAGAGTATTTATTCATTAGGCTCCGAGGAGCCAAGTATTACAAACATGGGTCTCATGACCCAACATATAGAGCATACAAGCAACAAGCACATGCGGAAGCTTAACTTGTCCGAGTACAGACAACTACAAATGAAAAAGGCTGAGAAGCCTGACTATCTACAAGACCCTGCCGGGGGCACAAGATCGTAGCTGAGGTAACAAGCTAAACTTCGAAGTCCACACGGAACAACTAGTGAGACTGAAGTCTCTCTGCAAAAACATAAATTAAGCAAACATGAGTACAAATGTACCCAACAAGACTTACATCAGAACTATCTACATATGCATCAGTATCAACAAAGGGGGTGGTGGAGTTTAACTGTAGTAAGCCAGCTTTCACGTACTCGGTGGCTATCCTGAACTACGACTGGAAGTAACTCTTTTGAGGTGGCACACCGGAGTCCACATATTCACCATATCAATACACCACTATGGATCCGCTCCCATCTTCCTACGAGAACGCCATCCATAGCACTCACGCTTATCTTGCACATTTTAGAGTATCCACTTTCACTTGTCTATGAACTGCACAGGCAACCCTGAAGTCCTTTACCGCGGACATGGCTATTTGAATAGATGATGTTAACCCTGCAGGGGTGTACTTCTTCACACATGCTCTCGCCACTTACCACCATGTACACGTCGTGTATCTCGGCAAACTTCAAGTGGAAGCCTGGCGAGGGAGTCGGCCACGACTTGACTAACCACACAAGTCTCTCGTCCAGGTTTATCGCCTATTCGGGTTCCATCCGCACGGAGATCCCGCCAGGGTGTCGCTCACGGCCCCAAACGATGTGTACAGGGTTCCAAGCCCACCAAACGGGCGGCGCTTGGCATACCCGACCACGTGCCTAGTCTGTCCCAAGCCCACCTGTACCGGGTGACACTTGGTAGACTACTAACACTACCTACAAACACCAGAAACTAGTTGCACCTCATGGACAGAGATCAGGTTGATTAATAAGTCGAGAGAGCTTGGAGTGCCCGGAGCCCAATGTGTGGTAGTTGCTGTTCATGGATCACAAACACAGCACTCAGTTCTAAGGACGATTTCAATGAGACAACCCACCATGTACAACTACATGGCCTCTCACCGCTACCTTTACCAAATCGTGTTCACACACTTAGCTCTCAATAGTAGGACATGCTCACCACATTCCAATTCATCCCCGATGAATCAGACCCGACTCAACTCTAAGCAGTAGCAGGCATGACAAACAAGCATGAATGATTAGGCACACTAGGGCTCAAACAACTCCTACTCATGCTAGTGGGTTTGATCTAGTTACCGTGGCAATGACAGGTCATGCAGAGGAATGGGGTTCAACTACCGCAACATGTAACAGTTGAATCGTTGTTGTCCTAATGCACTAAAAGAGAGCAGGAGCGAGAGAGTGGGATTGTATCGGAATGAACAACGGGGTTTTGCTTGCCTGGCACTTCTGAAGATGATATAGCTCTTCATCGCTGTCATCGAACTCATCATCGGAACACATCTAACGAGAGGGAACAACCACCGGCAAACAAGAGGGAACACAATCAATGCATTGCGACAATATGATGCATGATCATGACATGGCAAAATGAGTGTGTTTGAGCTAATGCAACTAGCAGCAATTTAAATGAAGTTGGTTTGAACCCAAGGTTCAAAATCAAACTCCATATGTAATTTTTTAAATGCCATTTAATTGATTTAACCTGATCAGCAGGCATAAGTTGCTCAAACATGCATGAAAATGGTACAGATGGAAAGATTGGATTTTTCTGATCATTGTTCATATATAATTTGTTTCATTTGGAGTTATGGTTGAATTTTTAAGAAATTTAGAAGTTTTGGGCATTTTCTGGAATTTCTAAACCTTTTCTGATTTATTTTAAATCCATAAAGGCTTTACTGCGTCAGCAACATGTAAGCATGACATCAGCAGGTCAAAGGGGCTGGTCCGGGTCAAATCTGACGTGTGGGGTCCACACATCAGTGACACAGGGCTGGTTAGTGTCGCTGACAGGTGGGCCTGGTCAACGACCACGTCAGCAGAGTCAATGTTGATAGGTGGGTCCCACTTTTTATGAACTTATCTAAACAGAAAATAAAACTAAGCTAAACAGGTACAGGGGCCCACATGGCAGTGGCTCTAGGGGGTTAGTTAGGCGTCATTAGTGGCTAATGACTTGCCATGTCAGCACTGCCGGCGATTAGTCACCGGCGACCTCAAGTCGCGGCGGAGCCCACACGCCAGGCCACGGGGATGGCGGACAAGGGCACCAGGAGGAATCCCAGGCCCGCGCGCGTCTAGGGGAGGCCACGGGGCCGTCGGGGATGTCCTATTGCGACGACAGCAGCGAGGTTAGCGGCGGCCGGAGCTCGGTGATGTGCGCGGGTGGCGTTGCGGGGTGCAAGCGCGCAAGGGGAGGCGCTAGCGAGGCTCAGCGCAGGGAGGCAAAAGTGTTAGGCAGCACGGGATGACCAAATGGTCGCCAGAGCGATGCCAGCGACAAGCTCGAGCGGAGGCGAGCTTCGGCCATGGTGGAACTACGATCTAGAGGGTGCAAACGCGTGGGGTAGAAGAGGGGTTCGAAGCAGTGGCTCACGTAGGGGTCGTTGACGGTCTCAGCGGCCTCGGGGAGGAGCGGACCGCGGCGAATCGATGACGGCGACGCTTGGTGCAGGAGGTTGAAGATGGCTTCCAAGGTGGTTGCTACGTCTTGAGCTTGCGTTGTTTTTCCCCGAAGAGGAGAGGATGATGCAGCACAGTAGCATAAGTATTTCCCTCAGTTTTTGAGAACCAAGGTATCAATCCAGTAGGAGACCACGCACAAGTCCCTCGTACCTGCACAAAACGATAGCTACTCGCAACCAACGCGATTAGGGGCTGTCAATCCCTTCATGGTCACTTACGAGAGTGAGATCTGATAGAGATAATATTTTTGGTATTTTTGGTATAAAGATGCAAAGTAAAAAGTAAAAGCAAAGTAAAAACAAAGCAAGTAAATAAAGTGATAGAGATTGGTATGATGAGAATAGACCCGGGGGCCATAGGTTTCACTAGTGGCTTCTCTCAAGAGCATAGATTTTCTACGGTGGGTGAACAAATTATTGTTGAGCAATTGACAGAATTGAGCATAGTTATGAGTATATCTAGGCAATGATCATGTATATAGGCATCACATCCGAGACAAGTAGATCGAAATGATTCTGCATCTACTACTATTACTCCACTCATCGACCGCTATCCAACATGCGTCTAGAGTATTAAGTTAAAAACAGAGTAACGCCTTAAGCAAGATGACATGATGTAGAGGGATAAATTCAGGCAATATGATAAAAACCCCATCTTGTTATCCTCGATGGCAACAATACAATAAGTGCCTTGCAACCCTTTCTGTCACTGGGTAAGGACACCACAAGATTGAACCCCAAAGCTAAGCACTTCTCGCATTGCAAGAACTACCAAGTTGGCCAAACCAAACGGATAATTCGAAGAGACTTGCAAAGATAATTTAATCATACATAAAATAATTCAGAGAAGAATCAAATATTTTCCATAGATAATACTTGATCATAAACCCACAATTCATCGATCTCAACAAACACACCGCAAAAAGAAGATTACATCGCATAGATCTCCACGAGAGAGGGGGAGAACATTGTATTGAGATCCAAAAAGAGAGAAAAAGCCATCTAGCTACTAGCTATGGACCCCAAGGTCGGAAGTAAACTACTCACACTTCATCGGAGGGGCTATGGTGTTGATGTAGAAGCCCTCCGTGGTGGATGCCCCCTCCGGCGGAGCTCCGGAACAGGCCCCAAGATGGGATCTCGTGGATACAGGAAGTTGCGGCGGTGGAATTAGGTTTTTGGCTCATGTTCTGATCATTTGGGGATACGTAGGTATATATAGGAGGAAGGAGTACGTCGGTGGAGCGTCAGGGTGCCCACGAGGTAGGGGGGCGCACCCAGGGGGGCGCGCCCTCCATCCTCGTGACCGCCTCTGGCACTTCTTGGAGTAGGGTCCAAGTCTCCTGGATCACGTTCGGTTGGAAAATCACGTTCCCGAAGGTTTCATTCCGTTTGGACTCCGTTTGATATTCTGTTTCTTCGAAACACTGAAATAGGCAAAAAACAGCAATTCTGTGCTGGGCCTCCGGTTAAAAGGTTAGTCCCAAAAGTAATATAAAAGTGGAAAATAAAGCCTATTATAGTCCAAAACAGTAGATAAAGTAGCATGGAGCAATAAAAATTTATAGATACGTTGGAGCGTATCGCATCTAAGCTTAATTCCTGCTCGTCCTCGAGTAGGTAAATGATAAAAAGAGAATTTTTGATGCGGAGTGATACTTTGACATAATTTCAATGCAAATCTTCTTAATTGTGATATGAATATTCAGATCCGAAAGATTAAAGACAAAAGTTCATATTGACACAAAAATAATAATACTTCAAGCATACTAACTAAGCAATTATGTCTTCTTCAAATAACATGGCCAAAGAAAGTTATCCCTACAAAATCATATGGTCTGGCTATGCTCCATCTTCCCCACACAAAGTATTTAAATCATGCACAACCCCGATGACAAGACAAGCAATTGTTTCATACTTTAACATTTTCAAAACCTTTTCAATCTTCACGCAATACATGAGCGTGAGCCATGGATATAGCACTATATGTGGAATAGAATGGTGGTTGTGGAGAAGACAAAAGGAGGGAAGATAGTCTCATATCAACTAGGCATATCAATGGTCTATGGAGATGCCCATCAATAGAGATCAATGTGAGTCAGTAGGGATTGCCATGCAACGGATGCACTAGAGCTATAAGTATATGAAAGCTCAACAAAAGAAACTAAGTGGGTGTGCATCCAACTCGCTTGCTCACGAAGACCTAGGGCATTTGAGGAAGCCCATCATTGGAATATACAAGCCAAGTTCTATAATGAAAAATTCCCACTAGTATATGAAAGTGACAAAATGAGAGACTCTCTATCATGAAGATCAAGGTGCTACTTTGAAGCACAAGTGTGGTAAACGGATAGTAACATTGTCCCTTCTCTCTTTTTCTCTCATTTTTTTATTTGGGCCTTTTCTCTTTTTTTATGGCCTCTTTTTTTTATTTGTTGTCCGGAGTCTCATCCCGACTTGTGGGGGAATCATAGTCTCCATCATACTTTCCTCACTTGGGAAAATGTTCTAATGATGATCATCACACTTTTATTTTTCTTACAACTCAACAATTACAACTCGATAATTAGAACAAAATATGACTCTATATGAATGCCTCCGGCGGTATACCGGGATATGCAATGATTCATGAGTGACATGTATGAAAGAATTATGAACGGTGGCTTTGCCACAAATACAATGTCCACTACATGATCATGCTAAGCAATATGACAATGATGGAGCATGTCATAATAAACGGAACGGTGGAAATTTGCATGGCAATATATCTCGGAATGGCTATGGAAATGCCATGATAGGTAGGTATGGTGGCTGTTTTGAGGAAGGTATATGGTGGTTGTATGTTACCGGCGAAAAGTGCACGGTATTAGAGAGGCTAGCAATTGTGGAAGGATGGGAAAAAATGTGTATGATCCATGGACTCAACATTAGTCATAAAGAACTCATATACTTATTGCAAAAATCTAGAAGTTATCAAAGCAAAGTATTGCGCGCATGCTCCTAGGGGGATAGATTGGTGGGAAAAGACCATCGGTCGTCCCCGACCGCCACTCATAAGGAAGACAATCAATAAATAAATCATGCTCCGAGTTCATCACATAACGGTTCACCATACGTGCATGCTACGGGAATCACAAACTTAAACACAAGTATTCTTTAAATTCACAACTACTCAACTAGCATGACTCTAATATCACCATCTTCATATCTCAAAACAATTATCAAGCATCAAACTTATCTTAGTATTCAACGCACTCAAAAGAAAGTTTCACATATCTTGAATACCAAGTATATTAACATTAAGCAAATTACCATGCTATTAACGACTCTCAATATAATCTAATTGAAGCATGAGAGATCAATTTTCTTTAAAACAAATCCACCACCGTGCTCTAAAAGATCAAAGTGAAGCACTAGAGCAAAAATTATCACGCTCAAAAGATATAAGTGAAGCACTATGAGCAAAACTATCAAACTCAAAAGATATAAGTGAAGCACATAGAGTATTCTATCAAATTCCAATTCATATATGGCTCTCTCAAAAGGTGTGTACAGCAAGGATGATTGTGGTAAATTAACAAGCAAAGACGCAAATAATACAAGACACTCCAAGCAAAACACATATCATGTGGTGAATAAAAATATAGCTCCAAGTAAATTACCGATGGAAGTGGACAAAAGAGGGGATGCCTTCCGGGGCATCCCCAAGATTTGACTTTTTGGTGTCCTTAGATTATCTTGGGGTGCCATGGGCATCCCTAAGCTTAGGCTCTTGCCACTCCTTGTTCCATAATCCATCAAAAGAATTCACCCAAAACTTGAAAACTTCACAACACAAAACTCAATAGAAATCTCGTGAGCTCTGTTAGAGAAAGAAAACAAAAGACTACTTTAAAGTACTGTAATGAACTCATTATTTATTTATATTGGTGTTAAACCTACTGTATTCCAACTTCTCTATGGATTATAAACTATTTTACTAGCCATAGATTCATCAAAATAAGCAAACAACACACGCAAAACAGAATCTGTCAAAAACAGAACAGTCTGTAGTAATCTGTAACTAACGCAAACTTCTGTAACCCAAAAAATTCTACCAAAATTAGACGACCTGAACAATTTGTTTATTGATCAGCAGCTATAGGAATAAATATTTTATCACGTTCTGGTGATTTTTAACAATTCGGGCACTGAGCGCAAAGTTTCTGGAAATTACAGCAAGATCAAATAACTATCATCCAAGAAGATCCAATAGGTCTAGCTTGGCACAAACACTAATTAAAATATAAAACCACATACAAACAGAGGCTAGATGGATTATTTATTCCTAAACAGAAGCAAAAACAAAAAACACAAAATAAAATTGGGTTGCCTCCCAACAAGCGCTATCGTTTAACGCCCCTACCTAGGCATAAAAGCGAGGATAGATCTAGGTATTGGCATCTTTGGTAGGAAATCCATAAGTGGCTCTCATGATAGATTCATATGGTAATTTTATTTTCTTTCTAGGGAAGTGTTCCATACCCTTCTTTAAGGGAAATTGGAATCTAATGTTTCCTTCCTTCATATCAATAATTGCACCAATCATTCTAAGGAAAGGTCTACCAAGAATAATAGGACATGAAGGATTGCAATCTATATCAAGAACGATAAAATCTACGGGCACATAATTCCTATTTGCAACAATAAGAACATCGTTAATTCTTCACATAGGCTTTTTAATTGTGGAATCCGCAAGATGCAAGTTTAGAGAGCAATCATCAAAATCACGAAAATCTAGCAAATCGCATAAAGTTTTGGGAATAGTAGAGACTAGCACCCAAATCACACAAAGCATGAAACTCATAATTTTTAATTTTAATTTTAATGGTAGGTTCCCACTCATCATAGAGTTTTCTAGGGATAGAAACTTTCAACTCAAGTTTTTCTTCATAAGATTGCATCAAGGCATCAACAAAGTGTTCGGTAAAGGCCTTATTTTGACTATAAGCATTAGGAGAATCTAGCACGGATTGCAACAAGGAAATACAACCAATCAAAGAGCAATTTTCATAATTAAATTCCTTGAGATCCAAAATAGTGGGTTTAGCAACATCCAGATTTTTATTTCTTTCAATTACACTTTTATCAATTTCATCATCGTGATCTAAAAACTCCAAATTCTTAGAACGCCTTCTAGGTAAAGGAAGATCATATTCAGTTTCATCAAGATTCATATTGCAAAACAAAGATTTAATAGGGGACACATCAATAACTTTTAGATCTTCATCTTGATTTTCGTAGGAATTGGAAGAACACGCTTTAATAAAGGCATCTTTGGAAGCACGCATCCTAGCGGTTCTTTCCTTGGACTCATCAATGGAAATACTCATGGCTTTGAGAGACTCATTGATATCATGCTTAGGAGGAATAGATCTAAGCTTTAAAGAATCAATCTCAAGAGAAATTCTATCAATGTTCCGAGCCAAATCATCAACTTTAAGCAATTTCTCTTCAAGCAAAGCATTAAAATTATTCTTTGAATTCATAAACTCTTTAACACTACTCTCAAATTCAGAGGGCATCTTATTAAAATTACCATAATAGTTGTTGTAGGAATTTCCATAATTATTAGAAGGATTATTAGGATAAGGCCTAGGATTAAAATTCCCTCTATACGCGTTGTTTCCAAAACTATTCCTACCAATAAAATTCACATCCATAGATTCATTATTATTCTCAAGCAATGTAGATAAAGGCATATCATTAGGATCAAGAGGAGTATTTTTAGGAGCAAACATCTTCATAAGTTCATCCATCTTTTCACTCAAAACATTGATTTCTTCTATAGCATGCACCTTTTTACTAGAAGATCTTTCGGTGTGCCACTGAGAATAATAAGCCATAATATTATCAAGAAATTTGGGAGCATCTCCTAATGTAATTTCCATAAAAGTGCCTCCCGCGGCCGAATCTAAAAGATTTCTAGAAGCAAAATTCAATCTGGCATAGAAATTTTGTATGATTATCCATAAATTCAAACCATGAGTAGGGCAATTGCGAAGCATTAATTTCATTCTTTCCCAAGATTGGGCAACATGCTCATGATCAAGTTGTTTAAAATTCATGATATCGTTCCTAAGAGTTATAATCTTAGCGGGAGGAAAATACTTAGAGATAAAAGCATATTTGCACTAGTTCCAAGAATCAATACTATTTTTAGGCAAAGATGAGAACCAAATTTAGCAGATCTCTAAGTGAAAACGGAAATAAGTTCCATTTGACAATATTGTTATCCGTATCTTTCTTCTTTTGCATTTCACACAAATCAACAAAATTATTCAGATGAGTAGCGGCATCTTCACTAGGAAGGCCGGCAAATTGATCTTTCATAACAAGATTCATCATTATTAAGAGGAGCAATCGGAGTGCTTAGGAAATCATTACTATTGGTATTCGAGAAATCACACAATTTGGTATTATCTTGTGCCAGGGCAACAAGTAATCCAACACACAAGCAAACAGAAAAGCAACGGGAAAAAGGAAAACGAGAAAGAGAAGAGGATATTGGGAAAGAGAGGGCGAATAAAATGACAAGGGTGAAGTGGGGGAGAGGAAAACGAGAGGCAAATGGCAAATAATGTAATGCGAGAGATAGGGATTGTGATGGGTACTTGGTATGTTCACTTGCTTGCGCGAGCCTCCCCGGCAACGGCGCCAGAAATCCTTTTTGCTACGTCTTGAGCTTGCGTTGGTTTTCACCGAAGAGGAGAGGATGATGCAACACAGTAGCGTAAGTATTTCCCTCAGTTTTTGAGAACCAAGGTATCAATATAGTAGGAGACCACACACAAGTCCCTCGTACCTGCACAAAACGATAGCTACTCGCAACCAACGCGATTAGGGGTTGTCAATCCCTTCACGGTCACTTACGAGAGTGAGATTTGATAGAGATAATATTTTTGGTATTTTTGGTATAAAGATGCAAAGTAAAAAGTGAAAGCAAAGTAAAAGCAAAGCAAGCAAATAAAGTGATACAGATTGATATGATGAGAATAGACCCGGAGGCCATAGGTTTCACTAGTGGCTTCTCTCAAGAGCATAGATTTTCTACGGTGGGTGAACAAATTACTGTTGAGCAATTGACAGAATTGAGCATAATTATGAGTATATCTAGGCAATGATCATGCATATAGGCATCACGTCCGAGACAAGTAGATCGAAACGATCCTGCATCTACTACTATTACTCCACTCATCGACCGCTATCCAGCATGCATCTACTATATTAAGTTAAAAACAGAGTAACGCCTTAAGCAAGATGACATGATGTAGAGGGATAAATTCATGCAATATGATAAAAACCCCATCTGGTTATCCTCGATGGCAACAATACAATACGTGTCTTGCAACCCTTTCTTTCACTGGGTAACGACACCGCAAGATTGAACCCAAAGCTAAGCACTTCTCCCATTGCAAGAACTACCAATCTAGTTGGCCAAACCAAACGGATAATTCGAAGAGACTTGCAAAGATAACTTAACCATACATAAAAGAATTCAGAGAAGAATCAAATATTTACCATAGATAATAATGGATCATAAACCCACAATTCATCGGTCTCAACAAACACACCGCAAAAAGAAGATTACATCGAATAGATCTCCACGAGAGAGGGGGAGAACATTGTATTGAGATCCAAAAAGAGAGAAAAAGCCATCTAGCTACTAGCTATGGACCCGAAGGTCTGAAGTAAACTACTCACACTTCATCGGAGGGGCTATGGTGTTGATGTAGAAGCCCTCCGTGGTGGATGCCCCCTCCGGAGCTCCTAACAGGCCCCAAGATGGGATCTCGTGGATACAGGAAGTTGCGGCGGTGGAATTAGGTTTTTGGCTCCTGTTCTGATCGTTTGGGGATACGTAGGTATATATAGGAGGAAGGAGTACGTCGATTGAGCTTCAGGGGGCCCATGAGGTAGGGGGCGCGCCCTCCACCCTCGTGACCGCCTCTGGCACTTCTTGGAGTAGGGTCCAAGTCCCTTGGATCACGTTCGGTTGGAAAATCACGTTCCCGAAGGTTTCATTCCGTTTGGACTCCGTTTGATATTCTGTTTCTTTGAAAACACTGAAATAGGCAAAAAACAGCAATTCTGGGCTGGGCCTTCGGTTAATAGGTTAGTCCCAAAAGTAATATAAAAGTGGAAAATAAAGCCCATTATAGTCCAAAATAGTAGATAAAGTAGCATGGAGCAATCAAAAATTATAGATACGTTGGACGTATCATTGGTGTCACGGGGCATCCGACGATGTGTTGCTCGGCGAAGAGGAAGAGGTGGTTGAGGTGGAGCTCGTGGACCTGTCGAGGGGGCGAAGGGGAGGCCGTGGCTGCGGCTATGGCGAACGGCGGCGACGGGCTCCGCTCGGGAAGAGAGCAGAGAGGGGAGGGGAGAGAGCTGTGAGGAGGGGGAAGGTGCAGAGGGTCGAAGGGAGTGCGTGGCAGCGTTGGAGGCGTCCAGGCGTCGGCGGCAAGCAGGAGCTAGCGAGGCGTGTGCCCGCGAGCGATTGCCACGTGCGATGCGTCTTCCTGGCAAGAGGAGAACGATGACTGGCCACTAGGCCAGTCGGGCCGGTTGGGCTGTCATAGAGCTGGGCCGGTTGGGCGCTAGGTGGATTGTGCCAGGTAAGTTTCTTTCCTTTTCTGTTTTTATTTTGCAAATTTGTTTTTAATTTTGTAAAAACACCAAATCACTTCTATAAATCCTGAAATTAATTATGGGAAATAACTGAACTATCTCAGAGGCCCTTATCTATTTCCAGAATTGTTGGAGCATTTAAAATTATTTATACCATTTATATGCCCCAATTCAAATACATATGATTTAATTCAAAAATCCAAAAATATCCTAGAAATATATTCATCATTTTTGGCAGAGGTTTCTACCTTAACCAAAAATCATGAACTTTTCTTGAGGCACTTTGGGTTCATTGAAAATGTTTTAATTTGAACCTAGTTGAGTTCTTTTGGTGCTAGGGTTTCAACATCCCCAATTCAAATTAATTTGAAAAATACCATGATGCATGGATGCAGATGCAACTATTTGCAGGCACAACTTCTAGGGATGTGACACAGCCGATGAAAACGAGGCCTCACTACCGGAATCAGCTACTTTGCCGTCTGCCACGGCGGACGGCAAAGGCATGAATGGCGGACAGCAAAGGTCTTTGTCGTCCGCCACGGACGGCAAAGAAAGGTCCGATAAAGAGCTACGTTGCCGTCTGCTTTTGGTGGCTGACGGCAAAGGGGCCTTTGCCATCAGCAGCGGACCGCAAAGAACACAGACGGCAAAAATTTTGTTGTTAGTCCGTTAGGTGGCTAACGGCAGGACTTTGCCGTCCGCCGACGACAAAATTAAATCCCGCTTTTGCCGCGCGGCGACGACAAAGAAAATTGCCCCTGCCTTTGCCGTCTGCCACTGTAGGCAAACTGACTAAATGGGTCAGCTCCCAGGAAGCACATTTGGCTGCCACGTGCCTCATTTGCCGTCCGCGGCTGTTGGCAAAGAGGCCATTGCCGTCGGTGGCGGACGGCAAAGAGCCTGCATATTGGCTCTTTTTTTCTTTTTTTTTGAAACCAACAATTTTCACAGCAAATATATATGACATATATAGATATATTTCATAGGGCTATTTAACAGCACATAAGTTTCATCGTACATACATATATAGTTCCATCCATTCATACATAGCAAGTTGCACATACACGTAAGTTGCAACCATTAGGAAGTTGCACATACATATTACAATGCAAAGTTTCATCAAGATAGCAAGTTCCATCGTAGCAAGCTAGAAGAATACTAGAAGAGAATGAAATAAAAAACAAGCACTCCATCATAGCAAGCTAGCTTCCGAGAAGTGAATGAAATCTGCAAAATGGCAAATAAGAAAGTTAGGAAAAGGTGACTAGAAGAAGAAGACTAGAAGAAGAAGCACGCCATCGTTTGTGAGGTAACTTAGGTGAAATGGATCGTTTATGCGCTAACTTAGGTAAAATGCATCATTTTAGAGCTAACGTAGGTAAAATGGATCGTTTATGAGCTAACTAAGCTAATTATGTCGTTTTTTACATAAGTAAGTTAAATACATGTCACTATTGAGCAAACCTAGTTAACTAAGCATATTATAACTAAATTAGGTCATTTCGGAGGGAACAAAGCTAAGTATAGATCGTTCTAGAGCTCACTTAGGTAAAATGCCTGGTTTTGGAGGTCAGTTAGCTTATTAAGTCATTTTGGAGGAAAAGAAGCTAACTCTAGGTCATTAAGGTAAGCATATTGGAGGAAATAAAGATAAGTCTAGGTATTTATGCATTTGTTAAGCAAAAAACTAGAGGAACTTACCTTGATCATGGAGGTATAGGAGCGGGCTGGCTCGTGCCAGTAGCTGGAGAAGGATCGTGTGATGCTTGTGTGGAGTTACGCTGCACCAAAGATCATTTCCAATGTTTCGTTAGCATGATGACACTCAAATGTTAAAACTAGCAAGTAACGTCCATTCAAATTAAACTCACTATGGTCTC
Source organism: Aegilops longissima (assembly GCA_021605205.1). Taxonomy (NCBI): domain Eukaryota; kingdom Viridiplantae; phylum Streptophyta; class Magnoliopsida; order Poales; family Poaceae; genus Aegilops; species Aegilops longissima. Next base: position 146,664,737 of record CM038682.1, on the reverse strand, counting down.
AGGAGCAATCTCTGGATCAATGGCTATGGAGCCACGGGACCTCCCGCCACTAGATATCATCACCTTCTCTGGATCAATGGGAATCTGGCTCGGGTTAAACTACTCCCCTTTCCTCGCCTTCCCTTGACTTGCTTGTAAGAGGCAGTGTGGGCCATGGCATACAGGTCGTACCCCTCTGGCACCTTATCCGTCTTATTGTAGCATGCCTGAAAGAGAGAAACAAAGTAAATTAGTAATTAAAGGGCTCAAGCTAGCATGATGAATGAATTGCATTAATCATGAAGCAAACCACATACCCAATTCCGCCCGAACTGATATAAGCTGGAGCTACCTTGATGGTGTGGCACACCTTCAATTTGGGCACGTTAGTCCTTGGCCTCAGTCGGCTCCCCTTCCATCTTTCAACACCTACCATGACAAAGAGTAAATGAAATTAGTACAACATAAAAAATTACCGACATGAATAATAATATGTATATCACTTAAGTGTGTCATCATCAAGTACAACATAAAAAAATTGAATACCTGACACTACTAATAATCTCGATCACGTTGGGCAGACTCACAATGAAATGTCCACACCGTATAATCGGGCGTAAAACTATTCTTCTGCAGGTGTTTGCCCATTTCAGCCTCTGTTCTCTTTTCCCAATTGCCGCACCGGAAACAGGGCACCAATTTTTCCCCTGGACATTTGCAAATGCAGCTTGCACAAACCCCTTGGTTTTTGTGAACCATTCAGCTCTCCATTTGTTCTGACCAGCGTGACCCGTATACATCCACGCACGATCACTCATCTTGACTTTCGAAGCTACTGGACACAGAACAATTATATATATAATTCACCATGTATATATTCATCAGTGATCTACTTTGTCAATTTTATTACGTCCATGCAACCTACACTCTAATAGGTAATGATAGGTCCTAATCCCACCCGAGTATGTGTAGATTGGGTTCATTTTCCCATGCTATGCTCCGGATCCGACGCAAAATTTCGGCAGCACCTCCCCGTTGTTCTCTCGATACACGCCTCTCGCAATAAACAGAGAGGATGTACCGGAGAACAACAAGGAGGCAATCGACAAAATTTATGCGCCGGATCCGAGCAAAGCATATGGGAATATGAACCCAATCTACACATACTCGGGCTGTCCATGGATAGCGTTGGACAATTCGAAAGAATCAAGGTTATAAATATGCAAATGCATGCATATTTATAACTATGACACTTTCGATGGGAGACACATATTGGTTACGCATACTGATGATTCAAGACACATATATAGCTAGCTATCAAATTTCATCGGCACGAACACCGAAACAGAGCAAATAATTAATGGGGGAGGAGGACATGTCATTTGTGCTCACCCACGAACGAAGTGACAGAGCTTGTCAAACGCACGGCGAGGTCGTCGAACACCAAACCTCGCAGCGGTGAAACAACTGCACATTTAAACCAACCCGATCAACACAAAATTATATGATGTTTTTCATAACAAAATCGAAAAATATATGACCTAACTAATAATTCACAAATATAAGACCCCGTCGGCCTCGGGGGGTCGGGTGTCAGGGTGTCTGGGTGTCGTGGTCGGGTGCAGGTGTGGTGTCGGGGTCGGGGTGTCGGGGTCAGGGGGTCGGGGTCGAGGTGTCGGGGTCGGGGTGTCGGGGTCAGGGGGTCAGGGGGTCGGGGTGTGGTGTCGGGGTCAGGGGGTCGGGGTGTTTCCTTCTATCCTTCTTCTTCTTTCTTTCTCTTCTTCTTCTTCTTTCCTTTCTTCTTCTTCTTCTTTCATCTTTTTTCTACTTTTTTACTTCTTTTCGTTTCTTATTTTCTTCTTCTTCCACTTCTTCTACTTCTTTTCTTCTTCTTCTTTTTTCATCTTTCTACTAATTCTACTTCTTCTAATTCTTTTTTAACACTAACACTAACACAATCTAGCACTAACAATTAAACAGCAAAAAATGAAAAACAGAAGAAAAAAGTAGTACTCCCACAAAGGGAGCAATGGGACGGTCGGCGGGGGGGGGCACCGGCAGCGGGTGGCGGGCGACGGGCGTCGGCAGGTGGGGTGGGGTGGAGGGTGGTGGGGCGACGGGCCAAGGGTGCGGGGGCGGGGGCGGCGCCGGGCGGCGGTGGATCTAGCTAGGGCGAGGCGTCGGGGAGGAGAGAGGAAGATAACAGAGAGTGACGGGCGGGGGTGGCGTCCGTTAGTTACTCGGCTCTTTGCCGTCCGTCGCTCTTTACCGTCCGCCGTTATCTCTCTTTGTTGTCTGCTAGCAGACGGCAAAGAGGTGGGGCGTTAAGCTTTTTTTAAACGGGCGGGTGGGTGGGGCCACCTCCCTCTTTGCCGTCACCTGGCAGACGACAAAGAAATGGCGCATGGCAAAGAGCTTCTTTGCCGTCTGCCGTTTCTTTGCCGTCTGCTTTTCGGTAGTTGATGGCAAAGAGCTTCTTTGTCGTCCGCTAGCGGATGACAAAGATCTGGCAGATGGCAAAGTAGCTGATTCCAGTAGTGCCTGGCGTACTGCAGAACGGAGGAAACAGCCTGTTTTCAATCGGCCACGTTCGAAACGGGATGTTGTTCATCGGGAGGGGTCTGGCATACCGCTAAACAGAGGAAATGGACCTCCTACAGTCGAAACGGGGGTCCTGTTGATTGGTAGGGGTGTGGCGTACCGCAAAACGGAGGAAATGGACTTGTGTTGGAGTGCTACGGTCAAAACGAGGGTCCTGTTCATCGGGAGGGGTGTGGCGTAATGCAAAACGGGACTCCACGGGATACTGTTCATCTCCACTGTCGACCCCCTCCAGCCTCCACGGGCTATTGTTCATCCATCGTCGACCCCCTCTAGCCTCCACCTGCGACTGTTCATCCACGGGCTCCTGTTCATCTAGCCTCCACCGCGCAGGACTCCACCGGCTACTGTTCAACCAGCCCTCTCCACGGGCTCCTGTTCAACCACCCCTCCACGGGCTACTGTTCATCCAGCCCTCCCCCGTCTACTCTTCATCCTGCCCTCCATGGAGTGGTCCTATTCATCCTGCCCTCCACGGGGTCCTATTCATCCAGCCCCAACCGGCTCGATCGATCGGGGTCATGTTCATCAAGAGGCAACACCACGGGGTCCTGTTCATCCACCCCCACCGGGAACTGTTCATCCAACCCCCCGCAACACTCACCGCTCAATCATAGGCAGCATCGATCGGCTTCAGCTTAGCAGCATGGCGGCGAATTGCTCGATCGGGTTCAGTTAACAGCCATCGATCGATCGCTCGGGTTCAGTAACGCGTAGCCTGCAGTGCAATCGCTTTGGTTCAGTTAGAGCCCAACAACTCACTCGGGTTCAGTTAGAGCCCAATGCCTCGCACACACGTGCGTACGTACGAGAGAACCGCGCATTGCTCGGCCCCCGACCACCCACCGTAACTGGGGACTCCCCGATATTTTCTGCGCCCTCGCTTCTACCATGGTTTTTTCCATCATGGACGGCCCAAAGAATGTCATGCAGCTGCGTCTCCGGCCCGCCCAGGGCGAAAAGCCCATTTTCTGTCATGATTTTTTTTCATAGAAGTTGGACCCCACCACATCTATGATGATATCGGGTTTTGTCACAATTATCGTCATAGAAGTGTCATTAGTATGATAGAATGTCGGTGGGAAATGACACGTATTGGATCACTGGAATCCCTTCTACGGTTGTGGGGCGCGGGGATCGTGAGAATAGCGGGACCAACAGACAACACAAAAGGGATTTTACCCAGGTTTGGGCCGCAATGGTGTGTAAAACCCTACGATCCTGCTTTGGTGTATGTATTTAGTGATCTTGAGCTCTCGAACTAGCTCTAGGTGCTGCGAGGTTCGAAAGAGCCGAATCATTTTCCTGGTCGCCTCGGGCCTCCTTTTATAGGGAAAGGGGTCGCCACAGTGGCAAGCAGGAGGTGGAAAGGGTACAATGCTGCGAGGTTATCCCTCGTATTATAGGACAAGATGCATTTAATGTATCGCTTAGGTGTCCTCTCACTTTATTGGGGACGGGAGCGAGGCCCGTCCCATCCGTCGCCGCTCCTCCTTGCTTCGACACGTGCCCTGGTCAGCGATGTGTGCGGTGCCATGTAGGCAGGCTAGCAGCTGAGGTGGCGTGGTGGTGGAGCCTCCATGAAGGATTGCATGCCGCCACGCAAGTGCGTGCCCAGCTGGTTGGTTCGGCGGCTGCATGCGAACCGCGGTGAAAACTTATCTGGTGCGGTCCTGGCACTGGACCAGCTTGTGTGCTTTGGCGAGGACCTCGTCGGGTGGCCCGGCAAGGGTCTTGCTGGGTGGCCGGGTGGTCTTGTGGGTTTCTTCGGTGAGGATGGTTGCCCTTTTATCCTCATTTGATCTTGAGCATTCTATGTCTTTCACAAAGATCTGCATGCCACCACGGAGGTGCCTCCCGAGCCCTGTCCCAACGCATTTGTCTGAGAATTGGTGGGCTCAAGAGTGGCTCAGTCGGCTGGCATGGGCGGGCTGCCCCGGCAAGGGTCTTGCGGGGCCGCTGAGGCTTCCTCGGCAAGGGTCCTTGCCGGGAAAACCTGCTTCGCCCATCCGATCCTTGTGGCGTTGGTCCTTGTCGTTGCTTCATTTGTCCTCGTGGCTTCGGCTTCTCTTGAACTCCCCTTTCCTGCTATGTCTATGCGTGGCCGTGGTGGGAGGCTCTGACTGCCCGTGCACAAGTAAAGGGGTCAAAAGCAGAGCCCCTACTTTTGTTCACCGACAGGAGCCCCCGGGCCTGGGCCACACATAAGCGCAGCACGTTGTTGGGCCAGGCCCAGAATGGTGCGCGGGCAGTTGGAGCAGATTTTTACCGCGGCCACTATTCCGGCCGCCGTGCTTCCCCAAGACCCATGTTGAATGCGCGGTGTGGGGGTCGTGCGTGCGCATGACGGAAGCATGCCGGCATCACCTTGTGGTGGACAGTAAAGAGGCGGCTTGCATGTCTCTTCGAAACCACGGGGCCGCCTTCCATTTGATGCCCTCGCTCGGGAACCGTCATTCCATGTGTCCCACTGCGCCCGCCCCTTGCGCCACGTTCGCCGCATGCATAACGCAGAGCAAGTGACAGGCGCACGGGACGTGGGTAGTTGCGTGTGTGCGGGTCCATTCCCACGTGCCTTCAATGGAGCGGGGAGAGCGGTCGACGGCCCCGCTTGCTGTCACTACAAGAAGTTGGATTGGGCGAGAGGGGGCGGCCGAGCCCCGCCCCCGCCCCTTTATAAAGAGGGGAGCGGGAGGAGCGGTGCCCCTCAATATTTCGCCACCCGGCTCTCTCCATTCGTGTTTCCTTTCTTCTCCTGCCATGGCGAGGGGGTGTGGTGACGCTACATCGGTGGCGGCGAGGGTTTCGGCCAGACAGCGCATCGCTCCTCCCCAAGAGCTCGTAGCGGGGGAGTCGGCCGCTAGAGGGAGGGGGAGGGGGCGAGGTCGAGGCCGTCACGGTGCTCGAGGGAGAGGAGGACGGGGCGGTAGATCGGCCTCGCCTCTCCCAGCAGCCACTCCTCCGATGGAGGGCCACGCCGGGGACAACCCCTGTGAATTCTTCCTCAGGCTGCCCCATCCACCGCGCCGTCGCTGTCGCCTCCCGACCCCATTTGCACGGGAGATAGAGCTGGATCCGCGGCAAGCGCTGCAGCTGCACATGAGATGTTGTGGGAACATCGGCTCATGGGTCGAGGTCGAGTTCCCCGCCCCTCACGTCATGTATCTTCACCGAGGGTGGAAGACCTTCGCTCGACTCCACAGCTTGACAGATGGGCTCGCTCTCCATTTCAAACTAATGGAGGGCGGCCTTCTCTCCGTCAAAATCTTCGGGCACTTCGGGACCCGCGTCAGGTGCTGCGTGGAGAGCTCTTCTGATGATGAAGATTCCTCCTCGAGCGAGAGTGACGAGGGGGACAACCGCAGCGACGGCGAGGCCAGCGGGCGGCAGGATGACGGGTCCGACTAGGCGTCGGGCGCCGCTCCGGGCGGCACCGGTCACTCCATCATCCGTGTCGCCGGCTCCTTGAACTTCTCGGGGTCGTCTCCTTGGGCGGCTGGCATTGGAAGGCTGCGGAAGAGGAAGAGGGCGTGCGGCAAGGCCGTCAAGTCGGAGTACGCGGGCACCGACGCCTTGGTCGCAAACTGACGTCATGTCGCCTCGTCTACGAGCTCTGCCTCCAGTGCCGCCATCACCATCCAGCCCTTGGACGGCCACCAAGATGTTCTCTTGGTGTCTTCTGCAACCCGTAGCTCGCCTAGGCGCCCCTTTTGCCCTCCTGCTTTTGTTGTTCCATTTCCTGAGGAGAGGGACAAGAAAGGGATTACGTGCACCTTATCTCTTTTTAGTTTGTAAGCCTTTGGGCCTTAGTAGAATTTAAAGCTTGTAATCCCATTGCTCATGTTTTTCATTTCGTATGGAATTTACCTATACGGGATGTTTTTTAATGTAAAGGGGATGTTTTCCGGGATTTTTGTTCGCGGGAGGAACCCATGACAAGGAGTGAATCCTTGTTATCTTTAAGACGAACGTTTTTTCGCTCGGCAACAGGCCTTGCCGCTTCCCCACTTCGCTCGACCTTTCTCACGCTCTTAGCGGAGGCAGGGATGAGGTGGGCTTAGGCCCCCCATTCCCTCCCTTTGGTGCCGCGGCTAAGACCAAATCCAGACCCACGGGATAATCCCTGGGTGCCGAAAAGGGGGAGCATGGTAGCTCAGAGATAGAACGGGGTTTCACGTATCCCAGTCCATAACGAAATGCACGATAGAGGATAAAGGACTTATCTGGATCCGCAGCCGCCAGTGATCTTGGCTTGGCGCGGAGGAATCCTTGTTCTTGCAGCCCCCGGCAACTCTGGCTTGCCGGGGCCCGGGCGCCGATCTGTTCCTTTTCTTCCAAAACAGCTCGGGAAGAATACTTACGGGCCTGCGGACCAAAGAAGACAGGGAAGAACAGAGAGACGCGCACTCGACCTCTAAGCTAGGGGTTAGCCACCGCTAAGCACTATCAACCCTAACCAAGGAAGAGACTCAACCTAGCATGCATGCAATAACTTAGGGCGCCAGTGCTTCATTTATTTATGCTCAGGATCTGCGCCTGGCTTTGTACAAAGGGTTACATGCCTTGCCGGCAAGGCTTGTACAAAAGGGTGGCTTGCCGGGAGGCCCGGAGCCGCGCCTTATGGGTAAAACTTGCGAAGATGCTCGATGTTGCAGGAGTTGCTCACTGGAACAACATCTTCGGTCTCCAGCGGATCGCTGGCCCGTGACTCGTGTTACCCGATAAGGGCCTTCCCACTTTGGCGCCAACTTGTTGGAATTCTTGGCCGACTGAATGTGCCAAAGAACAAGGTTGCCTTCCTCAAAGCTCCGGGCATGAACCTTGCGGCTATGGTAGCGGCGCAAGGCTTGCTTTGTAGCGTGCTTGCTCTCACACCGCAAGGAGACGATCTTCCTCAAGGAGCGTCGCGTCATCTTGCCGCAATCGCTCTTGCTCAAGCTCATCATAAGCAAGCACTCGAGGTGACCCGTATATGAGTTCCGTCGGGAGAACTGCTTCCGCCCCGTAAACCAGGGCAAAGGGTGTTTGGACGGTGGCTTGATTTGGCGTCGTTCTGATCGACCAAAGAACCACTGACAACTCATCAATCCAGCGCCTCCCGCTTTTGCGCAGTCTGTCAAAAGTCCTTGTCCTCAAGCCTCACAGGACTTCAGCATTTGCTCTTTCCGCTTGGCCGTTTCTCCGTGGATGTGCCACGGAAGCAAAACAAACCCTGCTGCCAAGATCCTCAATGTACTGCATGAAGGCGTGGCTTCTGAACTGTGTGCCGTTGTCGGTGATGATCCTGTTGGGCACCCCAAAACGGCACACTAGCCCCTTGAAAAACTTGATGGCTGACTGCGCTGTCACTTTCCTCACTGCTTACACCTCTGGCCACTTTGTGAACTTGTCGATTGTGATGTACAAGTACTCAAAGCCCCCGACAACACGGGGGAAAGGGCCCAGTATGTCGAGCCCCCAGACCGAGAAGGGCCAGGAGAGAGGGATGGTTTGAAGGGCTTGAGCTAGTTGATGAAGCTTCTTTGAATGGAACTGGCACGCTTCACACTTGGTTACTAGCGCCGTTGCATCCTGGAGGGCGGTGGGCCAGAAGAAACCTTGCCGGAAAGCCTTGCCGGCATGGGCCCTCGACCCTATGTGGGAGCCACATATGCCTTCATTTATCTCTGCCAACAGCTTTAGTCCTTCCTCCCGGGAGATGCACATCAATTTCACCCCATTCGGTCTTCTTCTGAACAATACGCTGTCAACGAATTGGTACAGAGCAGACCGGCGGGCTACTCTTTCTGCCTCTTCCTGCTCCTCAGGAAGCTCTCCTTCTGAAGGAATCGGACGGTGTGTTGTGCCCATGCCGGAGCTTATGGCTCGACGACAAGGACCAAAGGAATTTCTTCTGCTACGGGGGCGGTATCGCCGGTGGAGTCGGTTTCCGCACCGGCATCTTCGCTGGGGTACTTCCTTACTTCCTCGGCACGAGTGCACCGGTCGGCAAAACATAGAGCTCAGCCACAACCTTAACCTTGTTCATCGCCAGCTCGTCACACATCTTGCGGTTGCGCATGTTCTGATGGAACGCACTGATTACAGCGGCGGGATGAACATCGGGGATGTTGTACTGCACCCGGCTGAACCTTTGGATGTACTTGCGCAGGTTTTCTCCTTCCTTTTGGGGGATGATGTGTAAATCACTCGCCTGGCCATGAGCTTGGTGACCTCCGGTAAAGGCGCCAACAAACTCATGGCACGGATCCTCCCAAGAAGAGATGGAATCCACCGGCAAGTGCATCAACCATTACATAACATTAGGCTTGAGTGCCAACGGGAAGTAGTTGGCAAGCACCTTGTCATTGCGGGCCCCGGCAGCTTGCATCGCGATGGTGTAGATGCTGAGGAACTCTGACGGGTGAGTCTTGCCGTTGTATTTCTCGCCAACGTCGGGTTTGAACGTACGGTGGGAGGGCCACTGGAACTGCCGCAGCTCACGGGTGAAGGCGGACAACCCACCTCGTAAGGTAGGACACCATAGCCTCCCGACGCTGGGTGGTCCGTAGCGGGCCCTGCCCGCCTATCCGACTGGTGGCGCGCATCACGTCGGCGCTTGATCGTAGTTTGAGCGTCCTCGTGAGCCCGCTCCCGAAGGACTTGTCACTGATCGCGGTTTGCTCCGCGGGTCGGACGACGCGATGGAGATATCATCACGAGCGTCACCGCGATGGGCCGACGCCCGGGGCGGTCGGGATGGATGTGGGGAGTACACCGTGGCCGCGTCGCCTCCGGCGTGGCCTCCGCTAGCAGGTGGCAGCCCGACGGAGCGACGGCCGACGGGTTCCACCGGCCGCGGCCTGTCGTCGTTGGCGATTGTAGGCGTTCTGTGAATGGGGTTACCCAGACTTGCCTGCCTGCGGCCTGCGGCGTGGCTCAAGGGGTGGCCCAGTACGGCCCATCTTCATCAGCACAAGCTCAAGACCTCGCGAGGGGCCAGATTGCATGGGCGGACGACAGGAAGCTTCCGCATGCACGGCCTCGTCAGGCTGGCTCGTGAGGAGGTGGAGAGATCAAGGCGGGGTACCTCACGAGGTGCCCATGACCTAAGCCATGACGACCAAGGGTGCCAGGCGGGCGCCAGCCCGCGCAGTGTCCTCATTTCCCCTGTGGTGCAAAGGAGGCAAGCGCAGGCGAGAGCATCAAGCAAAGGCAACCATTTCGGTGCAACAAGACCAAGACCAGCTGAACAGCAGGAAGGAGGTCATCGTGGAGCCCAAGCCGGCGTCATCGTCAGAGCATTTGGCAGGCGAGGACCGACTTTAGTCAGGATAAGAGTACTAGATGTTCCCCTTCAAAATGGCCAATTGTTGGCGCCCTTCCCGCTCAATATTTGGGAAGAGGCCCAGGTCCTCTGCCTATAAATAGGACTAGCCACCCACAGGGTAGGGAGAGGACGGATCGAATCAGAAAGAGAGTAAGAGAGAGAGAGAGAGAGAGAGAGAGAAGCGACTGAACTCCCCTTAGCAGTTCGTCGCACCGGCCAAGAACAGACACTCGCGAGGCTGTTCTTCCTTGTATTGTTCATCATCAGCCCGAGAGGCAATCCACCACACCACACACTGGAGTAGGGTATTACACCACAATGGTGGCCCGAACAAGTATAAACCTTATGTCCCTTGTGTTGTTGTTTGTGTAGTTTAGATCCTTGCAGGCGCATTGGCGTGTAGGTAGGTTGAGGTGAGATCTCCGCGTGCACCCCTGTAGTTTGAACCTAGAGGGTCTGCTGTAACCCGAACCGACATTTGGCGCGCCAGAAGGGGTGCACTGAATCCGCCTTCCGCCGCTTCTTTTTGCTGCCTCGCATCCATGTCAACGCCGTCGGGCCGCCGCCGAAGCGCCGGGCCGCTCGCTACTGCCGCCGCCAGACGGCCCCGCTGGCGGTCGCCCCACCGCTCTCGTCGCTTGCCATCAACGCCGCCACCGCCCGGCGGGAACGAGCAGCAGCGCCGCCCCAAAGATCCATCCGTGAGGCGAGACGGCCGCACCGCAACTGCTTCACTCGCCCCAGCTAGTTCTTCGCCCCGCACGCTCCGCGCGCCCATGGAGGCTCGAGCCACACTCATCGCGGCAAACGAGCTCCTGCGCTACCGCCTCGTCGACGACGTCTACGAGGAGTGGCTCGACCGGGTCACCCAGCTCGTCTGCGGCGCGGGGGGCTCCCCCGCGCCATCCTTCTCACTGCACCGCGCCCCGCCTTGCGCAGGCGATGAAGCTCCGGGGGTGCCTCAGCCGCCTCCCCCTTAAGAAGGCGCCCTGGCCCCAAGGCGTGTGGCCCCTGGGCGGAACCCACTCCGTCCGGCACCAGCCCAGCAAGAGTAGAGCTGCCAAGAGGTCCCTCGTCCCCAAGAAGTTGCCCGAGTGCTCCCTACACCGGCACGTCACGACCGCGCTCCTGCTCCAGCACGCCAAGACCCTGCGCTGCTCCCAGCAGCAGCGCACGGGAAGCCGCAAGATCAAGCCCTACGTCACCAAAGGCCTCCCGTGGCCACTGCAAGCTGCCTTGCCTTCACCACCGAGCTACGCAGCGTCGCATGGCCCGGCAAGTTCAAGCCAAACCTGCCTCCTCGCTACGACGGCACAGCCGACCCTGCGGAGCTCCTCCAGCTATATGAGCTAGGCATCGAAGCCGCCAACGGGGACGAGAAGGTCATGGCGAAATGGTTTCCCATGGCGCTCAAGGACGGTCTCCTGAACCTGGCTCCTGGCACGATCTCCTCCTGGGACGAGATGTGCACCCTCTTCATCGCAAACTTCCAAGGCACTCGCGACCGGCCTCCTACCGTGAGTGATAGGCGCTGCATCAAGCAGCAGCCAGGAGAGACCCTGCAGAAGTACATCCAGTGCTTCAACAACGCACGCCTCAAGATTCCCAAGGTGACTGAGGAGGCCATCATCTCAGCCTTCTCCGACGGTGTGCGTGACATCAAGATGAAGGAGGAGCTGGTGATGCATGAAGACCTGTGCACATCCCTGGAGCTGTTCAACTTGCCGACCAAGTGCGCCAAGGCTGAGGAAGGACGCCTTTCCCTCCTCGAGCTGCCGGCTGCCGACCCCGAAGAGAAGAAGCCCAAGGTCAAGGACGTGAAGCGCAAGGGGGCTGCCGTGCTCGCGGCAAAACCAGACACCAAGCAAGGCAGGGATCAGCCTGAGTCTTCCAAGGGCAGCTGGTACTGCTTGTACCACGACCTCCACACCCACAACACCAACGAATGCCAAGAGCTCAGAGCCGTGCGAGAAGGGTGAATCGGTCGACGCCCCGACCGCAATGATCGAGGCTACGGCCGAGGAGGAGGAAGAAGCACAGGACGCTGGGAAGACCGTGGCCCTCGCCAAGGGTGGCGTGACCGGCCTCGCGAGGACCGCTGGCAGGATCATCCTCGCGAGGGAGGTTGGAGGGACCCGCCTCGCGAGGGAGGCTGGAGGGATCAGCCTCGCGAGGATCGCCCACAAGGCAACACAGGCCTCGTGCAATCGCAGGACCATCATCAAGACGAGGGGGCTGGGGGCTTCCAGTAGCCGCGCGCAATCGCTTGCATCCTGGGCGGAGCTCAAGCCCCAGCCTCTCAACGCATCTTCAAGCAGTTCGCCTGCCGGTGAATGCAGTCCTCCCAAGCTCGAAGCCAGCGCCTCAGTGGTCAGCGTGCGCCATCACGTTCACCTCAGCGGATCAGCTCAAGTGCGCAGCCACAGCCGGAGTCCTCCCGATGCTTTGTTCCCCAATCATCAGCAACATGCAAATCACCAGGACCCTCATCGATGGCGGAGCAGGGCTCAATGTCCTGTCCATCGAGACGTTCAACAATCTCCAAGTGCCATACAATCAGCTTCAGCCAACCAAGCCTTTCTCCGGAGTCACCGATGGTTCCACAGTTCCGATAGGGAAGGTCCGCCTTCCTGTCACCTTCGGGGCGCGACACAACTACCGTACCGAGCTCATTGACTTTGACGTAGCCCACATTCGCCAACCGTACAATGCCATCCTCGGGTACCCAGCTCTGGCCAAATTCATGGCCGTGAATCATCACGGCTACAATGTCCTCAAGATGCCAGGAAGCGGTGGAGTCATCACGGTGCCTTGTGAAGAGAGAGATGCAGTGTGTTCTCTGGAGCGTGCTTTCCAAGCCGCATCAATTGAAGACCCAGATCACAGGAGCAGGAGGCTCCCCGAGGCTGCTACAAAGAAGAAGAAGACATCGCCTGGCCCGACCCCTCGGGAGGCAGGCCCCTCAGGGTCCGCACCTGTTCAGGGGGCACTTCCTTCTGTCGTATAGGAAGGCGCGCCCGGCGCCCTCCTCGAGCAAGGCTCGGGGGCTCCCTCCTGGAGGGCCACCTACTTTGCTAAGATCACGAGGGAGGCGCTCGGGCACCACTTGGAGGCGTGTTTCAAAGCACGTTTCCCTCAGGAAGGAGCGAGGCAAGGAGGGCCAAACCCTCAGGAGTTCATCAGCAAGATCATTCAGGAGCTGCAGGAGTCAAGAGTCATGAGTGGCAGCCGTCGCCTACCAGCCGTAGCTCCTCATCCAGCGAGGATGGTGGGCTGCGATCTGCATCGACATACCAGGGCTCAACCGAGCCGCCTCTCGAGCGCCTGCCTCTCGCTGGGGCGCCAGAAGGTCCACCCAACAGCTACGTCACAGCGTGCCTTACGGCTTGCCGAACGCTGCTGCCACGCCTTGACGCCTCATGAGGAGCATCTTGGAGGCTCAAGTGGCCAGGCGTTCCACAGTCCTGGCGGAGATGGAAATGGTCCGTGATGTCTACTACACAACCTTCTTCTTGTAGACATTGTTGGGCCTCCAAGTGCAGAGGTTTGTAGGACAGTAGCAAATTTCCCTCAAGTGGATGACCTAAGGTTTATCAATCCGTGGGAGGCGTAGGATGAAGATGGTCTCTCTCAAGCAACCCTGCAACCAAATAACAAAGAGTCTCTTGTGTCCCCAACACACCCAATACAATGGTGAATTGTATAGGTGCACTAGTTCGGCGAAGAGATGGTGATACAAGTCCAATATAGATGGTAGATATAGGTTTTTGTAAACTGAAAATATAAAAACATCAAGGTAACAAGCGGTAAAAGTGAGCACAAACGGTATTGCAATGATAGGAAACAAGGCCTAGGGTTCATACTTTCACTAGTGCAAGTTCTCTCAACAATAATAACATAGATAGATCATATAACAATCCCTCAACATGCAACAAAGAGTCACTGCAAAGCTACTAATAGCGGAGAACAAACGTAGAGATTATGGTAGGGTACGGAACCACCTCAAAGTTATTCTTTCCAATCTATCCGGTGGGCTATTCCTATAAGTGTCAGAAACAACCCTAGAGTTCTTACTAGAATAACACCTTAAGACACAAATCAACCAAAACCCTAATGTCACCTAGATACTCCATTTTCACCACAAGTATCCGTGGGCATGATTATACGATATGCATCACACAATCTCAGATTTATCCAACCAACATAAAAGTACTTCAAAGAGTGTCCCAAAGTTTGTACCGGAGAATCAAGAACGTGTGCCAACCCCTATGCATAGGTTCATGGGCGGAACCCGCAAGTTGATCACCAAAACATACATCAAGTGGCACATGATATCCCATTGTCACCACAGATAATCACGGCAAGACATACATCAAGTGTTCTCATAAAGAATCAATCCGATAAGATAACTTCAAAGGGGAAACTCAATTCATCACAAGAGAGTAGAGGGGGAGAAACATCATAAGGTCCAACTATAATAGCAAAGCTCGAGATACATCAAGATCGTGCCATAGAGGAACACAAGAGAGAACACGAGAGAGAGAGAGAGAGAGATCAAACACATAGCTACTGGTACATACCCTCAGCCCCGAGGGTGAACTACTCCCTCCTCGTCATGGATAGCGCTGGGATGATGAAGATAGCCACCGGTGATGGGATCCCCCTCGGGCAGGATGCCGGAACAGGGTCCCGATTGGTTTTTGGTGGCTACAGAGGCTTGCGGCGGCAGAACTCCCGATCTATCTTCTGTTCTGGAAGTTTTTGGGTGCGACGGTATATATGGGTGAAAGGAGTACGTCGGTGGAGCTACGGGGGCCCCACGCGGCAGGGGGCGCGCCTAGGGGGGGTGGGCGCGCCCCCACCCTCGTGAGCACCTCCCATATCTTCTGACGTGGAGTCCAACTCTATCAGGTGGGTTTCCTTCCAAAAATAACTTCTCCAGTTGATTTCGCCTGCTTTGACTCATCGATATTCCTTTTCCTCGAAACACTTAAATAGGCATAAAACAACAAATCTGGGCTGGGCCTCCGGTTAATAGGTTAGTCCCAAAAATAATATAAAAGTGGATAATAAAGCCCAATATTGCCTAAAACAGTAGATAAAGTAGCATGGAGTAATCAAAAATTATAGATACATTGGAGACGTATCAAGCATCCCCAAGCTTAATTCCTGCTCGTCCTCGAGTAGGTAAATGATAAAAAGAGAATTTTTGATGCGGAGTGATACTTTGGCATAATTTCAATATAAATCTTCTTACTTGTGATATGAATATTCAGATCCAAAAGATTTAAGGCAAAAGTTCATATTGACACAGAAATAATAATACTTCAAGCATACTAATAAAGCAATCATGTCTTCTCAAAATAACATGGCAAAAGAAAGTTCATCCCTACAAAATCATATAGTTAGGCTATGCTTCATTTTCGTCACACAAAGATGTTCCCAACTTCTATACCCCCGATGACAAGCCAAGCAATTGTTTCATACTCAAATAATCTCAAACTTTTTCAACCTTTACGCAATACATGAGCGCGAGTCATGGATATAGCACTATGAGTGGAATAGAATATGATGATGGGGATTGTGTGGAGAAGACAAAAAAGGAGAAAGTATCACATTGACGAGGCTAATCAACGGGCTATGGAGATGCCCATCAATTGATGTCAACATGAGGAGTAGGGATTGCCATGCAATGGATGCACTAGAGCTATAAGTATATGAAAGCTCTACAAAAGAAACTAAGTGGGTGTGCATCCAACTTGCTTGCTCACGAAGACCTAGGGCACTGTGAGGAAGCCCGTCATTGGAATATACAAGCCAAGTTCTATAATGAAAAATTCCCACTAGTATATGAAAGTGACAAAATGAGAGACTCTCTATCATGAAGATCTTTGTGCTACTTTGAAGCACAAGTGTGGTAAAAGGATAGTAGCATTGTCCCTTCTCTCTTTTTCTCTCATTTTTTTGGGCCTTTCCTTTTTTTTGGCCTTGCTTTTTTTATATTTTTTTCATCCGGAGTCTCATCCCGACTTATGGGGGAATCATAGTCTCCATCATCCTTTCCTCACTTGGGACAATGCTCTAATAATGATGATCATCACACTTTTATTTTTTTCTTACAACTCAACAATTACAACTCGATACTTACAACAAAATATGACTCTATATGAATGCCTCCGGCGGTGTACCGGGATGGTGCAATGAATCAAGAGTGACATGTATGGAAAATAATGCATGGTGGCTGTGCCACAAATACGATGTCAACTACATGATCATGCAATGGCAATATGACAAAAGTAATGTATATCATAATAATGATGATGGAAGTTGCATGGCAATATATCTCGGAATGGCTATGGAAATGCCATGATAGGTAGGTATGGTGGCTGTTTTGAGGAAGATATAAGGAGGTTTATGTGGTTTGGATGCACCGGCGAAGTTTGCACCAACTCTCAAGGTGAGAAAGGGCAATGCACTGTACCGAAGAGGATAGCAAAGGCGGAAATGTGAGAGTGCGTATAATCCATGGACTCAAAATTAGTCAAAAGAACTCATATACTTATTGCAAAAATTTAGAAGCCATCAAGAATCAAGTACTACGCGCATGCTCCTAGGGGGGATAGATTAGTAGGAAAAGACCATCGCTCGTCCCCGACCGCCACTCATAAGGATGCACAAACCATACGTGCATGCTACGGGACTTGGAAACTTCAACACAAGTATTTCCCAAATTCACAATTATCAACTAGCACGACTTTGATATTATCACCTCCATATCTCAAAACAATTATCAAGCATCAAACTTATCTTAGTATTCAACTTACTCAAAAGAAAGTTTCACATATCTTGAACACTAAGTATATTAACATTAAGAAAATTACCATGCTATTAACGACTCTCAAAATAATCTAAGTGAAGCATGAGAGATCAATAGTTACTTTAAAACAAATCCACCACCGTGCTCTAAAGGATATAAGTGAAGCACTAGAGCAAAAATTATCAAGCTCAAAAGATATAAGTGAAGCACATTGAGTATTCTAACAAATTCCAATTTATGTATGGCTCTCTCTCATTAAAGAATTCAGATCTTGGTACTTTATTCAAACAGCAAGCAAATCTAAAGAAAATTACAATGCAAGGATAGCACAACTCATGTGAAAAGAAGCAAAAACTTAGGCTCAACCGATACTAACCGATAGTTGTTGAAGAAGAAAGGTGGGATGCCAACCGGGGCATCCCCAAGCTTAGATGATTGAGACTTCTTGAAATATTATCTTGGGGTGCCTTGGGCATCCCCAAGCTTGAAATTTTTTGTCTCCTTAATTCCTCTCATATCATGGTTTCTCTTTTTATCAAAAGCTTCATTCACAACAAACTCAACAAGAACTCGTGAGATAGGTTAGTATAAACCAATGCAAAACCTTATCATTTTCTACTGTAACAAATCACTAACATTATTATTCAACATTGCATACTAAATGCCTCTGCATATTTAATACTACTATCCTTAAATAGAATCATTAAACAAGCAAACATATGCAAACAATGCAAACATAACAGCAATCTGCCAAAACAGTACAGTCTGTAAAGAACGCAATAGTATCAATACTTACATAACTCCAAAAATTCTAAACTAAAATTCCAACTGTAATAAATTTAGCAGAGCTCAATATGCAGAAATGTTAAACATTATACCACTCTCTGACATTTCTAGGGAATTTTTGCAACAGCGGTAAACTTTCTGTTTTCAAACAGCAACATGTATACTAGCAAGATAAGCATGGCAAAGGCTATCCTTGACTTTTTTATTGGAACTAAAGATGCAAAACACTAATCTAAATAACAGCAAGCAAAAACTAACAAAATAAAATGACGCTCCAAGAAAAACACATATCATGTGGTGAATAAAAATATAGCTCCAAGTAAATTACCGATGGAAGTGGATGAAAGAGGGGATGCTTTCCGGGGCATCCCCATCCCCAAGCTTAGGCTCTTGGTTGTCCTGGAATATTACCTTGGGGTGCCTTGGGCATCCCCAATCTTAGGCTCTTGCCACTCCTTATTCCACAGTCCTTCGAATCTTTAACCAACACTTGAAAACTTCACAACACAAAACTTAACAGAAAACTCGTAAGCTCCGTTAGCGAACAAAAACAAAACACCACTTCAAGGTACTGTAATGAACTCATTATTTATTTATATTGGTGTTAAACCTACTGTATTCCAACTTCTCTATGGTGTATAAACTATTTTACTAGCCATAGATTCATCAAAATAAGCAAACAACACAATGAAAACAGAATCTGTCAAAAACAGAACAGTCTGTAGTAATCTGTAACTAACGCAAACTTATGGAACTCCAAAAATTCTAAAATAAATTTTTGGACCTGAGGAATTTGTCTAGTAATCATCTGCAAAAAGAATCAACTAAATAGCACTCTCCAGTAAAACGTTATAGCTAATCTCGTGACGGCTAAAGTTTCTGTTTTTTTACAGCATGATCATAAAGACTTCACCCAAGTCTTCCCAAAGGTTCTACTTGGCACAAACACTAATTAAAACATAAAACCACATCTAAACAGAAGCTAGATGGATTATTTATTCCTAAACAGAACCAAAAAGGAAGAAACTAAAATAAAATTGGGTTGCCTCCCAACAAGCGCCAACGTTTAAAGCCCCTAGCTAGGCATGATGATTTCAATGATGCCCCACATAAAGATAAGAATTGAAACATAAAAAGAGCATCATGAAGAATATGACTAGCACATTTAAGCCTAACCCACTTCCTATGCATAGGGATTTTGTGAGCAAACAACTTATGGGAACAAGAATCAACTTGCATAGGAAGGTAAAACAAGCATAACTTAAAAACTTTGAGCACATAGAGAGGAAACTTGATATTATTGCAATTCCTACAAGCATATGTTCCTCCCTCATAATAATTTTCATTAGCATCATGAATGAATTCAACAATATAACCAGAATCTAAAGCATTATTTTCATGATCTACTTGCACAGAAATTTTGCTACTCTCCACATAAGCAAAATTCTTCTCATGAATAATAGTGGGAGCAAACTCAACAAACTAGCTATCATGTGATTGAAAATTAAGATCAAGATGACAAGTTTCATGGTTATCATTATTCTTTAAAGCATATGTGTCATCACAATAATCATCATAGATAGGAGGCATGCTTTCATCATAGTAAATTTTCTCATCAAAGCTTGGGGGACAAAAAATATCATATTCATCAAACATAGCTTCCCCAAGCTTGTGGCTTTGCATATCATTAGCATCATGGATATTCAAGGAATTCATACTAACAACATTGCAATCATGCTCATCATTCACATATTTAGTGCCAAACAATTTAATGCATTCTTCTTCTAACACTTTGGCACAATTTTCCTTTCCATCATACTCACGAAAGATATTAAAAAGATGAAGCGTATGAGACAAACTCAATTCCATTTTATTTGTAGTTTTATTTTATAATATAAACTAGTGCTAAAACAAAAAACAAAAAGATTCGATTGCAAGATCTAAAGATATACCTTCACTTACCTAGCCTCCCCGACAACGTCGCCAGAAAAGAGCTTGATGTCTACTACACAACCTTCTTCTTGTAGACGTTGTTGGGCCTCCAAGTGCAGAGGTTTGTAGGACAGTAGCAAATTTCCCTCAAGTGGATGACCTAAGGTTTATCAATCAGTGGGAGGCGTAGGATGAAGATGGTCTCTCTCAAGCAACCCTGCAACCAAATAACAAAGAGTCTCTTGTGTCCCCAACACACCCAATACAATGGTAAATTGTATAGGTGCACTAGTTCGGCGAAGAGATGGTGATACAAGTGCAATATAGATGGTAGATATAGGTTTTTGTAAACTGAAAATATAAAAACAGCAAGGTAACAAGCGGTAAAAGTGAGCACAAACGGTATTGCAATGATAGGAAACAAGGCCTAGGGTTCATACTTTCACTAGTGCAAGTTCTCTCAACAATAATAACATAGATAGATCATATAACAATCCCTCAACATGCAACAAAGAGTCACTCCAAAGCTACTAATAGCGGAGAACAAACGTAGAGATTATGGTAGGGTACGAAACCACCTCAAAGTTATTCTTTCCAATCTATCCGGTGGGCTATTCCTATAAGTGTCACAAACAGCCCTAGAGTTCGTACTAGAACAACACCTTAAGACACAAATCAACCAAAACCCTAATGTCACCTAGATACTGCATTGTCACCTCAAGTATCCGTGGGCATGATTATACGATATGCATCACACAATCTCAGATTTATCCAACCAACATAAAAGTACTTCAAAGAGTGCCCCGAAGTTTCTACCAGAGAATCAAGAACGTGTGCCAACCCCTATGCATAGGTTCATGGGCGGAACCCGCAAGTTGATCACCAAAACATACATCAAGTGGCACATGATATCCCATTGTCACCACAGATAATCACGGCAAGACATACATCAAGTGTTCTCATAAAGACTCAATCCGATAAGATAACTTCAAAGGGGAAACTCAATTCATCACAAGAGAGTAGAGTGGGAGAAACATCATAAGATCCAACTACAATAGCAAAGCTCGGGATACATCAAGATCGTGCCATAGAGGAACACGAGAGAGAGAGAGAGATCAAACACATAGCTACTGGTACATACCCTCAGCCCCGAGGGTGAACTACTCCCTCCTCGTCATGGATAGCGCCGGGATGATGAAGATGGCCACCGGTGATGGGATCCCCCTCCGGCAGGGTGCCGGAATAGGGTCCCGATTGGTTTTGGGTGGCTAGCGAGGCTTGCGGTGGCGGAACTCCCGATCTATCTTCTGTTCTGGAAGTTTTAGGGTACGATGGTATATATGGGTGAAAGGAGTACGTCGGTGGAGCTACGGGGGCCCCACGAGGCAGGGGGCGCGCCCAGGGGGGTGGGCGCGCCCCCCACCCTCGTGAGCACCTCCCGTATCTTCTGACGTGGAGTCCAAGTCCATCAGGTGGGTTTCCTTCCAAAAATAACTTCTCCAGTTGATTTCGTTCTGTTTTGACTCCGTCTGATATTCCTTTTCCTCAAAACACTGAAATAGGCATAAAACAGCAAACCTGGGCCCGGCCTCCGGTTAATAGGTAAGTCCCAAAAATAATATAAAAGTGGATAATTGAGCCCAATATTGCCTAAAACAGTAGATAAAGTAGCATGGAGCAATCAAAAATTATAGATACGTTGGAGACGTATGAGTCCGGGAGGAGCCACCAGCGCCTCCGTAGCCTCCCGAGGCTCATGGGCCTGGGGGCTCGTGAAGATCGGCTTCCGCAGCGCACGACGTCCACTACTTCAGTATCCCCTCATCTTCAACGTTATCAGGTGACATCCTTCGAGTTTCATTTTCAGCTGAGAGCGCCCCCCAGGGCTGCATCATTCCCAGGCCGAGTGAGCCCGTCCTTGCGGCATGTATCCCTTTTGATTCATGTTCCTAGTTTACTTTATTGGGGGTGCCCCTCGGGCTGCATCATCCCCAAGCCACTCGGGCCAGACCCAGTGGCATGCATCCCTCTTGCGTTTATTCGGGTTGTGCGTTTGACCCATCATGATCGTTATTTAGTGCCTGTCCACGGCACCCCTCTTCCTTCATGTCGGCCACTTGCACGTTAAAGGGGGTGTACCTGAGCATCCCGACTCATGGGCTCCTACTAGCTCTCCAGCCCTCACCCTCTGGCCTTGTCCACGACATCGTGACCTGGCATACCAGCGACGGCTGGGCCCCACTCGAGGGCCGGGACCCGAGGACGTAGAGCGTCGGCATCTAACCAAATTTGCAGGAACACATCACAAGTTAAGGCCCAGTGCCAGGCGCAACCCGCCTTGAGGTAGGGCCCCGTGAGTCCCGCGCTGGCTCACGGTGCCCAGATACACCTCGCCAGGCCCTACCGTGCCTGCCACGTGTCAGGGCGGGGCTGTACACGCCCCGGGGGGTTCCTCCCGGAGGGGAGCCCCCTCCCACACCCCAGTGGAAGCACCATGCTCCGCGCTGGCTGACGACACTGCCGAGGAGCGGCTATGCCCGTACACATATGGAAGCGCTATGCTCCGCGCTGGTGATAAACAATTGAGGGTGGCCCCCGACCGCATCAACCTCAGGGAGCCCAGAGCTCAATGTCTGGCCTCATCGTAACGCCTCCCCTCGGGAGTGCCGCACGAGGGGGCTGGGCACGGGGGCTACGCCTAGGTCACGCCCAGACGCACGCCACCCAGCCAGGGCCCTCGGGCCTGGTTCGTCGCACGTATCTCCCTGAGCGGAGCTAAGGTACGAAGGCCGTTTGAACGTCAAGGGGGACTCCTGAGCATCGCGACTCAGGAGCCTAACTGGTCACGTAGCCCCTCACCCCTTAGTTCCGAAAGGCTAACGGCGGTTGAGGTATGCGTGGGGTCGGGCTCTGTCACGCCCAATATGCGACCCTATCCAAAAGGAACTCGACGGTCCCACCAAGGATAGACCCGCATATTGAAACGCTTTTGCAAGGTGGATATCATTACATCAACATTACATAATACATAGGGATACATACATAAGGCACAAATGCCACAAGAATACATCAACATCATATACAAGAGATCAACATCCGACTACGGATGAACCATAAACAGAAACTCAAACGACATCCACCCTGCTAGCCCAGGCTGCCGACCTGGAACCTATCCCCTGATCGAAGAAGCAGAAGAAGAACTCCAACACAAGCAAACATCGCTCTCACGTCATGATCATCGCAAACCTGTACCTGCAACTGGTGGTGTAGTAATCTGTGAGCCACGAGGACTCAGCAATCCCATTACCATGGGTATCAAGACTAGCAAAGCTTAAAAGGACAGGAAGGGGTAAAGTGGTGAGGTTGCAGCAGCGACTAAGCATGTATGGTGGCTAACATACGCAAATGAGAGCGAGAAGAGGAACAAAGGAACGGTCGTCAACTAGTAATGATCAATAAGTGATCCTGAACTCCTACTTACGTCAGACATAACCCAGAAACCGTGTTCTCCTCTCGATCAACCCCGAAAAGAGACACTCACGGATACACACACGGTTGGTGTATTTTAATTAAGATCAACTTCGGGTTTTCTACAACCGGACATTAACAAATTCCCATCTGCCACATAACCGCGGGCACGGCTTTCGAAAGTTCAAACCCTGCAGGGGTGTCCCAACTTAGCCCATGATAAGCTCTCGCGATCAACGAAGGATATTCCTTCCCCGGAAGACCCGATCATCTCGGAATCCGGCTACAAGACATTTCGACAAAGAATAAAACAAGTCCAGCAAAGCCGCCCGAATGTGCCGACAAATCCTGATAGGAGCTGCACATATCTCGTTCTCGTGGCACACCGGATTGTCCAAACTTCCGTAGGCGAACCCAGAGTTGCCCCCGGTACACCGCGGTGACGGTTTGGACCAGCACTCACGACGAGCACCGCCCGGGGTAAAATAAGATGACCCTCGAGAGCGCGAATCCCAAGGGAAAAAGGGCTAGGTGAGGCAAATGTAAAACCAAGGTTGGGCCTTGCTGGAAAAGTCTTATTCAAAGCGAACTGTCAAGGGGGTCCCATAAATCACCCGACCGCGTTAGGGACGCAAAAATCCGGGAACATAATACCGATATGACGGAAACTAGGGCGGCAAGAGTGGAACAAAACACCAGGCATAAGGCCGAGCCTTCCACCCTTTACCAAGTATATAGATGCATTAATTAAATAAGATATATTGTGATATCCCAACAAGTAAACATGTTCCAACAAGGAACAACATCTCCATGTTCCAACAAGGAACAAACTTCATCTTCACCTGCAGCTAACAACGCTATAAGAGGGGCTGAGCAAAGCGGTAACATGGCCAAACAACGGTTTGCTAGGAAGGGTGCAAAAGGTTAGAGGCTGACATGGCAATTTGGGATGGCTTGATAAACAGGTAATAGGTAGCGCAGCATAACGATAGAACGAAGCAACTAGCATAGCAATGATAGTAGTGAGATCCAGGGTAGCGGTCATCTTGCCTGAAATCCCGCAAGGAAGAAGAACGAGTCCATGAAGAAGACGAACGGATGAAGCCGAACCAAGCGTAGACGAACGAATCCTCACGATCGCAACGAAACAGGAACTAACAAGAAGAAGCACACAACATAGTAAACACACCACACATGAACAAGACATGATGCACAAACAAGCATGATGCATGACAAGACTACATGAAGCTACTCATGGCAAGAGATGATGCATACAAGACCAACACATCAAGGCAAGTTTAAATGAGGCCGGAAACAACATATAACAATTCCGTAAGTCCTCATATGCAAATTTCGAAATTGGTCCAGATCTGGATAAACCTTATGTTCAAGTTGTTAAACAGCAAGTTAAGATGCACCACGATGATCTACACGAAATTCTAGTCAAGTTACATATAAAGTTCATTTAATTCGGAGCTACGGTCTAGAAGATATGAGCAAAACAAGATAAGCATGGCATTGATGCAAAATGCATACAAACATCAAGCAAACCACCTCAAAACATGGATGCAACATGATAATATGAAACTACATGCAAAATCAAGCAAGTTTCATATAGAGCACACTCAAATCGGAGCAACGGTTCAACACATACACACAATACAAGTTTAAAGGACAAGCTGTCCAAAACAGCAACTAGGCATATTGCAAGCATCAAAACAACATGCTACAGCACCACAATATGAAAACAAAAGGCATGGGCATGATGTACAGGTAAAGCATTACAAAACATGAACACTGAGCTATCTCCAGAAATCACTAGAACATGCTCAAAATGACATGGCAAGATTGCAACTAATAACAGTTTCAGACTTTGCAGAAATTAACATCAGGTTGCAATGTTTAGAGCTATCAAACAACATGTTACAGGAACTTAACATGGCAAACAAAGGCATGGCATGAATCTACTAATTGCATAGAACAAAAGTCCTTTAGTGACCATAAGCCAAAAAGGATCAGAAAATATAGTAACACCCATGTCAATATCGAAAGTTTCGTTAACAGATTCAGCAACATGGCATGTCCAAAACTGATAACAAGTAGGCATGTTTACAAGCTCAATGCACTCACTACAGAGCCTTATATGAAAAACTAAGCATACATACATCAAGAAGACATGGCATAGAAGACATACATGGCAAGAACAATAACGTAGCATATACGGATCAACCACAACAACCTAGGCAAAATTGAATAACATGTATACAATCTTCCAGGAAACATTTGATAACAAAAGTAGAGCTCGATTGACTCAAGCTAGACTACTCCATAATTGCAAACAAGGGCATGGATGGATAGAGCAAGACATGCTTTACAAAACATCCTTACTGAAGTATCTCAAAATATGCATGGATATCTCGGTATCATCAAGTAAACATGGCATCAAAATAACAGCTAAACAGGGCTGAAATCAGAAACAACAAGACACCTAGTTTGCATGCTTGTGCTAGTCACCACATAGATCACAAAAATACATAGCAAGCACCACTGGAAAGAAGACATGGCATATTACAAAACACATGTAGGGCTCAGGTCCATAGGATGCACACATCAATCATGGCAAAAATGACAAAAGTGAAAGTTCTGATAAAAATCAGAAACTAACATCACATAGCACACTTCTAAAAGCATTTCGGGCACCAAGATGAGCTCAAATGGAAATGATGCAATGAGATGAAATTATCTACTCTTCGAGACGAACATTTTGACATATTACACGCGCAAAACGGAGCTACGATGACAGAGATATGATGCAATGAAAATGGCACAAAATATCACATATGCTCGGGACTTAGTGGATTTCGGGGGAGGGGAAAAGTCAACCTCGCGTGCACACGAACCGAGGTTCGCCGGAGACGGGGCCGGGGAGGCCGAAACGGGACGGGGAAGGGGCGGATCCGGCCGTTCCCCGGCCGGATCTGGCCGGAGCCGACGCGACGGCGGCGAGGGCGCGGGAGGCGAGGCGCCGCGAAAGCTAGACGGCGGGCCGGGCCGAGGGAAGCCGAGGGCGCGCCGGCGGAGGCCGAGGGGCGGCGCCAGCGATGGAGCTCGGGCGGCGGCGGGAAGGCGCTGGAGCCGCGGGCGGCGACCGGGATGGCTGCGGGGCATGCGCGGCGGAGGCCGCCGGCCTGGCTGGGTCGGCGCGCGGTGCGGGATGGGCTCAGCGGCCCGCCTGCCCGAAAGGCAAGGCGGCGGCGGGACGCGGGGCGCCACGTGGCGGCGCGGGGTTGGGGGAGAGAGGCGGCGGGGTGATGTGGCGAGGCGGGATTGGCCGGGGTGAGGTGGAGGGCGGACATGTCCGGCGGGGTCCGGACGTGTCCCGCTGCGGGAGGAGGACGAAGGCTAGGGTTAGGGGTGGATTGGACCGCGAATTTCGGGGGAGAGCACCTATTTATAGATAGAGGGAGCTAGGAGAGTCCAAATGAGGTGCGGTTTTCGGCCACGCGATCGTGATCGAACGAACGAGAGCATGGATGGGAGTTTGGAGGGTTTTGGGCCACTTTGGAAGGGGTGTTGGGCTGCAACTCAAAGAGGGCTTTGCGGTTACCCGGTTAACCGTTGGAGTACCAAACGACCTCCAAATGATCCGAAACTTGACAGGCGGTCTACCGGTGCTATACCAAGGCCGCTTGACAAACCTCGGTCCATTCCGAGACTGTTTAACACCCGCACATGAAAAGAGGTAAAAGGCGCCGGAGACATAGGAGTGTCGGATTGCAAAACGGACAACGGAAAAATGCTCGGATGCATGAGACGAACACGTATGCAAAATGAAATGCCCATGACGACATGATATGAAATGCAGATGATGACATGGCAAAGTGCAACACACAAGCACATGACATGGCAAAGACGGCGAATAACTGGCGGACACCTGGCGCATCGAATCCGGGGCGTTACAACACTACTCCACTAACAAGAGATCTCGTCCCGAGATCTTAGGACCGAGACGGAAGGGAAAAAGGATGAGGTGAAACAATAACTCAAAATAAGAAGCAAAGAATCGAAAGCACTCGAGAAGAAGAGAGGAACGACGAGAATGACGGGAATCGAAAGCTCACCGAATCAGATAGACTATGAAACAACTCGTTCTAACCGGAGTGGTTAGAATGAGAAAAGAAACGGATAAGACTGAAAGGATTTAGGCAGCACTCCGGCTAAAACATGGAGGAATAGAACTTGAACTTGAGAGGATGGAATTATACTTGATGAAGACCTGACACAAAACCTCCGGAAAGAATTAAAAGAGAATTGAATGGAAAGAACTGGTAAGAATATGACAACTTGTGCCACGAATGAAATAGAAAGCAACCTTAGAAGAAAAGATTGAATGGAGTTGTTGAGAAAATCAACAACGAAAGAATAACTTGTTGTGGTCTTATAGATAACATCTCAAAATTATGAGCTGATCGCCGACCACAAGTGGAAAAGATTAAATAGCTGAGAATGACGAAAATGCAAAACTTCACTTCAGAAGAAAATGAAGAATTATTTGCTCTTCAAGACGCGAGAAGAAAAGATACTTGAACTCCAACAACAAAATCTTGATGAACTCTCGAACAAAGAATTAAATCATGAAGATCCACCATGAAGAACTCCGGTAACAAAAAGGATGACGAGATAGAATGAAGGAAGAAAGAATAAGATCAGCCTTGCGATGATCCCGATGGGGTTTCCGACGAAATGGCCGAGGAAATTGAACTCCGGAAAAGAAAAGATGAAAGCACATGGAACTAGAATTTATTCATTAAGAACAAACTCCGAAGAAAAAGATTAAACACTTGGATGAAATAAGAATAAGATTTATTGTATGCTTAACCTTCATCAAATTAAATTGATGACAAGCAATGGATTTTGCATACTACTTATTCTTCTTGAAAAGGATTAAGGGGGGGCACCAAACTTGAGAGAGTCTTTATGAACCTCCGGTAGGATTGGAAAGAACGAATGAATTAAAATGATAATCAAGGAAAAAGAATCTTGAATGAACCACCGTAAGAATATTGAGACGAACGAAGGGGCACGAATAGGAATAATTGGAGAACAAATTTGAAAACTTGGAACGAAGAAATCTTCCAAAAAGATGACCTCCGGATGATCGAGAGGGAAAGCAACGCCTGAAATACTCCGGATGGATGAAAAGAATTTGCACGATTGAAACCAATTTGAGAGGATAACATCGAGCTATCACCATGAATCTCCGGGAGAGTGGACAAAATTTAGAGGAAAAACTCTTCTTCGGTCTTCAAATGATGACGAGAAACACCACCAAAATTAATGAGATACTCCGGGAGAATGAAAAGCGAAGAGGTTGAGCCAACAATGAAAATGATTTGAAATCGATCTTGGAAAAGGCATGTGACTGGTGAAATTCATTCTTACGTCACACTTGAAAAGAATTGAGAATGGCTCCAGAATAATTAGAAGAGTCAGGTAAGATCCTGGGAAAAGACCTGTGGGTTAGGGCCCACTAAAAGAAAACACCGTTGGAAAGGGATGTTGAACAGATAGATGATGCACCGGAATGATTGAAATATTTAAATGAGGGGATAACCTTGAATTAATTGCAACACCGACAAATCTCTTGAGATGTCTTGAAAACTCCGGAAGGATAAACTGGCGAGAGGCGAACGAGCAAAGGGAAATATTTGAGCTGGGGGAAAGAATATCATCAACACCGAAAA
Source organism: Aegilops longissima (assembly GCA_021605205.1). NCBI lineage: Eukaryota > Viridiplantae > Streptophyta > Magnoliopsida > Poales > Poaceae > Aegilops > Aegilops longissima. Next base: position 146,636,101 of record CM038682.1, on the reverse strand, counting down.
TTGGTATTGAATCTACCGGAAAAGAAAAAGAGATGAAAAATGACGAACGAGACGAGAATTCACCGGTTGAAATAATTGACGAAAGACTGAAGAGACCCCACACGAATGAAATAGATGGTCGAAAGAGACTCAAACTCCGGGAATAATAGGGTGGGAGGGCGGGAAAACGAAGACGACTTGGAAGGGGAAAATGACGAATATCTTGAAGAGAAAACGCCGGTTGAAAACATTGAGGAAAGAAAGCAAAGACTTCACACGAGTAGGATGGATACTCGATTACGGGCTCCGGTTCCGAGAAGAAGAAGGGAGGGCGGGTGGGAAAAGAAAACAACTGAGGATTGAACTCAAAGATGAAGAGGCTCGAGTCAACTTGATGAGAAATGCACCGGATAAAAAGAGTTGAGGAACAGCTACCAAAAAAACAACTGTGTGATCCTAAAGAAAAATTTGAAGGGAAGAAAGTAATTCAAAACACCTCGTCAAGATTCCTCACCAGAGCGACGAAGGCGGCGAGGAGTAAAAAGAATTCCTACTCTCGATATAACTAGACTCGAAAACAATTTTCTTCTAGACTCAACAACGGCCAAACTACACGATCAATCAAGGGGGCTCCTAGGGTCGGTCGAGGCTCGATACCAACTTGTCACGCCCAATATGCGACCCTATCCAAAAGGAACTCGACGGTCCCACCAAGGATAGACCCGATATTGAAACGCTTTTGCAAGGTGGATATCATTACATCAACATTACATAATACATAGGGATACATACATAAGGCACAAATGCCACAAGAATACATCAACATCATATACAAGAGATCAACATCCGACTACGGATGAACCATAAACAAAACTCAAACGACATCCACCACTAGCCCAGGCTGCCGACCGAACCTATCCCCGATCGAAGAAGCGGAAGAAGAACTCCAACACAAGCAAACATCGCTCTCACGTCATGATCATCGCAAACCTGTACCTGCAACTGGTGGTGTAGTAATCTGTGAGCCACGAGGACTCAACAATCCCATTACCATGGGTATCAAGACTAGCAAAGCTTAAAAGGACAGGAAGGGGTAAAGTGGTGAGGTTGCAGCAGCGACTAAGCATGTATGGTGGCTAACATACGCAAATGAGAGCGAGAAGAGGAACAAAGGAACGGTCGTCAACTAGTAATGATCAATAAGTGATCCTGAACTCCTACTTACGTCAGACATAACCCAGAAACCGTGTTCTCCTCTCGATCAACCCGAAAAGAGACACTCACGGATACACACACGGTTGGTGTATTTTAATTAAGATCAACCGGGTTTTCTACAACGGACATTAACAAATTCCCATCTGCCACATAACCGCGGGCACGGCTTTGAAAGTTCAAACCCTGCAGGGTGTCCCAACAGCCCATGATAAGCTCTCGCGATCAACGAAGGATATTCCTTCTCCCGGAAGACCCGATCAGTCTCGGAATCCGGCTACAAGACATTTCGACAGCAATAAAACAAGTCCAGCAAAGCCGCCCGAATGTGCCGACAAATCCTGATAGGAGTTGCACATATCTCGTTCTCGTGGCACACGGATTGTCCAAACTTCCGGTGGCGAACCCGAGTTGCCCCGTGGCCACCGGCGGTGACGGTTTGGACCAGCACTCACGACGAGCACTGGCCGGGGGTAAAATAAGATGACCCTCGAGGCGCGAATCCCAAGGGAAAAAGGGCTAGGTGAGGCAAATGTAAAACCAAGGTTGGGCCTTCTGGAAAAGTCTTATTCAAAGCGAACTGTCAAGGGGTCCCATAAATCACCCGACCGCGTTAGGGACGCAAAAATCCGGGAACATAATACCGATATGACGGAAACTAGGCGGCAAGAGTGGAACAAAACACCAGGCATAAGGCCGAGCCTTCCACCCTTTACCAAGTATATAGATGCATTAATTAAATAAGATATATTGTGATATCCCAACAAGTAAACATGTTCCAACAAGGAACAACATCTCCATGTTCAACAAGGAACAAACTTCATCTTCACCTGCAACTAACAACGCTATAAGAGGGCTGAGCAAAGCGGTAACATGGCCAAACAATGGTTTGCTAGGAAGGGTGCAAAAGGTTAGAGGCTGACATGGCAATTTGGGATGGCTTGATAAACAGGTAATAGGTAGCGCAGCATAGCGATAGAACGAAGCAACTAGCATAGCAATGATAGTAGTGAAATCCAGGTAGCGGTCATCTTGCCTGAAATCCCGCAAGGAAGAAGAACGAGTCCATGAAGAAGACGAACGATGAAGCGAACCAAGCGTGAGACGAACGAATCCTCACGATCGCAACGCAAACAGGAACTAACAAGAAGAAGCACACAACATAGTAAACACACCACACATGAACAAGACATGATGCACAAACAAGCATGATGCATGACAAGACTACATGAAGCTACTCATGGCAAGAGATGATGCATACAAGACCAACACATCAAGGCAAGTTTAAATGAGGCCGGAAACAACATATAACAATTCCGGTAAGTCCTCATATGCAAATTTCGAAATTGGTCCAGATCTGGATAAACCTTATGTTCAAGTTGTTAAACAGCAAGTTAAGATGCACCACGATGATCTACACGAAATTCTAGTCAAGTTACATATAAAGTTCATTTAATTCGGAGCTACGGTCTAGAAGATATGAGCAAAACAAGATAAGCATGGCATTGATGCAAAATGCATACAAACATCAAGCAAACCACCTCAAAACATGGATGCAACATGATAATATGAAACTACATGCAAAATCAAGCAAGTTTCATATAGAGCACACTCAAATCGGAGCAACGGTTCAACACATACACACAATACAAGTTTAAAGGACAAGCTGTCCAAAACAGCAACTAGGCATATTGCAAGCATCAAAACAACATGCTACAGCACCACAATATGAAAACAAAAGGCATGGGCATGATGTACAGGTAAAGCATTACAAAACATGAACACTGAGCTATCTCCAGAAATCAATAGAACATGCTCAAAATGACATGGCAAGATTGCAACTAATAACAGTTTCAGACTTTGCAGAAATTAACATCAGGTTGCAATGTTTAGAGCTATCAAACAACATGTTACAGGAACTTAACATGGCAAACAAAGGCATGGCATGAATCTACTAATTGCATAGAACAAAAGTCCTTTAGTGACCATAAGCCAAAAAGGATCAGAAAATATAGTAACACCCATGTCAATATCGAAAGTTTCGTTAACAGATTCAGCAACATGGCATGTCCAAAACTGATAACAAGTAGGCATGTTTACAAGCTCAATGCACTCACTACAGAGCCTTATATGAAAAACTAAGCATACATACATCAAGAAGACATGTCATAGAAGACATACATGGCAAGAACAATAACGTAGCATATACGGATCAACCACAACAACCTAGGCAAAATTGAATAACATGTATACAATCTGCCAGGAAACATTTGATAGCAAAAGTAGAGCTCGATTGACTCAAACTAGACTACTCCATAATTTCAAACAAGGGCATGGATGGATAGATCAAGACATGCTTTAAAAAACATCCTTACTGAAGTATCTCAAAATATGCATGTATATCTCGGTATCATCAAGTAAACATGGCATCAAAATAACAGCTAAACAGGGCTGAAATCAGCAACAACAAGACACCTAGTTTGCATGCTTGTGCTAGTCACCACATAGATCACAAAAATACATAGCAAGCACCACTGGAAAGAAGACATGGCATATTACAAAACACATGTAGGGCTCAAGTCCATAGGATGCACACATCAATCATGGCAAAAATGACAAAAGTGCAAGTTCTGATAAAAATCAGAAACTAACATCACATAGCACTCTTATAAAAGCATTTCGGGCACCAAGATGAGCTCAAATGGAAATGATGCAATGAGATGAAATGATCTACTCTTCGAGGCGAACATTTTGACATATTACACGCGCAAAACGGAGCTACGATGACAGAGATATGATGCAATGAAAATGGCACAAAATATCACATATGCTCGGGACTTAGTGGATTTCGGGGGAGGGGAAAAGTCAACCTCGCATGCACACGAACCGAGGTTCGCCGGAGACGGGCCGGGAGGCCAAAGGGACGGGAAGGGGCGGATCCGGCCGTTCCCGCCGGATCTGGCCGAGCCGACGCGACGACGGCGTAGGGCGCGAGGAGGCGCGCCGCCGCGAAGCTAGACGGTGGGGCGGGCGGAGGGAAGCCGAGGGGCGGGCGGCCGGGAGGCCGAGGGGCGGCGCCAGCGATGGAGCTCCGGCGGCGGCGGGAAGGCGCGGAAGCGCCTTGGCGGCGGCGACCGGGATGGCTGGCGCGGGCGGCCGGAGGAGGCCACGGAGGCGCTGCTGGTCGGCGCGGTGCCGGATGGGCTCAGCGAAGCCCTCCGCCGGGCCGAAAGCGGCGGCGGCGGCGGACGCGGGCGCCACGTGGCGGCGCGGGTTGGGGAGAGAGGCGGCGGGTGATGTGGAGGCGGGATTGGCCGGGTGAGGTGGAGGCGGACATGTCCGGCGGGTCCGGACGTGTCCACTGCGGGAGGAGGACGAAGGCTAGGGTTAGGGGTGGATTGGACCGCGAATTTGGGGAGAGCACCTATTTATAGATAGAGGGAGCTAGGAGAGTCCAAATGAGGTGCGGTTTTCGGCCACGCGATCGTGATCGAACGACCGAGAGCATGGAGGGGAGTTTGGAGGGTTTTGGGCCACTTTGGAAGGGGTGTTGGGCTGCAACTCAAAGAGGGCTTTACGGTTACCCGGTTAACCGTTGGAGTACCAAACGACCTCCAAATGATCCGAAACTTGACAGGCGGTCTACCGGTGCTATACCAAGGCCGCTTGACAAACCTCGGTCCATTCCGAGACTGTTTAACACCCGCACATGAAAAGAGGTAAAAAGGGGCGCCGGGAGACATAGGAGTGTCGGATTGCAAAACGGACAACGGGAAAAATGCTCGGATGCATGAGACGAACACGTATGCAAAATGAAATGCCCATGACGACATGATATGAAATGCAGATGATGACATGGCAAAGTGCAACACACAAGCACATGACATGGCAAAGACGGCGAATAACTGGCGGACACCTGGCGCATCGAATCCGGGGCGTTACAGGCTCTGCCAATGTAGAATGGTAAATTCACCCATACATCTCACCTCCCTACTTGCTGTTCGTGCGTCAAGGGGGACTCCTGAGCATCGCGACTCAGGAGCCTAACTTGTCACGTAGCCCCTCACTCCTTGGTCCCGTCCTGGTTTCCGGTCAGGACTAACGGCGGCTGAGGTATGCGCGGGGCCGGGCTCTGCCGACGTAGAACATAAGCAAGTAGGAAGGAAAAGCGCAAATCTCAAGGAATTCAAAAGCAAATATTACATTCCATAACTGTTTTCACAATGCCAATCGCAAGTTTAAATGCCTCCACGAGGCATGATGCATGTTGCAGGAGCTGAAAGCAGGACAGGAGCCACGAAGGAGTCACTTGTCGGCAGCACCGTCGCTGGCGGCGGAGCTGCACTGGGCGGGTTCGCCTCGTGAAGCCTCAGGATCGGCAGCACCTTGCTTCGGCCTGGTGCTGAAGGGCCGGAACTTCGCCAGCAGAGCCTCCGCTCGACCCTTCACGGCTTCAGCAGTGACAGCGGCAAGCTCGCCGCTCACGGGCTCCAACAGGCTGTCAAGGTCAACGTTAGGGTCGCGAAGGTAGACGTGGGTGAAGACGCGCGCCTCGGGCATGGGTCCGAGGCCAAGGGCAACATCTTCAAGGGCGCGGACCAGGAACGGAAGCAGCTTGGCGGGGCCGTCCTCGGCGCCGGCCAGCGGGCTTTCTAGGCCGTTGTCGTAAAGCGACTTCAGCAAGGTGCGAGCCTTCACCTCCAGCTTCGCGAAGGCCACGCGGTCCTCGGCCAGGACCCGCGCCTTGCCGTCCAGCTCGATCCTCTTAGCCTCCAACGCCTGCTCCCGCGCACCTAAGCGGCCATGGCGCTCATCAAGCTTGGCATCCCGGTCCTTGGCGGCTGCCTCACGAGCCTTCATGTCTTCCTCCTTCTCTTGGCGGACGCGGGCCTCCTTGGCAAGCTGGTCACACAGGCCCTGCAGCTCGTTCTCCAGCGCCTTGCAGTGGCCTCGGACATCGGCTACCTCCCCCAAGGCGGCGTCGTGAGCGGCCTTCGCCTCAAGGATGGCCTGCTTCTCCTCGTCGCAAGCCGTCGCGGCCTGAACCAGCGCTGCTCGAATTGAAGCATCAGAGCGAACCCAGCCGGAGGCCAGCTCCAGGCGTCCAGCCACCAAGCGAGGGTCGGCGCCCAGAAGATCTTTCCGCAGCCGGTCCAGTTCAGCAGCAGCACGATCCAGGACAGTAGAAGGAGTCGGAGAAACGGCAGTTGGCGGAGTAGGAGGAGAGGACGGCAGCGTAATCACAACACCATGAGTCGGGACCTTCTGCGCCCGGCGACTGCGGCAGTGGCGTCAGGCAAGGATACCTCGGGAGTCGCTTGGGCCATGGGGGCTGAGCTCGCCCCAGCTAGCCCCGCCAGGCCTCGCGAGGATGACCGGGCAGGAGAGGCCCGCGTCTTGCCGTCCCCTTCTTCCGCGGATGGAGGTGCTACCCCGGGCGAAGCCTCAGGAGCCCCCTTCAGCTTTTTCGCCACAGGCGCCGGCCTAGCCAAGGAATACGGATATCAAGCCTCAACAACGAAGCAAGAAGCAAGACAAGAATCAAGCACTTACTGGTCATCGCTCGCGGGCTCGAGCAACCTCCGGCCGAACTTGAAGCCCGAGAGCCGGCTGCTGGGATCAGCCTCAAGAGGCTCGGGAGCTGGAGGCGCGTCTGCAGATCGCCCCGGAGCCGGAGCAGACCCGCGGGGAACCAACCCCGTCCCGTCCTTCTTCGGGATCAGGGGCGAGCTCACGCCACCTCGCTTGTCGCCATCCTCGTCGTCGTCCGGCAAGAGGCGGAGAGCGCGGGACCTGCGCCGAGGGAGGGGCGCTCTGGACTCCCCGTCGGTTGCCTCGGAGTCGGGCCCCTCTTCCCGCTCCTCTTCTTCCTCCTCTTCGCTGGAGTCGCCGGAGGACATGTTCACCGTCGCCAGGGCCGCCGAGTCCTCGGGAACCTCCGCGGGCATAGGCCCGTCCCTGTTGAAAGCGGGCATGGTGTCCACCACCTTCTCCCAATCATCTCAAAGGAACAGGGCTACAAGAGCGCCCTCCAGCCTCGCCACGTCTCCCAGACCAAAGATTGGAGGACCACGGCCAGATGTTCGTCGGCCAAGACTACGGGGCTCGGGCGAGGCCTCCACAGTGGAAGCGAGTATTGCCAAAGCGGGGCCACCCGATTCTCCAGGAACTCCCTCAGGAGCGACGCCCCGGTCAGCTTCGCCGTCGCCATGTTGCCCGGCCACAGGTCGGCGTCCATCTTCTCCAGCACTAGCTTCGCGCGGGAATCCACGAGTTCCGCATGAGACCAAGCGTCGATGAGCGTGGGCTGCTCCGTGGGCAGAATCAGACGAGGATGGATGCGCCCAGCATCTACCATGACCCACTTGCTCCTGAAGCTTTCAATCCTCTTCCCGGGCTTCGAGATGGCGTTGGAGCTGCTCCACGCGACAAAGCTCGCGCACGCGGTGATGGGGCCGCGGGAGGATCGGAGGTAGAACTAGTGGCGCAACAAGGCCACTGAGGGCTGCACCCTGACATGAGCCTCACAGTAGTAGGTGAAGATCGCCAGGAGAAGAACGGAGTTGGGGTGGAGGTGCAGAGCTTGAAGTTTGAATGGCAGAGGACAAAAAAGAAGAACTCAGAAAAGGGAGGCACCAGACCGGCGGCAATGGCGCTCACGGAGAGTGGGTAGAAGGTGCTTCCTTGGTCCTCAGGAAGGGTAGAGCCAACCTTGAGCACCGCCGCCCCATTGTTGCCTTGCACCGCCATCATCCGGCGCGCCCGGGCAAGGCTCTTCTCCGACACGTTCGGGGAGTCCAAAGCGGGCGAGTACCAAGCTCCGGCCGGGGTCTGGCGAGGCGCCATACCTCGCTAGGGCATGGGGTCGGAGTAGATCTGGGGATTTCGGAAGCAGGAAGGATAGGAGCGAGAAAGGGGATCTGGGCAAACACTGGAGAAGGAAAAGGAGGGAAAGCCTAGATGGGTACCGCTTTCTTGTCGATTCGTGCAATTGCCAAGGCGTCACGGGGAAGCAGGGACGCCCACGTCCAATCAATCGCCACGCGGCGGCCAAGGCAGCAGGCTGTTAGGGCCCGCGGCGCTTCGCACTTGCCCCTTCGCTTCTCTGCTAAGCCAAGTCCACGCGCGCCTTGGGCCCGGGGGCTACCGTCGGCGTTCTGGGAACGGGGGTACCCAGACTTGCCTGCCTGCGGCCTGCGGCCTGCGGCGTGGCTCAAGGGGTGGTCCAGTACGGCCCATCTTCATCAGCACAAGCTCAAGACCCTCGCGAGGCCAAGCCTCATGAGGCGAGCGACAGAAGCTTCCTCGAGCACGCCCCGTCAGTCTGGCTCGCGAGGAGGCGGAGAGATCAAGGGGGGTACCTCATGAGGTGCCCATGATGCAAGCCATGACGACCAGGTCGCCAAAGTGGCGCCCGACTCTGTGATGTCTTCATTTCCCAATGGTGCAAAGGAGGCAAGCGCAGGTGAGAGCATCAAGCAAAGGCAACCATTTCGGTGCAACAAGACCAAGACCAGCTGAACGGCAGGAAGGAGGTCATCGTGGAGCCCAAGCCGGCGTCATCGTCAGAGCCTTTGGCAGGCGAGGACCGACTTTAGTCAGGATAAGTGTACTAGATGTTCCCCTTCAAAATGACCAATTGTTGGCGCCCTTCCCGCTCAATATTTGGGAAGAGGCCCAGGGCCTCTGCCTATAAATTGGACTAGCCACCCATAGGGTAGGGAGAGGCCGGATCAAATCAGAAAGAGAGTAAGAGAGAGAGAGAGAGAAGCGACTGAACTCCCCTTAACAGTTCGTCGCACCGGCCAAGAACAGACCCTCGCGAGGCTGTTCTTCCTTGTATTGTTCATCATCAGCCCCAGAGGCAATCCACCACACCACACACTGGAGTAGGGTATTACACCACAATGGTGGCCCGAACCAGTATAAACTTTGTGTCCCTTGTGTTGCTCTTTGTGTAGTTTAGATCCTTGCGAGGCGACGAGGTGTAGGTAGGTTGGAGGTGAGATCTCCGCGTGCACCCCAGAGTTCGAACCTAGAGGGTCTGCCGGAACCCGAAATCTGACAGCGATACCGACGAGGCTCCGGGCGGTGGCCCTCCATTCATCGAGCTTCTCCGCGGCGGGAGGAAAATCGAGGAGCAGCTGCACGGGCTAGGGCTTCCGCTAGCGTGGGCGGCGGTGAGAGTTGGGTGGACCGTGATGCGCCTCAACTCCTAACCACGTTAGAAGGAGCCGCGTCGCGGCTCCGCAACCGTTCTCCACCTCCATCAGTACCTTGGCGCGCATGCTGGCCCTCTCCTTCATGTGACGGACGCACGGGACTCTTCCCAGGGCGGCACGCAATGTAACCAGCAGGGTGACGCTGCTCATCACGCACAACCTGAGAGGAGCGCGCCGTGGGCGCCGGTGTTGGCATTTTGGAGATCACCTAGAGGGCCCCGCGCCACCTGCGGGGGGGGCCTGACTCCATCTCTGGAGCCCGCGATTGGTGGCTCGCCACCCGGCGCGTGAACGACGCCGCTCGCCAGGTCCGGACCTTCAGGGCGATGTGGATGTTCGCGGGCCGCGCCACGGGTCCTCTCCGCGACTGGCCCGCTGCCAGTCCTTGCCGGTACCAACCCGGTTCCGGACGAACCAATCGCCATTGTCGCCTTCTTCTTAGGAGCCATGGCGATGAAGAATAGCTAGGTCAACTGCTGGACCAGATTCTCACAATTGCGCCCCCTACCTGGCGCGCCAAAGATGTCGGTGGGAAACGACACCTATGGGATCACTGGAATCCCATCTACGGTTGTGGGGCGCGGGGATCGTGAGAAGAGCGGGACCAGCAGACAACACAAAAGGGATTTTACCCAGGTTCGGGCCGCAAAGGTGCGTAAAACCCTACGATCCTGCTTTGGTGGATGTATTTAGTGTTCTTGGGCTCTCGAACTAGATCTAGGTGTTCTGAGGTTCGAAAGAGCCGAATCCTTTTCCTGGTCGCCTCGGGCCTCCTTTTCTAGGGAAAGGGGTCGCCACAGTGGCAAGCAGGTGGTGGAAAGGGTACAATGCTACAAGGTTATCCCTCGTATTACAGGACAAGATGCATTTAATGCATCACTTAGGTGTCCTCTCGCTTTATTGGGGACGGGAGCGAGGCACGTCCCATCCGTCGCCGCTCCTCCTTGCTTCGACACACGCCCTGGCCAGCGATGCATGCGGTGTAATGTAGGCAGGCAGGCAGCTGTGGTGGCGCGGTGGTAGAGCCTCCATGAAGGATTACATGCCGCCACACAGGTGCCTGCCCAGCTAGTTGGGTCGGCAGCTGCATGCGAATGGCAGTGAGAACTTATCTGGTGCGGGAGTGGCAGTGGCCCAGCCGGTGCGCTTTGGCGAGGACCTCGTCAGGTGGCCCGGCAAGGGTCTTGCCGGGTGGCCCGGCAAGGATCTTACCATGGCACACTGGCCTCCCAGGCAAGGGTCTTGCCAGGTGATCTTGCGGGTTTCTTCGGTGAGGATGGTTGCCCTTTTATCCTCATTTGATCTTGAGCATTCTATGTCTTTCACAAAGATCTGCATGCCACCACGGAGGTGCCTCACGAGCCCTGTCCCAACGCATTTGTCTGAGCATTGGTGGGCTCAAGGGTGGCTCGCTCGGCTAGCGTGGGCGGGCTGCCCCGGCAAGGGTCTTGCCGGGGCCGCTAAGGCTGCCCCAGCAAGAGTCCTTGCTGGGAAAACCTGCTTCGCCCATCTGATCCTTGTGGCCTTGGTCCTTGTCGTTGCTTCGTTTGTCCTCGTGGCTTCGGCTTCTCTTCAGCTCCCCTTTCCTGCTATGTCTATGCGTGGCCGTGGCGGGAGGCTCTGACTGCCCGTGCACAAGTAATGGGGTCAAAAGCAGAGCCCCTACTTTTGTACACCGGCACAGGAAAAAAATTCGTTCGGCCCAAAAATGTCACAGATGTGTCTTTTTTTGTAGTGATATTACATACACTAGCCACCAGTGCAAATAAAGGCCGCAGCAAAACAAGAGCATAACTGAAACAACTTCAGAAGAGCTCAAGAAACGTGGTATCCACCATGCTGGCAATAAGCTTAGCAAGCTTATTAGCTTTGTCCTGTTTGGCGCTAAAATCCTCCAGCGCTTGTTGTTGCACCAAAAAGTATGCATATGAATGCTCCAGGGACTTCCGCAGTCCTTCCGCTTCTTGTCGCAGCATAGCTGATCGATGTCTTTCAGCTTGTAGTTGAGACTCAAGAAACCGAACTGATTCAGACAGTGAGTTTGAATAGCTTGTGCAAGCGATAATGGCCAGTAACTCCAACACTAAACCAAGACAGGACATTGGGGTTGTCCGACTGTCTTGCCGCACAAAACTCTTCTCTTTTTCTCTACATGTTCAGCATGACTGTGTACAATATCTGACATGCATACGAAAAAAATATGGTGAGATTATGTAAGGAGAGCATGCAGAAATTTAGAGTGATGGTAACAACCAGTGGATGGATCCAAAAATAATTATAGCAGGCTGATGATTGCTTTAGTTTAATAAAAGACATATGATGATTGCTTTACTGTTTGTTTCCCACCCAAGATGAACAACATAGGCATACCCTAGGTGAACCAGATATTAGACAGAGATACTATTCATTGCTTCCTCGATATGTGCCCCACAACTAATTTAGAACTCAAGTTTGAACATTAATTTGGACCTGACTTGGATTCCAAGAGGTGAACAGGACGATAAAGTAGCAGGTAATTTTAAGCAATGCATAACATAAGCAGGAAAAAAAAGAGTGCGACCTCTCTTGTGGACCCGTGTAGTCCTCAGGTTCATCTGCTGAATCGATGATGGTGATGTCGTTGCGGTGGGTGCCGGCGGCAGGGAAGGAGATATGAAGCTGCGAAAGACGGTCATGAGTCGTGATGTCTGGTTTGGTGGATGTTTCTGTCGATGGAGCAGCTCAGTTGAGGTGGACGACGTCGCGGCAGGAGCAGGACAAACCACCCAAGTTCCCTTCGACACCTACTTGTAACTGAAGTAATTCTGTAAGGGCTCAATTGGCTTGCATGATTCTAAAAACGCAGGGATAGAAAAACACCGGAATAGGATAGGAATGCACGTGGTAAACAGATCATTTGTAAACACATGATTTCTGTCAACTTGAGTGTTTGGTTTACAGGAATTGGAAGGGTAGAGGAATGCAAAGAAACATGGCCAAAATAAAGTGAAACCATATTAAAGTGTGTACAGTTAGAATGTTATTCTACCACTAATGCACTTGGTCTTGTTTTCATGCATAGGATTTTGAAAAGTAGGTCCATGTGGATGTTTTGCTTCATTCTTTCAACAAAATGCATGAATAATTGAATAGTAGAGTGCCATTGGAAAATTCCCTATGGCTATGTTTTTCCGTTGAACCAAAATAGCCCTAATGGATCGACATGAATGTATAGTAATAAGTGATGCAACAAGTGTACAACCTCTTTGACGTAGCCGTGTCGACCTCAGCATCATTGGGTTGGTCGCTGAAGCAGTTGAGGCAGAGGTGGCTGTCGGAGGTGTGGAGGAAGATCTGAGGAATCTGCAGACGGCGTCTAGGGCACTACTCTATTATGATGGATCGTTCTGTTGTTGGAGCAGCCCCGGTGAGCCGTAAGACGTCAAGGCTGAAGTAGCACAAAACAGACATCGTCAATCTCAAGTGGGATTCTAATAGCATCTCCAATAGATGACGTAAAATAGATGTAAAATTTACATCACCAAAAACCACCTGACTACAACAGATGGGGTAAAAACTGTTGACTCTGAACTTAACAGTCGAAACTGAAATTTACTATGGAATCTGAATGTTACTATTGAAACTGAATGCAATGGTAGCGGAGAGGCACTTGATATGTAGTTTAGGGAGGGCCTGCAGTTCATATTCAACCTGCACCCCCCTGAGCCGCCAGCCACCACCGGCCGAACTGCTGGCCCCAGCGCCGCCCCGAAACAACTCCCCACCGCCGGTCTGCCGCCACTCCGGCCAGCCTTATAGGCCCCCCGCCCCCACCCTGTATACTAAGAAAGATAGTGGGGCACCTCTCCGGCGAGCCCCCGTCGCCGCTGCGGGTCGTTCTTCCTTAAGTCCGGCGAGCCCCCCCCACCCCCTGAAAATCGACTGACCCAAAAGTCGATTCAGTCGACTGAAGTGTAGCTAAATCGGAGCAGAGAAGCAGCACGAGCGAGGGGGAGAGTGATAATCTCCAAGTGCAGGGAATCATCGTAGCAATTTCCAAAGGTGGAAGTGATAAGTATGGAGTGTCGAACCCACAAAGAGCTAAAGGTGAGATCAATATTTTGTCAAGCCCTATCTGCCACTGATACGACTCTACGTGCACCGAACGTGTGCTTCCAACTAGATACGAGAAATAAAACTACGTTGTGGGTATGAAGAGGGTAACCTTGTATGATATCGGAGAGCTAAAATATAAAAGTAGGTGATGTAATCATAAAGTTAGAATATATTACAAAATAATATAAATAGAGAGCGTGGAATAATGGTGGATCGATGTGCGGAATTGTCCTAGGAAATTGTTAACAGGAACAGTAATCACTATTGCAGTTTCATATGAGGGAGAGGCATAAGCTAACATACTTTCTCTACTTGGATCATATGCACTTATGATTGGAACTCTAGCAAGCATCCGCAACTACTAAAGATCATTAAGGTAAAACCCAACCATAGCATTAAAGCATCAAGTCCTCTTTATTCCCATACGCAACAATCCCTCTTACTCGGGTTTGTGTTTCAGTCACTCACCAACCCACTATAAGCGAATCATGAACGTATTGCAACACTCTACAGCGGGAGTCCCTCACGTTTGCACGACACGGAGGGCACCTTGGGACAGCACCGAAATAAAACATACAACTTATACCAATCAAGATCATCAATCAACCCAAAGACAAAAGATATCTACTCAAAACATCATAGGATGGCAACACATCATTGGATCATAATATGTGGCATAAAGTACCATGTTCAAGTAGGGATTACAGTGGGGTGCGGGAGAGTGGACCGCGTAAAAGAGGTGAGGATGGTGATGTTGATGAAGACGATCACCATGGCGATGATTCCCCTCCCGATGGCACTCCGGCGCCACCGGAAGAGAGGAGGAGAGGTTCTCCCCCTTTTGCTTCCTCCTCCATGGCCTCCACCCTCTGGTCCTTGGCCTTCATGGTGATGATGGCCCCTCCAGGATACTCCTCCATGGCCACCGGTGATGATGGCCCCCTACGGCAGGGTGCTGGAGAGGGCATAGATTGACTTCTCGTGGCTACATAGGCTTGCGGTGGCGGAACTTCTGATCTAGCTTTCTTTCTGGAAGTTTGGGTATATATAGAAGAGTTTTGCGTTGATTTCACGTCAGGAGGTCTCTGGGCTATCCACGAGGCAGGGGGCGCGCCCACGGGGGTGGGCGCGCCCCCCACCCTCGTGGGCAGCTCAGGACTCTTCTGGGCTGCTGCTGGTACTCCGTGGGCTTCTTCTGGTCCAAAAATGATCTCCGTCAAGTGGCACGTCAATTGGACTCTGTTTGGTTTTCCTTTTCTGCGATACTCTAAAACAAGGAGAAAACAGAAACTGGCACTGGGCTCTAGGTTAATAGGTTAGTCCCAAAAATCCTATAGAAGTGTATAATAAATCCCATTAAACATCCAAGATAGATAATATAACAGCATGAGTACTTCATAAATTATAGATACGTTGGAGACGTATCAGCATCCCCAAGCTTAATTCCTGCTCGTCCTCGAGTTGGTAAATAATAAAAGAAATAATTTATGAAGTGTGAATGCTAGCAAGTGCATAAGTTTGATCAATGATAATTCCAATCACTTTTTCTAGCATCATTATATGTCATTACAATAGCTCATCTCATAAAACTTCTCATGATAAAGTAACAAGCAATTCACATGTTAAAGTATAGATCATAAACTTTCTTGAAAACTAACAAACCGTGTTATCAGTCACCAAACAATTACAATTCATCTTATTCTCAGGAAGAGTCTATGTCAGAGCTTTGGTTTAGCAAGTCCACATACTCAACTATAATTTAGTCTTTCACAATTGCTAACACTCACGCAATACTTGTGGTTATGGAGTTTTAATCAGACACAGAGAAAGATAGGGGCTTATAGTTTCACCTCCCAACCTTTTACCTCAAGGGTAATGTCAACAATAATAGCTCATGCTAACTTACATCCAATTAGATATATATATATTAGGATCCTTCCAACATCCTGTGCTTGCCAAAGGATAAAATGTAAAAAGGAAAGGTGAAGATCACCATGACTCTTGCATAAGGTAGAAGATAAAAGTAAAAGATAGGGCCTTCGTAGAGGGAAGCAGAGGTTGCCATGCACTTTCAGGGTTGGATGCGCAAAATCTTAATGCGAAAGAACGTCACTTTATATTGCCACTTGTGATATAGACCTTTATTATGCAGTCCGTCGCTTTTATTTCTTCCACATCACAAGATCGTATAAAGCTTATTTCCTCCACACCAATCAATCATACATATTTAGAGAGCAATTTTTATTGCTTGCACCGATGACAACTTACTTGAAGGATCTTACTCAATCCATAGGTAGATATGGTGGACTCTCATGGTAAAACTGGTTTTAAGGGTATTGGGAAGCACAAGTAGTATCTCTACTTGGTGCAAAGAATTTGGCTAGCATGAGGGGGAAAGGCAAGCTCAACATGTTGGATGATCCATGATAATATTCTTTATTTCAGATATAAGAAAACATAACCCATTAAGTTGTCTTCCTTGTCCAACATCAACTCTTTAGCATGTCATATTTTAATGAGTGCTCCCAATCACAAAAGATGTCCAAGATAGTATATTTATATGTGAAACCTCTCTTCCTTCGATATTCTTTCATGAATTGTTCAAGTGACGAATTCTACGTTTGCTAACTTTCAATAAGTTTACTACCTATACTTATTATGTGTGAAGTCAATACTCCCCATGTTATAAGCATATGAAACATATATAAATTCAGGTTTATGACATTCAATTTATTCAACCATTTACTCATAGGATATACGTGAAGCACATGAGTAAATGACAAACTACTCCAAAAGATATGAGTGAAGAACACTGAGTAGTCAAATTATTAACTAGCCATGGGAGGATTCTTTTTCATTCAATATTTAAGATCCAATGATTTTATTCAAACAGCAAGTAAAATCGAAAACACGCTCCAAGTAAAACACATATCATGTGACGAATAAAAATATGGCTCCGAGTAAGGTATACCGATAGTTTTGAAGACGAAAGAGGGGATGCCTTCCGGGGCATCCCCAAGCTTAGGCACTTGAGTCTTCATTGACTATTACCTTCGGGTGCCTTGGGCATCCCCAAGCTTAGGGTCTTTCTACTCCTTATTCTCCTCATATCGATATCTCACCCAAAGCTTGAAAACTTCAATCACACAAAACTTAACGTAACTTCGTGAGATAGGTTAGTATGATAAAGAGCAAACCATTCGCTTTGGTACTGTCAAAGACAAGGTTCATAATTGTTCTAACACAATGGCTACTGTACCATATCATTTCTAGAATTTATAATGAGGAATATAAGCCATAGAAACTAGAAAACAAGCAAACTATGCAATGAAAACAGAATATGTCAGAAACAGAACAGTCTGTAATGATATGAAATATAACCATACTTCTGATACTTCAAAAATTATGAAATAAATTGGTGGACGATATAAATTTGTCTATTAATCTTCTGCAAAAAGAATCAACTCAAAATCGGTCTTCTGTAAAAAATGACATATATTCTCGTGAGCGCAAAGTTTCTGTTTTTTACAGCAAGATCACATTAACTTTCACCCAAGTCTTTCCAAAGGTCTTACTTGGCACTTTATTGAAACAAAAGCTATAAAACATGATTACTACAATAGCTTAATCATGTAAACACACAAAAACAGTAAGGGTAAATATTGGGTTGTCTCCCAACAAGCGCTTTTCTTTAATGCCTTTTAGCTATGCATGATGATTTCAATGATGCTCACATAATAGACAAGAATTGAAACACGAAGAGAGCATCTTCAAGAATATGACTATCACATTTAATTCTAACCCACTTCCTATGCCTTGGGATTTTGTGAGCACACAACTTATGGGAACAAGAATCAACTAGCATAGGAAGGCAAAACAAGTATAACTTCAAAACTTTAAGCACATAGAGAGGAAACTTGATATTATTGCAACTCCTACAAGCATGTATTCCTCCCTCATAATAATTTTCAGTAGCATCACGGATAGCAAATTTGTTCTCATACTCAATTGGAACCTCTTTCGAAATAGTGGAATCATTACTAGCTAAAGTTGACACTCTTCCAAATCCACTTTCAAAAATATCACACTAAGATTCAACATCCTCCAAAATAGTGGGATCACTAATTCCTAAAGTTGACACTATTCCAAACCCACTTTAAATGATAGTATTATTCATACTCCAAAATATATAAGTGAAGTTCATGGAGCATTCTACAATTAACATAGACTAACCAATATCCAAGCTCAAAATATATATAAGTGAAGCACACGAAGCATTCTATAAAACCATACTCAAAAGATTTAAGTGAAGCACAAAGAGTAATTCTATAAGGTCATACTTAAAAGATATAATTGAAGCACATGAAGTATTATATAAATCAATGAAGGGCTATCTCATGCTAGCATGGTTCTTAAAGGAAAAACAAAAACACAAAGGACACAAATCATGTGAACAAATCAAAAACCGAGGTATACCGATAATTGTTGAAGAAGAAAGATGGGATGCCAACCGGGGCATCCCCAAGCTTAGATGCTTAAGTACCCTTTGATATAATTACTTGGGGTGCCTTGGGCATCCCCAATCTTGAACTCTTGCTTCTCTTTATTCTTCTCACATCGGTAACTCCTCGTTCTTCGAACACTTCATCCACAAAAACTTAACAAAAACTTTGTGAGATCCGTTAGTATAACAAAGCAAATCACTACTATAAGTACTATTGAAAAGAAATTCATATTTTGTTTTTGCATTATAGCTACAGTAATATAACTTTTCCATGGCTTAATCCACTGATAGAGACCGATAGTTTCATCAAAACAAGCAAGCAATGCATCAAAAACAGAATTTGTCTTAAACAGGATAGTCTGTAGTAATCTGGAAGTTTAGCAAACTTCTGTAACTCCTAAAATTATAAACTAAATTTGACAATTTTAAATTTTAGACCCATTTGACTTTCCAGTAAAAAATGTAAATTCACGGACTACAGCCAAAGTTTCTGTTTTTGTTCTGCACATAGTAAACAAGCAATCTAATTATCCTAAAACCAAAGCTTGGCACATTATTTTTATAATACAATGAATATATACAAGGGGATAATTATTTACAGACAAACTTCCATGAAAAATTCTACGTTGTTTCCGTGAGCATGAGCACAAGTGCTCAAGGTCGACCCTCACTTCTCCAATGCATCACTTTCCAATCACTTCTCTTTTTGAAAAACTTTTTAGGCATGAGAGGCAAGTAATTTTTTTTGTATTTTCATTCTTTAAAAAAATGTGTATGTTTCACCCACAACTAAACAGAAACAAAAAGGAAAAACAAAATCTAGTTAGTGAAGAAAGCAAACAAGCACACACGAGAATATCAACCCCACGCTATTGCTCCCCGGCAACGGCGCCAGAAAAGAGCTTGATAATCCCCAAATGCAGGGAATCATCATAGCAATTTCCAAAGGTGGAAGTGATAAGTATGGAGTGTCGAACCCACCAGGGGCTAAAGGTAAGATCAATATTCTGTCAAGCCCTATCTGCCGCTGATACGACTCTACGTGCACCGAACGTTTGCTTCCAACTAGAAACGAGAAATAAAACTACGTTGTGGGTATGAAGAGGGTAACCTTGTATGACGTCGGAGAGATAAAATATAAAAGTAGGTGATGTTATCATAAAGTTAGAATATATTACTAAATAATATAAATAGCGAGTGTGGAATAATGGTGGATCGGTGCGCGGAATTGTCCTAGGCAATTGTTAACAAGACAGGTAATCACTATTGCAGTTTCATATGAGGGAGAGGCATAAGCTAACACAATTTCTCTACTTGAATCATATCCACTTATGATTGGATCTCTAGCAAGCATCCGCAACTACTAAAGATCATTAAGGTAAAACCCAACCATAGCATTAAAGCATCAAGTCCTCTTTATTCCCACTCGGGTTTGTGTTTCAATCACTCACCAACCCACTATAAGCAAATCATGAACGTATTGCAACACCCTACAGCGGGAGTCCCTCACGCTTGCCCGACACGGAGGGTACCATAGACAGCAACAAAATAAAACATACAACTCATACCAATCTAGATAATCAATCAACCCAAAGACAAAAGATATCTACTCAAAATATCAAAGGATGGCAACACATCATTGGATCATAATATGTGGCATAAAGCACCATGTTCAAGTAGGGATTACTGCGGGGTGCGGGAGAGTGGACCGTGTAAAAGAGGTGAGGATGGTGATGTTGATGAAGACGATCACCGTGGCGATGGTTCCCCTCCCGATGGCACTCCGGCGCCACCAGAAGAGAGGAGGAGAGGTTCTCCCCCTTGTGCTTCCTCCTCCATGGCCTCCACCCTCTGGTCCTTGGCCTTCATGGTGATGATGGCCCCTCCGGGATACTCCTCCATGGCCACCGGTGATGATGGCCCCCTCCGGCAGGGTGCCGGAGAGGGCCTAGATTGACTTCTCGTGGCTACAGATGCTTGCGGTGGCGGAACTTCCGATCTAGGTTTCTTTCTGGAAATTTGGGTATATATAGAAGAGTTTTGCGTTGATTTCACGTGAGGGAGGTCTCCGGGCTGTCCACGAGGAAGGGGGGCACGCCCCAGGGGGGTGGGCGCGCCCCCCACCCTCGTGGGCAGCCTGAGACTCTTCTGGCCTGCTTCTGGTACTCCGTGGGCTTCTTCTGGTCCAAAAATGATCTCCGTCAAGTGGCACGTCAATTGGACTCTGTTTGGTTTTCCTTTTCTGCGATACTCTAAAACAAGGAGACAACAGAAACTGGCATTGGGCTCTAGGTTAAGAGGTTAGTCCCAAAAATCCTATAAAAGTGCATAATAAAGCCCATTAAACATCCAAGATAGATAATATAACTGCATGAGTACTTCATAAATTATAGATACGTTGGAGACGTATCAGAGAGCAGCAGCAGCAGCAGCACAAGCGAACGAGCGAGAGCGGGAGCAGCAGCCGCAGCGCGAGCGAGCAAGCAAGAGCGGGAGCAGCAGCAGCTAGGCGAACGAGCGATCGAGCGAGAGCCGGAGCAGTAGCAGCAGCGCGAGCGAGCGAGCGAGAGCTGGAGCAGCAGCAGCAGATCCGGCTGGTATGGACACCGCCGTCGAAGGGGCCTCGCACTGGGGGAGAGCCGCCCTGGAGATATCGCCCGCGCCGCCGGCTTCAAGTTAGCCGCTCCATGGGGGTGCGGGATGGTGCACCATCGGTGCCGGGAGGTCGAGCTAATCAGAAGGTGCGATGCGATGAGTGTACAACCTCTTTGGTGGCGCCGAGTCAGCCTCGTCTTCGTCCAAAGAATCACTGAGGATGCCGATGTTCCGGTGGATCAGGTTAAGGCGACGATGTGGGGATGGAGCAGCCGTGATAGACGAGGCGATCGTTGGAGCAGCTCCTTGGAGGTGGAGGACGGGGCCGCTGAACCGGCGGGACGACGAGATGGACGATGGATCCTCATCCGGGGAGGTGTACGAGGGACGTCGAGCTATTGCGGTGGACGACGTCGTCGGGTAAGAGGCTCCGGCTGGGCAGCGGTGAGGTGGCGGACGGGGGAGGGTGGGGTTTCGCGGCTGGAGCGAAGAGGTTATGGCGTCCTGGGATTTCGAATGGCGAAAAGGAGGCTATGGGAGGGGGTGAACCATGACTTAGGGACGCGCTTGTCCAAAATGTAGGGTGTGTTACAAAAGTACCCCCCACCGATTTGAACTAGCGGCCCTTTCGGCTCAGCGTTAGAAGGGGGATTTCGTGTGTCGGGATTTGGCAGCTGGAGGGAGTTTTCGCGCGCGTTGTAATTTCGGGATAGCAAACCGCGGGTTGTGAAGGCGCTCATTTTGGGAGCACGATATCTGAACTTTCGGGATATAACAAGGCGCAGGTTGAATTTTAGGGACAAGCCTAACGTGTAATATTGTACTTGTACGTACCAAACCAATTCGCACTTCCCTCAACCAAAAAGAAAATGAAAAAAAATAAAACTATTCACACCACACAAAGAGAGAGTCTTGCCCCGTTTTACTATAAAAATGTTATTTAAAGCTACTCATACCAACAATTTAGTGCAATCAAATGCTATTCGGTAGTATGAATCCATGTTATGTCCAATTAAATTTTTTCGCTTGCTGTATAATGCATGTAACCTACTCATACCAACATTTTAGTGCATTCCAAATGTCTATACTACCGCTGCAATTCGAACTGAATTTGAATTTGTTTCTCTATTTCAATAACAATCTACAATCATGATTGTTGCCAACATCAACCATCATTCGTGTATTACCTTAATAATACACCACATGATTACTATAGAGATAGATATGAACTATGTGTACTACATGAACTCGAGTTCTATTTTTTGAATACACTTGATGTTGATTCCAAATAATAGTACATTTGATGTACTAACTATATATTCATAATCTAAACCATGTTACATACGTGTACAACGTGTTTATCACACATAGTATAGTGCCCTGCCCCCTTCATTATGACAAGTATTTAGACCTGAGCTGCAAAAGCCACACATTAGCCCAAATTATGATCAATGTTCTATATGTGATACGTAGTACTAGCAAGATGCCCATGCGTTCCACAGAACATCAACATGATCATGGGGAGGCCTAATTTGCAAATATGGAGAGGGGTGTGGGTATCTTTTTTCAAAATTGCCATAGTTTCCTTCCTATCCGTGAGATATAAATCGGACGACCTATATTGCAGGATGGCACCATCATCAACAACTCCGTTTTTTTATAAGAGTAGAGATAAAATATATTATATGTAGTATAACATGTTCATAACCACACCATGTGTATCACCATTATATATATTCACACATGCGTCGGTCTAAAACACTATGATAAATTCTTCAAATATTCGAATTTTCTTTTTATAATGAAGTATGATCTCTATTCGTCTTTTACACCCACACAATCCTCTTATCTTTGTAGCTAGCTAGCGCTAACTTTCTCTCGTGCATGCAGACACCTGCATCCCTCTCACCCTCCCTCAGCATTCTCTAGCTCCATCGTGCAAATTCGTCTTTTCACTTTAGGTCGTTCACCCATGGTGTGTGTAGCCCCCCAACTCCTTCTTTACGGCACACATCGATCGATATGCCTCTCTAGCCAGGTGTGCCTAGAACAAAACACAAGCTTCCCATCTTCTCTTATCACCGTCCATGCCTCACTCCCACCACTCTTTTCATCGATCTCGTACTCGCACACTCCTCCCCCCTCGATATAGTATGACTGTCGCACCACCTCCTAGATGCATCCCTCTCTCTCTCTCTCTCTCTCTCTCTCTCTCTATCCTTCTCCCCGTGCCTCATTTTCTTCTAACACACACATGCATGTATACCAATCAATCTCCCAACATATACCTCGGTCGACTTTAGCTATTCCCCCCCCCCCCCATCGATCGACGTACCTCACAAGTTATGTCTCTCCTTTCTCTGACAAAGGACGATTGATCTTCCTATGTAGTTATGTCTGCTTACCATAGCCATATCCCCCCCCCCCCTCATCGTTCGTGCATGCCTCCTAACCCGTCTCTCACACGCACGTGCACAGACAGGCAGCCATCCCCTCTCTTATTGATATTGCAGGTGTGCCCTCCGGCTGTCTAGCAAGCCTATCCCACAATTTGTTAGAAGCAACTCCACTACCACCCCCTCCAACACTCTAATTCTGTCTCTTTCCCAACCTTATTCCTCTCCTACACATGAGGTAGATCGATCTCCCTTAATACATGAGGTTGGCCTCTCTCCTCCTCCACACATATACCAGCCATTGTACCTCTATAGTTAATTAGGCCTCCATCCCCCCCACCACACACCGATAGTCGAGCGCTGTAGGTAGGTATCCATGCCACAGAGACAAACTGCACATGTCCCCTCTCGCGTTCCAGTAGCCAGCCACTCTATATCTTTGACATGGGCACACACAAATTCGATGGCACTCTTTATCGATCGCGCGCGCACACACACACACATCATCCCTCTCTCCGATTCTATGGACACCTCAACCGATGATACCTCCACTCTCTTCTCGTGGATCGCCCCCTCTATATATATGATATATCCAGGACTCTATTTCACACACATTGCATATGTTACATTTTTTGATTGACCCCACCCCCCCCCCCAAAAAAAATCTCTCACAAACCCACACACTATATCTCTCTACATTTGTATCTCTCTCACACAACCCCACGTAGGTGGTGTACTTATACAAGAAGAGAATAGGTGCACCGTGCACGTACTCATGCTTCGTACCCAGCCACACCCACGGGGGTACATGGTGGAGCTCATTTCTATACGAAATGGCAGCCCACATGCTAATTTGAACGCGTGTAGCGGTTGTTTACCTACGGAGGTCGTGTACCACGCGTGCACGAAATAAAGTTCGACTTGATGCGTTGGCGCGTTATTTTTAAATAAAGTTATATCGCTCAATGGCACGTACACAGAATATAAATGATTTTTATGGAGAAAAAGGTAGTCTTCTCCTCTATATACAATGGAGCCTGCCTGCCTAGTTTGTCTCTCTTAAGAGTATCTCACACAAGGCTGCGGTGGCCTCTCTCTCTCTCTCTCTCTCTCTCACCGTTGGTCACTGGTCCGGCCGCATCCCGTCCGCCGGCGGAAAGGGAGGACGTGCATCATTTCTCCGTTCGACGGTGCCGAGGCAGCATGTCCCGATCTGCGGTACACGTCGTTCTCTCTGACCAAGCTCCGGCGTGGTAGGGCCTAAGCCACCTGCTCGCTGCGCAGTATGGGCAGATTCCGCCCGCCGCCGCTCACCTGCGCCTCCAAGTGCAGAGAATTGTAGGACAGTAGCAAATTTCCCTCAGGTGGATGACCTAAGGTTTATCAATCCGTGGGAGGCGTAGGTTGAAGATGGTCTCTCTCAAGCAACCCTGCAACCAAATAACAAAGTGTCTCTTGTGTCCCCAACACACCCAATACAATGGTAAATTGTATAGGTGCACTAGTTTGGCGAACAGATGGTGATACAAGTGCAATATGGATGGTAGATATAGGTTTTTGTAATCTGAAAATATAAAAACAGCAAGGTAACTAATGATAAAGTGAGCATAAACGGTATTGCAATGCTAGGAAACAAGGCCTAGGGTTCATACTTTCACTAGTGCAAGTTCTCTCAACAATAATAAAATAATTGGATCATATAACTATCCCTCAATATGAAACAAAGAGTCACTCCAAAGTCACTAATAGCGGAGAACAAACGAAGAGATTATGGTAGGGTACGAAACCACCTCAAAGTTATTCTTTCGGATCGATCTATTCAAGAGTCCGTAGTAAAATAACACAAAGCTATTCTTTCCGTTTCATCTATCCTAGAGTTCGTACTAGAATAACACCTTATGACACATATCAACCAAAACCCTAATGTCACCTAGATACTCCAATGTCACCTCAAGTATCCGTGGGTACGGTTATACGATATGCATCACACAATCTCTGATTCATCTATTCAACCAACACAAAGTACTTCAAAAAGTGCCCCAAAGTTTCTACCGGAGAGTCAAGACGAAAACGTGTGCCAACCCCTATGCATAAGTTCATGGGCGGAACCCGCAAGTTGATCACCAAAACATACATCTGGATCACGTGATATCCCATTGTCACCATAGATAAGCATGGCAAGACATACATCAAGTGTTCTCAAATCCTTAAAGACTCAATCCGATAAGATAACTTCAAAGGGAAAACTCATTCCATTACAAGAGAGTAGAGGGGGAGAAACATCATAAGATCCAACTATAATAGCAAAGCTCGCGATACATCAAGATCGTACCACCTCAAGAACACGAGAGAGAGAGAGAGATCAAACACATAGCTACTGGTACATACCCTCAGCCCTGCGGGTGAACTACTCCCTCCTCGTCACGGAGAGCGCCGGGATGATGAAGATGGCCACCGGTCAGGGTTCCCCACTCCAGCAGGGTGCCGGAACATGGTCCCGATTGGTTTTTGGTGGCTACAGAGGCTTGCGGCGGCGGAACTCCCGATCTATTCTATTCCCCGAAGGTTTTAGGGTATATGGATATATATAGGCGAAAGAAGTCGGTAAGGGGAGCCACGAGGGGCCCACGATGGTGGAGGGCGCGCCCAGGGGGTGGGCGCGCCCCCCTGCCTCGTGCTCTCCTTGTTGATCCCCTGACGTGCACTCGAAGTCTCCTGTATTGCTTTCCTTCCAAAAATAACTTTTCCGAAGGTTTCATTCCGTTTGGACTCCGTTTGAT
Source organism: Aegilops longissima (assembly GCA_021605205.1). Taxonomy (NCBI): domain Eukaryota; kingdom Viridiplantae; phylum Streptophyta; class Magnoliopsida; order Poales; family Poaceae; genus Aegilops; species Aegilops longissima. The sequence goes on along the minus strand of CM038682.1, from coordinate 146,610,318 downwards.
ATTCCTTTTGTGTGAAACACTGAAATAAGGGAAAACAGAAAACTGGCACTGGGCTCTGGGTTAATAGGTTAGTCCCAAAAATAATATAAAAGTGTTTAATAAAGCCCATAAACATTCAAAATAGATAATATAATAGCATGAATACTTCATGAATTATAGATACGTTGGAGACGTATCGGCCCCCTCTGGTAGTTATTTGCTCCAGTATTCCTCAAATATTCCATAAAAATTCCTCGTGAAGTTTCAGCTTGTTTGGAGTTGTGCAGAATAGGTGGCCCGATGTAGCTTTTCCAGGTCCAGATTTCCAGCTACAGGAATTCTCCCTCTCGGTGTGAACCTTGCAAATTATGAGAGAAAAGGCATTAGAATTACTCCAAAAAACTTTATTATGGATAAAAACATCATAAATAACAGTAAGGAAACATGATGCAAATGGACATATTAGTAAGCAACTCTTGCTAATCGTATCTTCATACAAATCTTGTTATTGGGGACATCTCATGCCGTGCCAAGTCCTTTGCCTCGTGGCCCAAAACTGTTTTGATAGCCACGATAAGTCAACCAATGCTTCATGTGTAAGTGTCCGACACAAACCCATCACTTCAGGGAGATCTAGTGGCACCCTAATTTTATAGGCCCACCACTAAATATACTTGACATGTGAAGGTGCAACAAATTGGGAGGCATTTATACTTGACATTCTTTGAGGGATCACCCTACTTAAAACATCTACCATGCAAAAGAAGGGTGCATAAAAGGGATAAACTTTCACAGGAAGTTTATGTATGTGTGATATGGTATAGCCCCTTTTCACAGCGCAGGGTGATCTCCATCTCCACGTGCGTGATGTGCCCATGGTGATCTCCATCTCCATGCATGCTTGTCCTCGGGGTGATCTCCATCTCCACACCATGGTGTCAACTACCAAGTGTTACATAAGATACTATGCTATTACAAACTAATAGCTACTGAAAGTAAATTACATTACATGGCTTCTCATGTTGACACACACGTCATTAATACAATAATGGGACAACCATATGGCTCCTTCCGGTTGCCGCTCTCATGACATGCAGGTCATGAAACAATAATACACAAGAAACATTCATGGGCTATACCAAATCACAAGCATTCCCTGCAAAAACGGTCAGACGTTCTACCGCTGAAGATAAAACCTCCCGAAACTCTATTTTCCAAGCGTATTTTGGCCTAGCCAGAAGCACCGAACTGCTGTCCCGATGTTTCGCCACTGATCTAACTTTTCATTAGCTTCAGTTTGACAGGTCGTGGAGCAAAATCTGAGTTCATATGCAAAAGTTACAGCCGTTTTACCGAGATCGCTCCAACAGATTTGAGCATCATGCTTATTATTATAACATCAACAAAATTTATGCAATATTTCTTATATACACAACCATAATGGAGAGTTAGGGGCTATCTTGTTTTATGCTCTTTTGTCTAAGAGAATATAGTAGGTCCTAAGAGAATGTAGTAGGTCCTATGAGGTACAATGTGTCAGAGTTGATGATGAGGAGCATTTGTGATTATGACTAGTGACCAACTTGCTATGTGATGTCTCATTGATGAAAACGATGATCATGAGAAGGTGTTATATGACAATGATATATTATGATGATAACTTGTTAATGATATGATGATGATGATGATGATGATGATGATGGTGATGATGATATTTATTATATCATTTGGTGAAAGAACCGCTGATTAGTTTTAAGTGGATGTCCATCCACTTGAAACTAGTCCACTGTTCTTTCACCCAGTCATCTAATAACTCATTATGATGTAAAAACAATCTATAAATTGCTGCTGTATGGAAACTTGTATAAAGGTGTATGAATACAACATGAAATTAAAAAGAAATAAGATACGGAATAATAGTAGTAGTGCGGGCTGGGAGAAGCGCTACTAGTAATTACCAGTAGCGCTCTTTGGAGAAAGCGCTACTACTAAGTCGATATAGCAGTAGCGTGGGTTAACCCACACTACTGCTAACCTTTAGCTGTAGCGCCGTACCAGTAGCGCTCCTGCCCGCGCTACTGATAGGCCTAAAACACGTGCTACTGCTAGGCTTTTCCCTAGTAGTGTCAGCTCATTTGGAAATTTGCAGAATAGATATCTCTGACATAGCTTTTTCAGGTCTAGAATTCCAGCTACCGGCATTCTCCCTCTTTGTGTAAACCTTGCAAATTATGAGATAAAAGGCATTAGAATTACTCCACAAAGTGTTATAATGCATAAAAACACTATAAATAACAGTAGGAAAACATGATGCAAAATGGACGTATTAACTCCCCCAAGCTTAGACCTCGCTTGTCCTCAAGCGAAAGCTGCTATCGAAAATCATATCCACATGTTTAGAGAGAGGTGTCGATAGAACAAAATACAGACATAGCAACATCATGCTTATTATTATGACAACAACAAAATTTATCATAAAACTTTATAATATAGCTTCCCATGAGAAAGTAACAATTCATCACAACATCGAAGTAGAAAGCATAAACTCTATTGAAAACTAAAAACTATGTTCTCAGTCAACTTTGCAACTACAATTCATCATACTTCATTTAGTCTTCTATGATTGTTAACATTTACAACATACTTATGGGTAAAAAGTTTCAACTGGACACATAGAAAGATAGGGGCTTACAGTTTCGCCTCCCAACTTATTCACCTCATGGGTGATGTCAACAATAATAACTCATGATCACTCATATTCAACTGGATATATGTGTCTTGATCTTTCCCCACCACATGATGCTTGCAAACGAGAAAATAAAAAGGAATAGAGAAGAATAATTTGGCTCTTGCAGGAAAAGTAAGTACATAAAAATAAAAGATAGGCCCTTCGTAGAGGGAGGCAGAGGTTGTCATGCGCTTTTTTTGTTCTGTATGCACACTCTCTTAATGCAAAAGAACATCATGTTATATTTCCCCTTATGATAGCAACCTTTATTATGCAGTCCGTCGAATTTATTACTTTGCCATATCAAGTTCGTACAATGCTTATTTTCCTTTACACTAAAAGAACAAACACATTTAGGAGCAATTTTTATTGCCTTTTTCATTGATCAAAACTTACTTGAAGGATTTTTACTCAATCCATAGGTAGGTATGGTGGACTCTCAAAACAAGAAATTGGGTTTAAGGGTTTTGGATGCACAAGTAATATCTCTAATTGGTGCGGAATTTTGGCTAGCAAACATATAGAGCAGGCACCACATGTTGAAGGATCTATGACAATATAACTTCTATGTGAATATGAACAAACATAAATCATTACTTTGTCTTCCTTGTCCAACTTCAATAGTTTGTCTTATAATATTTAATGAGGGCTCACAATCATAAAAGATGTCCAAGATAGTATATTTGCATGTGAATATTCTCTTCCCTTATTAGTTCTTTCATGAGTTGCATCATGACGAATGATAGGTTTGTCAACTTTCAATAAATTTTACCACTTATACTTTTCCTTATGTGATGTCATTTCCTACCATAAGATTAGCATATGATTTTTTTCCCTTTATTCCCTTTAATTTTGGTTGAACAAAAAAAAGTAAAGACGCACAATCTAAAACTAAACTTTGTTAGGTGGCTAACGGCGGCCTTTGCCGTCCTCCAGCTGACGGCAAAACATGCTTCGACACGTCATCCCATGTGCCCGGCGTGACGTGTGGCGTCCAACCACGTCGTCCAATCAAACCAACGTGCGTCGCCCAGTCAAATTGCAGCTTCTTCCACCCCCGACGCCCCGTCCCATCGACAGTCGCCTCGCCTTCCACCCCCAGCCGCCCCGTCCCGTCGTCCATCCCGTCCCGAGGCGCCGGCATTACTGAGCAGTAAAGCCGGCGCTGGCTCGGCCTCCCACCTCCCGTCAGCGGACGGCAATAAGACCCCGCCCCGGCGCAACACCGACACACCCGACATCCAGTCACCGATGAGAAAACCACCGCAGCGTCGGCGATGTCATACCACTGCGGGAGCAGCTGCGCCGGGGGCGACGAAGATGCCCCGAGCGCCAGGCCATCCAGCCTCGGCAATCCGAAGACGGTGGAGATGTGCCGGTACGGCCTCCTCGTGCCGCCGGGCTGCCTTCTTCCCCAGCAGTGGCATATCAACACGGACGGTTATCCGACGCTTGGCCCCGGAGCGACGGCGGAGGAGCTCCGGACCCACATGGGTGGCCGCGCTGGCCGTCATGCCTTCTAGAAAGGCAAGGTTTCCGACGGCGTTATCGCCGCCTTCCAGCTGGCGGAGGCCAGCGTCACCCCCGACCTCACTGGCGCAGCGGCGGCCTTCGCGCCCCGACAACGGCGCCCGGCACGGCCCCGCGGGAGAGCCGTCGTGGAGCTACCCACCGCTAGCCAGCACCCCTAGGGGCTGCGCCGGCATCCGCCCTGCTCGTCCCCCCCAATCCCCCCCCCCCCCCACCGTGGAGCTGTCGTCGGAACAAGTGTTCCTCCGCGAGGACAAAGACTTGGACGACACTCCAGGATGGCACGTCGCCCTAAGGGCATCGGAAGCGGCGGCGACGGCTGCGAGGGAGGCCGCCGAGGTAGTGGCCCCAGTCTAAGCCTCCGCGGCCATGGCGGCAGAGGAGTCCGCCATGGTGCCAGCGGAGGACGAGGAGGCGGCGCCAGTGGAGGACATCAGTAGCGACGACGGCAGTGACAGCGCCATCGTGATCGACCTGCTAGCGCCTAGCGACGACGATTAGCGTCGTACTATGTAAAATATATCTATGTATGTTGAATGAAAAAATATCTCTATATAAGTTGAATAAAAATGCAATGTATGTCGGGGGAGGGGGGTTGCGTGGGACGCCGCCGGCGGGCAGTGCTGGCGTCGCAGGAGCGGCGGCGGGCGTCGAGGCGAGGGGGCGAGGGCCTTAGCGGCGGGAGACAGAGAGAGGAGGGGGGTGGGAGACAGAGAGATAAGAGAGAGAGAGAAGGGGGTGGGAGACAGAGAGATAAGAGAGAGAGGAGAGGGGGTGGGGGCGGGCGTTTGCGCCGTTATGTAGATTTTTGTTTGCCGTCTGCTAGCTGATGGCTACGTATCTTTGCCGCCAGCTAGCGGACGGCAAAGAGGTTGTGGGGACGGGCCTTCAGGATAGCCACCCTCCGCTGGACCCACCAGTATCTTTGCCATCAGCTAGCGGATGACAAACTGCCTCTTTGTCGTCAGCCAGTTTTTTGACGTCCGTTTTTTGTGAGCTGACGGCAAAGAACTAGCTCACGACAAACTCTCTGATTCCAGTAGTGTATAACTCACTCGATTACATAGATAGATAGATCACGAAAGAGACACTAAAAAATAGACCATACTAAACTTTATTCAACTAAATCATGATATAGCTAAAGAGCGAAGCAAGATAGGTAAAGGTAATGAAGGTGATGGTGATACGATACCGGGGCATCTCCGCGATACAGTGTTCAAATCGTTAGGGGGAGTCTATAAAGATTCTTTTTATCTTGGGAAACAAGCATATAGAAGGAAAACGGAGTCGGGAAGGTGCCCGAGGGGCCCACTACCCACCAGGGCGCGCCTGGGTGGCTAGGCGCGCCCTAGTGTCTTGTGGACACCTGGGTTGCCTTCCCGGTTGCTTCTTATTTTCCTATTTTTTCTAATATTCCAAAACTATCAAAATATATTTTTGCGGATTTTTCGGAGTCCATTTACTTATCGTCTCATGTACCTCTTCCTTTTTAGGGTTCTGGAGTGTTTTGTAAGGTTTATTTTATGTGTTCCTCCGGTGTCATGCTTTGAATAATATAGTTCAACATTAATAGGCATACCTGAAATATAGTGCCTAATTCTTTGCCTGTTGACCACCTTCGGATTTGTGCCTTCGGCATTATTGATCTTAATTGCTCCAGAACAATAAACTTCCTTGATAATATATGGCCCTTTCCATTTGGAGATAACTTTAACTGAAAAAATCTAAAACAACAATTGTATAATAGAACAAGTTCACCAATTTTGAATTCCCATTTTTGGATTCTTTTGTCATGCCACCTTTTAACCTTTTCTTTAAATAGTTTGTTATTTTCATAGGCCTGCGTTCTCCATTCATCTAGTGAGCTTATATCAAATAGCCTCTTTTCACCAGCAAGTTTGAAGTCATAATTGAGTTCTTCAATTGCCCAATATGCTTTATGTTCTAACTCAAGAGGCAAGTGACAAGCTTTTCCATAAACCATTTTGTAAGGAGACATACACATAGGATTTTTATAAGCTATTCTATAGGCCCAAAGTGCATCATCAAGTTTTTAAGACCAATTCTTTCGGGACCTATTGATATTTTTTTGTAATATTAATTTTATTTCTCTATTGCTAAGTTCAACTTGACCACTAGATCAAGGGTGATAGGGTGATGCAATTCTATGGTTGACATCATACTTAGCAAGCATTTTATGGAAAGCACCATGAATAAAGTGCGAACCACCATCAGTCATTAAATATCTAGGGACTCCAAACCTCGGGAAGATAATTTTTTAAGCATTTTAATGGAAGTGTTAAGATCAGCATTGCTAGTTGGAAGCTTCTACCTACTTAGTGACATAGTCAACAGCAACCAAAATATGTGTATACCCATTAGAGGAAGGAAAAGGTCCCATATAATCAAAACCCCAAACATCAAATGGTTCAACAAGTGAATAGTTCATAGGCATTTCCTGACGCTTACCCATGTTACTGTAACATCCCAAATTTCCTATTTGGAATGTTTTACAATTATAGCTAAGCATCTATGCATTCTGTTTGAATTTGAGTGGCATTTGAAGTTTCAGAAGTTTTGGAGTTGTTGGCATTTGAATTCAAATTTTGGCAAGTGGAAATTATTTCAAAACTATGCCTGATAAATAATTGAGAAAAAGTATGAGAGGACTAAACATGACACTCCAAAAATATCAGAGGAAAAACATTGCCAAAAGGTTTGAATTCAAATTTGAGTTTTATTTGAATTTTGAAAAAATGAATTTTTATAAAGTTTGGATTTTGCCCCTGGAAAAATGTTCAAATGATAGGGAATATTCCCCTGATCAATTTGATATATATATGTCCTATATAAAATATTTATATTTTATATATTATCTCTCTCTTTTTATTTTCAAAAAAAAATTACAAAAAGAAAAAGACCCAGGCGCCCGGCCAGCCGACTGCCCAGCCCGACACTGGCAGCCCACCGAACCGGCCCAGCCAGTGCCACCAGCCAGGCCCAATGAGCCAACCGACCGAGCCTCGCCTGACCTCTCCCTCTCGCCTCCTCAGCCGAGCACCCGAGCGCCGCCGCCGCCATTAAATCCTCGCCGACGCCCGGCCACCCCGAGCTCCATCAACTCCACCAACCGGACCCCTCGCCCGTCCAACCTCGGGCCGGAGACCTCCGCCGTCGCCCCCGACCACCGTTTTCGCCGGAGCACTCGCCGCCCGAGCCGCCGTCCGGTAAGTCACCGGAGCACCTCCCCGCCGTCCGATCTGTTTTCTAGGGTTAGGATTAGATCCCCGAAGGGTATGGTTTTATTAGGTTAGTTTTAGTGAACGGTTTATTTCGGTTTAGATCGATTAGTTAGGTTTTATTTAAACCGGCCGATTCGTTTTAAACCCTAGGGCCCGTTTTAGTTATATTACGCCGAAGCGTTATATAGGCCCATTAGGCCGTTTTTCTTTATTTTTCGTTTTCTGTTTTAACAGAATAGTTTCAGATTTGAAAAATTCATATCTTTTAATCTACTTAATATTTTTAAGTGATTCTTTTTTTTTGGTTTGAAAACTTCTTATAGTTTCCGTAGAAAATATAATTAGCTATGTTAAAATTATTTAAAATTGCTTTATTTTAGATTTAGACAGAATAGTAATTCTGCTATAAAATGAGTTAGGAATATTATTTTTTAGTGATTCTTTTTGTCACAACTTTGTTTTGACATTGCCTAACCGTAGGAATTTTTTTGGGCATTTTAGGATTAATAAAAAATAGTGTTAATCAGAATCATGTTATTCTTAATTAATTAACTAGCTACTGTTTTCCTATTGTTTTAAATAGCAAATAATTTTATTTCTATTATGTGATAGTTTATTCTTGATTAGTTTCTGTAACTTTAGAGCATGAACTTTTATTTATAATAAATAAAACTTTTATTTTATTTTTCTTATTAGAATTTGCTTTAGGCCTAATAGGAGTTTTATAATAGCTTTTAAAGTGATTCTTTTTGCACCTAGTTGCTTGATGAATTCCTTTCTTTTAGGTAACATAAACCCATGCTTAGGTTCTGTTAAGAAAAAAATTGTTATGCAAAACTATTTTTAGTTGTTGCTTGAGGTAGGAAAGCTTTGGTTTGGTTTTTCTTCGAGTTTTTCTTTGGGTTTTGATTCGTTTGTTTGGTGTGTTATGTTAGCATGCTATTATATTAAGTGATCATATGCTATATGCTTATTCTGATTATTGTCTGTCTCGGTAGAATTTCCGGAGTGCGAAGCTTGCTACCACGAGTCCCTAGCTTACGAAGATCGTCAGCAAGGCAAGTCATTGATCATGTTTCCTTACAATACCTATGATTTTGTTGCATTAGAATTACACCTCCCCACCATGCATGCAGTAGGTGAAATTTTGAAGTTATGTTCTTGAGTAGTATCATGAGGTAGGATGAACCAATTCCCCTTGTTACCATGACCCGGGACGAAGTAGTTTATTTTGCTATGCTCGTAGACGGGATTGGTTGAGTGAATTCATAAGGAGATGTGAGAGTCAAGATGATGACAACCCCATGAACTTCAAGCTCAAGATGGACTTGAATTCACTCTTGGGTGGAGGGCGGTTGACGGGCACCTGGAGAACCCAAAGCTTGGCGGGATGCATGGAGAAGTGCCATGACGTCTTGCGGAAAGCTTCACCCAGCCACGAAGAGGCGGATGTATACCCCATTGACCGGAAGCTTACCTGCAGCCGCAAGCCATTATGGGCTCGGCTTGGTCAACCCTAGTTGTGACTCTGGCTGGGCGGTACTACGAGATGTAGAAGAACGGTAGGATTGGATGGGTACCGGCGGTGGTCGGAGAACTCTTGGAAGACCCTGTTTCGTTCATCCGTCTTCAAACACCATTAAGTGCGAAGACTTAAAAGGAGGGAACGATTCTTGCGGGTAAAGTGCGCAAACCTCTGCAGAGAAAAGATCTAATCGATTAGCCGTGTCCCCGGTTACGGACAATTTGAGCCTCTGGAACTTGGAAGTATTCGGAAATCTCAACATTAAAATTAATAAATTAATTGAGGGGGTTATTGTTTAATAATTGGGAATGAGACATTGGTTGGTGGAACCATCTCAATAACTACCAACAATTTTGTAGTATTTACAAGCAAGTCCACTGTTGTAGGGAAAAACTGGCTTTTCGCAAAATGATGAAACTAGAGCCCCATAGCCAAATTGCATATAGTGTTAGTAATTTTTATTATTGTTCTCTCTTCATGACTTGCCAGCATATTCAAAATGCTGACCTACACGGCTGCAACGTCTTATGTTGCAGAGGAGTATTCCGATCAGGATTGAGGCTACGATCCGCGCTTGGCGATTGCCCTTTGAGTCGGATGGACTCGCTATTCTTCTCGCTTCCGCAGCTTTACTTAGTTTATTTCTCATGAGTTGGCCTTCGTCGAATTTATTCTATTGTAATAAAGACTCGATATGAGAATCGTGTAATAAATTCAGGTGTGATTGAACTTTGATTATTTCATCAATGTCTTGTGAGTGCCAAAGATGATCTTGGGATGGTACAGAACCACGAGACTTGACCGATTTTGGGTCGGGTCGCTCTGAGATGGTATCGAGCACACGCTGACCGTGGGGCGTAACCCCTAGGATCGGAAAGCCATAGGAAGAGACTATGTATTTTATATCCTTATCATTCCGTAATTCTCCCTGTTCATTTCTGACTTCTCTCCGATTTCCAACATTCTAGATGGCGCGAGTTCACCCCAGTTTGCTACGGAGTTTTGCGGCCAGATGAGGCGATGCCCTTGGCGAAGCTGGTCCAGATGGTGAAGAAGCTGAGGATTGCTCTGCCCTCGATCACCGGGAAGCCTACCAATGCACTTCCAACGGATAACCGGTACAGGATTGAGGTGCACATTCCAGGGAGAACCTTCGGAGGACATACAGAGCCTATTGACTTTGAGTTTACCGACTTCAACTGGATCCTCGGAAGAGACATGGCGATTTATCGTGCACTTGGACATCTCCGAGAAGAGTACAGGGCCGAGCTCGATCCATCAGACCTCGCCATGGTTTCTCGCAGAGCAAGGAATGGAGATATCATCCGTACCGTAGAGGACGACTCCATTATCTCATATGTCCAAGACTTGGAGTGTCTCCTCAGGAAACGGGAGATCCAGACTCGCCGTAACTCGAAGGTACACAGGAGGCTGTTGTTCCGTGAACTAGAACTGGAGGAGAAGGCACACGCAGACTTCCTTGACCATGAGGAAGAAATCGCGGACTTCATGGAGAGACTCGACGACCTGAAGATGAAGGTTGCCGCATTAGAGGAAAAGATGGACTTGGGAGAGGACCTTTTTCCGAGTGGAGATGACGGACCTCTCGTGAGCAATGATCAGGATTATGAAGGAGCTCCACCGGAGAAAGCCGCAAGAGGAGGCGCCAGTAATGAGGGGCGCCACACCGGAGGACATCGCACTGGAGGACGCAAGGATTATTGATGAAGACATTTAGTCGACCGCCATGTTATTTTACTTTTTCCGTCGATCAGTTAGGCCGTTATTTTCGATTAGTCGTGAGCATTTTGTAATCGAGATTGAACCATGTTTGAGTGGATTGAATAAATGATTGGTGTGATTATGATTGTGCATTCATATGGGTAGTGATATTTTCTCATTAGACCATTGCTCTATTCTAATTTTCTCATCACTCCAAAACACCAGATGCCTCCGAGACGTGACCCCGGTCTCAACTTCCCGCCGGAGCTCACCCAGCTGATCCAGCAGCAGAATGCCCTCATGCAGATGCTCATCCAGAACCAGAACAACAACAACAACAACAACAACAATCCACCGCCACCACCCCCTGTTGACAACTTGACTCGATTCCTAAGGCTGAATCCGCCAGTGTTCTCTAGCAGCACTGAGCCGATTGTGGCCGATGATTGGCTCCGCAAGGTCGGAAGGGAGTTAGTCACTGTTGGATGCATGGATGCAGAGAAGGTGCGCTTTGCCGCACATCAACTTGATGGACCTGCAGCTTCTTGGTGGGAGAACTACACCGCCACTTATCCCATTGGCACCATCACGTGGGATCAGTTCCAGCAGGCTTTCCGCACTGCTCATGTTTCAGCTGGAGTCATGAGTCTGAAGAAGCGTGAGTTCCGCAACTTACGCCAGGGGAACCGTACTGTGGGGCAGTACGTGGATGAGTTCAGCAAGTTAGTTCGCTATGCCCCGGATGATGTGGCTACAGAGGCCGCAAAGCAGGAAAAGTTTCTCGAGGGACTCAATGACGAGCTGGGTATGCAGGTTATGGTGGCTACCTTCACCAACTACCAGGAGCTGGTAGACAAGGCCACCATACTTGAAGGCAAGCAGCAGCAGATTGATAGCCGCAAGCGGAAGTATGGCCAGGGGAAGTACAACTCTGGAGCTCAGCAGAAGCCTCGTTATGCCCCATACTCAGGAGGGCATACCCATCACAACCATGGAGGACATAACCATGGAGGAAATGGGAACAACCGCAACCAGGACAACAAGACGGGCAATGGAAACGGTAATGGTAACCAGCATCGTCCTGCCCGGCTCGAAGGATCTGAGTCACATCACTGTTTCAAGTGCGGAAAACAGGGCACTATGCCACCGACTGCCGGAGGCCAAGCGGAGGAATGGAAACGGCAATGGAAGCTGGCGAAGAAGCCCAACCCTTTCCCTCGTGCTCGGTGAACCACATTGGCGTGGAGGGCGTCTATGATCAGCCGAACCTTTGTGGTTGGTAAGTTTTATTGAATTCACGTTCATTATTGGTACTCTTTGATTCGGTGCAACGCATTCATTCATATCAAGGGTAGTTGTGGAAAAGTATGGGTTGCCCACTAAAACCCTTAGAAGCCCCTTCGCGTCGGTTCGCAGAGGAGAAATGATGGCAGGTTTAGGCTGTCATGCAACCCTCAACAGCGGGAATCATAAATTTCCGCAGACCTCATAGTATTGGAAACCCAGACCTTGGATGTGATCCTAGGCATGGATTGGTTGACGAAGTTTGAAGGAAACATAGATCGTGCCCAAGAAGTCGATTCTGCTCACCACCCCGGAGCGTAAGAGGATCAAGTATGTATCCGAGCATAGCCGATGAAGAATCAGTGAATTCCCTCACGGAGTTGTTCAGGAGGAAGTGCCGATGGTGCAAGATTTTCCGATGTGTTTCGGAGGAATTACTAGGGATGCCACCGAACAGGACATTGAATTTCTGATTGAGTTATTGCCGGCACAGCCCCAATATCCAAGAGACCCTATCGGATGCCACCAAGCGATTTGAAAGAGATCAAGAACCAAATTAATGAGTTATTGGAGAAGGGATATATTCGGCCAAGCTCATCACCTTGGGGAGCCCCAGTTCTTTTGGTAGAGAAGAAGGATGGAACCTTGAGAATGGTTGTGGATTATCGTTCGTTGAATGATCTGACCATCAAGAACAAGTACCCTCTGTCGATGATTAATGATCTATTTGATCAGCTAGTTGGAGCCAAGGTATTCTCCAAGATCGATCTTGATCGGGTATCATCGATTGAAGATCCGTGAAAAGGATATACCCAAAACAGCATTCACTACTGGTATGGTTTATATGAGTATACCGTCATGTCATTTGGATTGACTAATGCCCTGCATACTTCATGAATTTGATGAACAAGGTATTTATGGAATATCTGGACAAATTTGTCGTGGTGTTCATCGATGATATACTGATTTTCTCCAAGAGCGAGGAAGAGCATAAGGAACATTTGCGTCTAGTTCGGAGAAACTTGAGAACATCAGTTGTATGCCAAGTTCAGTAAATGTGAATTTTGGCTGAAGGAAGTCGGATTCCTCGGACATGTTATTTCAGGAGAAGGAATAGCAGTTGACCCCGCCAAGGTTGAATCAGTCACCGATTGGCAGTCGCCCACCTCAGTCAAGGAGATCCGCAGTTTTCTCGGACTCGCAGGATATTATCGGAGGTTTATTGAGAACTTCTCGAAGATTGCCAAGCCCATGACTGAGCTGTTGAAGAAGGAGGCCAAGTACATTTGGACCGAGGATTGTGAAGCCAGCTTCCAGGAATTGAAGAAACGTTTGGTTACAGCCCCAGTACTGATTTTGCCGGACATACACAAGGATTACCAGGTATATTGTGACGCTTCTCGTCAGGGACTCGGAGGAGTACTCATGCAGGAAGGAAAAGTTGTAGCTTATACCTCCAGACAGCTACGACCTCACGAGATGAATTATGCCACACATGATTTGGAGTTAGCAGCAGTAGTGCATGCACTCAAGACCTGGAGACATTTCCTCATCGGAAACCATTGTGATGTTTACACAGATCATAAGAGCTTGAAGTATATTTTCACGCAGAAAGAGTTGAACCTCAGGCAGAGGAGATGGCTAGAGTTAATCAAGGACTACGACATGAGATTGCATTACCACCCAGGTAAGGCTAATGTTGTAGCAGATGCTTTGAGCCGTAAGAGTTATGTGAATACTCTTATAGCAGGAAGATTACTCCAGGAGTTAGTCGATGACCTCGAGATCTCCGATCGGAGATAGTTCGAGAGGATATGTTGCAACTCTGGAAGTTCAGTCCACTTTGGCGAAAGGATTCGTGAAGCCCGAAGTCGGACAAGGAAATTGATGAGATAAAGCAAAAGATGAATGAAGGAAAAGCTAAAGGATTTCGTAAGGATGAATACGGAGCTATATGGTTCGAGGATCGTATTTATGTGCCCAATGATCCCGAACTCAGGAAGCTAATTCTTGAGAGGCTCATGATTCACCGTACTCGATTCACCCCTGTAACACCAAGATGTATCTGGATTTGAAGGAAAGTTTCGGTGGGCGGGTATGAAGAAGGATATTGCGAGTACGTAGCGATGTCGATGTTTGCCAACGAGTAAAGGCGAACATCGAAGCCAGCAGGGTTACTTCAAACTTTGCGATTCCCGAGTGGAAATGGGAAAAACTTGGAATGGATTTTATCACAGGATTACCCAGGTCCCGTTCAGGTTATGATTCTATCTGGGTAGTGGTTGATCGTTTGACTAAGGTAGCTCACTTCATTCTCGTGAAGACTACCTATACCAGTGCTAAGTTAGCCAAGATATACATGACCAGGATCGTATGTCTGCATGGAGTTCCGAGGAGTATCGTGTCGATAGAGGAACACAGTTTACCTCAAAGTTTTGGAATCAGTTGCATGAAACTTTGGAGTGCGAGGCTGGAGTTCATACAGCTTTTCATCCATGAGCAGATGGACGGACCGAGAGAGTCAACCAGATTCGGAGGACATGTTGAGAGCTTGTGTGCTAGACTATGGGTCTAGCTAGGATGATAATTTGCCGTCGCAGAGTTCTCATACAACAACAGTTATCGATCCGATCAAGATGGCCCTTCGAAGCTCTATACGGAAGGAGGTGCGAACACCATTGCTGTGGGATGGTGTTGGAGATCGATCACTTTTCGGTTCCGATCTTATCGAGATTCGAAGAAAGTCAAGCTGATTCGGGACAGACTCAAGATAGCACAATCGAGACGTAAGAGTTATGCCGACGATGAACGCAAGGAAGTAACTTACGAAGCGGGAGACCGAGCATATCTTCGTGTGTGTCACCGTGGAATCAAGAGGTTTGGTGTCAAAGGAAAGTTAGTACCCGATTCATTGGCCCTACAAAATCCTCGAACGTCGTGGAGAAGTTGCTTACAAGTTGGAATTGCGGAAGGATTATCCGGAGTTCATGATGTCTTCCATGTTTCTCGGTGAAGAAGTGTCATGCCGACATGGCCGATATTCCGTTGAGAGACACAAGGTGCCCTAGAGGCCATACAGCTCGACGGTGATCTGACTTATAAGGAGAAACCGTCCGAATTCTCGAGACTGCGAGCAGAGTCACCCGCAGCAAGATCATCAAGTTTTGCAAGGTCTTTGTGGAGTCATCACTCCAAGAGGAAGCCACACAGGAGCGAGAAGAAGACCTTCTTGAGACCACCCGCACCTATTTGCTAGCCAACCCGAATCTCGAGGGCGAGATTCATCTTAAGGTGGGTAGGTTTGTAACATCCCAAATTTCCTATTTGGAATGTTTTACAATTATAGCTAAGCATCTATGCATTCTGTTTGAATTTGAGTGGCATTTGAAGTTTCAGAAGTTTTGGAGTTGTTGGCATTTGAATTCAAATTTTGGCAAGTGGAAATTATTTCAAAACTATGCCTGATAAATACTTGAGAAAAAGTATGAGAGGAGTTAACATGACACTCCAAAAATATCAGAGGAAAAACATTGCCAAAAGGTTTGAATTCAAATTTGAGTTTTATTTGAATTTTGAAAAAATGAATTTTTATAAAGTTTGGATTTTGCCCCTGGAAAAATGTTCAAGTGATAGGGAATATTCCCTGATCAATTTGATATATATATATATATGTCCTATATAAAATATTTATATTTTATATATTATCTCTCTCTTTTTATTTTCAAAAAAAATAGAAAAAGAAAAAGACCCAGCGCCACCAGCCGATCGCCCAGCCAGACTGGCAGCCACACCGAACTGCCCAGCCAGCGCCACCAGGCGGCCCAGCCAGCCAACTGACCGAGCCTCGCCGACCTCTCCCTCTCTCTTGCCTTCCGCCGAGCACCCGAGCGCCGCCGCCGCCATTAAACCCTCGCGACGCCTTGCCACCCCGAGTTCCATCAACTTCACCAACCGGACCCCGCCCGTCCGCACTCGCCGGAGACCTCCGCCGTCGCCCCGACCGCCCGAGTCGCCCGGCCACTTCACCACTTGAGCCGCCGTCGCTGTCGCCGTCCGGTAAGTCACCGGAGCACCTCCCCGCCGTCCGATCTGTTTTCTAGGGTTAGGATTAGATCCCCCGAAGGGGTATGGTTTTATTAGGTTAGTTTTTAGTGAACCGGTTTATTTCCGGTTTAGATCGATTAGTTAGGTTTTATTTAAACCGGCCGATTCATTTTAAACCCTAGGGCCCGTTTTAGTTATATTACGCCGAAGCGTTATATAGGCCCATTAGGCCGTTTTTCTTTATTTTTCGTTTTCTGTTTTAACAGAATAGTTTCAGATTTGAAAAATTCATATCTTTTAATCTACTTAATATTTTTAAGTGATTCTTTTTTTGTTGGTTTGAAAATTTCTTATAGTTTCCGTAGAAAAATATAATTAGCTATGTTAAAATTATTTAAAATTGCTTTATTTTAGATTTAGACAGAATAGTAATTCTGCTATAAAATGAGTTAGGAATATTATTTTTAGTGATTCTTTTGTCACAACTTTGTTTTGACATTGCCTAACCGTAGGAATTTTTTGGGCATTTTAGGATTAATAAAAAAATAGTTTTAATCAAAATCATGTTATTCTTAATTAATTAACTAGCTACTGTTTTCCTATTGTTTTAAATAGCAAATAATTTTATTTCTATTATGTGATAGTTTATTCTTGATTAGTTTCTGTAACTTTAGAGCATGAACTTTTATTTATAATAAATAAAACTTTTATTTTATTTTTCTTATTAGAATTTGCTTTAGGCCTAATAGGAGTTTTATAATAGCTTTTAAAGTGATTCTTTTTGCACCTAGTTGCTTGATGAATTCCTTTCTGTTAGGTAACATAAACCCATGCTTAGGTTCTGTTAAGAAAAAATTTGTTATGCAAAACTATTTTTAGTTGTTGCTTGAGGTAGGAAAGCTTTGGTTTGGTTTTTCTTCGAGTTTTTCTTTGGGTTTTGATTCGTTTGTTTGGTGTGTTATGTTAGCATGCTATTATATTAAGTGATCATATGCTATATGCTTATTGTGATTATTGTTTGTCTCGGTAGAATTTCCGGAGTGCGAAGCTTGCTACCACGAGTCCCTAGCTTACGAAGATCGTCAGCAAGGCAAGTCATTGATCATGTTTCTTTACAATACCTATGATTTTGTTGCATTAGAATTACACCTCCCCACCATGCATGCAGTAGGTGAAATTTTGAAGTTATGTTCTTGAGTAGTATCATGAGGTAGGATGAACCAATTCCCCTTGTTACCATGACCCGGGACGAAGTAGTTTATTTTGCTATGCTCGTAAGAGCGGGATTGGTTGAGTGAATTCATAAGGGAGATGTGAGAGTCAAGATGATGACAACCCCATGAACTTCAAGCTCAAGATGGACTTGAATTCACTACTAGGTGGAGGATTTGTTGACGGGCACCACGGAGAACCCAAAGTGGTTGGCGGGATGCATGGAGAAGTGCCATGACGTCTTGCGAAAGCTTCACCCAGCCACGAAGAGACGGATGTATACCCCATTGACCGGAAGCTTACCTGTGCAGCCGCAAGCCATTATGGGCTCTGGCTTGGTCAACCCTAGTTGTGACTCTGGCTGGACGGTACTACGAGATGTAGAAGAACGGTAGGATTGGATGGGTACCGGCAGTGGTCAGAGGAACTCTTCGGAAGACCCTGTTTCGTTCGTCCCGTCTTCAAACACCATGAAGTGCGAAGACTTAAAAGGAGGAGCGATTCTTGCGGGTAAAGTCATAAACCTCTCCGGAGAAAAGATCTAATCGATTAGCCGTGTCCCGATTCACGGACAATTTGAGCCTCTGGAACTTGGAAGTATTCGGAAATCTCAACATTAAAATTAATAAATTAATTGAGGGGGTTATTGTTTAATAATTGGGAATGAGACATTGGTTGGTGGAACCATCTCAATAACTACCAACAATTTGTAGTATTTACAAGCAAGTCCACTGTTGTAGGGAAAAACTGGCTTTTCGCAAAATGATGAAACTAGAGCCCCACAGCCAAATTGCATATAGTGTTAGTAATTTTTATTATTGTTCTCTCTTCATGACTTGCCAGCATATTCAAAATGCTGACCTACACGGCTGCATCGTCTTATGTTGCAGAGGAGTATTCCGATCAGGATTGAGGCTACGATCCGCGCTTGGCGATTGCCCTTTGGAGTCGGATGGACTCGCTATTCTTCTCGCTTCGCAGCTTTACTTAGTTTATTTCTCATGAGTTGGCCTTGGCCGAATTTATTCTATTGTAATAAAGACTCGATATGAGAATCGTGTAATAAATTCAGGTGTGATTGAACTTTGATTATTTCATCAATGTACTGTGAGTGCCAGCATGATCTTGGGATGGTACAGACACAGAGACTTGACCGATTTTGGGTCGGGTCGCTACAGTTACCAATTGTTTGACATTCATCACAAGACAAGACAAACTTATGGGCATCTTTGAAAAGAGTAGGCCTATAAAAACCAGATTGTAATGCCTTGTGTGCAGTTCTATCTCTTGCATGATGCCCTCCATAAGCCTCGGAGTGACATTTCCATAGGGTTTGTTCCTTTTCATGCTCAGGTATACAACATCTAATAATACCATCTACTCCTTCTTTATAAAGATGTGGTTCATCCCAAAGGTAGTGTCTTAAATCATAGAAGATTTTTTATTTTGTTGGTATGTGAAACTAGCACTACTACAAAAAGGGCTATAGATGGAATGGCTACTAATGGCGCACCTGTGATGTGGTGCGCCATTACTATATTCTAATGGCGCATCATGTCTTGGTGCGCCATTAGTAATATATGAATTTTTTTTCAAAAAAATGATACGTAATATGATCGAGAAGTTTGAAATATTTTTCAAAATTTCATCATAGTCATTAACATGAACAAAGTCCTAGACATCAATAAGGTATAACAGATTGATATGCTAGATATATCAACAAGTGCACGTGAAGTGAGATGTTCTTTGGGGTTGGATAGAACTCGAAGTTAAGCGTGCTTGGGCTGGAGTAGTGTGAGGATGGGTGACCTTTCGGGAAGTTTGACCACGGAGTGCGATTTGACCTGAGATTAAGCATATTGACCCGAGCTTAAGCCATAGTGAACTGAGATTAAGAAAAATTAAAAAAATTTGAAAAATTAAAAAAATTAAAAAAATGTTACTAATGGCGCACTTCTGTAGGTGCGCCATTAGTATACCAGATACTAATGGCGCACCTCTATGTAGTGCGCCATTAGTATACCACATACTAATGGCGCACCGTGGGCTATACTAATGGCGCACTACATGGTGCGCCATTAGTATACCAGATACTAATGGCGCACCAGGTGGTGCGCCATTAGTAAAAAATACTAATGGCGTGCTATTAATGGCGCACCACAGATGCGCCATTAATAGCCATACTAGGTGCGCCATTAGTAGGGGTTTTTCTAGTAGTGTAGGTGGTATAAATTTAGCAACAATGTAATTAGCATAGTCAGAATACCAAGGAGTATTATGAGAAGCATTTATGACAGCTAGTTGTTCATCAAGAAAGCTATCATCAATAGGTAGTGGGTCATCAAGAATATTTTCTAACCTAGACAAGTAATCAGTTACGGGGTTCTCAGCTCCTTTCCTATCAGTAATATGCAAATCAAATTATTGTAGCAGGAGAACCCACCTAATGAGTCTAGGTTTAGCATCCTTCTTTTCCATAAGATATTTTAAAGCAGCATGATCAGTGTGAACAATTACTTTGGAATCTATAATGTAAGACCTGAATTTATCACAGGCAAACACAACTGCTAAAAATTCTTTTTTAGTAGTAGAATAATTTCTTTGGGCACTGTCTAGAGTTTTACTAGCATAATGGATAACATTTAATTTCTTATCAACTCTTTGTCCTAGAATAGCACCAACAACATAATCACTAGCATCACACATAATTTCAAAAGGTAAGTTCCAATCAGGTGGTTGAACAATAGGTGCAGAAGTTAAGGCTTTCTTAAGTGTTTCAAAGGCTTCTATGCAATCATCATAAAAAAACAAATGGAACATCCTTTTGTAAAAGATTAGTAAGAGGTCTAGAAATTTTAGAGAAGTCTTTAATAAACCGCCTATAGAAACCAGCATGACCAAGGAACTACGAATACCTTTAATGTCTTTAGGACATGGCATTTTCTCAATTGCATCAACTTTAGCTCTATCCACCACAATACCTCGCTCGGAGATTTTATGCCCCAATACAATACCTTCATTCACCATAAAGTGGCACTTCTCCCAATTCAAGACGAGATTTGTTTGTTCACATCTATGCAAAACTCGATCGAGGTTGCTTAAGCAATCATCAAAAGAAGTTCCGTAGATGGAGAAATCATCCATGAAAACCTCAACAATCTTTTCACAAAAATCAGAGAAAATAGTAGGCATGCATCTTTGAAAGGTAGCAGGTGCATTACATAAACCAAAAGGCATATGTATATAAGCATAGGTTCCAAAAGGGTAAGTAAAGGTGTTTTTTCTCTTATTAGGTTTTTATACAGGTATTTGAGAGAAACCAGCATATCCATCAAGAAAACAAAAGTGTGTGTGCTTAGACAATCTTTCTAACATTTGATCAATGAAAGGCAAAGGGTAATGATCTTTTCTAGTAGCTTTGTTTAATTTTCTGAAATCAAATACTATTCTACTCCCAGTCACTATTCTTTGTGGGATAGTTCATTTTTATTATTAGGAACAACAGTGATACCTCCCTTCTTAGGCACACAACGAACGGGACTTGCCCACCTACTACCAGCTATGGGATAGATTATACATGCTTCTAGAAGCTTTAGTATTTCAATTCTTACCACTTCTTTCATCTTAGGATTCAATCGTTGTTGATGATCAACAACGGTTTAGCATTAGGTTCCATATTAATCTTGTGCTGACAGAGAGTGGGACTAATGCCCTTAAGATCATCAAGAGTATACCCAATAGCAACACGGTTCTTCCTCGGAATTTTTAATAATCTTTCTTCTTGTTGTTCTGAAAGGTTAGCACTAATAGTAACATGATATATATTTTCTTTCTCTCAATCTATCTTAGCATTGATAGTGTGCAAGAAAGGTCTACCAAAGATAATGGGACAAAAGTCATATTGTGAGGAACCAAGGACTAGAAAATCAATAGAATATTTATTTTCCGACACAAGACTTCAACATCTCTAAAAATCCCAAGCGGTGTGATGGTGTCTCTATTTGCAAGTTTAATAGTAACATTTGTGTCTTCCATTTTAGTGGATGTTATATCATTCATAATTTCTTGGTATAAGGTAAAATGAATAGCACTCACACTAGCACCCAAATCACATAAACCATGATAGCAATGATATCCTATTTTAACTGAGACAACAGGCATGCCAATAACAGGCTTATTCTTATCTTTAATGTCGGGTTTGGCAATTCTAGCTACTTCATCACAGAAATAAATAACATGCCATCAATGTTTTCGACCAAAAGATCTTTAACCATAGCAAAACTAGGTTCTACTCTAATTTGTTCAGAGGTTTTAGGTGCTTTAATATTAATTTTACGAACCACAGCTGAAACCTTAGCATGTTCCTTTATCCTAACTGGGAAGTGTGGTTTTTCAATATAAGCAGTAGGAACAACTGGATCGACATTGTAAATGATAGTTTCATCTTAAACTAAAATCGGTTCTTTAATTTCTTATTTAATAGGTGGATGACATTTAAACCATTTCTCCTTAGGGAGATCGACATGAGTAGCAAAAGATTCACAAAAAGAGGCTACTATCTCAGATTCTAGTCCATACTTTATGCTAAACTTCTGAAAAGCATCGGTATTCATAAAAGATTTAACACAATCAAACTCGAGCTTAATACCAGACTCTTTACCTCCATCGAGTTCCCAATATTTAGAGTTGCATTTAATTCTTTCCAAAAGATCCCACCTGAATTCAATAGTCTTCTTCATAAAAGAACCAGTACAAGAAGTGTCGAGCATGGATTGATCATCGCGAGAAAGCCGAGCATAAAAATTCTGAATAATAATTTCTCTTGAGTGCTCATGATTGGGGCATGAATATAGCATTGACTTAAGCCTCCCCCAAGCTTGAGCGATACTTTCTCCCTTCACGAGGCCAAAAATTATATATATAATTTTGATCACGATGAACTAGATGCATAGGATAACTTTTTTTGGGTGAAATTCCAATTTTAATCGATTCCAATTCCATGATCCAATAGCATTGCATAGCCTATACCATGTAAATGCTTTTCCCTTCAAAGATAAAGGGAAAACCTTCTTGTTAACTTCATCTTCGGGTAAACCTACAAGCTTAAAAAATCCACAAATTTCATCCACATGTATCAAATGAATATCCGGATGTTTCGTTCCATCTCCTGCATAAGGATTAGCTAGCAGTTGTTCTATCATACCTGAAGGAATGTCATAGCCAATATTTTAAGTAGGTGCAGTAATTTGAGAGGCAACTAATTGTGCTTTCGGTCAAGGTGAAGATACCTCGAACAAACCCCTCAAAGGATTGTTTTCCATAGTAACAAGTGACAATAAATTTCAGCATGTAGTATAATTTTTTCCTTACCAATTTCCACTTACCAAGAGCGCATCACACCCCGGAAATGGCACCATAAAAGAGTATGGATGACCCACAAGTATAGGGGATCAATCATAGTCCTTTCGATAAGTAAGAGTGTCGAACCCAACGAGGAGCAGAAGGAAATGACAAGTGGTTTTCAGCAAGGTAATTTCTGCAAGCACCAAAATTGTTGGTAACTGGTAGTTTGATAGCAAGGTAATTTTTAACAAGTAAAGGGTGGTAATAGTAACAATAAGTGAAGCAAGGTAGCCCAATCCTTTTTGTAGCAAAGGGCAGGCCGGAACAATCTCAGATAATATTTAAAACGTTCTTGAGGGCACACGGGAATTTCATCTAGTCACTTTCATCATGTTGGTTTGATTTGCATTCGCTGCTTTGATAGTTTGATATGCGAGTGGACCAGTGCTTTGGTGTTGTTCTTATGATTAACCCCCTCGCAAGCATCTGCAACTTTGAAAGAAGTATTAAGATAAAATCTAACCATATAGCATTAACATATGGATCCAAATCAACCCCATATGGAATAGTGCATAAACTAAGGTTAGAGCTTCTGTCACTCTAGCAACCCATCATCTAATAACTACTCCATAATGCATTCCCTTAGGACCAAATATGGTGAAGTGTCATGTAGTCGACATTCACATAACACCACTAAGGGAATCACAACATACATAAAATCAAAATATCAAACACATATTAAATTCACATGATTACTTGCAACATGACTTCTCTCGTGGCCTCAAGAACAAAGGAAACTACTCACACATAATATTCATGCTCATAATCAGTGGGATATTAAATATCATAATGGATCTGAACATATGATCTTCCACCAAATAAACCGGCTAGCGTCAACTACAAGATGTAATCAACACTACTAGTCACCCACATGTACCAATCTGAGGTTTTGATACAAAGATTGAACACAAGAGATGAACTAGGGTTGGAGATGAGATGGTGCTGTTGAAGATGCTGATGAAGATTGTCCTTGCAAAGATGAGAGGTTTGTTGGTGATGATGATGGCTTCGATTTCCCCCTCCCGTAGGGAATTTCCCGCAACAGAATCACTCCACCGGAGGGCAAAAGTGCTCCTGCCCAAGTTCCGTGTCATATGGCGGTGCTCTGTCCCGAAAGTCCTCTAATTATTTTTCTAGGTCAAAAGACCTTGTATACCAGAAGATGGGCACCAGAGGTGGGCCTGGGTGCCCACTACCCATCAGGGCGCGCCAACTCCTTGGGCCTGGGTTCATACACCTATAGCTCTAGTGCATTTGTTGCATGGCAGTCCCTACTCCTTGCATTGACATCAATTGATGGCCATCTCCATAGCCCATTGATTAGCCTCGTTGATGTGAGACTTTCTCCTTTTTTTGTCTTCCCACATAACCCCTACCATTATACCTTATTCCACCATTGTGCAATATCCATGGCTTGCGCTCATGTATTGCGTAAGAGTTGAAAATGCTGAAGCGCGTTAAAAAGTATGAACCAATTTCTTGGCTAAAACCGGGGTTGTACATGATATGAATATTTTGTGTGGGGAAGATGGAGCATAGCCAAACAATATGATTTTGTAGGGGTAACTTTCTTTGGCTATGTTATTTTGATAAGACATAATTGCTTGGTTAGCATGCTTCAAGTATTATTGTTTTTATGTCAACATTAGACTTTTCTCTTGAGTCATATTAAATCTGAACATTCGTGCCACAATAAAGAATAATTACACTGAAATTATGGTAAGTAGCATTCCACATCAAAAATTCTGTTTTTATCATTTACCTACTCGAGGACGAGCAGGAATTAAGCTTGGGGATGCTTGATACGTCTCCAACGTATCTATAATTTTTTATTGTCCCATGCTATATTATATTCTTTTTTGGACATTATTGGGCTTTATTATACACTTTTATATTATTTTTGGGACTAACCTATTAACCGTAGGCCCATCCAGAATTGTTGTTTTTTTCCTATTTCAGAGTTTCGCAGAAAAAGAATATCAAGCGGAATCCAAGCGGAATGAAACCTTGGGAACGTGATTTTTGGAGCGAGCGTGATCCAGAGGACTTGGACCCTATGTCAAGAAAGCAATCAGGAAGGCACGAGGTAGGGCGCGCCTACCCCCCCTCGGCGCGCCTCCACCCTCGTGGGGCCCATGTTGCTCCACCGACGTACTTCTTCCTCCTATATATACCTCGCACCCCCAAACTACGACACGGAGCCAAAAACCTAATTCCACCGCCGCAACATTTTGTACCCGTGAGATCCCATCTTGGGGCCTTTTCCGAAGCTCCGCCGGAGGGGGCATCGATCATGGCGGGCTTCTACAAAACCACCCTAGCCTCTCCAATGATGTGTGAGTAGTTTACCTCAGACCTTTGGGTCCATAGTTATTAGCTAGATGGCTTCTTCTCTCTTTTCGAATCTCAATACAATGTTCTCCCCCTCTCTTGTGGAGATCTATTCGATACAATCTTCTTTTGCGGTGTGTTTGTTGAGACCGATGAATTGTGGGTTTATGATCAAGTTTATCTATGAACAATATTTGAATCTTCTCTGAATTCTTTTATGTATGATTGGTTATCTTTGCAAGTCTCTACGAATTATCAGTTTGGTTTGGCCTACTAGATTGATCTTTCTTGCAATGGGAGAAGTGCTTAGCTTTGGGTTCAATCTTGCGGTGTCCTTTCCCAAAGTGATGAGGGGGCAGCAAGGCACGTATTGTATTGTTTCCATCGAGGATAACAAGATGGGGTTTCTATCATATTGCATGAGTTTATCCCTCTACATCATGTCATCTTACTTAAAGCGTTACTCTGTTCTTTTGAACTTAATACTCTAGATGCATGCTGGAGAGCGGTTGATGTGTGGAGTAATAGTAGTAGATGCAGGCAGGAGTCGGTCTACTTTTCGCGGATGTGATGCCTATATACATGATCATACCTAGATATTCTCATAACTATGCTCAATTCTGCCAATTGCTCAACAGTAATGTGGTTACCCACTGTAATACTTATGCTCTCTAGAGATGCCACTAATGAAACCTATGGACCCCCGGGTCTGTTTTCCATCATATTAATTTTCCAACACTTAGCTATTTTTATTGCCTTTTATTTTACTTTGCATCTTTATCATAAAATACCAAAAATATTATCTGATCATATCTACCAGATCTCATTTTCGTAAGTGACCGTGAAGGGATTGACAACCCCTTTATTGCATTGGTTGCGAGGATTTTATTTGTTTGTGTAGGTGCGAGGGACTCGTGCGTGGCCTCCTACTGGATTGATACGTTGGTTATCAAAAACTGAGGGAAATACTTACGCTGCTTTACTACATCACCCTTTCCTCTTCAAGGGAAAACCAACGCAGTGCTCAAGAGGTAGCAAGAAGGATTTCTGGCGCCGTTGCCGGGGAGTCTACGCAAAAGTCAACATACCAAGTACCCATCACAAACCCTTGTCTCCCGCATTACATTATATTCCATTTGCTTCTCGTTTTCCTCTCCCCCACTTCACCCTTGCCGTTTTATTCGCCCTCTCTTTTCCGTTCGCCTCTTTTTCGCGTGCTTCTTGTTTGCTCGTGTGTTGGATTGCTTGCTAGTCACGTTGGCTCAAGATAATAATAAGTTGTGTGACTTTACCAATACAGAAAACAATGATTTCCTTAGCACTCCAATTGCTCCTCTTACCGATACTGAATCTTGTGAAATTAATGCTGCTTTATTGAATCTTGTCATGGAAGATCAATTCGCCAACCTTCCTAGTGAAGATGTCGCTACCCATCTAAATAGCATCGTTGATTTGTGTGATATGCAAAAGAAGAAATATGTGGATAATGATGTTGTTAAATTGTAGTTGTTTCCTTTTTCGCTTATAGATCATGCTAAAGCTTGGTTTTCGTCTTTGCCTAAAAATAGTATTGATTCTTGGAATAAGTGCAAAGATGCTTTTATCTCTAAGTATTTTCCTCCCACTAAGATCATCTCTCTTAGAAACGATATCATGAATTTTAAGCAACTTGATCATGAACATGTTGCACAAGCTTGGGAGAGGATGAAATTAATGATACGTAATTGCCCTACACATGGTTTGAATTTGTGGATGATTATACAAAAAAATTATGCCGGATTGAATTTTGCTTCTAGAAATCTTTTAGATTCGGCCGCGAGAAGCACTTTTATGGAAATCACTTTAGGAGAAGCTACTAAAATCCTAGATAATATTATGGTTATTTATTCTCAACGGCACACTGAAAGATCTACTAATAAGAAAGTGCATGCGATAGAAGAAATTAATGTTTTGAGTGGAAAGATGGATGAACTTATGAAATTATTTGCTACTAAAAGTGTTTCTTCTGATCCTAATGATATGCCTTTGTCTACTTTGATTGAAAATAATAATGAATCTATGGATGTGAATTTTGTTGGTAGGAATAATTTTGGTAACAACGCGTATAGAGGAGACTTTAATCCTAACCCGTACCCTAGTAATTCCTCTAATAATTATGGTAATTCCTACAACAATTCTTATGGAAACTTTAATAAGATGCCCTCTAAATTTAAGACTAGTGTTAAATAATTTATGAATTCGCAAAAGAATTTCAATGCTTTGCTTGAAGAAAAATTGCTTAAAGTTGGTGAATTGGCTAGGTACATTGATAGAATTTCCCTTGATGTTGATTCTTTGAAACTTAGATCTATTCCTCCTAAGCATGATATTAATGAGTCTCTCAAGGCCATGAGAATTTCCATTGATGACTGCAAAGAAAGAACCGCTAGGATGCATGCTAATAAAGATTGTTTTGTGAAAGCGTGTTCTTCTAGTTTCTATGAAAATAAAGATGAAGATCTAAAAGTTATTGATGTGTCCCCTATTAAATCTTTGTTTTGCAATATGAATCTTGATAATATTGGGACTGAATATGATCCACCTTTACCTAGAATTCGTTCCAAAAATTCAGAGTTTTTAGATCTTGATACAAAAATTGGTAAAGGCAGGATTGAAGAAATCAAAACTCTAGATATTCATGAACCCACTATTTTGGATTTAAAGGATTTTAATTATGATAATTGCTCTTTGATATATTGTATTTCCTTGTTGCAATCCGTGCTAAATTCTCCACATGCTTATAGTCAAAATAAAGCCTTTACCAAACATATCGTTGATGCTTTGATGCAATCTTATGAAGAAAAACTTGAGTTGGGAGTTTCTATCCCTAGAAAACTTTATGATGAGTGGGAACCTACTATTAAAATTAAAATTAAAAATCATGAATGCTATGCTTTGTGTGATTTGGGTGCTAGTGTTTCCATGATTCCAAAGACTTTGTGTGATTTGCTAGGTTTCCGTGATTTTGATGATTGTTCTTTAAACTTGCACCTTGCAGATTCCACTATTAAGAAACCTATGGAAAGAATTAATGATGTTCTTATTGTTGAAAATAGGAATTATATGCCCGTAGATTCTATTGTTCTTGATATAGATTTCAATCCTTCATGTCCTTAGAACGATTGGTGCAATTATTGATATGAAGGAAGGGAATATTAGATTCCAATTTCCATTAAGGAAAGGCATGGAACACTTCCCTAGAAAGAAAATAAAATTACCTTATGAATCTATTATGAGAGCCACTCATGGATTGCCTACCAAAGATGGCAATACCTAGATCAATCCTTGCTTTTATGCCTAGCTAGGGGCGTTAAACGATAGCGCTTGTTGGGAGGCAACCCTTTTTTTTTGCTTTTTGCTTCTGTTTCGGAATAAATATTTGATATAACATCTGTTTAGATTTTTTTTTATGTTTTAATTAGTGTTTGTGCCAAGTTTAACCTATAGGATCTTCTTGGATGATAGTTATTTGATCTTGCTGAAAATTCTAGAGACTTTTCGTTCATGAAAATAATTGTTAAAAATCACCAAAACGTGATAAAATATTGATTCCAATTGCTGCTGATCAATAAACAAATTGTATAGGTCTTCCTATTTTGGATGAACTTTTTGAGTTCCATAAGTTTGCGTTAGTCACAGATTACTACAGACTGTTCTGTTTTTGACAGATTCTGTTTTTCGTGTGTTGTTTGCTTATTTTGATGAATCTATGGCTAGTAAAATAGTTTATAAACCACAGAGAAGTTGGAATACAGTAGGTTTAACACCAATATAAATAAAGAATGATTTAATTACAGTACCTTGAAGTGGTGTTTTGTTTTCTTTCGCTAACGGAGCTCACGAGATTTTCTGTTAAGTTTTGTGTTGTGAGGTTTTCAAGTTTTGGGTAAAAGATTTGATGGATTATGGAACAAGGAGTGGCAAGATCCTAAGCTTGGTGATGCCCATGGAACCCCAAGATAATCTAAGGACACCTAAAAGCCAAAGCTTGGGGATGCCCCGGAAGGCATCCCGTCTTTCGTCTACTTCCATCTGTAACTTTACTTGGAGCTATATTTTTATTCACCACATGATATGTGTTTTGCTTGCAGCGTATTGTATTATTTGAGTCTTTATTTGTTAGTTTGCCACAATCATCCTTGATGTACACACCTTTTGAGACATACACATATGATGCGGAAATTGTTAGAATACTCTTTGTGCTTCACTTATATCTTTTGAGTTATATAGTTTTTGCTCTAGTGCTTCACTTATATCTTTTAGAGCACGGCGGTGGATTCATTTTGTAGAAACTATTTATCTCTCATGCTTCAGTTATATTATTTTGAGAGTCTTAAAATAGCATGGCAATTTGCTTTAATTATAATATCATGAAAAATTTGATGCTAGATAATTGTTTTGAGATATAAAGGTGGTAATATCATAGTTGTGCTAGTTGAGTAATTGTGGAATTGAAAAGTACTTGTGTTGGAGTTTGTGATTCCTGTAGCGTGCACGTATGGTGAACCGTTATGTAACGAAGTCGGAGCATGAGGTATTTATTGATTGTCATCCTTTGTGTGGCGGTCGGGATCGCGCGATGGCTAATTCCTACCAACCCTTCCCCTAGGAGCATGCGTAGTAGTACTTTGCTTCAAGGGATAATAATTTTTTGCAATAAGTATATGAGTTCTTTATGACTAATGTGATTCCATGGATTATACTGACACTTACCTTTCCGCAATTTTCTAGCCTCTTTGGTACCGTGCATTGCCCTTTCTCACCTTGAGAGTTGGTGCAAACTTCGCCGGTGCCTCCAAACCCCGTGAAATGATACGCTCTATCACACATAAACCTCCTTATATCATCCTCAAAACAGCCACCATACCTATCTATTATGGCATTTCCATAGCCATTCCGAGATATATTGCCATGCAACTTTCCATCGTTTCGTTTATCATGACACGCTCCATCATTGTCACATTGCCTTGCATGATCATGTAGTTGACATTGTATTTGTGGCAAAGCCACCATTCATAATTCTTTCATACATGTCGCTCTTGATTCATTGCATATCCCGGTACATCATCGGAGGCATCCACATAGAGTCATATTTTGTTCTAAGTATTGAGTTGTAATTCATGAGTTGTAAGTAAATAAAAGTGTGATGATCATCATTATTAGAGCATTGTCCCAAGTGAGGAAAGGATGATGAAGACTATGATTCCCCCACAAGTCAGGATGAGACTCCGGACTAAAAAAAGAGGCCATAAAAAAGGCCCAAATAAAAAAATGAGAGAAAAAGAGAGAGGGGACAATGTTACTATCCTTTTACCACACTTGTGCTTCAAAGTAGCACCGTGATCTTCATGATAGAGAGTCTCTCATTTTGTCGCTTTCATATACTAGTGGGAAATTTCGTTATAGAACTTGGATTGTATATTCCAACGATGGGCTTCCTCAAATGCCTGAGGTCTTTGTGAGCAAGCAAGTTGGATGCACACCCACTTAGTTTCTTTTGTTTGAGCTTACATACACTTATAGCTCTAGTGCATCCGTTGCATGGCAATCCCTACTCCTTGCAATGCCATCAATTGATGGGCATCTCCATAGCCCATTGATTAGCCTCGTTGATGTGAGACTTTCTCCTTTTTTTGTCTTCCCACATAACCCCTACCATTATACCTTATTCCACCATTGTGCTATATCCATGGCTTGCGCTCATGTATTGCGTAAGAGTTGAAAAGGCTGAAGCGCGTTAAAAAGTATGAACCAATTGCTTGGCTAAAACCGGGGTTGTACATGATATGAATATTTTGTGTGGGGAAGATGGAGCATAGCCAGACTATATGATTTTGTAGGGATAACTTGCTTTGGCTATGTTATTTTGATAAGACATAATTGCTTGATTAGCATGCTTGAAGTATTATTGTTTTTATGTCAACATTAGAATTTTATCTTGAATCATATTAAATATGAACATTCATGCCACAATAAAGAATAATTACATTGAAATTATGCTAAGTAGCATTCCACATCAAAAATTCTGTTTTTATCATTTACCTACTCGAGGACGAGCAGGAATTAAGCTTGGGGATGCTTGATACGTCTCCAACGTATCTATAATTTTTTATTGTTCCATGCTATATCATATTCTATTTTGGACATTATTGGGCTTTATTATACACTTTTATATTATTTTTGGGACTAACCTATTAACCGGAGGCCCAGCCAGAATTGCTGTTTTTTGCCTATTTCAGAGTTTCGCAGAAAAAGAATATCAAACGGAGTCCAAACGGAATGAAACTGTCGGGGGAGAGCTGATCGTGCCCCACGAGCACCTACGGGACCTGGGCCCCTTGTGGTTCGGAGGGGGGCGGAGATCGCACAAAGAGCGGATCTAGGCGATGCACACGAGCGGATTTACCCAGCTTCGGAGCTCTCCGGAGAGATAATACTCCTACTGCTGCTTTGTGGATTATCTTGTGTTCTTGCTGGGGAGCAAATGGGAGCTACAAGACCTAGCCTGAGTGTGGTTTTGTATGAATGTGATGAACTAAGCTGGAGCTGGACCGAAACCAGCCGAACCCCCTCTACGTTGCCCTTGGGCCTCCTTTTATAGGCACAAGGGGTCACCACATGTGGCAAGTAGACATGGTTATAATGGTAAAAACATAGGTTGGTACACCGCTTTGTACAGTGTACGGTAATCTATACCTAACTCTGACGGCAAGGGACAAGGGTCATCAATGCCCGTCTCAGTCGCCCGAACAGTGTAACAGGGACCGTTAAGTGCGCCTCCGTTCGCCACGATGGTAGCTTGTCAGCGCCGTCTGTCGCTACTCCCCGCTGGCTGCACAGCCCGTCGACACGCGTACTTGGGAGAGCCCCGTGGTGACACGTTGACGGGTGAGCTGGAGCGGAGATGAAGAGAGGTCGCCCGCCCCGGCAAGCGCCTTGCCGCGGCAGGAACCTTGTCGCGCTTGGGGGTTCAGCGCCCGCCAAGCCTTCCCGGCAAGCTCCTCTTGCCGGGGCCTTGTTTTCCTTTGCGCCCTGAGTGGCCTTCCCGGCAAGCTCCTCTTGCCGGGGTCTTGACTGCTTTGTTCTTGAACGGCTCCAAAGGAGCCGCTGAGGACCTTGGTGGCCATCAGGCCAGCCCTGCCGTGGGGCGCTGCAACTGCCCGTGCACGAGTTTGGGGTACTAGGGTACCCCTACTCTAGTACACCGACAGGAGCCCCCGGGCCTGGGCCACATACGGCGCCAAGCTTTGTTGGGCCAGGCCCAAAATGGTGCACGGGCACGCGTGGTCTTGATTACGCCGTTATTTGCCTTGGACCCACCACGTCTCCCACGAACGGCACGCACCGGACGTGGCGTCGTGGGGGAGATCGTGGGGCTTTCTTTAATGGGAAAAATTGGAACGCCCGTCCCCTCTCCTCTTTATAATCGGGGGAACGGGGGCAGGACGCCCACTTACCCTTGCTGTCACATCGGAAACCCCCGTCGCTTTCCCCTTTCCTTCTCGAGCCCAAAGAGAGCGACGCTCCGCCCCCTCCATTGCCACCGGTGCCACCAACGCCGTCGGCTTCCTCCACCACGACTCCCTATGGCTCGAAGGCCGATAAGGAAAAAGGCGTGAAATCTGCCGGGCGCTTGCGGCTCATGGCGCTGCGGAAGGAGCGGGCCCTCTTGATCCCTGCTCAGCGGAAGGAGCTGCGGAGCTGTATTACCTCTTCGGTCGACGGTGACCGGGCGCATCCAGCGCCACGAGGTCATCTCCGCCGCCACATCTGCCAAGGTCTCCATCGGGTACCCTTTTTCGCGATTTTCTTACAGTGCGGGCTCTGCCCTTTTTCTAATTCTTCTGCGATGTCATGAACACATATGGCCTCCGCCTCCTTGACTTTACCCCCAACGCCATCCTTACCATGGCGTTTCGCACATCTCTGCGAGAACTTTGTCGGGTCCACCCAAGCGTCGCACTCTTTCGCCACTACTTCTCAGCCCGCGTAGAGAGAGGAGAGCCGCTGGCCGGAGGAATTGCGTGGACCTCTAGGATCGGCAAGAAGGAAGCGTATCTTAATGGAGAGTTGCGCAGCAAGTGGGAGGAGTGGAGGGCTGACTGGTGCTGGATCTTAGAGGAGGAGCCACAGCCTTTTACTGCCTGCGCCAAGACCCCCATAGTTAGCGGCAACGATCGAGCAACTTGGCGCGGAGGGCGACAAGTTGAAGATTACCACGACTAGGATTTTGCGTCTCCGCAAGCAGGGCTTACCGTAGGAGCAGTTGGCGCGGACTTCGCCGCGCCGCATTGCGCCTTTGCAGGAGAAAGGGAGGCCTGCTTGGGAATTCGAGCGCGGCGGATATCATGAGGCTGCGCCCGGTCTGGTTGGAATTTCACTACCACAGGCTTGGCGGCATGCTGCGGGAGCTGTTCAAGCTGAAGCGGATAACCCGGATGGTGCATGTTGCCGAGGGGAGTTGTGCCCTTGTGCAACAACTCGTCGCTTGATAGCATCCGCGCAATAATGCCGTTGTGCGATTCCCACGGGATTGTTCCAACTTGGCAGGAGCCCGCCGATGTCATAGTGCAGCAGTTCTTCGACAACTTGGTTGAAGTGCCGATCCGCGCCGACGAGAAGAGGCGGCTCACCCGCGACACCACTGCTCAGGAGATGGCGCGCATCGCCACAAGGTTGGAGGAGGCTGCAGAGGCGGCTGCCGCCGGCGCGTTTGGGTTTACCGTCGAGGAAGCGGAGAGGGCCGAGGCGGCAAGCCTTGCCGACCAAGAAGAGTTCGTCGGTGAGGAGGAGCAGACCGAGCCCGACAACGACCCAAGTGAGCCTGCCGGGGGCGCCTCTCCTCCGCCGTCAAGTAGCTTGCCGCAGGGGGAGCTCGCTGCTCCGCCAAGGAGACGTCTCCGGAAAACCGGAGAAGTGTCGGGGGAGCATCCAGTCCAACAGCCGCCTCGCCGCCCGACGCGCTCCACCGTGGCAAGTACCGTTGCCGCGGGAGCGCCTTATTCCGCCACGGCGACGGGTGCAGGGCCTTCTGGAGTCGCGGCCCCTGCACCCGCCAAGCGCCAGAGGGAGTCTTCTCCCCCAATCCGTCGCGCTGGAGCAGAGTTTGATCTCTCTGCCCTCAGCTCCGAGGAAGAAGAGGAAGAGTAAGATCTTGCCACTGCTATTTGTAATCTTCCAATTCACTGTTTTATCTTATATCTGACTGGTTCCACTCTGAACTTCCTTCTTCAGGGCGTCAGCTCAGAGGGCGCCGAAGAGGGACAAGACGCCGGTGGTTGTCGTCTCAGATGATTCCCCTGTAGCAACAGGGGGCACATCCGGGACTCCCTTGCCGGATCCGGCAACCCTTCAACAGAGCAGCCCCCAGCACAGCCCCCAGCGTAAGTATCTGGTATGCTTCACGTGGTTAGGTGCGCTTGGGTGCTTTTCTGTTACTGATATCTGGTTTGTTGGATTTTTGTAGGAGCAGAGCAGCCACATCATGGAGCACCGGAGGCTACCCCTGAGGTCCAGCCTCATCAGGAGGCCCCGGAGGTCACTCCCGAAATTCTGCTTGCTTCAACTGCGCCATCAAGGGAGAATTCTCCGCCAAGGGAGCGCTCTCCGGCAAGGGAGGCTTCTCCGACAAGGGGAGCCTCTCCGACAAGGGCTGGCGCCGACGACCCTCCGGTGGCGGAGACCGCGGCCACAGACCCCACTGCAGGTAATCTTCTTGTCTTGATAGTTTCCATTGGGTTCTTTTCTTCCGTTTCTCTCTTTCGAATATCTGTTTGATTTGTGCTTCCTTCTTCTGACCATCAGATCCATCTGCCGGAGACCTGATGGAAACCGAGGCTGCTGACGAGGAAGACGCTGGCGGCGACAATGTCGACGCCGCCAACATGGAGGAGGAGGAGGCTGGCTGCCAGAGCCCGGCCGCCGAGGCTGCCGAGGCCGCTGGCGCAGAGGCTGGGGAGGAATCCGGCGATCGCAGCGACGGCCGGAGGCCGCAGCGCCAGCGCCAAGCGCCGACCGTCGATCCCCCCGCCACCGATGCCGCACCAGACTCCGAGGAGCCCCAGCCCGGCGCCTACCTGAAAGCCGGCGAGGGTGTCTTCATCAAGCTCCCATGGGCATCAAGCTCCAGGGCACCAGCCGAAGGGGAGACCTTCGATGCGGAGCTGCTCGCCTCCGCCGGGCTGTCGCTGGTTGATGCCCCGAGCAGCAACAGTGGTGAACCTGAGGAGGAGCAGCTGCTAAGGAGGTTGCTGTCGCTCTACGCGCCCGACAAGCCAAACTGGAGTCGGGAGGCACTTGTCGCGAGGGCGGAGCTGACTTGGAGAAGCGTCGCGGAAGAGCTCCGACGCCCAACAAAGAGACTCTCGGGACATAGCAGAGGCTCGGGAGCAGCTTGTTTGAGGAGTGCACGGCCTTCATCTTGGAGAAGAGGCGAGGTTGAGGAGCAGCAGAGGCTTGCCGGTGAGAAACTCTCCGCTCGAGAAGGTGAGCTGGCGCAGCGGAAGATCAACCTCGACAGCTTTGAGGAAGATCTCGCCAGCAGCAAGCGATTAGCGGGCCACCCAGAGGCAAAAGATGCTGCCGCGGCTGCCGAGGCCGCCAAAAGGGAATTGGAGGCGAGGTGGCTCAGCTGGAGTCCACCCTCCGAAGAGTGCCGAGGAGGTCGCCGGGTTGAAGCGCGGCGTGAGAAGGCGCTTACACCTCGGCGAGCTGCGAGGTCGTTTTTGATAAGATCAAGGAGATCGATGCCGCCAAGGGCGTCAAAGCGGATCTGGAGCTGAAATTGACCACCTTGACGGAGGCGTTGAGCGGTGCCACGGGCGGGAAGCGGGCCTCTTGGAGAAAATCAAGGCCACCGAGGGGTTCTTTGTCGAATCTGTGACCGCCCAGAATAACCTTCGGGACAACATAATGCATTGGACAGAAGGTCTTGTGGACACCGCCGCCGGCATCCATAATGAGCTGATAGAGTTGGGGATGACAGATCTTGGATATTCCACCGACGAGAACCTCCAACCCAGCGTCAAGCTCAGCCTATTCTTCAAAGGTGTGTTGGCGGGTATCCGGCGGCTCCGGGATGAGGTTTCGAAGCAACTGGCGGAGGAATCACGCCAAGTCTGTGCCGAGGCTCTCCAGAAGGTGTTGATGAAGGTGGCCTTCCGCAACCCAGGCGTCGACTTCTCCAAGGCCCTCAAGTCCCTGCCTCCATCCGCCGATGTTGAAGCGCTCAAGACCCTTATCGCACCCATCGTGGGCAGGGTGGCGGAGTTAAGAGGCTCGAGGCGACCGCGTGGACTAGGCCACCAAGTCTATCTTTCTCTTGTCGCAGTAGATCATGTTTAGGCGAAAAATCTATTAGATCTGCGACAAGTTATTATGTAATATACACTATCTTAGGCAATCGAATGCCTTGTCACTTCCTTTACTCGATTTCTTCCTTGTATGTTTTTACCCTCGCTTTCGAGGAAACTTGCGGTGCAGGCACCCTTGCCTTGGCGCCGTCTTGGAACTTCAGTAGCTTCTTTGGCAGGGTCGCTACCGACAAGCAACCTCGTCGCGGACTAACCGCACCTCACTTAAGTTGTTGAGCGGACTCGAAACAAAGTAAGGGCGCGACCGATCACGATTTGGTTCCTCCGCGCGCAGGTTTTCCATACAAAGTACTATCGTTCGAGGAAGATAACTTAAAATTTTAAAACTTGTCGTTTAAACTTAGCAACTTAGCTTTTACATTGTCCATTTTCCGGCAAGGCGATAGTTCCTCGGCGGCGCTTGTCGGCCCACACCATTCTTTCCTCCTCTCCCCGGTTAACTTGTGGGTGGATGAACCTTCTTCTTGTTTGAGAAGAAAGAAGAAAAATAAAGTTATGGAGCCCAATGGCTTGTTATAAACTTACGGATGTGGATGCTGCACAAAATGTTAGTAGATACATGCATATATGATTATAAAAGCATGTATTGACAAAATGTGCGCAACCATAGGCTTTACTGATGCACAGGGTCTGCGC
This sequence comes from Aegilops longissima, assembly GCA_021605205.1. Classification (NCBI taxonomy): domain Eukaryota; kingdom Viridiplantae; phylum Streptophyta; class Magnoliopsida; order Poales; family Poaceae; genus Aegilops; species Aegilops longissima. Next base: position 146,573,271 of record CM038682.1, on the reverse strand, counting down.
CCGGCTTTGTACAAAGGATCACATGCAACAGCGGCAAGACTTGTACAAAAGGGTGGTTGCGGAGCAGGTTCCGCAATCCGCGCCTCATGGGTAAAACTTGCGAAGATGCTCTATGTTCCAGGAATTGCTCACGGAAAGCCATCTTGGTCTCAAAGGCGGACAGCGCGGGCCTAGTGACTCGTTTCACCCGATAAGGGCCTTCCCACTTGGCGTCAACTTGTTGGAATTCTTGGCGGATTGAACACGCCAAGAACAAATCGCCTTCCTCGAAGCTTCGGCATTAACTGCGGCTATGGTAGCGGCGCAAAGCTTGCTGGTAACGAGCAGCTCGTCTGATAGCTGAAGACGATCTTCCTCGAGGAGCAGCGCGTCATCTTGTCGCAGCTGCTCTTGCTCAAACTCATCATAGCGAGCACTCGAGGTGACCCGTATCTGAGTTCCGTGGGAGAACTGCCTCTGCTCCGTAGACTAGAGCAAAGGGTTTCGGCGATGGCTCGATTTGGCGTCGTCTGATCGACCAAAGAACCACCGACTCCTCGATCCAGTTCCTACGCACTTGTGCAGCACGTCGAAAGTTCTGGTCTTGAGTCCTCGCAGCACTTCAGTGTTTGCTCTCTCTGCTTGACCGTTGCTTCTCGGATGAGCAACGGAAGCAAAGCAGATCTTGGCGCCAAGATCTTGGGCGTACTTCATGAAGGTGCGACTCGTGAACTGTGTGCCGTTGTCGGTGATGATCCGGTTAGGAATCCCAAAACGGCAAACAATTGACCTGAAGAACTTGACGGCTGACTGTGCTGTCACCTTCCTCACTGGTTCCACTTCCGGCCACTTTGTGAACTTGTCGATTGCGACGTACAAGTATTCAAAGCCCCCGACAGCTCGGGGGAAGGGGCCGAGGATGTCGAGCCCCCAGACCGAGAAGGGCCAGGATAAAGGATCGTCTGGAGAGCTTGAGCTGGCTGGTGTATCTGTCTTGAATGGGCCTTGCACGCTTAACACTTGGTTACTTGTGCGATTGCATCTGGAGGCTTCGGCGAAGAAACCTTGCCGGAAAGCTTTGCTTGGCAAGTGCTCTTCTTGCCAATGTGGTGACCACATATGCCTCCGTGTATCTCCGCCAATAGCTTCTGTCCATCTTCCCGGCAAATAAACTTCAATTTCACTCCGTTGAGTCTTCTTCTGTACAGGATGTTGTCAACAAACTGGTACATACTTATTGTCGGGCTACTTTTTCCGCTTCATCTTGCTCTTGGGAAGTTCTCTGTCTGAAGGAAATGGGCGATCTGCTGTGCCCATGTTGGAGCACGTGGCTCGACAACAAGGACTAAAGGCTCATCTATCACTGCGGGACCATCAGCTTCTCGGCAAGGACCTGCGGGTCCGCGGAGCTCGATGATCCCGTCAAGCTGCGAGCTAAGCTTGTCGGGAGCGTTTGCTTCAACGATACAAACTGCATGGTTTGTCGGAGCAGACTGCACCTCAGTGATATTTGCGTCGGTTTTAGGGACCTTCTTGGCGGAGGCTTCAGAGAGCTCTGCCGGAAAGTAGTCGCCGGAAACCAATTTTCTTTTTTTGCTCTGTCCTGTTGATGGTGTCACGGTTGGCTGAGTCAGCTTGAGCACAAAAATCCCTGGTTCCACAGGTAACTTAAGTGCGTCACATTTGGAGAGGCCATCAGCTATATCATTCTGCGCTCTTGGAACGTGTTCCATTTGCAGGCCTTCAAAGTGCTCTTCCAGCTTCCTCACTTCATCGACGTATGCTTCCATCAACGAACTCTGATAATCTTTATTTACTTGGCGGACGACGAGTTGCGAGTCTCCCCTGACAATGAGCTTCTTGATCCCAAGGTCCACCGCAATCCTGAGACCGGCAAGCAAGCCTTCATACTCTGCAGTATTATTTGTTGCTTGTTCCTTGGGAAAGTGCATTTGGACTATGTATTTGAGGTGCTCCCCGGTGGGTGCGATAAGCAGCACGCCGGCACCGGCGCCTTGCAGCGAGAAGGCACCGTCAAAATACATCAGCCATTCTTTGCCTCCTTGACGGGGATGCTCGTCTCCGGAATCTCTTCATCCTGCGTTGGCGTCCACTCTGCTATGAATTCTGCCAATGCCCTGCTCTGGATAGTTGAAGTGCTTTCGAACTTGAGACCAAAGCTTGACAGTTCCAGCGCCCACTCAACAATCCTGCCTGTTGCTTCTGGATTTTGCAAAATCCTCTTCAGCGGAAAGCGAGTGATAACTGTTATCTCATGTGCTTGGAAGTAATGGCGCAGCTTTCTCGAGGCCATGAGGAGGCCGAAAAGCAGCTTCTGCACACCAGAGTACCTCGATCTAGCCCCTTGCAGAAGGGAACTGACAAAGTATACTGGGCGCTGCACCATCTTCTTTTGTATCTTGTCGCAACCCTGCGCTGATCCATCCTTGTCGGGACCAGAGCTTGACGGCGAAGCATCTTGCTTGTCGCTGGATGCGCCTGCCTCGGTTGCCGGCTCATCATCTGCCTCCCTCTCCGCTACTAACGCAGCACTAACCACTTGATTGGTCGCCGCTATATACAGCAGCAACTTCTCTTGTGGCTTAGGTGCGACCAGATTGGAGCGGAGGACAGTATCTCTTCAAGTCTGCAGCGCAGCCTCCGCTCCGAGTCCATTTCATTGGACCTGCCTTTTCAAAATCTTGAAAAAGGGCGGGCGCGTTCAACAGACTTAGAGATGAACCTCTTTGAGAGCAGCCACGCAACCGGCAAGCCTTCCGACATCCTTGGCGCTTTGGTGCTTGATTTGCTCAATGGCCTTGATCTTGTCGGGATTGGCTTCAATTCCCGCTGAGATACAAAGAACCGAGAAGCTTGCGGAAGGGACTCCAAACACGCACTTCTCGGGGTTGAGCTTGAGGTTGATCTTGCGCAGCTTTGCAAGCGTCTCATCAAATCTTGAACCAGGGTTGCCTGTCTTTGCTCTTGACCACTATGTCATCCATGTAAGCTTCTACATTTCGTATCCGAGGTCCAAAGGCATCATGGACTACCCTTGCAAAGGTTGAACCAGCATTCTTCAAACCGAAAGGCATCCGTATAAAGCAGTACGTGCACATGGTGTGATGAATGCGGTTTTCTCTTCATCCTCTTCTGCCATGAAGATCTGATGATATCCTGAATATGCATCAAGAAACGAGAGCAGATCGCATCCAGCCGTGGAATCAATAATCTGGTCGATACGCGGCAAGGGAAATGGGTCCTTGGGACAAGATTTATTAACATCGGTGAAGTCAATACAAAGCCTCCATTTCCCATTAGCCTTGCGCACAACTACCGGATTGGCTAACCACGTGGGGTGGAGGACTCCTCTGACAAGCCCTGCTGCTTCCAATTTCTTGATTTCTTCTGCTATGAACTCTTGGCGCTCCACTGCCTGTTTCCTAACTCTTTGCTTGACGGACCGCGCGTGAGGACAGACAGCTAGGTGGTGCTCAATTACTTTCCTGGGAACACCGGGGATGTCAGATGGTTGCCATACAAACACATCGACATTCGCCCGCAGAAAGCAACGAGCTCGCCTTCCTATTTAGGATCAAGCGTGGCAGCGATGGTGAAGGTACCACCGGTGCCGTCCTCCTTGCGGGCACCTTCTTGGTCTTTGGCGGAGCTGCCATCGTCTTGTTGCACTTGCGGTGGAGCTCGATGGTGCGTCCTCGACGGTGGCGCAGCACTCCGAAGAGGTGCGCTTGCCGGAGTGGGAAACAGAGCTCTTGCCGGATCTAGTGGTCTTCTTCTTTCCCGGGGCTTCAGCGGTAAGTGGTTTGCTATCATCACGGCTGCTGCATCCCGGTAAATCTTGTCGGCGCAGATAAGTGCGTCTTTCTTGTCGCCATGGACAGAGATGGCGCTTATCGGGCGGGCATCTTGAGTAGGTTGTATGCATAATGAGAGCGGCCATGAACTTGGCGAGTCTTTGGGCGGCCAAGTATGCCGTTGTAAGGCAATGGGAAATCGGCGGCGTCAAGCGTGACCCTCTCGGTTCTGAAGTTGAGCTCATTGTCGAATGTTACCGCAGCGTGATCTTCCCTTTGGGCTTGCTCCTTCTGGGTTGATTCCTTGGAAAGTACCAGTTTCTTGAGCTCATTGTCGGGGATCTGAAGTTTACGGAGCACTGCGAGAGGACATCAAATTCAGGCCGGCCCGCCGTCAACTAGCATCTTTGTGACCTTGAGGTTGCGGATGGTAGGTGAGACCAACATCGGCAGCACCCGACTGCGGTGATGCGATCGGGTGATCCTCAATGTCAAAGATGATGGGCGTCTTGGACCATTTCGAGGTTTGCGTGACTCTACGGATGGTTACGCTGCGTTGACCTCACGCATCCATTGCTTGAGTTGGCGGTCGAGGTATGTAGAGACGCACCACCGTCGGCGCAAAGGACCTCCGTTGCCTTTTGAAACTCCTGCTCATCGGTCTCATCGTCTTCATCGTCCTCGTCATCTTCATCTTCATCTTCTTCCTTGTCGCGCCACGGGAGGTCTGTCTCCTTGCCGCTGCTTGGCCTTGCCGCGGCGTCCTCCTCGACCGGGTCTCTTCTTACTTGCTGCACTTGCACCTTCTTGGGCTTTCTCCTTGTCTCGCGCTCGTATTCAGCTCTCTGTAGCTCAACAAGCTGCTCGACTTTTTGCAGCTCTGGAGATCGTGGCCCTTAGTGCGGTGGATTTTACTGATCTTGCTTGTTGGAGCTGTCGGGCTTGTCGGCGGCCGCCACAGCTTGGCGGTCGGCGTCAACGGCAACCTCCTTGCGGAGCCACCGGCCTTGGCTTTGTTGGCGGCACCATCCTTGCGGAATGCTCGACAACTAGTACTTCTTGGTTTTCTTCCTCCTGTTGTTCCGCCGGCTATTTCTTGCAGGCGATCCCCTCACCGTCGACTCTGCTCCCACATTCTCTCCCGGGAGTCTTCTTCCTTCTTCAGTAGCGTGCACACTTGTCGGCCAGGCGTAGAGCTCGCTGGCGTCTTTCACTTTGCACATCGCCATCCCTCCCTCATCCTGCGATTCCGTACATTACGATGGAATGCATCGATCACTTCAGCAGGGTGGGCGTCAGGGATGTTGTAGTGCACTCGATTGAATCTCTGGATGAATTTGCGCAGAGACTCCCCTCATACGGGCAAGCAGGTGGAGGTCACTCTCCTGGCCATGAGGCTTGTGGCGCTGTGAAGGCGCCAACAAACTGGTGGCACAAATCTGCCCAAGAAGAAATAGAGCCATCCGGCAAGTGCATGAGCCAAGATCTGACGTTTGGCTTGAGCACCAAGGGAAAGTAGTTGGTGAGGATCTTGTCGTCTCGTCCCCACGCAGCTTGCACCGTGATGGTGTAGATGCTGAGGAACTCCGATGGGTGTGTCCTGCCGTTGTACTTCTCCGGCACGTCTGGTTTGAAGTTTTTCTTGTCGGGCCACCGGACTTGCCGCAGCTCACGAGTGAATGCAGGGCAACCCACCGCGTACGGCAAGTCGCCTGGTTCCCCTGGCGCGTGCATATCGACAGTGGGCCTGGCGCGCTGGTCAGATTGACGGCGCGCTTCTCTTGGCGCTTCGTCACGGGTTCGAGCGTCCTCTTCTTGCCGTTCGAAGAACTTGGCGTTGGTCGCGACGAGCTCGCGGATCCGGCAACGCTGTGGAGTCGCTGTGGAGGTGGATCCGGCGAGTCGGCGATCTTGGCCTTCGGGAAGGGAGTGTACGTGGTGCACCCCGCAAGTCTCGTCGCCATCGGCTCGCGCCTTATCGCCTCGTCGCGGCTGCGGCACTCGGTTGCAGCGGGGCGTCGCCGTTAAGCGGCCGATGAGATTCTGAATTGTGGCCTCCATTACGTCGACCTTATCGGCCGTTGGAGGGTAATCTAGAAGCAACTGAGCTCTTGCCAAGGCTTCCGCTGGTGTGGTTGGCGGCAACGGCGTACGGAGCGAAGAACGGGATGTGCTCGGACTCCTAACCATGTTAGGAGGAGCAGCATCCCGCCCAAGCGACCGTACTCCACTGCGTGCGGCATGCTTTGAGGTGCATGCGGGTCTCGAAACCTCGGGATCCTCGGCTTGGCCTTGATCCAATGGCGTATGGTGTCGCGCGTATCATGGCGTTATGCATCGCGCCTCCTGCGATGGGCGCGGTGCAGATTCGGACGCCGACGCTGCGCCGCCTTGTCCTTGGACCTGGCGGCATCGTGGGCTCTCTCGACGGCGCCGGTTCCTCCGCCAGCGTTTCCCCCACCGCCTGATGGCTCCGGTGGTGGTGGGTTCGACACGGACGGCTCAGCTGCTACCGAAGGTTTCTTCTTCGGCGCCATGTCGACGAAGATGTCGATGGAGTTGCTCGTGCGACCGCCGGATCGGGTTCACACGGCCTCGATTCTCCCCCCTACCTGGCGCGCCAAAGATGTCGGGGGAGAGCTGATCGTGCCCCACGAGCACCTACGGGACCTGGGCCCCTTGTGGTTCGGAGGGGGGCGGAGATCGCACAAAGAGCGGATCGAGGTGATGCACACGAGCGGATTTACCCAGCTTCGGAGCTCTCCGGAGAGATAATACTCCTCTGCTGCTTTGTGGATTATCTTGTGTTCTTCTTTGGGGAGCAAATGGGAGCTACAAGACCTTGCCCGAGTGTGGTTTTGTATGAATGTGATGAACTAAGCTGGAGCTGGACCGAAACCAGCGAACCCCTCTCGTTGCCCTTGGGCCTCCTTTTATAGGCACAAGGGGTCACCACATGTGGCAAGTAGACAAGGTTATAATGGTAAAAACATAGGTTGGTACACCGCTTTGTACAGTGTACAGTAATCTATACCTAACTCTGACGGCAAGGGACAAGGGTCATCAATGCCCGTCTCAGTCGCCCGAACAGTGTAACAGGGACCGTTAAGTGCGCCTCCGTTCGCCACGATGGTAGCTTGTCAGCGCCGTCTGTCGCTACTCCCCGCTGGCTGCACAGCCCGTCGACACGCGTGCCAGGGAGAGCCCGTGGTGACACGTTGGCGGGTGAGCTGGAGCGGAGATGAAGAGAGGTCGCCCGCCCCGGCAAGCGCCTTGCCGCGGCAGGAACCTTGTCGCGCTTGGGGGTTCAGCGCCCGCCAAGCCTTCCCGACAAGCTCCTCTTGTTGGGGCCTTGTTTTCCTTTGCGCCCTGAGTGGCCTTCCCGGCAAGCTCCTCTTGCCGGGGTCTTGACTGCTTTGTTCTTGAACAGCTCCAAAGGAGCCGCTGAGGACCTTGGTGGCCATCAGGCCAGCCCTGCCGTGGGGCGCTGCAACTGCCCGTGCACGAGTTTGGGGTACTAGGGTACCCCTACTCTAGTACACCGACAGAAACCTTCGGGAACGTGATATTTGGAACGAACGTGATCCAGAGGACTTGGACCCTACGTCAAGAAAGCAATTAGTAAGGCACGAGGTAGGGGGAACACCTACCCCCCTGGCGCACCCTCCACCCTCGTGGGGCCCACGTTGCTCCATCGACGTACTTCTTCCTCCTATATATGTCTACGTACCCCCAAACTACCAGATACGGAGCGAAAAACCTAATTCCACCGCTGCAACCTTCTGTAGCCGTGAGATCCCATCTTGGGGCCTTTTTCGGAGCTCCGCCGGAGGGGGCATCGATCACTGAGGGCTTCTACATGACCACCATAGCCTCTCTGATGATGTGTGAGTAGTTTACGTCAAACCTTTGGGTCCATAGTTATTAGCTAGATGGCTTCTTCTCTCTTTTTGGATCTCAATACAATGTTCTCCCCCTCTCTTGTGGAGATCTATTCGATGTAATCTTCTTTTGCGGTGTGTTTATTGAGATCGATGAATTGTGGGTTTATGCTATGAACAATATTAGAATCTTCTCTGAATTCTTTTATGTATGATTGGTTATCTTTGCAAGTCTCTTCGAATTATCAGTATGGTTTGGCCTACTAGATTGATCTTTCTTGCAATGGAGAAGTGCTTAGCTTTAGGTTCAATCTTGCGGTGTCCTTTCCCAGTGATAGTAGGGGCAGCAAGGCACGTATTGTATTGTTGCCATCGAGGATAACAAGATGGGGTTTATATCATATTGCATGAGTTTATCCCTCTACATCATGTCATCTTACTTAAAGTGTTACTCTGTTATTTTGAACTTAATACTCTAGATGCAAGCTAGATAGCGGTCGATGTGTGGAGTAATAGTAGTAGATGCAGGCAGGAGTCGGTCTACTTGTCGCGGACGTGATGCCTATATACATGATCATACCTAGATATTCTCATAACTATGCTCAATTCTGTCAATTGCTCAACAATAATTTGTTTACCCACCGTAATACTTATGCTCTCGAGAGAAACCACTAGTGAAACCTATGGCCCCCCGGGTCTATTATCCATCATTTTAATCTTCCAACACTTAGCTATTTTTATTGCCTTTTATTTTACTTTGCATCTTTATCATAAAAATACCAAAAATATTATCTTATCATATCTATCAGATCTCACTTTCGTAAGTGACCGTGAAGGGATTGACAACCCCTTTATTGCGTTGGTTGCGAGGATTTTATTTGTTTGTGTAGGTGCGAGGGACTCGTGTGTGGCCTCCTACTGGATTGATACCTTGGTTCTCAAAAAATGAGGGAAATACTTACGCTGCTTTACTCCATCACCCTTTCCTCTTCAAGGGAAAACCAACGCAGTGCTCAAGAGGTAGCAGTATGCCCTCCTGGCACACACGTTCGGCAAAATGAGGTCGTAGCGACGACGTAGCGCTCAAATACGGAAATCGTGCAGAGAGCTAAAAATACAATTATCTGGCGAAATTGTTTCGGTCGCAAGTACATCCCACACAGTCAGTCCCCGCTAAACGTTTCCGTTCGTATGTACATCCCACACAGTCGCTCGAAGGATAACGTTTCCGTTCACAAGTACATCACACATAATTTTTCCCATTAAATCGCTTGCGTTATTGAATATATCACACACGGTCAGTGGAAGAAACTATGTGGCAAAGGCTGTCCATCACACACAGTTTTCATGTGGTAAACGTTTGCGCAAGGTGGCCTAACGCAAACAGTTTTCAAGAGAAAGTTGTGTGTGATTGTTCATTGATCCAACACGGTTTATTCCTAGAAATTGTGTGCGTTGCCTGCGGTCATCACCCATAGTATTTTTTCAAAAATCGTTTGCAATAGCAAAACCCAATCAGCAGGCTAATTATCCAATTATTGATAATCCATTTATTAATCTAATTGACATTTCATATTAAGCGCACAATATATTTCATTTTCATAATTGAAATACATCAGAGTACAGCAGCATATAGCTTCAGCACTCAGCTAGCCCATTACACAACTACACCAGGACCAAGTTTCACATGCAACATCTATAACCTTTCGAAATTAGCATCATAGATGGTACATAGACAGATGTATCTCATCGGAAAACTCTCTTGAAGCGAAGGCGAATATTGAGCCTTCATTGATGTTGAAGGTCTTTGCAACTTTAGGCGGCTGCATGTGGATGATTGACCATCCATCCTTCGTCCTCTTCAGGAACACTTCAATATTGAACCGTGGGTGTTGTATGAATACCTTCCTCGCCTCCTGACCATACAGGTGGTTTGAGAGGTAATTATTAGTGAACTGCTTTGGAAAGGCCTGAAAACAAGGATGTGCATAAATATCTTCTCAATATTGGAAATGGGGCAAAGGAATTAAAAAGGCAAGGTATAATAGTTAGTACCATCCTGTAGTGAACTGATGTCTTCTTCATTGTGTAGACAAAGATCTTGTTGTTTTTTGTCGCTAATTTCTTTATCCTAACAATCTTTTTGAGTTTCTTGACTTGACTGAATTTCATGGACAACTCATTTCCCCATATGCAAAATGGGACGAACAATGGGTCAAAACCTCTGACAGCAGCACCTACATGTGCAAGACCAAAATTTAAAAACCTAAATATTAGAATGGTTCCTGCAATTGCACAATAATGTGCTATTAGACAACGGACCAGACACGTGCTAACCTCGATTGTAAACCTCAGTGCTTCCCATTGTTTCCCTGCAACACATATAAGGTAGTTAGTCATCAGGTTAAGTATATAAGGGTTCGCATGCTATCAGTAAAATATGTTGATGAAAAATAATCACATTGCATTTTCATCAGATTAATTCAAGCCACAGGGAAAACCCATTTACCCAAACCAAGCATGATTAAGAACTAGAAATATATCACTTGTATATGTTTCTCATGTATTAAGTGCAGCCAAATTTGATTTATTCCTCACATGCACAACAATACAAAATTCTACCCACGACAATTGAACATCGCATTGCAGTATTGAACCAAGTAGTTAACTAAACACCACAACAAATGAACCAAACATTAAATGAGCACCACATTGCACAATATAACATTGAACCAAGCAGTTAACTAAACACCACAACAAATGAACCAAACATTAACTGAGCACCATGTTGCACAATATAACATACTCCTAATAGAAGATCAGACAGTTAACCAAACATTAACTACATCCAATCGTAGCAATTGTATTTGTTTCTCATGTATTTACTACTGCCAAATTCAATTTATTCCTCACATGGTATACAATAACAGAATGCACCCAAAATTTTGTAAAGATAAATTCGATATATTTCTCACATGGAAGACAATACAAAATTGCAGCCTGAAGAATTGAACATCACATTTGCAGAATTGAACCAAACAGTTAACTGAATATGACAACTAATTAACAAAACAGTTAATAAGTGAGCACCACACTGCACGACATATAGAACATATACACTAGAGCAACAGATTGCATGGTAAAATTAGATAGCACAATTCACTAGAATTTGTGAAGGAAAGGCAGGAGCAGCACACGCAATGGGTAAACCAAGCATGCTTAACCGGCGTAGCCATCAAATGGCAAGGTGCTCCTTCAAGATCACGGGGTCAGCATGAATGGCAGCCATCACGACCTCCTCCGCGCGTGCGGCTGCGATTTGCTTCTCTGCTGCCAAATGCTCCTTGAGGTCCAGGCTATACCGCGTGCACCATGGCTTAGGCCGGCGCTTATTTGGTCGAGGCGTCGGTGATTCGGGTGGAAGGTGTCGTGATTGCGTCGGTGGTAGGGGCATGTGGGATGTGGAAGGAGGAGGAGGATGGGGGTCGGCTGTGGATTACCTGCCTAGATAGGCGAGGCCGAGGAGCGTGAAGGAGGGTCACCGGCGAGGAGGCGGCGGTGCTGCAAGTAAGGAGTGAAGGTTTCAACTTGGAAAGGAAGGCGAAAAGATGGGAAATGTGGCTTTTGGTAAGGGTGAGGGGGCGGGGAGGTAGATATTTCCGCGGAAGCCGAAAATTTGGAATCGCTTCAGCCAAATAACTGGTGCGCAAAGTGTCATCAGACACGGTCCCTTATTCAGAACTGTGTACGATATGTGAACATCACAAACGATTCAAATAGCTTAACCCGTGTGTGTTTAGTTTGAACGTCAAAAATTTTGGTTCGAATTTCCCTGGTTACAGTGGTCATCCACGTCATTGCATAATTTGGGTACACAAAGGAGACTAACTTCTTAGTCGAGCAAGTTCAGCAATTAAATTGAGCTAGCTGACCTAAACATTACTCTAACAAATTAAAGACCGATGCTCTTAATTAAACAAAACAAAGAGTACTACTACGGCTGGTGCTCGTCGATCTCCGCCACCGCCTCCATGTCCAGCTCGTGCCCGACGGTCTCCTAGGGAAGGGGCTCCATGGCATCAATTGCACCATACTCGGCAATCATCTCGCCATCCGCATTCACCATATCTTTGGAAAAGGACGCCACGAGCTGGGCATGGGCGGACGCCATGTGGGCTCTGGCGGGCTCCGTCGTGGCAAGGTATGTCGCGCAGGAACGGATGGCTACTCGAACTCTCTCGGCGATTGCTAGCTCTTCAGCCGTGGGTTGCCGACCGTTGTCGGAGAAGCTTCATTCGATTTGTGCGGTGACCGCCACGACCTGGGTGTGGACAGTGTCGGTGTCAAAACCGGCGGATCTCGGGTAGGGGGTCCCGAACTGTGCGTCTAGGCGGATGGTAACAGGAGACAAGGGACACGATGTTTTTACCCAGGTTCGGGCCCTCTCGATGGAGGTAATACCCTACTCCTGCTTGATTAATATTGATGATATGGGTAGTACAAGAGTAGATCTACCACGAGATCGAGAGGCTATACCTAGAAGCTAGCCTATGGTATGATTGTTGTTAGTCCCTGGACTAAAACCCTTCGGTTTATATAGACACCGAATAGGGTTAGGGTTACATAGAGTCGGTTACAATGGTAGGAGATCTACATATCCGTATTCGCCAAGCTTGCCTTCCACGCCAAGGAAAGTCCCATCTGGACACGGGACGAAGTGTTCAATCTTGTATCTTCATAGTCCAGTAGTCCGGCCAACGGTGATAGTTCGGCTATCCGGACACCCCCTAATCCAGGACTCTCTCAGTAGCCCCTGAACCAGGCTTCAATGACGACGAGTCTGGCGCGCATATTGTCTTCGGCATTGCAAGGCGGGTTCCTCCTCCGAATACTTCATAGATGATTTTGAACACAAGGATAGTGTCCGGCTCTGCAAAACAAGTTCCACATACTACCGTAGAGATAATAACTTTTGTACAGATCTGCTGACGTATTCCGCGGCATGACATCACACCACGGCCAGGCCTTTATACGAATCGTTTTTACTGTTCCACCTCAGCGCGTTTAGCAAGGCGGTTTCCTTGGCACGTCTTATGAAAGCGGAGATCGTGCCCCCTTATTCCGGGTTTCTCATCAATACGGACGTGGGTAACCCATCCGCGCCATTGATTATGGCGCTTGGGAGATAAGCGAGTTTTACCAGGCTAGCGGGGGACGCATAGCTTCGTCCGTCCATATAAGGGGATAAGGATCCACCTTTTCACCTACGCCTTCTTCCTCCTTTGCTCATCCATTTCCGCACACTCGAGCTCCAGCGCCCAAGTCCGCACACCCCACCTCAACCTTCTCCAACTATGTCCGGAGCGGGAGGCAGGTGGATGGCCTCCTCCGTCATGGAGGGGCACATCAAAAAGCTGCGGAAGGCCGGATACTTGTCCAGCGACATCGTGCACTGGCTCCCCGACGAGGGGCAGCTCATTCCAACCCCCAGGCCTCATCAGAGGGTGGTGTTTCTCACCCACTTCCTCCGCGGACTAGGTTTTCCACTTCACCCATTTGTCCGTGGGCTCATGTTCTACTACGGCCCGGACTTCCACGATCTGGCCCCGAATTTCATCCTCAACATCTCGGCGCTCATCGTCGTGTGCGAGGCCTTCCTCTGCATCCAACCCCACTTCGGCTTATGGTTGAAGATCTTCAATGTCAAGCCGAAGGTAGTGGGCGGCCGCCAAGCGGAGTGTGGAGGTGCCATGGTTGGCAAGATGGCCAAAGCCCTATGGCTCGAGGGCTCCTTTGTGGAGACCATAAAGGGGTGGCAATCGGGGTGGTTCTACATCACCGAGCCGAGCGACTCTGAATGGGCGGCGGCCCCCGAATTCCGATCTGGCTTCCCCACGCTGCTCACATCATGGAAAGAGACGGGCCTGTCGTGGGGTGATTCGGACGAGCTATCCGGACTCCAAACCTGTGTCCGAAACCTGGCGGACAAGAATCTCAGGCTTGTCAACGTTATCCAGGTGATGCTCATCCGCCGGATTCTCCCATGCCAACAACGGGCCTTCAAATTGTGGGAGTTCGATCCGGCACATCACCCAACTCTGAAAAGGCTCTTCGATACTACGTACGAAGATGCCTGGAAGGTGCTGTTCAAGAGCGCCGAGGCTCCCACATCCGCTACCGAAGATCGCGGATTTAGCTCGCAGCGTCGAGCCAGCGAGGTAAGTTATTTTACCCTTTATGGGACTCTTTTTTTCATAGTTTGACTCTATGCAGGATCTAAAACTCCCTAACCTTTGACAGGACTGGCTGAAGACGTCCAGACAGATTAACTGTTCGGCCCCTTTGCCAGAAGACCCAGCAGACGCCCGCTTGGCGGGGCTGCTGGCTTCGGCGCCTTACGTGGTGCCGGAGAAGAAGGCCAAGAAGAAGGCCACGGGAACTCGAAGGGGCTCCCGGCACCAGGTGTTGTTGGACTCATCGCCCGACAACCCTGAGGCGGAATCCTCGTCTGTGGAAGAGGAGCAGGAAAAAGAAGCCTCTCTCCCAGCGGTGAAGGAGAGAGAAAAGGAAGGCCGCCCCAACCGGGAGGCGGAGGGTCAGAAGGAAGGACCCTTCCTCCGGACTTCTCCACCAACACCGACAACGACGAGGAGGAGTGGCCAACAAGGGCCAAGCCCCTAGCGAGATCGTAAGTGTCCGGACTCCGGAATAGTTCATAACTGTTTATTTGTCGCATAGTGTATTCTAACGCCGAATATGACCATGCATCCCGCCCGAGGACGAGCTTGCCGCTTCGTCGAGCGGCTCCCTGGGTTCGTCGGATGTGAATAGCACTTCACTTCCGACCGCCTCCTCTCCTCGTGTCGCAGACGACACCGCGGTGGAGTCCCAAGAGGGGCCCAGCCAGGAGGAGGTGGTCCTGGAGGCGCCGCAAGGCGACCTCCCGAACTCCGGGCGCAAAGGTGGCAAAACCTAGAGGGCTCTAAGTCCGTCCCTGTGCCGGACTCCGTACCGGAACCTTCAGTGGTTCCGCAGTCCGGCAAGCGGCCCCTTCGTAAGAAGGGTAAGACTGCGACGCCGGTGACCTCCGTCCATCCGGAGGCACCGGATAGCTTGCTGGAGGCACTTAACGGCGCCTCCATCAACGAGGAGCACCACACTGTTATGAGTGTGGTGATCCATAAAGTTCAGTCCGCCAAGAGCGGGCTGACTGAAGCCTGTACCAGCCTTCTAACAGGCTTTGAGGTAAGTTTAGAGTATGTAAAAATATTACCGCATAGACGGTAGCCCTCGATGCTTAGTTCGTGTTCGGAAAGAAAAGCCGGACTAAGGATCTAAAAAGATATACGCAGGAGTCTAACATAAGTATGTCAATATGGGAATGCAGGCTGCGCTGCTGACCTTTGCCGCACTGACTGCAGAGGTCAATGTATTGAAGCAGAGCCTCGAGCGGTCCGAGAACGAGCTCGGCCTTGCCAAGAAACAGCTCGAGGACAGGGAAGGTAAGTAATACCTTATTAAAGAAATACCTTATAGAAAGGATTTGGTTGCAAAAATGACAGGAGTAACGTGGGTATTGTAGGGGACACGAACGAGGTGGCGACCCTGAAGGAAGCGGTGTCCGCGGCCGAAAGCAAAGCGGCCGCGGAGCGCACCGAGCGAGAGAAGCAGGAGGCGCGGGTGGCGGAGGTGCGGCGAGAGCTCCAGGCTCTCGTGGAAAAACACAAGAGTTTGGAGCGTGACTCGAAGAGTCAAGAGTCCGAGCTCGCCTCGGCTCTTGAGAGTGCCAAAGCCGCTAAGGCCGAAGCCCAAAAAGCCCTCCAAGAGATTGAATCATTAAATAAGATAGCGGCGGGTAAGGCATTCTTTATGCAAAGCAAGCATGTGAAAGTGAATTACCTATTACTTACCCGAATCCGGAGCTCTCTAGGAGCATTCGCAGATCTGCCCGTGGTGTATCCGATGCTTGCGCGTTCTACCGCGCCAAGGAGGGCTCGGCGGAGAAGGTGTTCTGGTCTCGGATGGTGAGGCCGAAGTCCGTGCCCTGAGCGACCAGCTGAAGCAGCTGGTCGAGCTCCACAAGATCGCCGAACAGGGCATGAAGGGCCTCATAGTTCGGCTGTGGCCATTAGAAGCCATGCCTGGGAGCTACTTCGGGCTAGTGCAGCGGCTGGTGGACGCCTGTCCATGGATTGAAGTCATCAAGCGCTCCGTCTGCATTGAAGGTGCCCGTCAGGCCCTTGCCCGTTCTAAAGTGCACTGGGGCAAGCTGGATGCGGAGAAGCTTGTGACGGACGGGCCACCAAAGGGCAAGGAGCATCGCAAGCCCGAAATGTACTATGAGGGCGTCCTGAAGGGTGCCCGCCGTATAGCGGGTGAATGCTCCAAAGATGTAATTTTTGAATAGACTCGCATTTGTTATCCTGTACGCTGAAAACTTGTTCATATGCGCTAAGCAACGCTTGTGAATTTAATATATTACCTTCTATGCGGCCGTTTATCAAATTTGAGAGATGCAAGTCGTTGGCTTCAGCCCCCATGCCATGAGTGCTGGGGTGTTCGGGATAAACTTGAGCACTCTTGTTCCCATTCTTGGGTCCTTCGAGGGAGGAGCTCAACGCAATGAACAAGGCAACCGGACTTATAGTGCTTGAACACTCTCACTTAGCCATAGAATTCTATAATTTTAAATTTCGGCGAAGCCCCTAGTATTCGGAAGACCGAGTTCGGGGCGCTATCCACGCCTTGGACGGACAATGCCGACTCCTCGCTCTAAGCGGCATAAGTCTTTAGGGACCCGAAAAAACCTCTCGAACAGCGACCGACTCTCGCCCTATCATGACGGTCAGTTTTAGCTTTCTCCACTGAGGTGCTCGACCCAGCTCAACCTGGGCACAATCGCAGTGGTTCTCCCAGCGCTACCTTAGCCGATATAACGGAACATAAGGTACCAAAACATGGGAGCCGGGCAAACCCAACTATTGACCCAAGACATGATTCGGAGCCAATGCATATAATGCTATAAGTTCGGGGTGCCGCACTTGTGAAAGTGTTCGGACTTATCACACCATACTTTTGGGGTACTTAAGCCCCTGGTGTATTGGCCGTACCAAAGTGTATAGGTGCAACATGTCATGAAATGAACATATATATAGATAAAGAAAGGAGTGCAATAATAGGCAAAAGCTATGTATTGTTTATTCGAAAAGGTACTGCAATGGAAGCAGAACGATACAAATAGTGCGATAAGCAAGGGATGGGACTATTTAACATGTCCCCCTCCAGGGGTAAGCTGCGGGATGGTATGTAAAACAGGTATAATGCTCGTAGTAGAGACCACCTGGACACTCGACGTAGCTTTCTGCTTCCCTGGTTGTTGCATCGTGAGTTCGGCAATTCTAGTGCCGGACATGACTTCTGGAAAATGGAGTCCTGAAAGTAAGAAAAAAAAGAAGAAAGAAAAATAATGACACAATTGGGAGCCCTGGTGCGGTTGAGCCGCATTTTGGGCGTGCCGTGGTCGTGCCCCTCCCCTTATGCCCATGGTATCTCCAGAGCGTAGTTATGTACGCGTAGTACTGGCTTCGCTGTTTCGCGAGGGCTGGGGTTGGGGCGGATTACTCTGGCGATGCTCGATCGTGCCAGGCGGTCTTGTTGTAGGTTCCTCCGGGCGCGCTTGACGGTGGCCGGACGTTTAATGGCCGGACCCGGGAATTGCTATGAGAGGCTGCTTTGCACCTCCGCCGCGAGGGCCGCCGTGTGCTCCTCTGTTTGGAGAGAGCGTTCGGTGTTTCCATTAACCGTGATTACTCCTCGAGGGCCTGGCATCTTGAGCTTGATGTATGCGTAGTGCGGCACCGCATTGAACTTTGCAAATGCGGTTCGTCCGAGCAGTGCGTGATAGCCGCTGCGGAACGGGACTATGTCGAAGATTAACTCTTCGCTTCGAAGTTATCCGGGATCCAAGACCACCTCGAGTGTAACGAGCCTGCACAATTGGCCTCTACACCTGGTATGGCGCCTTTAAAGGTCGTCTTTGTGGGTTTAATCCTTGAGGGGTCTATGCCCATTTTGCGCACTGTACCCTGATAAAGCAGGTTCAGGCTGCTACCGCCGTCCATCGGGACTCTAGTGAGGTGAAATCCGTCGATCATTGGGTCAAGAACCAATGCGGCGAATCCGCCGTGACGGATGCTAGTGGGGTGGTCCCTTCGATCAAAGGTGATCGGGCAGGAGGACCATGGGTTGAACTTTGGGGCGACTGGCTCCATCGCATATACGTTCCTTAGTGCATGCTTCCGCTCCCTTTTGGGTATGTGGGTTGCGTATATCATGTTCACCGTCCGCACTTGTGTGGGAAAGCCCTTCTATCCTCTATTGTTCGGCGGCCGGGGCTTTTCCTCGTCATCGCTATGCAGCCCCTTGTCGTTGTTTTCGGCGCTTAGCTTGCCTGCTTGCTTGAACACCCAACAATCCTTGTTGGTGTGGTTGGCTGGTTTTTCGGGGGTGCCATGTATCTGGCACAAGCAATCGATTATTCGGTCCAAGTTGGACGGGCCCTGGGTATTTCTTTTGAACGGCTTCTTCCGCTGACCGGGTTTAGAGCCTCTGAATCCGGCATTGACTGCCGTGTCTTCAGCATTGTCGCCGTTAATGCGGTGCTTGTGCTTGTTGCGAAGCGACCTGCTATTGTTGTCCTTGGTATCCGAACTACCAGGGTGTTTGGCCAAGTTGTTGCTTTGCGCTAGCCAGCTGTCCTCTCCCGCGCAAAAGCGGGTCATTAGCGTTGTGAGGGCTGCCATGGATTTCGGCTTTTCCTGTCCTAGGTGCCGGGCAAGCCACTCGTCGCGGGTGTTATGTTTGAAGGCTGCAAGGGCCTCTGCATCCGAACAATCAACGATTTGATTTTTCTTGGTTAGGGACCGTGTCCAGAATTGTCTGGCCGATTCTTCTAGCTGCTGAATTATGTGGCTAAGGTCATGGCGTCTGGTGCTCGCACATATGTGCCCTGAAGTTATCAAGGAATGCGGCTTCGTGTCCTCCCAACAACCGATTGACTCTGGCGGCAAGCTGTTGAGCCAATGCCGAGCTGGTCCTTTAAGCTTGAGTGGGAGGTATTTGATGGCATGTAGATCATCACCATGGGCCATGTGGATATGGAGGAGATAGTCCTCGATCCGGACCGCAAGATCTGTGGTACCATCGTATGATCCGATGTTTACGGGTTTGAAGCCCTCGAGGATTTGATGATCCATTACTTCATCTGTGAAGCATAGTGGGTGTCTTGGCGCCTCAGTATTGGACTATATCACGACGTAGCTCATATGAGCTTTGTCTACTGTGTTCGGCCCGGCCGGGTTTGCTGTATCCGGCGTGACGGTAATCATCCCGAGTCGTTGGGCGCCCACGCGATCTGTAGATCGATCTTGTATGCTTTGCCTTATCCTCCAATATATCTCGCAAGTCCTGCGTGTTTTCCCGTGCCTTGGTACCTTTTGAGCGGCGTCGGGGCGTGGCTTGAGCGGAGGGCCGAGAGACTTCTCTATCGCGGCCACGGGGTGGCCGGTCTGCCATGTCGTGTGCTGGTGATGTGGGTGCTTCCTCCTCTGATCGAGGCAACGGCCTGCGTTTGGGGTAGCTTTTGGAGGGGCGTTCGAGTTCATACTCTTCGGCTGTAAGGACTTCAGTCCATCTGTCAGCTAGCAGGTCTTGGTCAGCTCTAAGCTGTTGCTGCTTTTTCTTGAGACTGCTTGCCGTGGCCATGAGCCTGCGTTTAAAACGCACTTGTTCGACGAGGTCCTCTGGCACGACGAATTCGTCGTCGTCGAGGCTTGCCTCGTCTTCGGAGGGGGGCGCATAATTATCGTCCTCTACCTCTCTTTCTGCCGCACTGTCGTGCGGACTTGCTTCTCCCTCCTCCTGCGCCGAGTCCTGCTGGAGGGGGTCGTCTTCGGCACTGTCCGGGGTATTATTGTCTCCCGTGCCGGAATCGCCGTTTTTACTGTGGCAGGATTTAGAGCGGCGCCGCTCACGTGGGCGCTTGGGTTGTTTCTTGGAGGGGTCATCCTCCGCCGTTCCATCGCCATTCCCATCTTTTGGGATGTCCACCATGTATATGTCATATGACGAGGTGGCCTTCCAGTGCCCCGTGGGTGCTGGCTCTTGATCGTCTCCGGCACCGTCGTCCATACCGTCGATGTCTTCGGAGTCGAAGTCGAGCATGTCGGTTAAATCATCGACGGTGGCTACAAAGTGGGTGGTGGGTGGGCGTTGAATTTCTTCGTCGTCCGAATCCCAACCTTCTTGACAATAGTTCGGCCAGGGCTCCCCTGACAAGGAGAGAGACTTTAATGAGTTCAGGATATCACCAAAGGGCGAGTGCTGAAAGATGTCCGTGGAGGTGAACTCCATAACCGGCGCCCAGTCGGATTCGACTGGCAGGGGTGCGGGAGGTTCGGAGTCCGGAAAGGAGTCCGGCACCTGGGAGTCACGAGCTTTGCAAAGGACAGGGATGGTGTTCGGCTCAATCGCTGTAGAGATTTCAGCCCCCGAGGCGGTGTCCAACCAACCGTCCTCGATCGGCGAAACCGGCTCCGGATTAAGGGCCGGAGCGGGCACTGGTGCGGCGTCCAGGGCACTGTTTGGCGGCAGAGCTAGATCGTACCCATCGAGACAGTGCGGCACGCTCGGCTGTGGCTCGAATCCGTCGAAGATCAAGTCTCCACGGACATCGGCCGTATAGTTCAAGCTTCCAAATCTGACCTGATGGCCAGGGGCGTAGCTTTCGATCTGCTCTAGATGGCCTAGCGAATTGGCCCGCAGTGCAAAGCCGCCGAATACGAAGATCTGTCCGGGGAGAAAAGTCTCACCCTGGGCTGCGTCGTTGCTGATGATTGAAGGAGCCATCGGGCCTATAGGTGACGACACAGAGGAACTCTCAATGAAAGCACCAATGTCGGTGTCAAAACCGGCGGATCTCGGTAGGGGTCCCGAACTGCGTCTAGGCGGATGGTAACAGGAGACAAGGGACACGATGCTTTTACCCAGGTTCGGGCCCTCTCGATGGAGGTAATACCCTACTCCTGCTTGATTAATATTGATGATATGGGTAGTACAAGAGTAGATCTACCACGAGATCAGAGAGGCTAAACGCTAGAAGCTAGCCTATGGTATGATTGTTGTTCGTCCTACGGACTAAAACCCTTCGGTTTATATAGACACCGAATAGGGTTAGGGTTACACAGAGTCGGTTACAATGGTGGAGATCTACATATCCGTATTTGCCAAGCTTTCCTTCCACGCCAAGGAAAGTCCCATCCGGACACGGGACGAAGTCTTCAATCTTGTATCTTCATAGTACAGGAGTCCGGCCAACGGTGATAGTTCGGCTATCCGGACACCCCGTAATCCAGGACTCCCTCAGACGGCCTCGACATGGTAGTGGGTGGCCTCCAGCAGGGCTAAGGCCGCCGCTGCGGAACGGACAACTGTTGTGCCGCTCTCGCCAGTTGCTATCCCCGAGGCAGATGCTGATGCCGCCGCCTGAGAAGCAATAGCGGCCGTTTGGGCTGCCTTGGCCGCCCGGACGCAGACTATGGTCGCCCTCGCGAAGCTTGTTAGCACGTGCCTGGCGGCTGCGGCCACGCTCCCTCTGGAGTGGGCTGCTGAAGTTGCCCTCACGATGTGGGTCCACGTCCCCATCTTTCACTGGCGACGAATGAACAGTGAAATTATATTTGGGGAGTGAGCTAGCTTATGTGCTTGACACGCCGGCTGTGGACTGTAGCCGATGCACCTTCTCTCGTAAGGCATGGGCGTACTATACACCGACGGTGCTCCAAGATATTTTGTGCTGCATCTCACACGGTTGGTGATAATAAACTGTGTGCGATCTACTTGATTTATCGTCTTGATCATTTGAATTACGTAATGGGGTCATAGCTAGAAAGGATGATGTTTCAATTGTTAGAACTTTTATCTGTAGTGAACATGCAACTATAGGTGTGTCGTCAAAAAAATTGGAATTATTCAGTGTTCGTTTGTACATTTTTATACATTAACTGGGTTTTCCAGGCATTTTATGCGCATAATTCAAATTTGAACTACATGCACATGCTCCAGTGCATATAAACTTATTGAAAACTCAAATATGTGTCCTTGGTTGCACGCTTAGGTCTCATGCAAGAAACGGGAATGAATTTCAAAC
Source organism: Aegilops longissima (assembly GCA_021605205.1). Taxonomy (NCBI): domain Eukaryota; kingdom Viridiplantae; phylum Streptophyta; class Magnoliopsida; order Poales; family Poaceae; genus Aegilops; species Aegilops longissima. The sequence goes on along the minus strand of CM038682.1, from coordinate 146,551,390 downwards.
ACCCTGCCACCGTCACTCGACCGCAAGCATTGAGATACCTGGTCTTTAAATTCTAAGTAAATCCAAAACTCGTCTGAAATTCATGAAACTTGGCATGATATCATGGAGCGGCATCAACATGCCATGGTAAAAATTTTGTCCCATTTGGGGCAGGTTTGGGTATATGCTTCTCACAAACCGGAGCATCTCACAACAAGCATGATGGTTTCGGTAGGAACGTCCCACCTTTGGGGACGAAACGATATCCATTGCCTCTTATTGCTTTCAAATTTTTTTCTCGTGTCAACATGGCACAACAGGAGTGTTGTGTGAATTTTTGTGATTTTTCGGGCTTCGTATGGACATTTTTATGCATTAACTGAGTTTTCAATGCAGATATGTGCATAGTTCAAATTCGAAATACATGCACATGCTCCGGTGTATATAAATTGGTTGAAAAATCAAATCTGTGTCCTAGGGTGCATGCTTAGATCCCATGCAAGAAATGGGAATGAATTTCGAACACTAGGGCACCGTTGATTGCCGGCAAAAAATTGAGATGCTTGGTTTTTAAATTCTAGTAAATCCAAAACTCATCTAAACATCATGAAACTTGGCATGCTATCATGGAGCGGCATCAACATGCCGTGGTACAAATTTTGTCCCATTTGGGGCAGGTTTGGGTATATGCTTCTCACAAACCGGAGCTCCTCGCAACAAGCATGATGGTTTTCGGTAGGGAACGTCCCACCTTTGGGGACGAAACGATATCCATTGCCTCTTATTGCTTTCAAATTTTTTCCTCGTGTCAACATAGAACAACAGGAGTGTCCAGTGAATTTTTGTGATTTTCGGGGTTCGTTTGTACATTTTTATGCATTAATTGTGTTCTCAATGCATTTATGTGCATAATTCAAATTTGAACTACATGCACATGCTCCAGGGCATATAAATTGGCTGAAAATCAAATCTGTGTCCTTGGGTGCATGCTTGGGTCCCATGCAAGAAATGGGAATAAATTTTAAACACCAGGGCACCGTTGATTGCCAGAAAAACATTGAGATGCCTGGTTTTTAAATTCTAGTAAATCCAAAGCTCGTCTGAAATTCATGAAACTTGGCATGCTATCATGGAGCGGCATCAACATGTCGTGGTACAAATTTTGTCCCATCTGGGGCAGGTTTGGGTATATGCTTCTCACCACAAGCATGATTGTTTTCGGTAGGGAACGTCCCACCTTTGGGGACGAAACGATATCCATTGCCTCTTATTGTTTTCAAAAAAAATTCTCATGTCAACATAGAACAACAGGAGTGTTGTGTGAATTTTTGTGATTTTTCGGGGTTCGTTTGGACATTTTTATGCATTAACTGGATTTTCAATGCATTTATGTGCATAATTCAAATTTGAACTACATGCACATGCTCCAATGCATATAAATTGGTTGAAAAATCAAATATGTGTCCTTGGGTGCATGCTTAGGTCCCATGCAAGAAATGGGAAAGAATTTCAAACACCAGGGCACCGTTGATTGCCGGCAAAACATTGAGATTGCTGGTTTTTAAATTCTTGTAAATCGAAAACTCGTCTGAAATTCATGAAACTTGGCATGCTATCATGGAGCGGCATCATCATGCCGTGGTAAAATTTTTGTCCCATTTGGGGCAGGTTTGGGTATATGCTTGTCACAAACCGGAGCTTCTCACAACAAGCATGATGGTTTTCGGTAGGGAACATCCCACTTTTGGGAACGAAACGATATCCATTACCTCTTATTGCTTTCAATTTTTTTTCTCGTGTCAACATAGAACAACAAGAGTGTTGTGTGAATTTTTGTGATTTTTCGGGGTTCGTTTGGACATTTTTATGCATTAACTGAGTTTTCAATGCATTTATGTGCATAGTTCAAATTTGAACTACATGCACGTGCTCCAGTGCATATAAATTGGTTGAAAAATCAAATATGTGTCCTAGGGTGCATGCATAGGTCCCATGCAATAAAACGGAATGAATTTCAAACACCAGGGCACCGTTGATTGCCGGCAAAACATTGAGATGCTTGGTTTTTAAATTCTAATAAATACAAAACTCATCTAAAGTTCATGAAACTTGGCATGCTATATGGAGCGGCATCAACATGTCGTGGTACATATATTGTCCCATTTGGGGCAGGTTTGGGTATATGCTTCTCACAAACCGGAGCTTCTCACAACAAGCATGATGGTTTTCGGTAGGGAATGTCCCACCTTTGGGGACGGAACGATATCCATTGCCTCTTATTGCTTCCAATTTTTTTTCTCGTGTCAACATAGAACAACAGGAGTGTTCTATGAATTTTTTTTTATTTTTCGGGGTTCGTTTGGACATTTTTATGCATTAACTGAGTTTTCAATGCATTTATGTGCATAATTCAAATTTGAACTACATGCACATGCTCCAGTGCATATAAATTAGTTGAAAATCAAATTTGTGTCCTTGGGTGCATACTTAGGTCCCATGCAAGAAATGGGAATTAATTTCAAACACCAGGGCACCGTTGATTGCTAGCAAAACATTGAGATGCCTCGTTTTTAAATTCTAGTAAATCCAAAACTCGTCTGAAATTCATGAAACTTGGCATGCTATCATGGAGCGGCATCAACATGTCGTGGTACAAATTTTGTCCCATTTGGGGCAGGTTTGGGTATATGCTTCTCACAACAAGCATGATTGTTTCGGTAGGGAATGTCCCATCTTTGGGGACGAAACGATATCCATTGCCTCTTATTGCTTTCAATTTTTTTTCACATGTCAACATAGAACAACATGAGTGTTGTGTGAATTTTTGTGATTTTTCAGGGTTTGTTTGGACATTTTTATGCATTAACTGAGTTTTCAATGCATTTATGTGCATAATTCAAATTTGAACTACATGCACATGCTCCAGTGCATATAAATTGGTTGAAAAATCAGATATGTGTCCTTGGGTGCATGCTTAGGTCCCATCCAAGAAATGGGAATGAATTTCGAACACCAGGGCACCGTTGATTGCCGGCAAAACATTGACATGCTTGGTTCTTAAATTCTAGTAAATCCAAAACTCGTCTGAATTTCATGAAACTTGGCATGCTATCATGGAGTGGCATCAACATGCCGTGGTACAAATTTTGTCCCATTTGGGGCAGGTTTGGGTATATGCTTCTCATAGACCGGAGGTTCTCACAACAAGCATGATGGTTTTCGTAGGGATCGTCCCACCTTTGGGGACGAAACGATATCCATTGCCTCTTATAGCTTTCAATAAATTTTCTCGTGTCAACATAGAACAACAGGAGTGTTGTGTGAATTTTTGTGATTTTTAGGGGATCATTTGGACATTTTTATGCATTAACTGAATTTTCAATGCATTTATGTGCATAATTCAAATTTGAGCTACATGCACATGCTCCAGTGCATATAAATTGGTTGAAAAATCAAATTTGTGTCCTTGGGTGCATGCTTAGGTCCCATGCAAGAAATGGGAATGAATTTCAAACATCAGGGCACCGTTGATTGCCGGCAAAACATTGAGATGCCTAGTTTTTTAATTCCAGTAAATCCAAAACTCGTCTGAAATTCATGAAACTTGGCATGCTATCATGGAGCGGCATCATCATGACGTGGTACAAATTTTGTCCCATTTGGGGCAGGTTTGGGTATATGCTTCTCACAAACCGGATCTTCTCACAACAAGCATGATGGTTTTTGGTAGGGAACGTCCCACCTTTGGGGACGAAACAATATCCATTGCCTCTTATTGCTTTCAAATTTTTTTTCTCGTGTCAACTTAGAACAACAGGAGTGTTGTGTGAATTGTTTTGATTTTTCTGGGTTCGTTTGGACATTTTCATGCATTAATTGAGTTTTCAATGCATTTATGTGCATAATTCAAATTTGAACTACATGCACATGCTCTAGTCCATATAAATTGGTTGTAAAATCAAATATGTGTCCTTGGGTGCATCCTTAGGTCCCTTTCAAGAAAAGGGCATGAATTTCAAACAACAGGGCACCGTTGATTGCCGCCAAAACATTGAGATGCCTGGTTTTTAAATTCTAGTAAATCCAAAATTCTGTTAACCATTCACGTGATGCCACGTGTCTTCATTTTAATGGCTGTAGAAGGTGCCTTGCAGACAGCTGCTTGACCTTGACTGAATGGGGGGCGTGCGAGCGTCGTGCGGTGCGCAGGTGATACGTCTCCAACGTATCTATAATTTTTGATTGCTCCATGCTATATTATATTCTGTTTTGAACATTATTGGGCTTTATTATACACTTTTATATTATTTTTGGGACTAACCTATTAACCGGAGGCCTAGCCCAGAATTACTTTTTTTGCCTATTTCAGAGTTTCGCAGAAAAAGAATATCAAACGGAGTCCAAACGGAATGAAACCTTCGGGAACGTGATTTTCGGAACGAACGTGATCCAGAGGTCTAAGACCCTACGTCAAGACATCAACCAGGAAGCCACGAGGTAGGGGGGCGCGCCTACCCCCCTGGGCGCGCCCTACACCCTCGTGGGCCCCATGTTGCTCCACCGACGTACTTCTTCCTCCTATATATACCTACGTACCCCAAACTACCAGATACGGAGCCAAAAACCTAATTCCACCGCCGCAACCTTCTGTACCCGTGAAATCCCATCTTGGGGCCTGTTCCGGAGCTCCGCCGGAGGGGGCATCGATCGCGGAGGGCTTCTATATCAACACCATAGCCTCTCCGATGAAGTGTGAGTAGTTTACCTCAGACCTTCGGGTCCATAGTTATTAGCTAGATGGCTTCTTTTCTCTTTTTGGATCTAAATACAATGTTCTCCCCCGCTCTCGTGGAGATCTATTCGATGTAATCTTCTTTTGCGGTGTGTTTTTTGAGACCGATGAATTGTGGGTTTATGATCAAGTTTATATATGATCAATATTTGAATCTTCTGAATTCTTTTATGTATGATTGGTTATCTTTGCAAGTCTCTTCGAATTATCAGTTTGGTTTGGCCTACTAGATTGATCTTTCTTGCAATGGGAGAAGTGCTTAGCTTTGGGTTCAATCTTGCGGTGTCCTTTACCACTGACAGTAGGGGCAGCAAGGCACGTATTGTATTGTTGCCATCGAGGATGACAAGATGGGGTTTATATCATATTGCATGAGTTTATCCCTCTACATCATGTCATCTTGCTTAAAGTGTTACTCTGTTCTTATGAACTTAATGCTCTAGATGTATGATGGATAGTGGTCGATGTGTGGAGTAATAGTACTAGATGCAGGCAGGAGTCGGTCTACTTGTCTCGGACGTGATGCCTATATACATGATCATACCTAGATATTCTCAAAACTATGCTCAATTCTATCAATTGCTCAACAGTAATTTGTTCACCCACCGTAAATACTTATGCTCTTGAGAGAAGCCACTAGTGAAACCTATGGCCCCGGGGTCTATTTTCCATCATATTAATCTCCCTACAACAAGTTATTTCTAGCGCCGTTTTTACTTTACTTTCTTTACTTTGCATCTTTATCATAAAAATAATCCTATCGTATCTATCAGATCTCACTCTCGTAAGTGACCGTGAAAGGATTGACAACTCCTTTATTGTGTTGGTTGCGAGGATTTATTTGTTTGTGTAGGTGCGAGGGACTCGTGCGTGGCCTCCTACTGGATTGATACCTTGGTTCTCAAAAACTGAGGGAAATACTTATGCTACTTTGCTGCATCACCCTTTCCTCTTCAAGGAAAACCAACGCAATGCTCAAGAGGTAGCAAAAAGAATTTCTGGCGCCGTTGCCGGGGAGTCTACGCAAAACTCAACATACCAAGTACCCATGACAAACCCTTATCTCCCGCATTACATTATTTGCCATTTGCCTCTCGTTTTCCTCTCCCCCACTTCACCCTTGTCGTTTTATTCGCCCCCTCTTTTCCTTTCGCCTCTCTTTCACTTGCTTGGTCGTTATGGCTTGTCCTCTATCTTCTCCATTGTCTCTCGAAAATGAAGTTCTAAATTTTAAGCAAAGGGAGGGGGGAAATCTGAAAGATGCTTGGTATAGAATTTGCAATGCTCAAAATAGATCTACCAGGAAGCAATCTACCTCCGTTCTTCTCCGCAATTTTTATGTAGGCGCTACTCCTTGGTACAGATATATCCTTGATACCATTACCGGAGGGAATTTCTTGGGTAGCCATACTTTTGATTCTTCTAATGCTATGATAGATTTATTTGGCTCACCACCTCTTTTGGTTAATGGAACCTTGTTAACTTTGAAGCATGTAATGCAAAGACTTGAAATTATTGAAAATAAAGTTGCTTCCGTAGAGTTAATCGAAAATTTGGATAAAAAGATCCACAACCAAATTACCCAATATGGATCTAAAGTAGGAGTCACTTTGAAAAATATTAAGGAGAAGGAACCCACAGTTAATGAAAGAATAAATCAGAATTCCACTAGAATCGATAAACTTGAGGGTATCATTACCAACTTGGGAACCGCTTTTCCTTCTGTAAATAATACCCCAAGTCCTCCAACTAAAATTGCCAAGCTTATGTATGTTCCTAAAAATAAGGGTGAATCCTCTAGTAAGGAAACTGCGGATCTCAAATCTATATGTATTCATCCCAATCTTTTCACTATCATTAAGGAACTATTTGCTACAAATGAATTTTGCGGTTATGTGCCTAGAAGTTTGATGATTAATAAAAAGAAAGAAAATCCTAAGGATGATAGATGTCTCATTGAAGAATTGCCTACCAAAGATGGCAATACCTAGATCTATCCTTGCTTTTATGCCTAGCTAGGGGCGTTAAACGATAGCGCTTGTTGGGAGGGAACCCAATTTTATTTTTAGTTTTTTGCTTTTTGCTTATGTTTAGGAATAAATATTTGATCTAGCCTCTGGTTAGAATTGTTTTTATGTTTTAATTAGTGTATGTGCCAAGTTTAACCTATAGGACCTTATTGGATGATAGTTATTTGATCTTGCAGAAAATTCCAGAAACTTTCTGTTCACGAAAAAAATTGTTAAAAATCACCAGAACGTTATAAAATATTGATTCCAATTTCTGCTGATCAATAAATAAATTGTCTAGGTCGTCCTATTTTTTCTGATTTTTGGAGTTCCAGAAGTTTGCGTTAGTTACAGATTACTACAGAATGTTCTGTCTTTGACATATTCTGTTTTTCGTGTGTTGTTTGATTATTTTGATAAATCTATGGCTAGTAAAATAGTTTATAAACGATAGAGAAGTTGGAATACATTAGGTTTAGCACCAATATAAATAAAGAATGAGTTCATTACAGTACCTTGAAGTGGTGTTTTGTTTTCTTTCGCTAACGGAGCTCGCGAGATTTTTTTGTTAAGTTTTGTGTTGTGAAGTTTTCAAGTTTTGGGTGAAAGATTTGATGGATTATGGAACAAGGAGTGGAAAAAGCCTAAGCTTTGGTATGCCCAAGGCACCCCAAGATAATCTAAGGACACCAAAAATCCAAAGCTTGGGGATGCCCCGGAAGGCATCCCCTCTTTCGTCTACTTCCATCGGTAATTTTACTTGGAGCTATATTTTTATTCACCACATGATATGTGTTTTGCTTGGAGCATCTTGTATGATTTGAGTCTTTGATTTTCAGTTTACCACAGTAATCCTTGCTGTACACACCTTTTGAGAGAGACACACATGATTCGGAAATTATTAGAATACTCTATGTGCTTCACTTATATCTTTTGAGCTATATAGTTTTTGCTCTACTACTTCACTTATATCTTGTAGAGCATGGTGGTAACTTTTGTCTTATAGAAACTATTATTCTCCCATGCTTCACTTAGATTATTTTGAGAGTCTTAAATACCATGGTAATTTTCTTAAATAATCCTAATATGCTAGGTATTCAAGTCTAGTAAAAACTTTCTTGTGAGTGTGTTGAATACTAAGAGAAGTTTGATGCTTGATAATTGTTTTGAGATATGGAGATAGTGATATTAAAGTTGTGCTAGTTGCGTAGTTGTGAATTTGAGAAATACTTGTGTTCAAGTTTGCAAGTCCCATAGCATGCACGTATGGTAAACGTTATGTAACAAATTTTAAACATGAGGTGTTCTTTGATTGTCCTCCTTATGAGTGGCGGTCGGGGACGAGCGATGGTCTTTTCCTACCAATCTATCCCCCTAGGAGCATGCGCGTAGTTCTTGGATTTTGATGACTTCTAGATTTTTGCAATAAGTATGTGAGTTCTTTATGACTAATGTTGAGTCCATGGATTATACGCACCCTCACCTTTCCATCTTTGCTAGCCTCTTGATGCACCGCATTGCCCTTTCTCACATTAAGAGTTGGTGCAAACTTCACGGTGCATCCAAACCCCGTGATACGATCGCGCCTTTCACACATAAACCTCCTTATATCTCCCTCAAAACAGCCACCATACCTACCTATTATGGCATTTCCATAGCTATTCCGAGATATATTGCCATGCAACTTTCCACCATTCCGTTTATCATGACACATTCATCATTGTCATATTGCTTTGCATGATCATGTAGTTGACATAGTATTTGGGGCAAAGCCACCATTCATAATTCTTTCATACATGTCACTCTTGGTTCATTGCATCTCCCGGTACACCGCCGGAGGCATTCATATAGAGTCATACTTTGTTCTAGTATCGAGTTGTAATCATTGAGTTGTAAATAAATAGAAGTGTGATGATCATCATTTTCTAGAGCATTGTCCCAAGTGAGGTAAAATAAAATAAAAAAGAGAAAGGCCATACAAAAGAGAAGGCCCAAAAAATGAGAGAAAAAAGAGAGAAGGGACAATGTTACTATCCTTTTTACCACACTTGTGCTTCAAAGTAGCACCATAATAGAACTTGGCTTGTATATTCCAACAATGGGCTTCCTCAAATGCCCTAGGTCTTCGTGAGCAAGCAAGTTGGATGCACACCCACTTAGTTTCTTTTGTTGAGCTTTCATATATTTATAGCTCTAGTGCATCTGTTGCATGGCAATCCCTACTCCTTGCATTAACATCAATCGATGGGAATCTCCATAGCTCATTTATTAGCTTCGTTGATGTGAGACATTCTCCTTTTTTGTCTTCTCCACATAACCCCCATCATTATATTCTATTCCACCCATAGTGTTATATTCATGGCTCACGCTCATGTACTGTGTGAAGGTTGTAAAAGTTTGAGATTACTAAATTATGAAACAATTGCTTGGCTTGTCATCGGGGTTGTGCATGATGAGAGCATTCTTGTGTGATGAAAATGGAGCATGAAGAAACTATATGATTTTGTAGGGATAAACTTTCTTTGGCCATGTTATTTTGAGAGGACATAATTGCTTAGTTAGTATGCTTGAAGTATTATTATTTTTATCTCAATATTGAACTTTTATCTTGAATCTTTCGGATCTGAATATTCATACCACAATTGAGAAGAATTACATTGAAATTATGCCAAGTAGCATTCCACATCAAAAATTATGTTTTTCTCATTTACCTACTCGAGGACGAGCAGGAATTAAGCTTGGGGATGCTTGATATGTCTCCAACGTATCTATAATTTTTTATTGCTCCATGCTATATTATATTCCGTTTTGGACATTATTGGGATTTATTATACACTTTTATATTATTTTTGGGACTAACCTATTAATCTTAGGCCCAGCCCAGAATTGTTGTTTTTGCCTATTTCAGAGTTTCGCAGAAAAAGAATATCAAAGAGACTCCAAGCGGAATGAAACCTTCGGGAACGTGATTTTCGGAACGAACGTGATCCAGAGGACTTGGATCGTACGTGAAGACATCGACCAGGAAGCCACGAGGTAGGGGGCGCGCCTACCCCCCTGGGCGCGACCTCCATCCTCGTGGGCCCCATGTTGCTCCACCGACGTACTTCTTCCTCCTATATATACCTACGTACCCCAAACTACCAGATACGGAGCCAAAAACCTAATTCCACCGCCGCAACCTTCTGTACCCGTGAGATCCCATCTTGGGGCCTGTTCTGGAGCTCCGCCGGAGGGGGCATCGATCACGGAGGGCTTCTACATCAACACCATAGCCTCTCCGATGAAGTGTGAGTAGTTTACCTCAGACCTTCGGGTCCATAGTTATTAGCTTGATGGATTCTTCTCTCTTTTTGGATCTCAATACAATGTTCTCCCCCTCTCTTGTGGAGATCTATTCGATGTAATCTTCTTTTGCGGTGTGTTTGTTGAGACCGATGAATTGAGGGTTTATGATCAAGTTTATCTATGATCAATATTTGAATCTTCTGAATTCTTTTATGTATGATTGGTTATCTTTGCAAGTCTCTTCGAATTATCAGTTTGGTTTGGCCTACTAGATTGATCTTTCTTGCAATGGGAGAAGTGCTTAGCTTTGGGTTCAATCTTGCGGTGTCCTTTACGAGTGACAGTAGGGGCAGCAAGGCACGTATTGTATTGTTGCCATCGAGGATAACAAGATGGGGTTTATATCATATTGCATGAGTTTATCCCTCTACATCATGTCATGCTTAAATCGTTACTCTGTTCTTATGAACTTCATACTCTAGATGCATGCTGGATAGCAGTTGATGTGTGGAGTAATAGTAGTAGATGCAGGCAGGAGTCGGTCTACTTGTCTTGGACGTGATGCCTATATACATGATCATACCTAGATATTCTCATAACTATGCTCAATTCTGTCAATTGCTCAACAGTAATTTGTTCACCCACCGTAAATACTTATGCTCTTGAGAGAAGCCACTAGTGAAACCTATGGCCCCCGGGTCTATTTTCCATCATATTAATCTCCCTACAACAAGTTATTTCTAGCGCCGTTTTTACTTTACTTTCTTTACATTGCATCTTTATCATAAAAATACCAAAAATATTATCCTATCTTTTCTATCAAATCTCACTCTCGTAAGTGACTGTGAAGGGATTAACAGCCCCTTTATTGCGTTGGTTGCAAGGATTTATTTGTTTGTGTAGGTTCGAGGGACTCGTGTGTGGCCTCCTACTGGATTGATACCTTGGTTCTCAAAAACTGAGGGAAATACTTACGCTACTTTGCTGCATCACCCTTTCCTCTTCAAGGGGAAACCAATGCAGTGCTCAAGAGGTAACAGCAGGCTGACCGAGAGGCGCGCAAGCTGTCCTCGAGTGCGGAGGCTCACCGGGAAGCATGCGAGCTGTACGCTGCACAGGCTCACTGGGAAGCGAGCCCTTTGACTTCCATCACCGCCCACCTTGCTCGCATTATCTCCATTAGTGGCTCCCAAGCCACAGTTTAATTCACCTTTTAAATATAAAACAGTCATCACAAACGTTTTAGTTAGAACACCCGTGTAAGTGCATCTAGTGCCCCTTAGTGATTTTGGTGTATTGAAGACTTATAGGTTAAGCGAATAATGTGTTTGTGAGTGTACACAGGTCTATAAGTCTATGAGGAGTTTGATATTTACAGAGAAAGTCGACCCCTAAAATGAAGTTCTTCGACTGAAGACTTTGATATTCTGAAGACTTTCTGAAGACTTTGAAAGTGAAGAAATTGGTGTGACCTTGAAGACTTGGTATTCATTTGAGGAACATGAAGCGTGAAGACTTTTGTTTTCGTAGTTTCGCTTTCTTTCCTTGAGTCATAGGAAACACCGCATCGTTAAAGGGGGTCGAGGAAATACTAAGGAAAAATTTCCATGTGATGCTCAACTCAAAATCCTACACCTACCAATCCCTTCGAGTGAAGCCTTTGAAATCTCATACAGTTCAGTCAATTTCTTCAAAGGATGAGACAAAGTTCTTCCGGTCACGAGGAATTTGTCCTGACCGAGGAGTTAGGAATTCGCCAAAGGCAGATTGCCTACACAAGGAGGAACATGATAGCCCCGAGGAATTTGAGAGTCAAATTTCCGACCGTTCTTTGTCTTGCTTGCGCGCCATGTCCCAAAATATCTTATCCACCTAACGGTCATATCATTGAAGGGCATTTATGTCTTATCATGTCGGGCTGCTCCTAGGCTATAAATAGCCGCCCCTACAACCACTAGCTAGTTGGCTGCTCCGAGAGAACTTGACACTTGTCATTTGAGAGCAACCCATCCTCCAAGACTTTGAGCGAAAATCATCGAGTGAGGAAAACCCCAAAACCAAACCCCATAAACCCAAAGTGATTGAGCATCATCAAGAGATTGATCCTGCGTGGATCCGACGCTTGTTACCTTTGAAGATTGTGCTTCTTCCAGACGGTTAGGCGCCATGGTCTAGAGCATCCAAGAGGAATTGTGGATCGCCGAGTGACCAAGTCTGTGAAGGTTTGGAAGTCGCTCAAGACTTACCACGAGTGATTGGACGAGGTCTCATGTGACCTTAGTTCAAGGAGAATACGGTTAGGACTTGGTGTCCTGAGCTGCGTGCTCAGCGATCGGGTGTCCGGACTGTGTGTCCTCGAGTTTAAATACTCACCGCTCCAACCAGACGCACAACTGAGACAGAAGTTGGAACTGGTCTACCAAATCATCGTCTTCACCAACCTAACTGGTTCTATTTCCTCAACCCTTCCATTTCCTCATTACTGTGTTGAGTGTTCATTCATATCTGTGTTTGAAGACTTTGACTGAAGACTTTCTCAATTTCCTCAGTTCAATTTCTTCATTCTGTTTGTCTTCATCTTGTGCTATCCTGTGTTTACGCTTTCTGTACTCGTTGATTGTCTTCACTTCATCATGATGACCATGTCCTCATTCTCTTATGCTTACTTCTGAGTACTTATTCCGCTGCAAGTAGTTCTTCACTTAGGAATTTCCTCACCGGCAAATTCCTCATTGAAGAATTCATAAAAATCGCCTATTCACCCCCCCCCCTCTAGTCAATATAACGCACTTTCAATTGGTATCAGAGCAAGGTACTCCCTTGTTCTGTGTGATTTTGGTTTAACCACCTGGAGTTTTAGTTATGTCGACCGCAGGTATGAAGAAAGTGACATGCCCTATCTTTGACGGTCACGATTATCCCAAGTGGAAGGCCATGATGAGGAAGCGCCTCATGGCAATGGACAGCGAGTTGTGGACCATCACTAAAATTGGTCTTACTTATCTATGCAAGACGGCGAACGCAGATGATATTCGCAAGTACACTCGACTTGACATCATGGCGAAGGATATCATCTATTCCTGCCTATCTAGAGATGAATTCAAGCGCATCATGCATCTTTGCAATGCGAAGCTTATCTGGGACCGAATCTCCGACGTCTATGAAGGTCATCGAACCCGTCATGATCCCTGGTTTGAGGACTTCAAGGAATCTCTCAAATCGATGACTTTCGAACCAGAATCATCATCTTCAGCATCATGTCTCATGGCAAAGGGTGTCGAGGATGATCAACCCAAAGCCACTGAGTGGGTTCTCGATAGTGGATGTACAAATCACATGACTGGTGACAAGAATCTATTGATGGATGCTCCTTATCACCGCCACATCTGAAGCATATCATCTTTGGCCGACAAAGGCAAAAGTCGTATTGGGTCTTGGTAAGGTTATGATCTCTAAGGACATACACATGGACAAAGTCATGCTTGTAGAGTCCTTAGGATACAACCTCATGTCAGTCTCAATGCTTTGTGATCTTGATATGGTTGTTATCTTTGGCAAGTATCGTTGTGTTGTGATTATGGAAGCTGACAATTCCAAAGTCTTCGAAGGCTTTAGGACAGGAGACTTGTATATTGTTGATTTCTCTACAGACCACAACCAGCCGTGTGTCTACTTGCAAAAGCTTCGTATATTGGCTATGGCATCGGCGACTTGGTCATGCAGGCATGAGGAATTTGCACACGCTTGCAAAGAAGAAGCATGTCATTGGCATTGAAAATGTCAAATTCCTCAAGGATCACTTGTGTGGAGCCTGTGAAGCTGGAAAAATGACCAAGGCCAAGCATCCAGCGAAGACTATCATGACCACTACTCGTCCCTTCGAATTGCTTCACATGGACCTCTTTGGTCCCAATCATTAATCAGCTGTCATTAATGATGCATCTGTATATGGCTTTGTTATTGTTGATGATTACTCTCGTTACACATGGGTACACATTGTTACTTACAAAAATCAAGTGCAGGAAGTCTTCAAACGATTTTCCTCGAGGGCTTCAACTAACTTTGGTGTGAAGATCAAACACATCAGGAGTGACAATGGAACTGAGTTCAAGAATTCCGGTCTTGATGCCTATCTTTATGAACTTGGTATCACTCATGAGTTATCTACTCCCTATACTCCTCAGCTGAATGGCATCGTGGAGCGCAAGAACAGAATTCTTGTTGAGATGGCTCGCACTATGCTTGATGAATATAAAATGCCTAGTCGTTTTTGGATTGATGCAATTGATACCACGTGCCACATCATCAACAGAGTATATCTTCACAAATTCTTCAAGAAGACTGCCTATGAACTCCTCACTGACAAGAAACCCAATGTAAGTTATTTCAAAGTCTTCGGTGCTAAATGCTGGATTAGAGATCCTCATCACAATTCTAAATTTGCACCGAAAGCACATGAAGGTTTTATGCTTGGTTACGGAAAGGACTCGCACACCTACAGAGTCTTCAACATCGCTCTTCACAAGATTGTTGACATCAGAGATGTGCGGTTCGATGAAACTAATGGCTCGCAAAGAGAGCACCTACCTTCCGTGTTAGATGAACCAGCACCGAGGAATCTATCAAGTTCAAGGCAACCGAGGATGTCATTCCCATCAAGAATCTGTCAAGAATTCATTCCTCAGACGCCAAGAACGCCGAGCTGATGCACCTGAAGATAATGCTGAAGACAATGGTGCTGAGGAAAATGATCAAATTCCTCGACGACAACCAGCTCATCCTCGTGTTGCAAAAGAAGTGCAAGTTGACAAGATCATCGATGACATTGAAGCGCCGGGTCCTCTCACACGCTCAAAAGCTTCACATTTATCTAACTTTTGTGGGCACTTTGCTTTTGTCTCTATCACAGAGCCCACTAAGGTAGATGAAGCATTTCTGGAGCCTGAGTGGATTCAGGCTATGCAAGAAGAATTACATCAGTTCGAGCTCAACAATGTCTGGGAACTGGTCAAATGTCTAGATCATCGCAAGCATAATATCATTGGCACAAAGTGGATCTACCGCAACAAGCAAGATGAAAATGGCCTTGTGGTGAGGAATAAGGCACGACTAGTAGCTCAAGGCTACACCCAGGTTGAAGGAATTGATTTCGATGAAACTTTTGCACCTGTTGCTAGACTTGAGTCTATTCGCATATTACTCGCCTATGCTAACCATCACAATATCACTCTATATCAAATGGATGTGAAAAGTGCATTCCTCAATAGTAAGCTTGAGGAAGAATTATATGTTGCTCAACCCCCAGGTTTTGAAGATCCAAAGAATCCCGACAAAGTCTTCAGACTCAACAAGGCCCTCTATGGTCTCAAACAAGCCCCACGGGCATGGTATGATACATTGAAGGAATTCTTCGTGAAGAATGGCTTCACACCCGGTTCACTCGACCCTACTCTCTTTACTAAATCATATGATGGTGAACTGTTTGTGTGCCAAATATATGTTGATGATATTATCTTCGGCTGTAGTGACCAACGTTATAGTGATGAATTTGCCTATATGATGAGTGAAGAATATCAAATGTCTATGATGGGAGAGTTGAAATTCTTCTTAGGTCTTCAAATTCGCAACAACACAATGGCATATTCATATCTTAGGAGAAATACCTCAAAGATGTCCTCGAAGAAATTCGCATGCAAGATTGCAAAGGTGTCAAAATTCCTATGCCCACAAATGGCCATCTATGCAATCGATGAAAATGGTATTGACTTCGATCACAAGGTATATCGCCCATGATTGGTTCTTTATTGTACTTGTGTGCATCTAGGCCAGATATAATGCTTAGTGTTTGCATGTGTGCCCGATTTCAAGCTACACCAAGGAATCACACCATAAGGCTGTGAAGCATATTCTTCGATATCTAGCTCACACACCAACACTTGGATTATGGTACCCCAAGGGCTCTACTTTTGATCTCATTGATATTCTGACTCGACTATGCTGGTGATCGTGTGGACCGCAAGTCAACATCTGGTACTTGTCATTTCCTTGGCGATCTTTGGTCCGTTGGTCCTCGAAGAAACAGAATCGCGATCACCGCTTCATCGCGGAAGCTGAATACATTGCTGCTGGCTCGTGTTGTGCTCAATTGCTGTGGATGAAGCAGATTCTCAAGGACTACGGCATCAACGTGAAGAATGTGCCTCTCTCCTGTGACAATGAGAGTGCCATCAAGATTGCTCACAACCCAGTTCAGCACTCAAGACAAAGCACATTCAAATTTGTCATCATTTTCTTCGTGATCATGTGTTGAAGGGCTTACATCTCCATCGAGCATGTGAAGACTGAAGAACAGCTAGCCGATATCTTCACTAAGCCCTTGGATGAGAAGAGATTTAGCAAGTTGCGGTGTGAGCTAAATATCTTAGAATCTTCGAACGTTCTTTGAAAAGGACACACATCCTGACACTTATGCAAAATTGATGACTTAGATGTGCAACACATGAAGAAACGTTTTTCTTCAATCAATGAAGAATAACACTCTAAGTGTGAAGAAATTAATGAAGAATTTGATTCTCAGAACCCTACGACAATTGTACGCGGTGTCTGAAATCATCATTCTTATACGGTGGGTCATGCCACCACCAAAGTTGAAAATCTTCAATTTGAGTTTTTCCTCAGTTTTGAAATTCTTCAGTTTTTCAAATTCTTCAACTTTGCAAAATCTTCACTGTTTCCGTCGTTTTTCTTCATTGGCTATTCATATATATGCGTTTACGTCCTCTACAGCATTCACTTATGGATATTTCTTCAAGTTGCTTTTTCTGCTAAGTGAATGTGAT
This sequence comes from Aegilops longissima, assembly GCA_021605205.1. Lineage (NCBI taxonomy): Eukaryota > Viridiplantae > Streptophyta > Magnoliopsida > Poales > Poaceae > Aegilops > Aegilops longissima. The sequence continues at coordinate 146,534,483 of CM038682.1, read as the reverse complement.
CGGACCCTTCCCCCTCTATGCTATACTCAACTTAATCTATTCACAAATTCTTCATGTGCGTTCTATTTGAAACTCGTTCAAAATCATCACTGTGTCCTCGTCAGTTGAAGAAATTGCGAACGGAACTTTAAAACTGATCTTATCCAAACTTTCGGTTTTGCTGCTCAAACCGTTCCGCATCCCACGATACATTATTTTACTCACCCACGACCGTACACGATCTCCACTACACAGTACGTGGGTGACACATGTCGTGAGAAGGAGAATAGTCAGGGGCACGTTCGTCCTAAATCTTCGGGCGAACAGTTTTTCACTGCCTCTATAAATACCCCTCTCTCCATCCTCACCTCTTTTTTACCCCGCTCGACCTCTCTCTCCGCTTGAGCTCCTCAAACCCTAGCGCCGCCGCTACTCCATCGTCAGCCGGTGAGGAAGAGCTTCACTCGCCTCGACCTCGTCGCCGTCGACTCACGCCGATCGCAGAAATCCTAACTCCGCCCGCCGTAGCTGTCTTCCTCCGCCAAGTTAGGGCGTGGAAGATCTGAACAGATTTAACTTCACATCTACAACACCCAGTTCGTCGTGTTCTTCATTTAGGTAAATAAAAGTTACTTTTACTACCCTCGTTGATCCAAATTTTAAACTACAAAATCTTCAAATGTGTTTATTCTTCAAATCTTCACACACAAACACCTCACTAGTTATATGCTTTTGATTCGTTTTCTAAGCAATCATTTTCTTCAAGATTCCTCAATTGTGTGGATCCTCAATCTGTACAACTCGAACCTAAGACAAAGAACGCTTAGTGAAATTCTTCAAGGCTCATCCGGTCAAAATCCTCAAAACTTGTTCTTTTGAAAACCTTCTCGAGAACGATATGACCTCTCCAAATTCCTCGCAGCTATACTCTATCACAGGTACTCATGTCCGCTGCTGAATCACTAGGTTCTCATCAACTTAACTCATTTGCAGCGCTCCTCGAAGAAAAGTTGCATACTTCTTCAGAGAATTCATTTGTTCAAATTCCTCAATCAAGAATATGGCGAAGGAAAGAAGCCACGAAAGGAGGAAAGAGGCCTGAGGTCATGACCGCTTTTGAAATCCCCGAGGAAATTTATGCTGATTATTGCACACCGATGAAGCCGAATTCGCAAAGAAAACAAAATCAGCGCAAGGTGCGATCCAAAGATTGAACGGAGATGGGCAAGGGAATGGAGGGAATACAGATATGTAACTCCAAAGTCCATGAAGAAATTCGCACTCAATCCTCCATGTCCAAGAGCTCCATTGGCACCTGGTCAAGAAGTCGACCCCACCAAAGATCAAGCGTGGTGAGGACTTTCCTCAAGAATGGGCCAAGCGCCAAGCTAAATTGGCAAGACAAGCCAATGAGGCAAAGAGGAAATTCAATGAGGACTCTGCCATCGCTATCTGCTCCGAGGCCTCTGTCAAGCCAAGAAAATCTATGGCAAAGAAGCCCGCCACAAGCCAAGTGCTTCACCATCGGTGCCCTCACGGCCAAGTTCTCAAAGAGCGCCCTCACGGCCAATTCCTCATGCTGCCCCAGCTCCTTCAAAATCCTCAACTCCTCCCAAATCCTCAAAGTCCTTACAAAGTCCTCGGCACTGTGCATATGGCCACGTGCAAAGGACTGCAGGCTTCTCCATTGCCTCTGTGTCTCAAAGAAGTTCCTCACCTACACCAAAGTCTTCATCCGCCCGACTCTGCTGAAGACTAAGGCCACAAATGGACGAGGTCCTCGCCAAGTCCAAAGAAGAAACAGGTTGCTTTCCAAGAGCCACCTGAAGATGATGAGGCTGATGATGATCAACTTGCGGAAATCATCAGAGATCGCCAAGAAAGGGCCGCTAGAGCCAAAGGCACATCTGTGCCTCTGCTGTTGGATCCGAGGAAAATCCTCGATTATATTGATCTTTGGCACAAGGATCCAAATACCCCTTTGCCTGATTTTCATCTGACTCCTGGACAAAGTCATATGCTGACCCATTTCATCGCAGAAGAGAAATGGAACTTTGAAAAGGCAAGAGAGATCAAGAAGGCTCAATACAGAAAGGAGAAGTTCCTCAAGAAAACATTGTCAAAATGACACCGAGGAACTTCTCAAGGTCCAGATGAAATTCAAGACCTCAAAGAAAACTTCAATGCTTATTATGCTGATTGGCAAGGAGCCAAAGTCGATTCGCTAACTGACGAAGAAGTTCACAAATGTTGCTGCCCCAACGCAACATGAATTCCTCAGCCGGAGCCTCGCTCAGCCAACTGAAGAACATGCCAGCACCACCGATGAAGTTCAGGTTGCTGAAGAAAATGCCAGTTCCAGGCTGATGATCCCATCCCAGCCACCAAGAAATTGCCGTGGCATCCACTAGTGGTGCGCTCAAGAAATCGAAGAAGTCAGGCAATCGCATCGCGCTACCGAGGAAAATCATCCAGATTCCTCAGCTCCTCCTGCGCCAACACCAACTCCAATTCTTCCATCTGCCTCGGATGTGAAGAAAACAAAGGCTGCAGAACGAGCTGCAGTGAAGAAACGGAAAGCATCAGCTGCGTCAAATTCTTCGGTTGCAAAGAAAATGAAGCCAATGACGAGCTCCTTTGAAAATCCAATTGATGTTGTTCCAATTTCCTCAATTCCATCAAAGGACCTTGTTCCTTTTGATAAAGATTATATGATCCCAAGCGGATCTGATGAAGAAAATCATTCTACTGCTTCGTTAGAGCAGATTGATGAAGAAATTGAAGTGGAAGCAATCCCTTCAACCCCAATCATTTCCTCGCCTATGCCTCAGTTCACAGCTGAAGAGGCCGGTGTTGAGGAACTTGAAAAAGATGTGGATGTTGGAAGCACAACGCCAGTAATGAATGATGACTTTTGGGAAAGTCAGCATCCAAATTCTCCACTCTTCACCCCAATCCAACAGATACCTCAATCCCTCGCTCCAACTGCTCAAATGGGCTCGAAGAAACTCATCCCACTTCATCAGTCCTGAAGAAATTACAGCCACTAGCGCCGATGAACTCCGCTGCCGCTGATCCTCGATCGCACCTATTGAGGAACAAGAAATTCCTCACCAAGAACCTGAGATTGCGATTCAAGAGGTGGTGATGCAACTCACCGACACTCCTCCGCCAAAGCCCAAGGATCCCTTCTCAACAAAGCAAAAGTTCAAGGCTGAAGACTTCTTCAATGAGCATGTATTCTTCACTAACTATAATCCATATGATTCTGCTCGATAAGGAAGAGGCGCTTCGACTGCCACCAAGCCAATTTCTATTCCTAGTGCTTTTCAATAAAGACAAAGTCTTCGATCATGCTCATATTCCTCATGTGGACATGGAGTCTCTGCCAGGCTTTGAGCCAGTCCTCAGTGTGCTTCACGACGCAGGAATTCTAAATTTCTGCACCGATATCTGTGGATCGGAATGAAGAACTCATTCTTCAATTCTATGCAACGCTGCACATCACCGGAGACGCTCAAGACGTGAACTCATGGGTATTAGACTCGATGTCTGAAAATACTCACTACAAGGCACCAAAGAATGAATTGCTTCGTGCTCTACCACTCAGTCCTCCACTTGATGGTGCTCGTTGTATCTACAACGAACCGAACTTTCAAATCACTATATGCAAGTGCCGATGAAGCCTTTGAAGCCAAGGCAGGCCCCAAGAACCAAATTCTCGTCATGGAATTATTGTATGTGCCTCGGACTGTCTATCGGATTCTCGACGAAGACAATGAGTCCTATCAAAGGCCATGACTCAAATGATGAAGAAGTCGCTGGCATCATGAAGAATATGCTTTTCAACATCATCCATGGCGCTCCGTCAACTTCCATGATTTCTTCATGAGGACTCGCAAACATTGCTATGTCACCATTTGAGCTGAAGCCTTATGCGCCTTTGGATAATGAGATTCATCAGACAAGGTCTTCACTCAATTACAAGGCTGATACTTTGAACCACTGCAGCTACTTGCCCCGATTGAAGTCCTCAAATGGACATTTACCTCACCGATGACAAGGGCAAGGCTATCTGCAGATCGATGAAGGCATTCGCCCATTGATGGACAGTTTCAAGCAAAGCTGCATCCTACTCCACCAATGATGACTCGCCACACATGACTCGCCGCAAAAATACCTCACCAAGCAAAGTCCTCAAGCTATCAAGACCTGTGGTGATGATCGATCGTGAGTTACTCCTCGCCTTCATGAGAAGGTTGATCGCAATCATAAATGGGTCAAGCGCCGCTTGGTTCAATTCTTCACAACATGACCTCAACACACAATGCAGTGAAGAAAACCACTACTACCTCCATGAAACTTTCAAACGCACATGGGCTATTCTTTCACATGTCTACAAGTATGAAGAACTGACGACAATGGGACTCAAGGAAGAATTTGACTGGTCTGCACCTCCTCCAAGAAATACAAGAAGGTCAAAGTTCCTTCCTTGGTGGCCAGCTCCTATTCTTCATCGCGCGACACAGATGAAAATGAAGACTTGGACGACACCGCGGCAGGCCCTACTACAACAAGCGACCCCAACAACGCTGGCACTCCTTCTTCAACTTGAAATTCTTCAGGAGCGTTAGTCCTCAGTTTCGATCCTTTTGGTCATTCGATGACAAAGGGGGAGAAATTTGAGTTAGTCTTCAAGCGGGTCAATTTTATTGCCCATATACAATTTATTTTTGTTAAGTTACAACTCTCGTTCTTCTGAAACTTTTATTGGATCGAGTTGTAATCTTAAACCCGATGGTGCTTTGATGCTTTTGATGCACTATGCACTATGCTCGATTCTCTTGAGCTTCTTGAGCTCGATACTCTTGATCGTTATTTTGCATGCTTGTTCCTCATTAATGTTATCATCAATTACGCAAGCACCATATCTCATCATGCATTTCAAATTCTTCATGTTATATGTCAAATGCGTGTATGAATTACAAGATATAGGGGAGATATCCATGATTCAACTCCTCAAATGTGCATTGCCTCAAAAGAAAATTCCTCACTATGCACATCTTCAGGGGGAGTTCTTCTATATCTTGCAATCAAATTCCTCATTATCAGTATTTACACTTCATATGTTTATCCCCGTTGAAAACTTAACCTATATTGTCATCAATCACCAAAAAGGGGGAGATTGTAAGTGCATCTAGTGCCCCTTAGTGATTTTGGTGTATTGAAGACTTATAGGTTAAGGAACTAATGCGTTTGTGAGTGTACACAGGTCTATAAGTCTATGAGGAGTTTGATATTTACAGAGAAAGTCGACCCTAAAAATGAAGTTCTTCGATCAAGACTTTGATATTCAAGACTTTCTGAAGACTTTGAAAGTGAAGAAATTGGTGTGACCTTGAAGACTTGGTATTCATTTGAGGAACGTGAAGTGTGAAGACTTTCGTTTTCATTGTTTCATTTTCTCTTTCTTGATTCATAGGAAACACCGTACTGTTAAAGGGGGTCGAGGAAATACTAAGGAAAAATTTCCATGTGATGCTCAACTCAAAATCCTACACCTACCAATCCTTTCGAGTGAAGCCTTTGAAATCTCATACAGCTTCACCAATTTCTTCAAAGGATGAGACGAAGTTCTTCTCGTCGTTGAGGAATTTGTTCTGACCGAGGAGTTAGGAATTCGCCAAAGGCGGATTGCCTACACAAGGAGGAACATGATAGCCCCGAGGAATTTGAGATTCAAATTTCCGATCTTGTCAAGTGCTTCTGCGCCACCTGTCCCAAAATATCTTATCCACCTAACGGTCATATCATTGAAGGGCATTTATGTCTTATCATGTCGGGCTGCTCCCTAGGCTATAAATAGCCGCCTCACAACCACTAGTAGGTTGGCTGCTCCGAGAGAACTTGACACTTGTCATTTGAGAGCAACCCATCCTCCGAGGACTTTGAGCGAAAATCATCGAGTGAGGAAAACCCAAAACCAAACCCCTACAAACCCAAAGTGATTGAGCATCATCAAGAAATTGATCCTGCGTGGATCCGACGCTTGTTACCTTTGAAGACTGTGCTTCTTCCAGACGGTTAGGCGCCATGGTCTAGAGCATCCAAGAGGAATTGTGGATCGCCGAGTGACCAAGTCTGTGAAGGTTTGGAAGTCGCTCAAGACTTACCACGAGTGATTGGACGAGGTCTGTGTGACCTTAGTTCAAGGAGAATACGGTGAGGACTTGGTGTCCTGAGCTGCGTGCTCAGCGATCGGGTGTCCGGACTCTGTGTCCTCGAGTTTAAATACTCACCGCTCCAACCAGACGCATAAATGAGACAACAGTTGAAACTGGTCTACCAAATCATTGTCTTCACCAACCTAATCGGTTCTATTTCCTCAACCCTTTCATTTCCTCATTATTGTGTTGAGTGTTTGTTCATATCTGTGTTTGAAGACTTTGATCAAGACTTTCTCAATTTCCTCGCCAATTTCTTCACCTGCTTTGTCTTCATCTTGAGCTATCCTATTTTACGCTTTTTGTACTCTTTGTTTGTCTTCATTTCATCATGATGACCATGCCCGTATTCTGTTATGCTTACTTCGAGTACTTATTCCGCTGTAAGTAGTTCTTCACTAAGGAATTTCCTCACCGAAAATTCCTCAATGAAGAATTCATAAAATCGCCTATTCACCCCCCTCTAGTCGATATAACGACTTTCACTTCGAAGGAGCGCGATTCATTACTTGCTCAACAAATCAGCGCTTCTCGGGAAGAATTTGTTCCTCCATGCTTAAAGTGCATTGAACGTGAATCGCTAATTCTTCACCGAATGTTCAAATGCTTCAAATGTTACAAATTCTTCACCTGCCTCTGCTATCACTAATTCCTCATCCGAGGACTTTGCTAGTATCATTGACGATGCAGAGTTGAAGGAATTGTACATGACATGTACAAAAGCCTCAAAGGGCATCGACTCTTTGTGATGTGCTTAAAAGCAGATCCTCAACAGAACCCTAGGAAAGAGGGTATTGCCTTTGAGAGGAAACTCAATGCTGATGGAACATATTGAAGCCCGAGAAGTATCCCAAAACCTCATGGGTTGCTGCAAAGGGACCTCCAGCTTGATCCATCTAACTTATCCGGCTTTACATGCGAATCTCCTCATTCTTCCGATGAGTCATTTGACTCCAACTATAAACTGTTCAAAAATCAGAATGGTGAAGTATTTGCTAGATATGTTGGCACTAATCGCAGGAACGGTTCCCTATGAAGAAAATCTGGGTTCCCAAGAAGTGCCTTGAAAGTCTTCAGTGAATGTCCTCATGACACCACCTGTGAAGAATAGGAACCCCAGATCAAATTCTTCATATGGACCAAATTCTTCATATGGATCCAAGTCCTCATACGGACCAAATTCTCACGTGGATCAAATTCCTCAAAAGGATCAAAGTCCTCATATGATTATCATCGTGCTAACAACTCTGCTTTCGCAGGTAGAGCTAAGGGCTATGAATATGTGCATTATTCTTCAAACCAATATGTTCATAAGTCCTCAAGAATTTCTCTGCTTATTCATATGCTTACCCTAACCCTCTTATGTGAAGCGAAATGGATTGGCCTCTATGCCACCATTCTCATATGGTGCTCGCAGAGTGATGAACTTTTGCCACCCCTTTAGATGTGGGTGGTGAAGAAAAGAACTAATCTCTTCTGCAGGGTCAGGTCTCCGCACGTGCTTTAACGCTCTCAAGAATTTGTCAGGCCCGACAAAATTGCTCGAAAGGACACAGGCTAATCATGAAGAAATGAACTTTCATTTCACACGCCCTCATACCGCTTATCTCATATATCGCTCGATGAAATTCATCTCGATGAACTTGATATCATATTCTTCACCGATGAAGTATATGAGATCGTAAGTTGCACTAATTCATCTGCAGGATGATCAACCCAAAGCCAATGAGTGGGTCCTCGATAGTGGATGTACAAATCACATGACTGGTGACAAGAATCTATTGATGGATGCTCCTTATCACCGCCACATCTGAAGCATATCATCTTTGGCCGACAAAGGCAAAAGTCGTATTGGGTCTTGGTAAGGTTATGATCTCTAAGGACATACACATGGACAAAGTCATGCTTGTTGAGTCCTTAGGATACAACCTCATGTCAGCCTCAATGCTTTGTGATCTTGATATGGTTGTTGTCTTTGGCAAGTATCGTTGTGTTGTGATCATGGAAGTGACAATTCCAAAGTCTTCAAGGCTTTAGGAGAGGAGACTTGTATATTGTTGATTTCTACAGACCACAACCAGCCGTGTGTCTACTTGCAAAAGCTTCGTATATTGGCTATGGCATCGGCGACTTGGTCACACAGCATGAGGAATTTGCACACGCTTGAAGAAGAAGCATGTCATTGGCATTGAAAATGTCAAATTCCTCAAGGATCACTTGTGTGGAGCCCGTGAAGCTGGAAAATGACCAAGGCCAAGCATCCAAATAAGACTATCATGACCACTACTCGTCCATTCAATTGCTTCACATGGACCTCTTTGGTCCTAATCATTACTCAGCAGTCACTAATGATGCATCTCTATATGGCTTTGTTATTGTTGATGATTACTCTCGTTACACATGGGTACACATTGTTACTTACAAAATGAAGTGCAGGAAGTCTTCAAACGATTTTCCTCGAGGGCTTCAACTAACTTTGGTGTGAAGATCGACACATCAGAGTGACAATGGAACTGAGTTCAAGAATTTCGGTCTTGATGCCTATCTTGATGAACTTGGTATTACTCATGAGTTATCTGCTCCCTATACTCCTCAAAGAAATGGCGCTGTGGAGCGCAAGAATAGAACTCTTGTTGAGATGGCTCGCACTATGCTTGATGAATACAAAACGCCTAGTCGTTTTTGGATTGATGCAATTGATACCGCGTGCCACATCATCAACAGAGTATATCTTCACAAATTCTTCAAGAAGACTGCCTATGAACTCCTCACTGACAAGAAACCCAATGTGAGTTATTTCAAAGTCTTCGGTGCTAAATGCTGGATTAGAGATCCTCATCACAATTCTAAATTTGCACCGAAAGCACATGAAGGTTTTATGCTTGGTTACGGAAAGGACTCGCACACCTACAGAGTCTTCAACATCGCACTTCACAAGATTGTTGATACTGTAGATGTGCGGTTCGATGAAACTAATGGCTCGCAAAGAGAGCACCTACCTTCTGTGTTAGATGAACCAGCTCCTGAGGAATCTATCAAGTTCAAGGCAACTGAGGATGTCATTCCTACTGAAGAATCTGCTGAAGAATTCATTCCTGTACGCGAAGAACGTCGAGCTGATGCACCTGAAGATAATGCTGAAGACAATGGTGCTGAAGAAAATGCTGATCAAATTCCTCGACGACAACCAGCTCATCCTCGCGTTGCAAAAGAAGTGCAAGTTGACAAGATCATCGATGACATTGAAGCGCCAGGTCCTCTCACACGCTCAAAAGCTTCACATTTATCTAACTTTTGTGGGCACTATGCTTTTGTCTCTATCACAGAGCCCACTAAGGTAGATGAAGCATTTCTGGAGCCTGAGTGGATTCAGGCCATGCAAGAAGAATTACATCAGTTCGAGCTCAACAATGTCTGGGAACTGGTCAAACGTCCAGATCCTCGCAAGCATAATATCATTGGCACAAAGTGGATCTACCGCAACAAGCAAGATGAAAATGGCCTTGTGGTGAGGAATAAGGCACGACTTGTAGCTCAAGGCTACACACAGTTGAAGGAATTGATTTCGATGAAACTTTTGCACTGTGGCTAGACTTGAGGCTATTCAGATATTACTTGCTTATGCTAACCATCATAATATCACTTTATATCAAATGGATGTGAAAAGTGCATTCCTCAATGGTAAGCTTGAGGAAGAAGTATATGTTGCTCAACCCCCAGGTTTTGAAGATCCAAAGAATCCCGACAAAGTCTTCAGACTCAACAAGGCCCTCTATGGTCTCAAACAGGCCCCACGGGTGTGGTATGATACATTGAAGGAATTCTTCGTGAAGAATGGCTTCACACCCGGTTCACTCGACCCTACTCTCTTTACTAAATCATATGATGGTGAACTGTTTGTGTGTCAAATATATGTTGATGATATTATCTTTGGCTGTACTGACCAACGTTATAGTGATGAATTTGCCTATATGATGAGTGAAGAATATCAAATGTCTATGATGGGAGAGTTGAAATTCTTCTTAGGTCTTCAAATTCACAACAACACAATGGCATATTCATATCTCAGAGAAATACCTCAAAGATGTCCTCAAGAAATTCGCATGCAAGATTGCAAAGGGTCAAAATTCCTATGCCCACAAATGGCCATCTATGCAATCGATGAAAATGGTATTGACTTCGATCACAAGGTATACCGCCCATGATTGGTTCTTTATTGTACTTATGTGCATCTAGGCCAGATATAATGCTTAGTGTTTGCATGTGTGCCCGATTTCAAGCTACACCAAGGAATCACACCATAAGGCTGTGAAGCATATTCTTCGATATCTAGCTCACACACCAACACTAGGATTATGGTACCCCAAGGGCTCTACTTTTGATCTCATTGATATTCTGACTCGACTATGCTGGTGATCGTGTGGACCGCAAGTCAACATCTGGTACTTGTCATTTCCTCGACGATCTTTGGTCCGTTGGTCCTCGAAGAAACATTGCGATCACCGCTCATCATGGAAGCTGAATACATTGCTGCTGGCTCTTGTTGTGCTCAATTGTTGTGGATGAAGCAAACTCTCAAGGACTACGGCATCAACGTGAAGAATGTGCCTCTCTCTGTGACAATGAGAGTGCCATCAAGATTGCTCACAACCCAGTTCAGCACTCAAGACAAAGCACATTCAGATTCGCCATCATTTTCTTCGTGATCATGTGTTGAAGGGCTTACATCTCCATCGAGCATGTGAAGACTGAAGAACAACTAGCCGATATCTTCACAAAGCCCTTGGATGAGAAGAGATTTAGCAAGTTGTGGTGTGAGCTAAATATCTTAGAATCTTCGAATGTTCTTTGAAAAGGACACACATCCTGACACTTATGCAAAATTGATGACTTAGATGTGCAACACATGAAGAAACGTTTTTCTTCAATCAATGAAGAATAACACTCTAAGTGTGAAGAAATTAATGAAGAATTTGATTCTCAGAACCCTACGACAATTGTACACGGTGTCTGAAATCATCATTCTTATACGGTGGGTCACGCCACCACCAAAGTTGAAAATCTTCAATTTGAGTTTTTTCAGTTTTGAAATTCTTCAGTTTTTCAAATTCTTCAACTTTGCAAAATCTTCACTGTTTCCGTCGTTTTCTTCATTGGCTATATATATATATATATATATATATATATATATATATATATATATATATATATATATATATATATATATATATATATATATATATATATATATATATATATATATATATGGGTTTATATCCTCTACAGCATTCACTTATGGCTATTTCTTCAAGTCGTTTTTTTGATAAGTGAATGTGATCGGACCCTTTCCCCTCTATGCTATACTCAACCCAATCTATTCACAAATTCTTCATGTGCGTTCTATTTGAAACTTGTTCAAAATCTTCACTGTGTCCTTGTCAGCTGAAGAAATTGCGAACGGAACTTTAAAACTGATCTTATCCAAACTTTCGTTTTTGCCGCTCAAACCGTTCCGCATCCCACGATAGATTTATCTATTCACCCACGATCTAACACAATCTCCACTTCTCAGTACGTGGGTGACACATGTCAAGCGAATGAGAAGGGTCAGGGGCACGTTCGTCCCAAATCTTCGGGCGAACAATTTTTCACCGTGGCTATATATACCCCCTCTCCCCTTCCTCACTTCCTTTACTCCGCTCGACCGCTCTCTCTCGCTCGAGCTTCTCAAACCCTAGCGCCGCCGCTACTCCATCGTTGCCGGTGAGGAAGAGCTTCACTGCCTCGACCTCGTCGCCGTTGTACTCGCGCCGACCGCGGAAATCTTCACTCCGCCGCCGTCGTAGCTGTCTTCCTCCGCCGAGTTAGGGCGTGGGAGATCTGAATTGACGAACTTCTAATCTACATTCTCAGTTCTTCGTGTTCTTCAGTTCGGGTAATTAAAAGTTACTTTTATTACTCGCTTTGATTCTCAAACCTTCTTGAAAATCTTCAAAGGTGTTTATTCTTCAAATCTTCACACATATGAACACCTCAAACGAAATATGCTCTTGATTCGCTTTCTAAGCAATGATTTTCTTCAAGATTCCTCAATTGTGTGGATCCTCGATCTATACAACTCGAACCTAAGACAAAGATCGCTAGTGAAATTCTTCAATGCTCATCTGGTCAAATTCCTCAAACTAGTTCTTTTGAAAACCTTCGAGAACGATATGACCTCTCCAAATTCCTCACAACTATACTCTGTTCACAGGTACTCATGTCCGCTGCTGAATCACTAGGTTCTCATCAACTTAGCTCATTTGCAGCGTTCCTCGAAGAAAAGTTGCATACTTCTTCAGAGAATTCGATTGTTCAAATTCCTCAGCTAAAGAATATGGCAGAAGGAAAGAAGACACAGAAAGGAGGAAAGAGGCCTGAGGTCATGACTGCGTTTGAGATTCCTGAGAAAATATATGCTTATTATTGCACACCTGATGAAGCCGAGTTCGGCAAAGAGAAAAAAATCAGCGCAAGGTGCGCATTCAAAGGATTGAACGGAGATGGGCAAGGGAATGGAGGGAGTACAGATATGTAACTCCAAAGTACATGAAGAAATTCGCTCTCAATCCTCCATGCCCAAGAGCTCCATTGGCACCTGGTCAAGAAGTCGACCCCACCAAAGATCAAGCGTGGTGAGGACTTTCTCAAGAATGGGCCAAGCGCCAAGCCAAATTGGCAAGACAAGCCAACGAGGCAAAGAGGAAATTTAATGAGGACTCTGCTACTGCTGCTGTCACTGAGGCCTCTGTCAAGCCAAGAAAATCTATGGCAAAGAAGCCCGCACACAAGCCAAGTGCTTCACCAATAGTGCCCTCACGGCCAAGTTGCTCAGCAGTGCCCTCACGGCCAATTCCTCATGCTGCTCCAGCTCCTCCCAAATCCTCAGCTCCTACAAAGTCCTCAACACCTCCTCCCAAGTCCTCAGCAATTCCGACAAAGTCCTCAGCACCTTGGCTGTTGGGAAACGTAGTAATTTCAAAAAATTTCCTACGATCACGCAAGACCATGGTGATGGCATAGCAACGAGAGGGAGAGTGTCCGTCCACGCACCCTCGAGACCGAAAGCGAAGCGTTATAACAACGCTGTTGATGTAGTCGACGCCTCCACGATCCGACCGATCCAAGCACCGAACGTCACGGCACCTCCGAGTTCGCACACGCTCAGCTCGATGACGATCCCGGACTCGATCCAGCAAAGTGTCGGGGATGAGTTCCACAAGACGACGGCGTGGTGGACGATGTTGATGCTCCACCGACGCAGAGCTTCGCCTAAGCTCCGCGACGATATGACTTCTCCGCGCGGGGCTTCGCTTAAGCTCCGCGACGATATGACCAAGTGGAATATGGTGGAAGGGGCACCGCACACGGCTAAGGAAAGATCCATAGATCAACTTGTGTGTCTTGGGGTGCCCTTGCCCCGTGATATAAAGGAGCCAAGGGGAGGTGGCCGGCCCTAGGGGAGGCGCTAAGGAGGAGTCCTACTCCCACCGGGAGTAGGACTCCCCCTCTCCTAGTTGGACTAGGATTGGAGGAGGGGGAAGAGGGAAGGGGCGCCGCCCCCCCCCCCCTTCCTTGTCCTATTCGGACTAGAGGGGGGAGGGGGGCGCGCAGCCCACCTTGGCCTGCCCTTCCTCTTCTCCCATGGCCCATTAAGGCCCATGGACCTCCCGGGGGGTTCCGGTAACCTCCGGTACTCCGAAAATCCCGATTTCACCCGAACACTTCCGATGTCCAAATGTAGGCTTCCAATATATCAATCTTTATGTCTCGACCATTTCGAGACTCCTCGTCATGTCCGTGATCACATCCGGACTCGAACAACCTTCGTGCATCAATACTTATAAACTCATTATGAACTGTCATCAAACGTTAAGCGTGGGACCCTACGGGTTCGAGAACTATGTAGACATGACCTAGAACCATTCTCGGTCAATAACCAATAGCGGAACCTGGATGCCCATATTGGTTCCTACATATTCTACGAAGATCTTTATCGGTCAAACCGCATAACGACATCGTTGTTCCTTTGTCATCGGTATGTTACTTACCCGAGATTCGATCGTCGGTATCCAATACCTAGTTCAATCTCGTTACGGTAAGTCTCTTTACTCGCTCCGTAATACATCATCTCACAACTAACTCATTAGTTGTAATGCTTGCAAGGCTTAGGTGATGTGTATTACCGAGAAGGCCTAGAGATACCTCTCCGACGATCGGAGTGACAAAACCTAATCTCAAATACGCCAACCCAACAAGTACCTTTGGAGACACCTGTAGTACTCCTTTATAATCACCCGATTACGTTGTGACGTTTGGTAGTACCAAAGTGTTCCTCCGTAAACGGAGTTGCATAATCTCATAGTTACAGGAACATGTATGGGTCATGAAGAAAGCATTAACATACTAAACGATCAAGTGTTAAGCTAACGGAATGGGTCATGTCAATCAGATCATTCAACTAATGATGTGACCTTGTTAATCAAATAACAACTCCTTGTTCATGGTTAGGAAACATAACCATCTTTGATTAACAAGCTAGTCAAGTAGAGGCATACTAGTGACATACTTGTTTGTCTATATATTCACACATGTATCATGTTTCCGTTAATACAATTCTAGCATGAATAATAAACATTTATCATGATATAAGGAAATAAATAATAACTTTATTATTGCCTCTAGGGCATATTTCCTTCAGCCTCCCACTTGCACTAGAGTCAATAATCTAGATTACAAAGTAATGATCCTTACACCCATGGAGTCTTGGTGCTGATCATGTTTTGCTCGTGGAAGAGGCTTAGTCAACGGTCTGCAACATTCAGATCCGTATGTATTTTGCAAATCTCTATGTCTCCCACTTGGACTTGGTCCCAATGGAATTGAAGCGTCTCTTGATGTGCTTGGTCCTCTTGTGAAATCTGGATTCCTTTGCCAAGGCAATTGCACCATATTGTCACGAAGATCTTCATCGGTCCCGATGCACTAGGTATGACACCTAGATCGGAAATGAACTCTTTCATCCAGACTCCTTCATTCGCTGCTTCCAAGCAGCTATGTACTCCGCTTCACATGTAGATCCCGCCACGACGCTTTGTTTAGAACTGCACCAACCGACAGCTCCACCGCTTAATAAAAACACGATCCGGTTTGCGATTTAGAATCGTCCGGATCGGTGTCAAAGCTTGCATCGACGTAACCATTTACGACTAGCTCTTTGTCACCTCCATATACGAGAAACATATCCTTAGTCCTTTTCGGTATTTCAGGATGTTCTTGACCGCTGTCCATGATCCACTCTGGATTACTTTGGTACCTTCCTGCCAAGCTTACAGCTAAGCATACGTCAGTCTGGTACACAGCATTGCATACATGATAGAGCCTATGGCTGAAGCATAGGAACATCTTTCATTTTCTCTCTATCTTCTGCTGTGGTCGGGCATTGAGTCGACTCAATCTTACACCTTGTAACACGTAAAAACCTTTCTTTGCCTGATCCATTTTGAACTTTTTCAAAACTTTATCAAGGTATGTGCTTTGTGAAAGTCCAATCAAGCGTCTTGATCTATCTCTATAGATCTTGATGCCTAATATGTAAGCAGCTTCACCGAGGTCTTTCATTGAAAAACTTTTATTCAAGTATCCTTTATGCTATCCAGAAATTCTATATCATTTCCAATCAATAATATGTCGTCCACATATAATATTAGAAATGCTCTGAGCTCCCACTCACTTTCTTGTAAATACAAAGCTTCTCCAAAAGTCTCAGACAAACCCATATGCTTTGATCACACTATCAAAGCGTTTATTCCAACTCCGAGAGGCTTGCACCAGGACCATAAATTGATCGCTGGAGCTTGCACACTTTGTTAGCACCTTTTGGATCGACAAAACCTTCTGGTTGCATCATATACAACTCTTCTTCTAGAAATCCATTCAAGAATGCAGTTTTACATCCATTTGCCAAATTTCATAATCATAAAATGCGGCAATTGCTAACATGATTCGGACAGACTTAAGCATCGCTACGGGTGAGAAAGTCTCATCGTAGTCAACTCCTTGAACTTGTCGAAAACCTTTTGCAACAAGTCGAGCTTTGTAGACAGTTACATTACCATCGGCGTCGGTCTTCTTCTTAAAGATCCATTTATTTTCAATGGCTTGCCGATCATCGGGCAAGTCAACCAAAGTCCATACTTTGTTCTCATACATGGATCCCATCTCAGATTTCATGGCTTCCAGCCATTTTGCGAATCTGGGCTCACCATCGCTTCTTCATAGTTTGTAGGTTCGCCATGGTCAAGTAACATGACTTCCGAATAAGATTACCGTACCACTCAGTGCGTATTTTACTCTGGTTGACCCACGAGGTTCAAGAGCAACTTGATCTGAAGCTTCATGATCATCATCATTAGTTTCCTCACTAATTGGTGTAGTTGTCACAGAACCATTTCTTGTGATGAACTACTTTCCAATAAGGGAGCAGATACAGATTATCTCATCAAGTTCTACTTTCCTCCCACTCACTTCTTTCGAGAGAAACTCCTTCTCTAGAAAGGACCCGATTTAGCAACGAAAATCTTGCCTTCAGATCTGTGATAGAAGGTGTACCCAACAGTCTCCTTTGGGTATCCTATGAAGACACATTTTTCCGATTTGGGTTCGAGCTTATCTGGTTGAAGTTTCTTTACATAAGCATCGCAGCCCCAAACTTTAAGAAATGACAACTTTGGTTTCTTGCCAAACCACAGTTCATAAGGCGTCGTCTCAACGGATTTTGACGGTGTCCTATTCAACGTGAATGCGCCGCCTCTAAAGCATAACCCCAAAACGATAGCGGTAAATCGAAATAGACATCATAGATCGCACCATATCTAGTAAAGTACGACACGACGTTCGGACACACCATTTCTCTGTGGTGTTCGGGTGGCGTGAGTTGCTAAACTATTCCACATTGTTTCAAATGTAAACCAAACTCGTAACTCAAATATTCTCCTCCACGATCAGATCGTAGAAACTTTATTTTCTTGTTACGATGATTTTCCACTTCACTCTGAAATTCTTTGAACTTTTCAAACTTTCAGATTTGTGTTTCATTAAGTAGATATACCCATATCTGCTTAAATCATCTGTGAAGGTGAGAAAATAACGATACCCGCCGCGTGCTTCAACATTCATTGGACCACAAACATCAGTATGTATGATTTCCAACAAATCAGTTGCTCGCTCCATAGTTCCGGAGAACGGCGTTTTGGTCATCTTGCCCATGAGGCACGGTTCGCAAGTACCAAGTGATTCATAATCAAGTGATTCCAAGCCCATCAAGATGGAGTTTCTTCATGCGTTTTACACGATATGACCTAAACGGCGAGTGCCACAAATAAGTTGCACTATCATTATCAACTCTGCATCTTTTGGCTTCAACATTATGAATATGTGTATCACTACTGTCGAGATTCAACAAGAATAGACCATTCTTCAAGGGTGCATGACCATAAAAGATATTACTCATATAAATAGAACAACCATTATTCTCTGATTTAAATGAATAACCGTCTCGCATTAAACAAGATCCAGATATAATGTTCATGCTCAACGCCGCACCAAATAACAATTATTTAGGTCTAAAACTAATCCCGAAGGTAGATGTAGAGGTAGCGTGCCGACCATGATCACATTGACTTTGGAACCATTTCCCACGCGCGCCGTCACCTCGTCCTTTGCCGATGCTCGTCTATTCCGTAGTCCCTGCTTGAGTTGCAAATATTAGCAATGAACCAGATCAAATACCAGTGCTACTACGAGCTCTAGTAAGGTACACATCAATAACATGTATATCACATATACCTTTGTTCACCTTGCCATCCTTTTATCCGCCAAATACTTGGGGCAGTTCCGCTTCCAAAGGTCCGATCGCTTGTAGTAAAACACTCGCTTTCAGGCTTAGGTCCAGACTTGGGTTTCTTCTCTTGATCAGCAACTTTCTTGCTGTTCTTTTGAAGTTTCCTTCTTCTTCCCTTTGCCCTTTTCTTGAAACTAGTGGTCTTGTTGACCATCAACACTTGATGCTCTTTCTTGATTTCTACCTCCATGCTTTTAGCATCGCGAAGAGCTCAGAATTGTCTTAGTCATCCCTTGCATATTATAGTTCATCACGAAGCTCTTGTAGCTTGGTGGCGTGATTGGAGAATTTCAATGACACTATCATCCGGAAGATTAACTCCCAGCTGAATTAAGTGATTGTTATACCCGGACATTTTGAGTATGTGCTCACCGACGAACTATTCTCCTCCATCTTGCAGCTATAGAACTTATTGGAGACTTCATATCTCTCAATCCGGGCATTTGCTTGAAATATTAACTTCAACTCCTGGAACATCTCATATGCTCCATGACGTTCAAAACGTCGTTGAAGACCCGGTTCTAAGCCGTAAAGCATGGCACAATCGAACTATAGAGTAGTCATCAGCTCGCTTTGCCGACGCTCATAACTTCGGCTCAAGATCTCAGCAGAGGCTGTCACCCAGCGGTGCTTCCAGGGCGTAATTTTTCTGTGCAGCAATGAGGATAATCCTCAAATTACGGACCCAGTCCGTAATTGCTACCATCATCTTTCAACTTTGCTTTCTCAAGGAACGCATTAAAATTCAACGGAACAACAGACGAGCCATCTATCTACATTAAACATAGACAAGCAAAATACTATCGGTACTAAGTTCATGATAAATTTAAGTTCAATTAATCATATTAAAAACTCCCACTTAGACAGACATCTCTCTAGTCATCTAAGTGATCACGTGATCCAAATCAACTAAACCATGTCCGATCATCACGTGAGACGGAGTAGTTTCAATGGTGAACATCACTATGTTGATCATATCTACTATATGATTCACGTTCGACCTTCGGTCTCCGTGTTCCGAGGCCATATCTGTTATATGCTAGGCTCGTCAAGTTTAACTTGAGTATTCGCGTGTGCAACTGTTTTGCACCGTTGTATATGGACGAGAACTTATCACACCCGATCATCACGTGGTGTCCGGGTACTACTGAACTTTGGCAACGGTGCATACTCGGGAGAACACTTCTTGATAATTTTAGTGAGAGATCATCTTATAATGCTACCGTCAAACAAAGCAAGATAAGATGCATAAAGGATAAACATCACATGCAATCAATATAAGTGATATGATATGGTCATCATCATCTTGTGCTTGTGATCTCCATCGCCAAGCACCGTCATGATCACCATCGCCACCGGCGCGACACCTTGATCTCCATCGTAGCATCGTTGTCGTCTCGCCAACTATTGCTTCTCGACTATCGCTACTCCTTAGTGATAAAGTAAAGCAATTACATGGCGTTGCATTTCATACAATAAGCGACAACCATATGGCTCCTGCCATTGCCGATAACTCGTTACAAAACATGATCATCTCATACAATAAAGTATAGCATCACGTCTTGACCATATCACATCACAACATGCCCTGCAAAAACAAGTTAGACGTCTTCTACTTTGTTGTTGCAAGTTTTACGTGGCTGCTACGGGCTGAGCAAGAACCGTTCTTACCTCGCATCAAAACCACAACGATACTTCGTCAAATTGACTCCGTTTAACCTTCTCAAGGACCGGGCGTAGCCACACTCGATTCAACTAAAGTGAGAGAGCGGACACCCGCCGGTCACCTTTAAGCAACGAGTGCTCGAGCGGTGAAACCAGTCTCGCGTAAGCGTCTGCGTAATGTCGGTCCGGGCGCTTCATCTCACAATACCGCTGAACCAAAGTATGACATGCTGGTAGGCAGTATGACTTGTATCGCCCACAACTCACTTGTGTTCTACTCGTGCATATGACATCAACACATAAAACCAGGCTCGATACCATTTGTTGGGAAACGTAGTAATTTCAAAAATTTCCTACGATCACGCAAGACCATGGTGATGGCATAGCAACGAGAGGGAGAGTCGTCCGCCCACGCACTCGTGAGACCGAAAGCGGGCGTTATAACAACGCGGTTGATGTAGTCGACGCGTCTCCACGATCCGACCGATCCAAGCACCGAGCGTCGGCACCTCCGAGTTCTGCACACGCTCAGCTCGATGACGATCCCGGACTCCGATCCAGCAAAGTGTCGGGATGAGTTCCACAAGACGACGGCGTGGTGGCGATGTTGATGCTCCACCGACGCAGAGCTTCGCCTAAGCTCATGACGATATGACTTCTCCGCGCAGGGCTTCGCCTAAGCTCCGCGACGATATGACGAAGTGGAATATGGTGGAAGGGGCACCGCACACGGCTAAGGAAAGATCCGTAGATCAACTTGTGTGTCTTGGGGTGCCCTTGCCCCGTATATAAAAGGAGCCAAGGGGAGGTGGCGGCCCTAGGGGAGGCGCGCAGGAGGAGTCCTACTCCCACCGAGTAGGACTCCCCTTCTCCTAGTTGGACTAGGATTGGAGGAGGGGGAAGAGGGAAGGGGCGCCGCCCCCCCCCCTTCCTTGTCCTATTCGGACTAGAGGGGGGAGGGGGGCGCGCAGCCCACCTTGGCCTGCCCTTCCTCTTCTCCCATGGCCCATTAAGGCCCATGGACCTCCCGGGGGGTTCCGGTAACCTCCCGGTACTCCGGTAAAATCCCGATTTCACCCGGAACACTTCCGATGTCCAAATGTAGGCTTCCAATATATCAATCTTTATGTCTCGACCATTTCGAGACTCCTCGTCATGTCCGTGATCACATCCGGACTCGAACAACCTTGATGCATCAATACTTATAAACTCATTATGAACTGTCATCCGAACGTTAAGCGTGGGACCCTACGGGTTCGAGAACTATGTAGACATGACCTAGAACCATTCTCGGTCAATAACCAATAGCGGAACCTGGATGCCCATATTGGTTCCTACATATTCTACTGAAGATCTTTATCGGTCAAACCGCATAACGACATATGTTGTTCCCTTTGTCATCGGTATGTTACTTACCCGAGATTCGATCGTCGGTATCAATACCTAGTTCAATCTCGTTACGGTAAGTCTCTTTACTCGTTCCGTAATACATCATCTCACAACTAACTCATTAGTTGTAATGCTTGCAAGGCTTAGGTGATGTGTATTACCGAGAAGGCCTAGAGATACCTCTCCGACAATCGGAGTGACAAAACCTAATCTCAAATCGCCAACCCAACAAGTACCTTTGGAGACACCTGTAGTACTCCTTTATAATCACCCGATTCGTTGTGGACGTTTGGTAGTACCAAAGTGTTCCTCCGATAAACGGAGTTGCATAATCTCATAGTTACAGGAACATGTATGGGTCATGAAGAAAGCATTAACATACTAAGCGATCAAGTGTTAAGCTAACGGAATGGGTCATGTCAATCAGATCATTCAACTAATGATGTGACCTTGTTAATCAAATAACAACTCCTTGTTCATGGTTAGGAAACATAACCATCTTTGATTAACAAGCTAGTCAAGTAGAGGCATACTAGTGACATACTGTTTGTCTATATATTCACACATGTATTATGTTTCCGGTTAATACAATTCTAGCATGAATAATAAACATTTATCATGATATAAGGAAATAAATAATAACTTTATTATTGCCTCTAGGGCATATTTCCTTCATTGGCATCTGCCATGTGCCAAAGGACTGCAGGCATCTCCATTGCCTCTGGTGTTTCAGCAAGTTCCTCAGCTGCACCAAATTCTTCATCTGGCCCGACACTGCTAAAGACTAAAGCCACAGCTGGACGAGGTCCTCGGCCAAGTCCCAAGAAGAAACAGGTCGCCTTCCAAGAGCCACCTGAAGATGATGAGGCTAATGATGATGAACTTGCGGAAATCATCAGAGACCGCCAAGAAAGGGCCGCTAGAGCCAAAGGCACACTGCTGTGCATTATTTATTGGATCCAAGAGCGATCCTAGACTACATTGATCTCTCGCACAAGGACCCAAATACTCCTATGCCTCGACTTCAAGTTGACACCTGGCCAAAGTCACATGTCGACTCATTTCATCCAAGAGGAGAAATGGAAATTTGATACGACCAGAGAGATCAAGAAATCGCAGTACAGAAAGGAGAAACTGCTGAAGAAAAACTTTGTCCAGATGACAACTGAAGAACTTATCAAGATGCAGGCTGACATCAAAGGCCTCAGCGACAAATTTGACTCCTATTATGCTGATTGGCAAGGAGCCAAAGTCAGATTCGTCAACCTGACGAAGAAGTTCACCAATGTTGCAGCCCAACGCAACAAGAAATTCCTCAGGCTGGAACCTCGGCTCAGCCGACTGAAGAACATGCCAGCACCGCTGATAAAGTTCAGGCTGCTGAAGACAATGCTAGTTCCAAGGCTGATGACTCCATTCCAGCCGCTGAAGAAATTGCCAGGGCATCCACTAGTGGTGCGCTTGAAGAAACTGAAGAAGTCGTGGGCAATCTGCATCGATTACCGAGGAAATTCAAACAGATTCCTCAGCTCCTCCTGCGCCTACACCAACTCCAATCCTTCCATCTGCATCAGATGTGAAGAAGACCAAGGCTGCAGAACGAGCTGCAATGAAGAAAAGGAAAGCATCTGCTGCTTCAAATTCTTCAGCATCGAAGAAGAAGAAGACCATGATCAGCTCATTTGACAATCCCATTGATGCTGTTCCAATTTCCTCCATGCCATCAAATGACCTTGTTCCTTTTGGTGAAGATTATGAGATCCCAAGCAGATCTGATGAAGAAAATCATTCTGCTGCTTCGTCAGAGCAGATTGATGAAGAAATTGAAGTGGAAGCTATCCCTTCAACCCCAATCATTTCCTCGCCTATGCCTCAGTTCATAGCTGAAGAGGCCGGTGTTGAGGAAATTGAAGAAGATGTGGACATTGGAAGCACAACGCCAGTGATGAATGATGACTTTTGGGAAAGTCAGCATCCAAATTCGCCACTCTTCACCCCAATTCAACAGATTCATCAGTCCCCTGCTCCAACAGTTCAAATGGGCTCTGAAGAAACTCATCCCACTTCATCTGTACATGAAGAAATTCCAGCCACTAGCGCTGATGAACCTGCTGCTGCTGATCCTCATACTGCACATGTAGAGGAACCAGAAATTCCTCAGCCTGAAGAACCTGAGATTGCGATTCCAGAGGTCGGGATGCAACTCACTGACACTCCACTGCCAAAGCCAAAGAATCCCTTCTCCACAAAGCAAAAGTTCAAGGCTGAAGACTTCTTTGGCGAGCACGTATTCTTCACTGATTACAATCCACATGATTCTGCTCGCATAAGGAAGAGGCGTTTCTGGACAGCTAGTCAAGCCAACTTCTATTCCTCTGTGTTGTTCAACAAAGACAAAGTCTTCGATCATGCACATATTCCTCATGTGGACATGGAATCTCTGCCAGGCTTCGAGCCAGTCCTCAGTGTTCTTCACGATGCAGGACTTCTAAATTTCTGCACTGACATCTGCGATTGGAATGAGGAACTTATTCTTCAATTCTATGCAACGCTGCACATAACTGGAGACACTGAAGATGTGAACTCATGGGTGTTAGACTGGATGTCTGAAAACACTCACTACAAGGCACCAGCAACTGAATTGCTTTGTGCCCTACCACTCAGTCCTCCCCTTGATGGTGCTCGTTGTATCTACAACGAACCTGAGCTTTCAAATCACTATATGCAAGTGCGGATGAAGCCTTTGAAGCCAGGGCAGGCCCCAAGAACCAAATTCCTTGTCAAGGAATTATTGTATGTGCCTCGGACTGTCTATCGGATTCTGACGAAGACAATGAGTCCTATCAAAGGCCACGACTCAAATGATGAAGAAGTCGTTGGCATCATGAAGAATATGCTTTTCAATATCATTCATGGCGTTCCCGTTCCATGATTTCTTCATGGGGACTCTGGCAAATATTGCTATGTCACCTTTTGAGCTGAAGCCTTATGCACCTTGGATTACGAGATTCATCAGGACAAGGTCTTCACTCAATTACAAGGTTGATACTCTGAACCACTATAGCTACTTGCCCCAGATTGAAGTCCTCAAACGGACATTTTCCTCAGCTGATGACAAGGGCAAGACAACTGCTGTGATAGATGAAGGCACTCGTCCATTGGATGGTCAGTTTCGCAAAGCTGCATCCTACTCCACCAATGATGACTCAGCCAAGCAAAGTCCTCAAGCCACAGCACCCAGGGTGATGACTGATCGTGAGTTACTCCTCAGTCTTCATCAAAAGATTAATCACAATCATAAATGGGTCAAGCGTCAGTTTGGTTCAATTCTTCACAACATGACCTCTACACACAATGTAGTGTAGAAAAACCACTACTACCTCCATGAAACCTTCAAACGCACCTGGGTTGTTCTTTCTAATGTCTACAGCATGAAGAATCAAGACAATGGGTCTCAAGGAAGAATTTGACTGGTTTGCACCTCCTCCAAGAAATACAAGAAGGTCAAAGTTCCTTCCTTGGTGGCCAGCTCCTATTCTTCATCGCGAGACACCGATGAAAATGAAGACTTGGGCGACATCTGCGGCAGGCCCTACTACGACAACCGACCCCAACAACGCTGGCGCCCTTCATCAACTTGAAATTCTTGAGGCGTTAGTCCTCGGTTTGATCCTTTTGGTCATTTGATGACAAAGGGGGAGAAATGTGAGTTAGTCTTCAAGCGGATCTATTATATGGGCAAATTTTTTGTTAAGTTACAACTCTCGTTCTTCTGAAACTTTTATTGGATCGAGTTGTAATCTTAAACCCGATGGTGCTCGATCGTTTGATGCAATCGTGCTCGATACTCTTGATGCGTTATTTTGCATGCTTGTTCCTCATTAATGTTATCACACGCATGCTGAATTTCATCAAGCACCATATTTCATCATGCATTTTCAAATTATTCATATTATATGTCAAATGCGTGTATGAATTACAAGATATAGGGGGAGATCTCCATGATTCAACTCTTCAAATGTGCATTGCCTCAAAAGCAAATTTCTCACTATGCACATCTTCAGGGGGAGTTCTTCTATATCTTGCAATCAAATTCCTCAATATCAGTAGTTACACTTCATATGTTTATCCCCGTTGAAAACTTAACCTATATTGTCATCAATCACCAAAAAGGGGGAGATTGTAAGTGCATCTCGTGCCCCTTAGTGATTTTGGTGTATTGAAGACTTATAGGTTAAGCGACTAATGTGTTTGTGAGTGTACACAGGTCTATAAGTCTATGAGGAGTTTGATATTTACAGAGAAAGTCGACCCTAAAATGAAGTTCTTCGATCAAGACTTTGATATTCTCAAGACTTTCTGAAGACTTTGAAAGTGAAGAAATTGGTGTGACCTTGAAGACTTGGTATTCATTTGAGGAACATGAAGCGTGAAGACTTTTGTTTCCGTAGTTTCGTTTTCTCTTTCTTGAGTCATAGGAAACACCGTCTTCGTTAAAGGGGTCGAGGAAATAATAAGGAAAAATTTCCATGTGATGGTCAACTCAAAATCCTACACCTACCAATCCCTTGAGTGAAGCCTTTGAAATCTCATACAGTTCAGTCAATTTCTTCAAAGGATGAGACGAAGTTCTTCCGTCACGAGAATTTGTCTGACCGAGGAGTTAGGAATTCGCCAGTGCGGATTGCCTACACAGTGAGGAACATGATAGCCCTGAGGAATTTGAGAGTCAAATTTCCGACCGTTGCTTTGCTGCACGCCAGCTGTCCCAAAATATCTTATCCACCTAACGGTCATATCATTGAAGGGCATTTATGTCTTATCATGTCGGGCTGCTCCTAGGCTATAAATAGCCGCCCCTACAACCACTAGCTGGTTGGCTGCTCGAGAGAACTTGACACTTGTCATTTGAGAGCAACCCATCCTCCAAGACTTTGAGCGAAAATCATCGAGTGAGGAAAAACCCAAAACCAACCCCTACAAACCCAAAGTGATTGAGCATCATCAAGAGATTGATCCTGCGTGGATCCGACGCTTGTTACCTTTGAAGATTGTGCTTCTTCCGACGGTTAGGCGTCATGGTCTAGAGCATCCAAGAGGAATTGTGGATCACCGAGTGACCAAGTCTGTGAAGGTTTGGAAGTCGCCTGAAGACTTACCACGAGTGATTGGACGAGGTCTGTGTGACCTTAGTTCAAGGAGAATACGGTGAGGACTTAGTGTCCTGAGCTGCGTGCTCAGCGACTGGGTGTCCGGGACTGTGTGTCCTCGAGTTTAAATACTCAGCCGCTCCAACCAGACGTACAACTATGACAGCAGTTGGAACTGGTCTACCAAAGCATCATCTTGACCAACCTAACTGGTTCTATTTCCTCAACCCTTCCATTTCCTCATTACTGTGTTGAGTGTTCATTCATATCTGTGTTTGAAGACTTTGACTGAAGACTTTCTCAATTTCCTCAGTTCAATTTCTTCAGTCTGTTTGTCTTCATCTTGCTCTATCCTGTGTTTACGCTTTCTGTACTCGTTGATTTTCTTCACTTCATCATGATAACCATGTCCGCATTCTCTTATGCTTACTTCTGAGTACTTATTCCGCTGCAAGTAGTTCTTCACTTACGAATTTCCTCACCGGCAAATTCCTCATTGAAGAATTCATAAAAATCGCCTATTCACCCCCCTCTAGTCGATATAACGCAATTTCAACCCGTATGCAAACCGACAGCTTCCCCAAGAAGCCAAGAGAAAATGTGCCGAGCAGGATTTCTGCAACTCTTGGTCGCAAACGATTTAGATAGAACACACGTATGCAAAGTGAGAGCAGCGCAAGATTTGTGCATCCCTTCAACGCAAACGGTTGGTCTGGATGACCCATGTGCAACCACGTACAAACAATTTGGTAAGATTACATCTGTCATATTGGGTATGTTGCCATTTGTCAAACTAGAACGATTTACATTTGTTGATCTAGTAACGTTGCCATTTGTCAATCCTTGTAACACTATGCTTTGTCAAAATATGCAGCTAGAAATCATTAGCACTATGTAATTTTTGCAACTAAAATTCAGTAATTAAGCATAGATTTCATTCATAGATTAAGCAATCGTTCTTAATTTATACAAACAGTTCAACTCGACAGCTGAACGTACCAAACTTCTCCCCAATTGTTGCCAACCACGTACTGAAATAGCTAGTTCAACTATATATACTAGCTAATTATAAGTACGTTGTACAGTTCGACCACACATCTATAGTCAGATGAACTGAACAAAATAGCCCCTAAATACTACTACTACCACGGAGGGACTTTGTGCTACTTCCGAAAGCCTCTCCTCTGCCGAGCGCGCTTAGTAAGAGGTAGAGGAGGAGGAGGAGGAGGAGCCTACCGACGAGCTGGACAAATGCAATACGGAGCCTACCGCTGCTGCACGTTCAGCGACGCTCGCCAGCTCAAACGCCCACTGCTGCTCCAGACGACCCCTCTCGAAGCGGCTGGACTGCTCGTAGATCTCCTGATTCCTCACCTTAGCGTCGGCGTGTGCTGCGGCCACGGCTGCGGTAAGGCTCTTTGCATGCTCGACGAGGCTCTCCTCCTCCTCCCGTAGGAAGTCGATGCAGCGCGCAAGGTCACTGACGCACGTGCGGGCCTCCACCTCTGCCTCCCTCCTTCAGGCGGCGGTGGCGGAGCAGGTGATGACCCCGGCGGTCGATGGTGGGCTGGCGGCCACGGCGGCCGACGATGGAGTGGCGGCCACGACCACAACCTCCCGCCTTCGGTCCGCGGTGGCGGAGCGGGTGATGGCCACAGTGGCTGGCAGTGGGGTGGCGGCCACGATGGCCACCTCCCGCCTTCAGGCCGCGGCCGCGGAGCGGGAGATGGCCCTGGCTTTCGACGATGGTGTGGCGGCAACGGCGGCCGGCAACAGCTGCCGACGAGCAGCGGCGGCAGAGCGTGTGGTGGGTGTTCCGCGCACACCCAACAGGGACGCCACGCGCACTACACTACGCTGGGGACTGCGCCGCCGCCGCGGTGTAGCCTCCCAGCTGGAGTTGTCCTCTGATGGCGGCGGAGTGGCTGAGCAACGACGACAGACCGGTGCCATTGGTGATTGTGGGAGAAGCAGACGAGATAAGCTACAGGGAGGGAGGGGAAAATGCAACGCAGGACTCGCCGGCCGTGAGGGTTTTTATAGCAGGCCGGTAAGAATTGGGATTTTGGGGGATTTCACCGAGTCGGGCGAGAAGCTTGTGCGGGAACCTGCGAGGTTGCGTGGGAACGGGCTCACCGACGATTCATTGGAGGCACCATTTGGCCAAAAGAACGCCCCCGCGCACTGCGCAAGCTTGCGCTGTAAACCGTCTGCGGCAGCGGGGTGACAAGACGTGCGAGAGTAGGGCGAGAGGGCACGTACACATACAGTTAATAAAAAAACGTTTGTGATTTAATTACCTACTATACCCCGTCCTGGTTATAAGTAGGATTTAACTAATAAAATACGAATGCATGTCGCCATAGATTATATTGTTGGAGTCGTATTTGAACATAGTTTCCATCTATACAATTTTTGTAACATGCATTAACACTTTTTTGGTTAAATTTAAGGTTATACACCAGCAGGCGTTTGCCCCCAACACAAACGGCTTATTCCATCACAAACAGCTCTGATGGATCAACTGTCTGCCACGTATCGCACACGCAACTCTAATATGATTCATGCTTGATGTCTCCAAAATCGCTCGCACAGTTCATCTTATTTGCCACATATAACTATGACGTCCTCTGCTCGCGTCCCTCGGCAAGCTCTTCTAGCCGTTAGGCACCGCAGCGCATTGTGCTCACCGTTAGGCGCCGCGACGCGCTCTATCGCGTTCGTTGGCGCGCTCTTCTCGCGTCCGTCGGCGCTCTCGGCTTGTGGACAACTTTTCCTTGAGGCGACCGCGCAGCACTCTGCTCGCGTCCCTTCGCGCGCGCTCTGCCAGCGGTTGGGTGTGCGCACGATCACATCGGGGCCCCATATGCATGCAGTTGCACCGCGTGCGTTGCCACGCGATGCAGTTACGTGCGGCACGATGGAGTTACGCGCTGGAAATTAGAACTGCCATCAGGGCCTGCCGATATTCCTAGCCGTCTGTCTTCCCCTTTAGTTCCCGCGGCCATTATAACCTTAGTCTCTTCAACCTTTCGATCGCGTCCCACAACACAACAAGCACACCCACAATGACACATAGAGAGGGGATGTCCGGCGGTGCTCCAATGGAGTTCGGCGAGCATAGAGTGGAGACCCACGCGAGGGAGACGGATCTCTCGGTGGTGTACACCATCGACCCAGCTGTGGTACACGACTATATCAACAGCGTTGAGCATTTGCTTGCTGGAGACAAGTACAAGGTGGTCGGCATCAACCTCCAGTACACCGCCGGTCGTCCCAGCATAGATCATAAGGTTGTCGTCGCCTAGTTGTGCGTGCGCCATCATGTCCTCATCTACCACTACTGCATGGCCACAGAGCCTTGCGAGCGTTTCAACAGGTTTGTCAACAGCACCGACTACAAGTTCACCACGGTGGATACCAAAGACGATGTAAAAGCGCTCATTGTTATGGGCTTGGCCTGCAAGAACCTTGTCGAAATCCGTGAGCACTACAGGGTCTGGGGCAGCACGAAGCAGGACTCCCTCGTTGAACTCGCCTCGGCCATCATCGACCCCTACTACGAAAAGATGAAGCAGGATGCCTAGAGAACAAGTCCCGTATCCTGGCACAAGGCCTAGATGCGGCAACTGGATGAACCTCGCCTCAGGTTCGCGGCCAAGAGCTTGTACACATGCTACGAGATGCACAGGCGGATCGTTGACATGAGGAAGCGCCTCGTTACCCAAATCGATGAGCCCGGATCGAGCGACAAGAAGAGCAAGCGTCACAAGAAGTAGATGATGATCACATGATCGTTTATGCTAGTTAATCATGCATGTAGTATATAATTTACTTTATTGGTGTGTGTGGAAATGTCATGTGTGTAGTAGCCACCTATGTAATTATGCATGTAATAGTTTAATTTGGTGTGTGCAAATGCCATGGTTGTAGTAGCCACCTATGTAAGTGGATGTTTAATTTGGTTATGCAAGCATGTCCTTATAAGTATGTGTGTGTATATGTTGTTGTTCTGTATGCAATCCCATCGCACAACACACACATCTTATTAGCAGCAACCGTCTGTGTTCTTATCGGTCTTCAGACACATTTCTGATTACAGACTTGTTTGCCACGTATCACACACATCTTGTTAAGTTGAACCGTTTCTGTTGTCGAGTCTCAACGCAAACAGTTCATCCGAGTGAACCGCATGCCGTATATCGCACACACCTTTGATCTGGCTGACCGTTTCTTTTGTGTTGCCTAATCACAAACAGTTCATCCGAGTGAACCGTATGCTGTGTATCACACACGCCTCCATCTGGCTGCCCGTTTCTTTTCTTCCTCCTCGTCGCAAACAGTTCATTGAACTGAACCGTATGCCCTTCATCGCACAAGCAACTAAAACCTGAACCGTGTTTGATGCATCCGTCATCGCAAACGTTTTACACATTTCTGATGGTTTTCATACAACACCGTTTGCGATTATGGCATCGCACACAGTTTCTCGAAGGGTCTCTGATCGTAGTGTCGCGTTAGCAGCATCCTGCAGTAGTGCAAGTCCAAAATAAATGTGAAACCTTGATGACCGGAGATACGTTAAAGGACATTGGAGAAAAAGATCTTGTATTGTTTCGTCCTGGTCACAAAAGCAACATTGTTTACTACCCTCCCAACTACGTTTTGCCAAGTTATCTATCCTTTGTCAAAATTACTCCCATATGCACGAACCACACAAATACGTTGATTTTTAACGACACCTTGATTTTCCAAGTGTGAATCGACCTCGGGAAAGGCCTAGTATTTATCAAGTCTATATACATGGACTTAACCGAGAATACACCTGACATGAACAACTTCTGGTGTAAGATATTCGGCGCATCAGAAAGGTTATAACCTGCATTAACCTTTGCACAAGATGCAACCACATATCCCATCATTTTCCCACTAGTGTTCACCTAAGCTGAATGTTAAGAGGAACATAACCCAACACTGTACTAACAAAAACTTCTATCCATTGTGCAATGTTGTATAGGGAGGGATAATGCAAGGCTAGTGGTGTCTCTCCCAGCCAGGTATCTTTTCATAACCTAGTACTATTTCTGTTCCCAACTATGAATTTTCTCCTATTGAAGAAGCAAGCCTTTCCTCATTATCCCCTTCCAAAAAGGAGAGTTAGTCGGTTGTGCCGTCACTTGTGTAGAGTTTTGGAATGTAAGTATTTATTGCGCAACAGTTGTAACCATACCCCATCCCTCTCAACCTCCGATATGTATAGTCATTTGTTAAGTAAGCACTTATTTTTCACTTCTAGACTTTCAATTCACAATCCACCTTGGTCCTTCCGTCTATAGATCATGTTCCATTTGGCCAACATATATTTGGTTTTATTTTCATAATTTTGCTAGAAAAAGCGAGATTGATAGAAATCCAATCTTTTTGTACACCTACTGGTACCTGGAAGAAGGATAGCAGGAACATCGGCATGCTCGTCAGCAATAAATTTATAAGGATTAATTAACCACCCCCATAAGACAGGAGCTTGCCCTTCTAGCATCTCTTTTTTTTTCAAATCGATCCTCATTACATTTCGATTCTTTGTTGGTTAGTTTACGATGGTGGATTGGGATTCCCAGATATTGAAAAGGTAAAGATCCTAGCTCACATCCGAAAAACTGTCTATAATTATCATGTTCTTCCTTGGCACGTCCAAAGTAGAACAACTCACTTCTATTAAAATTAATATTCATCCCAAACAGTTGTTCGAAAAGGCATAAACTAATTTCATGTTCCTTGCCTTAGCCAGATCATGTTCCATGAAAATAATGGTGTCATCCGCATATTATAGTATGGACACCCCACCATCCACAAGATGCAGGATTAGACCACCGACCTAGCCATCCTCTTTAGCTCTATTAATGAGAGCAAGCAACATGTCAGCGACAACATTAAACAGCATAGGAGACACTAGACCCCCCTGTCTCAATCCTTTCTACGTCTTGAAATAATGTCCTATGTTTTCATTTACCTTGATTCCAGCACTGCCTTCCTGTAAAAAGGATTTGACATGCTTCCTCCAGGTCGCATCAAAACCTTCCATACGAAAGACTTGCTGTAAAAATGGCCACTTGACTTTATCATATGCCTTCTCGAAATCCACCTAGAAAACCACTCCATCAAGTTTCTTCGAATGGATTTCATGCAAGGTTTCATGTAGATCGACCACTCCCTTGAGTATGTGTCGTCCAGGCATGAAAACCGTTAGAGTTAGCTAAACCACACAATGCACCATCTGTGTAAGGATATTCGTTCCAACTTTTGTAAAAAATCTTCAAGCTAACATTGAGCAGACTTATCAGTCTAAACTGCTCAATGTGAACCGCCTCTTCCTTCTTTGGTAACAACGTAATTGTCCCAAAGTTCATTTTAAATAATTGTAAATTTCCATTAAATAGATCATGGAACATAGGCATCAAGCCACCTTTAATAATATCCCAACACCTCTTATAGAATTCTACTGGAAAACCATTTGGACCAGGTGCTTTGTTATTCTTCATTTGTAAAAGTGCCTCAAACACTTCATTTTCTGTAAAAAGGGTAGTGAGAACCTCATTCTCATCATCTCCCAGTTGTGCTATGTCCTCAACCATATCCTCATTGAATGAGACATAGTTCTCTACCGAGGCCACAAACAACTTTTAATAAAAGTTGGTAATATACATCTTAAGGTTCTCATGCCCAACAATTATGCCCTCGTCCGGTTCAAGTTGTATGATCCTATTTTTCCTATGTTTCTCATTGGCAATCATATGAAAAAATTGTGTATTATTATCCCCTTGAAAAATTGCGTATTATTATCCTGTTGGCAATCATATGATGTTGTTGGTAAGTTGGTTATTAGCGGTGTTTGGTTTGAACGCTACTAGTAACCTATTAGCAGCCGCGTCGCAGTAGCAGTGCTCCGGCCGAACGTTGCTAGTAGCCACTTTCGAACACTGCTAAGTGCTAATAAGGGGGTCATGTACTAGTGCTTAAGAGCATGTAAGCGATGGGTCGTGCATTGCAGGAGCATGAAAAAATTGTCATGCACCGACTTCCCCTCACGAAGGCACTCAGGTCCACACCCACCAGCCTGGGAAGATCGTCAGCCGGCTCATGGGCAAGACCTTGTCGAAGATCTTGATCATGCCATGAACAAGGCTCACCGACTGGAAGTCACGAAGATCCACTGCATCGTCCTTTTCTGTGAGCAAGGACATAAGCGCCTTGTTGGTAGCAGCCATACCATTCGTGTCGCCATGATAGAAATACTCAAGCGCCCTCATAATATCATCCTTGATGATGTTCCATCATGATGATTAGAAACATCCCGTAAATCCATCAGGCTCTAGCGCCTTATCCCGCAACATATCTTTGACCACTTTTTCAATCGCAGCATATGTGACTGGGTGTTCTAGGTGAGAGAGCTCCAAGCTTGGCAGCTCAAGTGCCTCCATATTGAGGGTGAATGGCCTCACCGGTGTCGTACCAAGAATCCCATCATTCCAATCATCCACCGCAACTTCAATGTTCGCTTGACCCGTGATGTTCTCGTCATTGTGCCTAATGGTGGAGATGATTTGAGCGACAGAAAAATTGGATAGTGAAGTGATGAGAGAATACTTTAAGTGGGGGAGGCGGTGTAAAGTAGTCATTTTCATTTGTAGTACGTATTTTGTTACCCTTGACCACTATACGTCAATCTTGATTAGCACTGAGAAGATAAAGAAAGCCCTGTTTTTTTGTTAACTGTTTTCCATTTCATTTCCTAGTGTGAAATACTCATGGCCATGGATCATGGAGAATGACACACTACTCCGTGTCAATGCTGGATGACATAGTAGTTAGCACAAGAACCAGTTCTTTCTTATCGTTTGTGTAGTACCAACTTTTTCTTATCCTCCGTGTACACATTTATGAATCATACAATAGTTAGTTGGTGTCCTTGATTTGCATTTTCTTGGATTTCGAATGTGCTTGTGCTCGATGTCATAGAATGCTTGTGTCCTAGTTTTCAAGCATTCACACAACTTGTCAGAGTTGTACTATATAATGTTTTGCAAATGATATAATTGCATGCACACATCGATGATGGAAAGATTAAAAGTTATTAATGACGAATTGTTAGACATAATTTACAACAAAAAAGTTGCATACCAACATACTATAGTATACAGATTTTTGAAACGGAGGCAAAAGATTTGTTTCATCGTTTATTAAGAAGGGACTTTATAAGGTTAATACTCGAAAAAGGAGCATTACAAAAATAGTCTAGAATACAACAAAGATTTTAATCTCCAAACATCGAATTACTCAAGTGCTTCATCCATGCGATTACCTAAATCTTGGCCTCGTTGACGAGCTGCATAACGCAATGAGGCAGCTTGGATTTCTGCCAGAAAATTCATGTTTTTCTCTAGTTCTAGCATTCTATATTCCCGAGAGATAATGGAGAGCTTCACATTTGGTGAAATTATTTCATGAAGATATTTTCTCTCCAGTTCTCTAAATAAGGAAAGGAATTTTATTATCCATTTACGGTCCACACGACGGCCAACTATGTTAGAACCTTTAATCGTCAAAATCTCCAGGGCGTGGGCACTTTCAACAACATGCACTAGAAATTCAAGTTGTGTTGTTGTTCCAGAAAATCCTGTAATATGTAGGTTCTTTAGATGATTATGTGGACACGGGGACACTCTTAATTGGCTCTGAAACACGATGTGGGAAACCAAAAACATGAAACTGCAATAGTTTGAGAGAGAAAATATGTTAAGCTATGGCATAATTCATGGTTCACGAGTCAATTTACTTATAGCAAAGATAAGTCTATAGGAGATAGGAGTATACTCACATAAATCGCTAACTTTTCAATGAAAGGAGAAACGCTCAAAAAAGAGGCCAAAGACAAAATATTGCCGTCTTCTTTGTCATTTAAATTCAACCTCAAATCTAAACATTTTAAGTTGGAGAACTTGCAAGGGGTTTTCATCCACAAGGGCATCTGAAAAGTAGATAATATAAATGGTCACATAAATCCTTGTAAATTGTACAACAACATGCCTTGACTATAAGCAAGGGCATCTGCCCAAAAAACCTAGCAAAACCAACTTACATATTAGAGTGGAGTGTAAGATAACAAACCTTGAGTTCAAAAGATGCACGCAATGTCAGATCTTGAACACTTGGAAGCACTTTGGGAAGTATAGACAAAGCATGTTCAAGAGTCATTAGGGTATATAAATCAAGAAATGCATGTTTTAGGTCTGCAACATCCCCAAGGTCAACAGGATACAGCCGCCCATAGAACATGAATGTTTTGGGTTTCATCGCATTTAGTACTATCTTTGTTATCTTACAGTGCCCAACACGCAAGTATAATAACTTTGACAATGGACGAACCACTGTCAGCTCGTCATTCAAGTGGCATCGAACCATACTGAGCCACTCAAGATTAATGCAATTTGATAGCAAATCTTGAAGATCCTTCCGAGTGACACGTAACAAGAGCAAGTCAAGTGTTCTCATATTCGGGAAACCGTTGAATTGAGGAGGTAGTTCAAATGATGCAAAACTAAGTTGCAGATGACGAAGCCAAAATATGCTTCTGTTATCTAAAAGATTAACAGGAAATCTGTATTGATCCGCTTGCGGTACCAGCAAATCGCGTGGCGGTAAATCAAGGGCAAGACTCTTTGTCTGGGCCGATACAGCAAAAGCAACCCAAGTATTGATATGATTCACTAGCCTGTTGTCATATCCAAATTTGATCATGAGCTCTTCAACAAATGTGCCCTGATGTTGTTGCATGACTGCATTAACAGTCTTAATGAATTTCTGAGTGTGTTGTCGCTGATAAAACACATCGTTGGACACTGTGAGAGCATCAAATCTTAGTTTGGGGCATATCTTCCACCTATCTTTCCATTTACTTGATAGAATGCCAGTCCTTACAGCGTCCTTTGACGGCAGTTTTGATAGAATCGTAGACAGTAGATCCTCAGAAAGGTCTGCAAACTGAACCTTTGCTCTGGTTTTCTTAAAAAAAATTCCCCGATAGGATTCATAGGAATGCCTATGTCTTTTTCTTGCGCCATTTAGATCACTGCCCATTTTGATTCTACATGAAAATGATGCCAGGGTAAGTATGAATATATCAAGTAAATGAACCTGGAAGGCCGGAACCCATGTAAACATCACAACAAAATGTTACCCTATTCCATTCCATTTATAGTTTCTACTATCCCTCATAACCAATTAAGAATAGCCATAGTAAGTTGTCATATTTTCCTTGATAAATAAACCGACTATGCTTCTATCAAGAACCGTATAATGAAACCATTGATTAGAATGATACATAAGAGCATGGGTTTATGTCGGTGAACATCAGATCTAGATTGTGTGCTCATTGTGCACGGCACACCCAAAGTTAATTTGTGGAATTTTGTAAGGTTTAGATAGTGATTGGATGAAAAAAAGTCAGCAATGATAAAAGTTGATTGGGTTAAGATAGCAGCAATGCCACAGGTGAATAGGAACTATGATGTGCGGCGAAGCGCCTGAGTTTGGGTGTTGGGGTTGAGGTGGAGGTGATGATAGATCTAGTTCGTGGAAGGGGATGCTATAGAGCCATGTTGTATCTTATCTAGATTCAAGGATCATTAATGCTGGGAAGAGGAATTAGAAAACTAAGGTGGAGGAGATGGGTGAACTACGGAGATCCCATGCTACAAAATATGTTGTGTGCGGTTAAATAAATCTATGTCGTTAAAGTAACTCTGGATTCGTTAAATAAATAAATCTAGATCCTCTAATCAAGATTGGAGGTTGGTCAAGACTCGAGAGCGGAATCAGAAAAGGAAGGGGGGAGAAGGGTGAACTGTCGAGATCCACTCTTCCCAAATTCATCATGTGTCGATAAATAAATCTCGATCGCTGCAACAACTGGAGATTCTCTAAAAGTTAAATAAATCCAAATTCTCTGATCTAGATTAGACACCGGCTAGGACTCAGGAGAGGAATCGGAAAAGGAAGATGAGAGGAGAAGGATAAACTGGGGAGATCTCATGTTCCAAAATCCATCATGTGTAGTTAAAAATTAGATTGTTAGAGCAACTCTAGATTCTCTAAAAGTTAGATACTTATAGTAGTTCCTACTATCACTCATAACCAGATAAGAACAACCGCTCCATCAAATTGCCTTATTTCTGTTGATAACAAATCCAGTTTGCCAAAAAAGGGAACCGTAAATCAAAAGGATAAATCAGAGTATGGTTTTGAGTGTTTGTGTGTGCGAGAAGGTGTAGGGAGGCGACGAAAAAATTACCAATGGCGACAGATTATGGATGGGGTTGAGACAATAGCGGCGCGGTGGTAGAACAGGAACATCAGTGGGCGGCGACGCGTTTATGTTTGGGGGCTAGGGTTGAGGAGGAGGCGGCGGCGATGGCATGCCTAGGTCGCGGAGGGGTATTTTCTTCTTATAGAGGCGCGTTGGGCCTGATCAAACCTGGCCAGATGGGCCGGCCCGGCCTGGCGTGGCCCGGACGAGGTTAAACGGGCCAGCCACGGCACAGCCTGGCTAGGCACGCTAACTACTCAAGCTGTGCCCAGGTCGGCACGCGTGCTGCCTTCCGAGGCACAGGCACGGCCCATGGCTAAACGTGATGGCCCATAGGCACGTATGGCATGAGATGGCCTGGTTGTTTTTATAAAAAAGGGGCCGCGTCAGACCCTGCGTAGGCGCGCAGCACCGCAGTGGGACCTCCTATGTGACGCGCTCTGCGTCAAGTTGTTGACGTTTCCCACATGGGGGACTTCGACTGGGCCGGCCCACATGAGGGAGGCGACCAAAAACTTACCAATGGCGACAGATTGTGGATGGGGTTGAGACAATAGCGGCGCGGTGGTAGAACAGAAACATCAGTGGGCGGCGACGCGTTTAAGTTTGGGGGTTAGGGTTGAGGAGGAGGCTGCAGCGATGGCATGCCTAGGTCGCGGAGGGGTATTTTCTTCTTATAGAGGCGCGTTGGGCTTGATCAAACCTGGCCAGATGGGCCGGCCCGGCCTGGCATGGCCCGGACTAGGTTAAACGGGCCAGCCAGAGGGGACTCGAACACACAATGCTCTGCTATAGACGATGTGTTATTGCCAACTGAGCTACCCATTGCAGCTAATCTAACTGCTAGCATCAAACTTAAAGAACAAACAAGCTGCACAGATCCGAATTAGTTTGGAATTTCGGAAGCAATATTTTTTAGAAAAACGGAATGTTCTGTGAAACACAAACACTTACCAAATTTGTGAACAAATGTTTAAAACCTATAAATTTTTTGACAAACAAGAACATTTTTTCAAAACCTTGAGCGATTTTTTTGAAACCAGAACATTTCTACAAATTTCAAAAAAATTGGAAACATGAACATATTTTGAAATTTCTGAACAAAATTTCCAACCACAAATTTTTTTAAACTTGTGAACAATTTTTAAAACTGGAACATTTTTTGAAACTCCTGAAATAATGAAAACATGAACAATTTTTTAAAACAGGAACATTTTCTAAAAATTGTGAAAACATTTGAACAAAAACATTCTGAACAAATTGTGTAAAAACAAGAACATTTTCTGAAATGCCCGAACAATTTTCGGAAAATGCGAACATTTTTTATTTTGAACAATTTTTTTAACACGAACATTTTTTGAAATATTGAACATTTTTTAGAAACTCGAACAGATTTCGATCTTTCTGAACAATTTCGAAAGAAACGAAAAAATGTAAAAATAAACGGAAAACAGAAAAAAAAAGGAAGAAAAAGAAACGGGAAAACGGAAAAAAATACTACCTCCGTTCGAAAAAACTTGTCATCAAAATGGACAAAAAGGGGTGTATCTAGAACTAAAATACATCTAGATACATCCCCTTTTATTCATTTTGATGACAAGTATTTCCGGACGGAGGGAGTAAAACAAAAGAGAAAAAACGAAAAACCCCCAAGGAGAAACAGGAAATACGGTCAAAAAGGAAAAAAAAATGGTTCAGGGAACCTTGGGCTCGTTTGGTTGTCAGGTATCCCTCCGGGATCCCCGTCGAAAACCAGGGCGCGCAACCCATGGGGCAAGTCAGCCCGGGGAAAGCCCACGGCGCATTTTGGTCGCTCCCCCACCACGGGCTTTCCTCCCCGATCCCCGTCATTTCCGCAGAGAAACAATCCACGCCTCTAGGGGTCGGGGAGAAAACCCACGAGGCGACGGCGCTAGCGGCAGAGAGCAGCGCCTCCACCTTCCTCCGGTGACGGTTCCAAAGAGTTGGCCGCGGCGGCGACGACGACGGCCCAGCGGTCGTCCTTCTCCGGTCCCCAAGACCCCGCTTCAAAGCTCTCCCATGGACAGTGAGGACCCGGCGGTCGTCATCCTTCTTCGAGCCAGGTTGGTTCTCTCCTCCACCCCACCACAAGTCCACCACCACAACCTCATCTTGTTTCTCCAGTTCATGCCCAATGAATTGTGGCTGCAGATCTAATGTGAGCACCAGTTCCTCTTCTTTCACCTGCAGATGAGTAATGGCTGCAGATCTAACTCAATAGCTAGTGCACTGATGAATGAGCTCTTTTTTATTTGGGGTTAATAAAGCTGTGATCTCTAATTTATGCCTTGATAGGACTAAGTTTAGATCAAAATCACTACTACTAAGTTCAGATCTGAAGCACTACATTAGTAGTATATCCAGTGGTTCAAATGTATGGAGCCAACCTATATAATAAAAATCTCAATTCTGGATTAGAGTGTGCAGTTTGATGGTATTCTTCACATATCTTACTAAGGTTGCTACCCTTTTTTATGCTATGGGATGTATCTATGGATGTTGCCTGTACTTGCTTTGAAGTATGACAAATCTCAGTTCTTTGGATGTTGCTCATACCTACTCCTTTATGGAGGTGTAGTAGCGGCTTTATTTAAATGGTTAACACAACACAACATTTAATTTCACTCTAAATGAGCAGTTAATATGGTTAGAAGCTTTTATGTTCACTTTTACCTTGCTGCAATTTTTGTTATCTGTTCTTTAGGTCGTTGTTGATGAAAACTGAAAAGTATAGTAACTTAGTGATGATAAAAAGGAAGTACAGTAGCTTGTCGGATAACTAAGAACGCTACTTTTTGTTTGATCGAGATAGTTATTTCAGATAATTTATGCTAGTTTGATTGTTTGGTCGAAATAATTATTTGAGATAATCTTTGGTGCAATCAAACAACCCCGTTAGCTGGCTGATCCAGTCTTCTATTTTGATCTCTTTGATTTTGTTCAGTTCACCAAAGGTGATTGGTTCCTAGTCCAGTGAAGGAGTACAACAAAGGTGACTCCGGATAAGCAGCAGTGTATGTCTTCTCATCTTAATTATGCCGCATTAGACATTGATAAGCAACTGAAGAAGTTCGCTCTGCTTCTTGTGTATTAATATGTGTACTAGCATTCTCAGGTTTGTACCGATTAATAAGTCGCTCTTGTTTAGTTAGTCTTGTTAGTGGAGCTCAACCAAACATCCTTTTGCAACGGGCTTAAAGACTTGATCCTTACTTAGATTTTGGACTTGATCCTTACTGAGATTTTAGACTTGATTATTAAGCTAATATATTTTGCTTTAATAAATACATGATCCAAAGGAGAAAGGACAGTGCAGCTTGGACTCGAGATTGAGACGAACAAAGTTACTACTCCATGCATGATAGGTGAGGTATGTTTCTTGAAAAATGCTGAAAATACCTATATAAAATATCTGGAGGCGTTGGCCGCGGTGAGGTGCTATTAAGGACCTCTTCCAACTTATGCAAAAGTTTTCTACAGAACTTCTTCCAAACTAATAATACTTCTCATGTTAATCTTATAATATTTTGGTGATGTGTATATATGCTCCTCGTGATCACTGTCACGTAGTAGCAGTAGTAATAATAAAACTTGATCATGTTAATCTTACAATATGTTTGTTCTGCTCTGGTGACAAAATGCCTCCCTCTCTTTTTCTTCTTTGACTGCTTCAGTTTATCCCAGATTGCATCATTCTCTTGAACTGAACGTGTTGCTTGAGTGCTTGACTAATTTGGAACTGATCAGTTTTCTTATAGCCGGCTGTTGAAGAGTTCAGACAACCGAGAAGTACAATATCATACCTGCTTCCTGTTAATTCCTTTATTCGAAGGCATGCCGATTCAGGTTCTGTTACTTAGATTAGGATCAGTCAAACTGGATTAGCGATGTCCATTAGCAATTGCATCTTTCCATGCTCGATTTACCTTATGCAGCTAGTATGTGTGCCTTTTTTTTAATCCACTAGAGAGGTTTCTGATTTGTTTAACCACTTGGACAGAAAAATCCATGCTTATATTTGATAATGTAATATCGTACAATGATTATTGTTGTTAAGAAGTGAAAAAAAAACATACTTAAAATTTACTAGTTTTTCTCTGCAGATTTTCTTGCCGGAAGTTGATGATGGAAGTTATTCCGAGTTCAATATGGACAGTTCACAAACTGCAATTTTCACTGTTGATGATGTATAATTTGGACTTGTAACCATAAGTACCATTTTCACTATTGATGATGCATAATTTGTTTGACTTGACATGTAATTAAGACTGGTATGCACGTGTGGATGTGAGTTGAATATATTATAATTATTGTGTATTTTGATTTTCTTGAATTTCCCTCCGAAATTATATTCCAGTTTTTATTCTCATTTGTTTTCAACCTCTGTGAAACGGGAAAGCATATACTCTGGAATTGCTATGACGTTATTGTGGAGAATACTGTATTCATTTGTGGTCAGTTTTGATTGAAATGGATGAATCATGATTTTTGCATGCCCCCTCCCTTTCCCCTTGGTGTCCAAACAGCAAAGGGGTATTTCCCGAGGTGGTCCTGGGATCCCAGGTGAGCAGGGAAATCCCCCCTTGGTGGTTTATTGCCCAGGGTTTACCATCCCGAACAACCAAATTAGCTACAGGGTTCGCAAAAACAGGGGCGCTCCTAACCGGCTAACATGGCTAGCTCTGGTTTAATGGGCCGGCCCATTGCTAGCGACGCGGGGCATTCCTTGTGCGTTCTGTCACATTTTGACGTTTTGACGCTCTGAGCGGCGCGTAGAGTTTTCCGCCGCAGCCAGTCCGTGCCTACGAGGCACATCGATGCAGCAGGGCTGCATGCATGCATGCACGTTTCGCTCGCTACACTTGCACATTTATTTATTTATAAAAGTACTAACATGATACTTTTTAAATTTAAAAGCAGCACGTAGCAGCATAGCAAGTAGGCAGTAGCACACTTGCACATTTATGTAGCACGTCTCGCTCGCTGTGACACTGTGTGTGCCGTGCTGGGGCTGGCACACGTGCCCGACATAGCAGCCCAGGCACGACCCACTTAGCCTCGTGGCAGGCGAGATGAGGCACCCGCCACACCTAATATTGAAAACTAGCAGTGGCAGGTAACAAAACCTGCCGGCCACAGTAAACTGACTAACTGTGGCGGGCACAGAGGACCACCCGCCACACGTATGTTCATTCAGGCGGGACTCATCTGCATAACTCAGCTATGACGTGCAGTGCCTAGCGCCCGCCACAGGCAGATGCCCTAGCAGTGGCGGGCAACTTCTAGCAACCACCACTAGTTATTCTTGCCAGCCGTCTTATTTTGTCAGAACATAGTTGTGTTGGTCGCTAGTTGCCGCCCGTCGCAGCACGAACACGTTTTATCCCCACGCGAACCCCGTCGTCCCCCTCACTTCACTCGCCCTAACTGTCCCATGGATCTCGCTCTGGGCGCCGTCGTCGCCTCTGCCTCGTTGTCCTCTTCATCGGCCCCGTCAGACCCGCCGTCCTCTCCACCACCCCCCTCGGCGCCGCCGTCCTGTTCCCCACCATCGTGTTTGCGTCCATGTCGGCCCCGCCATCGTGTTCGCCGCCCCTGTCGGCCTCGCCGTCGCCGTCGCCACGGGATCCGGTACGACGCCGTTGCCCCCGCCGTCACTGTCACCCACACCAACGGCTGCGGTCGTGGCCGCCACCCACATTGGTAGGGGAGCTAGGGTTAGAGCTAGAGTACGTGAGTTAGGGGCCGGGTTACGTCTAGGGTTTGTAGATCGTAGATTGTAGTTACATTATTTGTTCGTAGATTGTAGGGATTTTCTTATTCATATTCTTAGATCGTACATCGTAGATTATATGAACTTTAAAGCATAGTCTATGCCCAAATTTCTATGTAGTGATGTTGATATTGTTAGTTACACTCTTTGTTTGTAGATTATAGGAACTTTCTTATTCATATTCGTAGACCGTAGACCATAGATTATAGGAACTTCCTTTACAGGGATTCATAATAAGAGCTAGTGTTTTGGCGAAACGTTGATTTATTTTCGTTTCGCCAAATTTCTAGCACTTAATATGTCCATTTGAAAGCATAGTTCATGCCCAAATTTCTATGTAGTGATGTTGATATTGTTAGTTGCGCTCTTTGTTTGTAGAGTATAGGAACTTTCTTATTCATATTCTTAGACTGTAGATTATAGGAACTTTCTTTATAGGAATTCATAATAAGAACTAATGTTTTGGCGAAACGTTGATTTATTTATTTTCTGCTAAATTTCTAGCACTTAATATGTCCATTTTAAAGCATAGTTCTTGCCCAAATTTTAATGTAGTGATGTTGATATTATTATGTATCTACTTAATGTTTCTAAGGTAATACTTAATTATTCTACTGATATTGTTAGTTACATTCATTGTTCAGGGGGCAATTCTCACTCAAAATCCACATACTGAGATGATAGTTGTTTTGAGAGAAAGATACTGACTGTTATCATAGGGGTCGTCCTTCCTCTTCTCCTCCTCTGAGAACTTGGTAAG
Source organism: Aegilops longissima (assembly GCA_021605205.1). Lineage (NCBI taxonomy): Eukaryota > Viridiplantae > Streptophyta > Magnoliopsida > Poales > Poaceae > Aegilops > Aegilops longissima. The sequence continues at coordinate 146,490,219 of CM038682.1, read as the reverse complement.
GCAGGAGGAGAAGGTGAAGGACGACTTTCATCATTAGTCGAAATAATATTGAGTGTACATCATATATACAACCACTTGGGAGATGAACTGACTGTTGTCATAGAGGGCCGTTCTGGCCTCCTCCTCTTCCTATGATACATTGATATATGAGGAGGAGAAGGTGAAGAACCACCATCACCGACAGTCAAAGTACCAGCCGAAGAATGACGTCGAGGGTTTCTGTATAAATTGCTTCCGTATAAATGTGGTTTATCTAAGTGTCAACTTTTGCGATTTAGATGAAGAAGCCGATAGGCCTCATTACGACTCCTACAACTCTGGACGTCTTCTCAAGGCTGGTTGGATACTCGGTGTTCACACTCAGCTATGCGAAGAGGACCCTAGTAGACACACAGAAGGCTCTATAATACGCCAAGAGCGCTGAAGGATCTCCCGATCCTATGAGGGCAGCTAGAAGCCGCAAACTGCTGTACAAAGTGCGCAAGGAGCCCTCGACGCCGCCGAGACAGTTTTTGGAATTTCCAAGTCCGCCCTAGCCGAGGTGAAGAAGATGATTGGAGACGAGGACAATTCTTAACAGAGTTGAGCTTAATTCCAAGTTGCTATGATGGAGCTGAGCTTTTTTTGTCAACTATTTCTGCAGTGCCATAATATGATCTCAATGACCGATACTCTCATGGGCAACTTGTTGTTAGCTTGTTTATTTAACTATGATAAAATATGGTACTAGACTGTGATACATCATAATGCATGTGATTGAATATGTAAATTCTTACTGGTTATATATGGTCCAACTCCAGCATCCGGCGGGCGAGGGAATGTGGATCGCCACAACTACAACATCTAGCTGCGGCGGGCCGGAGGATATGCCCGCCACTGGAGGTGCTATACCAGTGGCGGGCGGGCGCCCGCCACTGGAGGTGCTATAGCAGTCACGGGAGGTCAGTGGCGGGCACCCCCGGGAGGTTTGCCCTCCACTGATGGCCTTTTTGCGCCCGTCATTGCTAAGCATTCCTGCAGTAGTGGACGAATCAAAAAAGGAAGGTGTCACGAGAGTGAACCATGGAGATCCCCTGTTCACAAATCCAGAGTGTGCCGTAAATAAGTCTAGATCGTTTGATAAACTCTAGGTGATTCCTCATAACTTTAGCTTTTGTAGTGGGTTTAAAGGGTCGTTTAAAAAATAAAGGCCCAAGAGCAAGGTTACAAAGCCAAATTAGATAAACTACTGATTTGTATTTCTTATTCCATGTATGGCCCACTTGTTAGTGGATTGTCATTTCTTTTTTATCCTTGCCCATCTTGGTTGTACCTCCCCCATCATAGCCGCTCCTCCACAGGTGAACTCTATCAACGCTCACGTGGAAGCCTGACGGCCGAGGCGGCAAGGTCGTGTCACGATGAAAGCAAAGGGAGTGCGGCGTGGAACTCCATGGCACTGCGAGGGAAGAAGGGGGCAAGCGTGGAAGATGGACGTGAGGCGATAACGCGCTCACCAACTCAGAAGAGTGGCAGAGGGATGGCCGCTTTGTCGTCGGCCATGGCCAACACGACAGTTATTTTCATCATATGAAAAATATAACAAATATCCATTTCCTAATTTTATTTCATGGTATATTTCATAGAAAAAATGGGTAATACAATATCCACAATAGTTATCTTCTTAGAAAACAAATAGTTGATTTTGGCCCTTTATACATACTAGAAGGGTTGAACGCGCTCTGCGCTGTTGGTGTTGTTGGGTTTTAGAAGAAAAAAATACTCCTCTACGGTGATTAGTTTTTTGAAAACTCAAACATCGTTAAGTTTGACCAAATCTGTAGCATTAGATTCATCATGAAATGAATTTTCATATTTTATTTAATTAGCATTGTGGATGTCGATATTTGTGGATCTAAACTTGGTCAAAGTTAAAGAATTTGATTTTTGAAAAAGCCAATACACCTTATATTTTAGAACTGATGTAATATTTGGTTTGGCGAGTGAGGGAGATGATCAAGTGTGCTTTCCTTTTATCTATAATGCAGTGTTTTGGTGGGCCTTTCATGGTGTGATTCTGTGTTCTCTGCTAATGAACTAGCATTTATGTGGAGAATTTTTCTATGTAGGTTGGTGCATGTACTATATTTGTGCTACGGTATCACATGTTGACGCTTTTTTCTTGTTGATGAGAGGGTTCGCCGGACTGATATATTTTTATAGGCCAGTTGCTGCTGATTGATTTGAAAAATTATTGATCCGATCAAAATGTGAATCTATTCCAAAATTTAATACCTTAATTGCATGAGAGAGCTTGAAAATTAGAAAGTATAGTGAATTAAAGGAATTACTGGTGCTACACTACAATATGAGAGTGTGCGTGGGACTGATATGGTTTTTATGGGCTGGTTGTTGTCGATTAGTTTGAAAAATCGTGCCTGGTCGAAATTGTGAACCACATCCGTAATCGAATACTGCAATCGAATGAAAGAGCTTCAAAATTATGGAGTATGTTGAACTAGAATTGAATGGAAGAGCTTTTCTAGAAGAAGAAAATATCGTTGACCAAGTCAAAATCAGGTGGCCCAATTTCAAATTGGAAAGCGCAAATGATTGTGAGGCCTTAAATATCAGGAAGCATGGTTTATTTATAGATGTAGAAAGTCCAATTGAAATCCAGAGATGACTCTTTGATTCTAAAATTGGCAAAAAAGTTCCAGTTATAACAGGTAATTAAGATGCATAAACACTCTTTGCTGATCAGAAAGATTCAATGAAAAACTATGAAAAGAAAATGGCAACCATCTCATTCATAACAATGACCTATGTGAATATTTTGTACTCCAGTAATCAATGACTATTTTTTTACTGGTTTCCTCCAATCAAAAAGTCGCTATTGGCGCCACCGCCTTGGCTCCGGCGCAGCGGCAGCCTCAAGTCATATTCTTGGCCGCCAACACCAAACACCGAGATGGTGTCATCTTGGATGCCAAGAGCATTCTGCCGTCCACGGGAAGCTTCGAATCCACTTTCGTCGAACTTGGTCTCATCCCACCCTGTGTTTCCATTGCACGTCGTTGGAGTTGCTCCAAGCATAGATGTCAAGGAATCCGACATCATGGCACTGGTTGATCAAGCAGACCGACCTCTCGTCCTCCATCACGACGGCATTGTCCCTCCACAGGCCGTTGACCCAATTCCTGAGATCACTGCTGGGCCACGGCCAGAAAACACCCATATCCCGGAAATCTATCTATATCTATACATATTAATAAAAAAAAGTATTCTTACTATGTTTCGCTATTTTATAGAAAACCCCCTAATGTTTCTGACATTAAACCCGCAGTATATATCAAATGTTTTTAAAATACTCATATCTTCTAAATCGTAACTCAAAATTTAACATGTTATATATGGAATTTGACTAGAAAAATATGTAGAATCTGAATATGACATTATTTTACCTGTTAACAATTTTAAAAATACTATCTAGGCTACATTGTTAATCAACAATGCATTATCGCTCTTTTTCATACCAGTACTAATTAAGATTGGGGATGAACACCTCAGCAAAATCTGGATTGAAGATGAAATTAAAGAAAATTTGCTAAAGACACCCAATAAATAAGAACATGCATGATAAGAAATAAAAGAAGGACCTAATAAAAATGAGATGTCCACTATAAAAGAAATAAAAGAGAAAATGCAAAGAAGATCCAATAAAGATAAGATGTTGCGCTATTCTCCTATATATAAGAAGAAGAAAAAAGAGGACATGCATGAAAAAAAGTAAAAAGGAGGCATACATGATAAAAAAATAAAAGACAAGTTTGATAACATACAAATAGTGATGAAACAGGGACCCATACCAACGACATGTATGGCAAGAAATAGTGATGAAATAGGGGCGCATGTACCTCCGTCCACAGGAGACCATACAAAAATATTCTTTTTCAGACAAACAAAAAATCTCATTTTATGATTAAAAAAATCATATATCTTTTTAACAAATTTTTTAATAACTCATCTGCTTTACGTTGGATCGCGAAGACGTTCGGCTACATCAACCGCGTTACTAAACGCTTCCGCTTTTGGTCTAGGAGGGTACATGGACACACTCTCCCCGCTCGTTGCTATGCTTCTCCTAGATAGATCTTGCGTGATCGTAGGAATTTTTTTGAAGTACTACGTTCCCCAACAGTGCCATCAGAGCCAGGTCTGTGCGTAGATGTTATATGCACGAGTAGAACACAAAGAGTTGTGGGTGATAATAGTTATACTGCTTATCAGCATGTCATACTTTGATTCGGCAGTATTGTTGGATGAAGCGGCCCAGACCGACATTACATGACCACGTTCATAAGACTGGTTCTACCGCCGTGCTTTGCATACAGGTAGCTAGTGGGTGTCTGTTTCTCCAACTTTAGTTGAATCAAGTGTAATTACGCCGGTCCTTGTTGAAGGTTAAAAAAGCACACTTGACGAAAAATCGTTGTGGTTTTGATGCGTAGGTAAGAACAGTTATTGCTATGCCCGTAGCAGCCACGTAAAATTTGCAACAACAAAGTAGAGAACGTATAACTTGTTTCTGCAGGGCTTGCTGTGATGTGATATGGTCAAGACGTGATAATATATAAATTGTTGTATGAGATGATCATGTTTTGTTACAGTTATCGGCAACTGGCAGGAGCCATATGGTTGTCGCTTTATTGTATGAAATGCAATCGCCATGCAATTGCTTTACTTTATCACAAAGCTGTAGCGACAGTCGTAAAAGCAATAGTTGGCAAGACGACAACGATGCTTCGATGAAAATCAAGGTGTCAAGCCGGTGATGATGGTGATCATGACGGTGCTTTGGAGATGGAGATCAAAGGAACAAGATGATGATGGCCATATCATATCACTTATATTGATTGCATGTGATGTTTATCCTTTATGCATCTTATTTTGCTTAGTACGGCGGTAGCATTATAAGATGACCTCTCACTAAATTTCAAGATACAAGTGTCCTCCCGGAGTATGTATTGTTGCGACAGTTCGTCGTGCCGAGACACCACGTGATGATCAGGTGTGATAAGCTCTACGTTCACATACAACGGGTGCAAGCCAGTTTTGCACACGCAGAATACTCGGGTTAAACTTGACGAGCCTAGCATATGCAGATATGGCCTCGGAACACTGAGACCGAAAGGTCGAGCGTGAATCATATAATAGATATGATCAACATAGTGATGTTCACCATTGAAAACTACTCCATCTCACGTGATGATTGGATATAGTTTAGTTGATATGGATCACTTGATCACTTTGATGATTAGAGGGATATCTATCTAAGTGGGAGTTCTTAAGTAATATGATTAATTGAACTTTAATTTATCATGAACTTAGTACCTGATAGTATTTTGCATGTCTATGTTGTTGTAGATAGATGGCCCATGGTACTGTTCCGTTGAATTTTAATGCGTTCCTAGAGAAAGCTAAGTTGAAAGATGATGGTAGCAACTACACGGACTGGGTCCGTAAATTGAGGATTATCCTCATTGCTGCATGGAAGAATTACGTCCTGGAAGCACCGCTAGGTGCAAGACCGGCTGCAGGAGCAACACTAGACGTTGTGAACGCCTGGCAGAGCAAAGCTGATGACTACTCGATAGTTCAGTGTGCCATGTTTTACGGCTTAGAACCGGGACTTCAACGACGTTTTGAATGTCATGGAGCATATGAGATGTTCCAGGAGTTGAAGTTAATATTTCAAGCAAATGCCCGGATTGAGAGATATGAAGTCTTCAATAAGTTCTACAGCTGCAAAATGGAGGAGAATAGTTTTGTCAGTGAGCATATACTCAGAATGTCTGGGTACCACAATCACTTGACTCAACTGGGAGTTAATCTTCCGGTTGATAGTGTCATTGACAGAGTTCTTCGATCACTGCCACCAAGCTACAAAAGCTTCGTGATGAACTATAATATGCAAGGGATGGATAAGACAATTCCTGAGCTCTTCGCGATGCTAAAAGCTGCGGAGGTAGAAATCAAAAAGGAGCATCAAGTGTTGATGGTCAACATGACCACTAGTTTCAAGAAGAAGGGCAAAGGGAAGAAGGGTAACTTCAAGAAGAATGGCAAGCAAGTTGCTGCTCAAGTGAAGAAGCCCAAGTCTGGACCTAAGCCTGAGACTGAGTGCTTCTACTGCAAAGGGACTGGTCACTAGAAGTGGAACTGCCCCAAGTATTTGGCGGATAAGAAGGACGGCGAAGTGAAAGGTATATTTGATATACATGTTATTGATGTGTACCTTACTAATGCTCGCATTAGTGCCTGGGTATTTGATACTGGTTCTGTTGCTCATATTTGCAACTCGAAACAGGGACTACGGATTAAGCAAAGATTGGCTAAGCACGAGGTGACGATGCGCGTGGGAAATGGTTCCAAAGTCGATGTGATTGCCATCGGCACGCTACCTCTACATCTACCTTCGGTATTAGTTTTAGACCTGAATAATTGTTATTTGGTTCCAGCGTTAAGCATGAACATTATATCTGGATCTTGTTTGATGCTAGACGGTTATTCATTTAAATCAGAGAATAATGGTTGTTCTATTTATATGAGTAATATCTTTTATGGTCATGCACCCTTGATGAGTGGTCTATTTTTACTAAATCTTGATAGTAGTGATACACATATTCATAGTGTTGAAGCCAAAAGAAATAAGTTTAATAATGATAGTGCAACTTATTTGTGGCACTGCCGTTTAGGTCATATTGGTGTAAAGTGCATGAAGAAACTCCATGCTGATGGGCTTTTGGAATCACTTGATTATGAATCACTTGATGCTTGCGAACCATGCTTCATGGGCAAGATGACTAAGACTTCGTTCTCCGGAACAATGGAGCGAGCAACAGACTTGTTGGAAATAATACATACTGATGTATGCGGTCCGATGAGTGTTGATGCTCGCGGCGGGTAACGTTATTTTCTGACCTTCACAGATGTTTTGAGCAGATATGGGTATATCTACCTGATGAAACATAAGTCTGGAACATTTGAAAAGTTCAAAGAATTTCAGAGTGAAGTGGAAAATCATCGTAACAAGAAAATAAAGTTTCTACGATCTGATCATGGAGGAGAATAGTTGAGTTACGAGTTTGGTCTTCATTTGAAACAATATGGAATAGTTTCACAACTCACGCCACACGGAACACCACAGCGTAATGGTGAGTTCGAACGTCGTAACCGCACTTTATTAGATATGGTGTGATCTATGATGTCTCTTACTGATTTACCATTATCGTTTTGGGGTTATGCTTTAGAGACGGCTGCATTCACGTTAAATAGGGCACCATCTAAATCTGTTGAGACAACACCATATGAACTGTGCTTTGGCAAGAAACCCAAGTTGTCGTTTCTTAAAATTTGGGGCTGTGATGCTTATGTGAAAAAACTTCAACCTGATAAGCTTGAACCCAAATCGGAGAAATGTGTCTTCATAGGATACCCAAAGGAAACTGTTGGGTACACATTCTATCACAGATCCAAAGGCAAGATATTCGTTGCTAAAGAATGGATCCTTTCTAGAGAAGGAGTTTTCTCTCAAAAGAAGTGAGTGGGAGGAAAGTAGAACTTGATGAGGTAATTGTACCTTCTCTCGAGTTGGCGAGTAGTTCATCACAGAAATCATTTCCAGTGATGCCTACATCAATTAGTGAGGAAGTTAATGGTAATGATCATGAAACTTCAGATCAAGTTGCTACCGAACGTCGTAGGTCAACCAGAGTATGTTCCGCACCAGAGTGGTACGGTGATCCTGTTTTGGAAGTCATGTTACTAGAACATGATGAACCTGTGAACTATGAGGAAGCGATGATGAGCACAGATTCCACGAAATGGCTTGATGCCATGAAATCTGAGATGGGATCCATGTATGAGAACAAAGTATGGAGTTTGATTGACTTGCCCGATGACCGGCGAGCCATTGAGAATAAATGGATCTTCAAGAGGAAGACGGACACTGATAGTAGTGTTACTATCTACAAAGCTCGAATTGTCGCAAAAAGGTTTTTGACAAGTTCAAGGAGTTGACTACGATAAGATTTTCTCACTAGTAGCGATGCTTAAGTCTGTCCTAATCATGTTAGCAATTGCCACATTTTATGAAATCTGGCAAATGGATGTCAAAACTACATTCCTTAATGGATTTGTTTCTTAAAGAAGAGTTGTATATGATGCAACAAGAAGGTTTTGTCAATCCTAAAAGTGCTAACAAAGTGTACAAGCTCCAGCGATCCATCTATGGACTGGTGCAAGCATCTCGGAGTTGGAATATATGCTTTGATAAAGTGATCAAACCATGTGGTTTTATACAAACTTGCGGTAAAGCTTGTATTTACAAGGAAGTGAGTGGGAGCACTACAGCATTTCCGATAAGTATATGTGAATGAGATATTGTTGATTGGAAATAATGTAGAATTTTGTGGAAAGCATAAAGGAGTGTTTGAAAGGAGTTTTTCAATGAAATACCTCAGCGAAGCTGCTTGTATATTGGGCATCAAAATCTATAGAGATATATCAAGACACTTAATTGGACTTTCACAAAGCACATGCCTTGATAAATATTTGAAGAAGTTCAAAATGGATCAAGCAAAGAAATGGTTCTTGCCTATGTTACAAGGTGTAAAGTTGAGTCAGACTCAATGCCCGACCACTGCAGAAGATAGAGAGAAAATGAAAGTCATTCCCTATGCTTCAGCCATAGGTTCTATCATGTATGCAGTGCTGTGTACTAGACCTGATGTGTGCCTTGCTATTAGCTTACCAGGGAGGTATCAAACTAATTCAGGAGTGGATCACTGGACAGCGGTCAAAAACATTCTGAAATACCTGAAAAGGACTAAGGATATGTTTCTCGTTTATGGAGGTGACAAAGAGCTCGTCGTAAATGGTTACGTCGATGCAAGCTTTGACACTGATCTGGATGACTCTAGGTCACAAACCAGATACGTATTTATATTGAATGGTGGAGCATTCAGTTGGTGCAGTTCTAAACAGAGCGTCATGGCGAGATCTACGTGTGAAGCGGAGTACATAGCTGCTTCGGAAGCAGCAAATGAAGGAGTCTGGATAAAGGAGTTCATATCCGATCTAGGTGTCATACCTAGTGCATCAGGTCCAATGAAAATCTTTTGTGACAATACTGGTGCAATTGCCTTGGCAGAGGAATCTAGATTTCACAAGAGAACCAAGCACATCAAGAGACGCTTCAATTCCATCCACGATCAAGTCAAGGAGGGAGACATAGAGATTTTCAAGATACATATGGATCTGAATGTTGCAGACCCGTTAACTAAGCCTCTCTCACGAGAAAAACATGATCAACACCAAGACTCCATGGGTGTTAGAATCATTACTATGTAATCTAGATTATTGACTCTAGTGCAAGTGGGAAACTGAAGGAAATATGCCCTAAAGGCAATAATAAAGTTGTTATTTATATTTCCTTATATCATGATAAATGTTTATTATTCATGCTAGAATTGTATTAACCGGAAACTTAGTACATGTGTGAATACATAGACAAACAGATTGTCCCTAGTATGCCCCTACTTGACTAGCTCGTTAATCAAAGATGGTTAAGTTTCCCAGCCATAGACATGTGTTGTCATTTGATGAATGGGATAACATCATTAGAGAATGATGTGATGGACAAGACCCATTCGTTAGCTTAGCAGTATGATCGTTTAGTTTATTGCTATTGCTTTCTTCATGACTTATACATGTTCCCATGACTATGAGATTATGCAACTACCGAATACCGGAGGAGCACTTAGTGTGCTATCAAATGTCCCAACGTAACTGGGTGATTATAAAGATGCTCTACAGGTGTCTCCGATGGTGTTTGTTGAGTTGGCATAGGTCAAGATTAGGATTTGTCACTCCGATTGTCAGAGAGGTATCTCTGGGCCCTCTCGGTAATACACATCACTATAAGCCTTGCAAGCAATGTGACTAATGAGTTAGTTGCAGGATGATGAATTACGGAATGAGTAAAGAGACTTGCCGGTAACGAGATTGAACTAGGTATGATGATACCGACGATCGAATCTCGGGCAAGTAACATACCGATGACAAAGGGAACAACGTATGTTGTTGTGCGGTTTGACCGATAAAGATCTTCGTAGAATATGTGGGAGCCAATATGAGCATCCAGGTTCCGAGTTTATGTGATTTGATGTACCGAAGGTTGTTTGGAGTCCCGGATGAGATCACGGACATGACGAGGAGTCTCGAAATGGTCGAGACATAAAGATTGATATATTGGACCATGTTGCTCGGACACCGGAAGTGTTCCGGAGAGTTTTGGATAAAACCGGAGTGTTGGAGGGTTACCGAAGCCCCCCCCGCGGAAAGTTATGGGCCTTAGTGGACCTTAGGGGAGAGAGAGGATAGCAGCCAGGAGGTGGCGCCCCCCAAGGGGAGTCCGAATAGGACAAGGGGAGGGGGGCGCGGCCCCTCTTTCCCTTTCCCTCTCCCTCTCCTTCCTTCTTCTCCTAGTTGGACTAGGAAAGGGGGAAACCTACTCCTACTAGGGGTAGGATTCCTCTCCCCTTGGCGCGCCCCTTGTGGCCGGCTGGCCTCCTCCTCCCCTCCTTTATATACGGGGGAGGGGGGCACCCCATAGACACACAAGTTGATCTTTAACCATGTGCGGTGCCCCCCTCCACAGTTTTCCACCTCGGTCATATTGTCATAGTGCTTAGGCGAAGCCCTGCGTCAGTAACTTCACCATCACCATCACCACACCGTCGTGCTGACGGAACTCTCCCTCGGCCTCAGCTGGATCTAGAGTTCGAGGGACGTCACCGAGCTGAACGTGTGTAGATCGCGGAGATGCCGTGCGTTCGGTACTTGATCAGTTGGATCGCGAAGTTGTTTGACTACATCAACCGCGTTACTAAAGCTTCCTCTTTCGGTCTACGAGGGTACGTGGACACACTCCCCCGTCTCGTTGCTATGCTTCTCCTAGATAGATCTTGCGTGATCGTAGGATTTTTTTTGAAATACTACTTCCCCAACAAAACGGAACGGTGGAAAGTTGCATGGCAATATATCTCGGAATGGCTATGGAAATGCCATAATAGGTAGGTATGGTGGCTGTTTTGAGGAAGGTATATGGTGGGTGTATGGTACCGGCGAAAGTTGTGCGGCACTAGAGAGGCTAGCAATGGTGGAAGGGTGAGAGTGTGTATAATCCATGGACTCATCATTAGTCATTAAGAACTCACATACTTATTGGAAAAATCTATTATTTATCGAAATGAAGTACTACGCGCATGCTCCTAGGGGTATAGATTGGTAGGAAAAGACCATCGCTCGTCCCCGACCGCCACTCATAAGGAAGACAATCAATAAATAAATCATGCTCCTACTTCATCACATAACGGTCCACCATACGTGCATGCTACGGGAATCACAAACTTTAACACAAGTATTTCTCAAATTCACAATTACTCACTAGCATAACTCTAATATTACCATCTCTATATCTCAGAACAATCATAAGGAATCAAACTTCTCATAGTATCCAATGCACTTATATGAATTTTTTTATTATATCCCTCTTGGATGCCTATCATATTAGGACTAAATTTATAACCAAAGCAAATTACCATGCTGTTGAAAGACTCTCAAAATAATATAAGTGAAGCATGAGAGTTCAACAATTTCTATAAAATAAAACCATCGCCGTGCTATAAAAAGATATAAGTGAAGCACTAGAGCAAACTTGCCTAGCTCAAAAGATATAAGTGGAGCACATAGAGTATTCTAATAAATCACGATTCATGCGTGTCCCTCTCAAAAGGTGTATACAACAAGGATGATTGTGGCAAACTAAAAAGCAAAGACTCAAATCATACAAGACGCTCCAAGCAAAACACATATCATGTGGTGAATAAAAATATAGGCTCAAGTAAAGTTATCGATAGATGAAGACGAAAGAGGGGATGTCTTCCGGGGCATTGCTACCTCTTGAGCATGAGTTGGTTTCCCTTGAAGAGGAAAGGGTGATGCAGCAAAGTAGCGTAAGTATTTCCCTCAGTTTTGAGAACCAAGGTATCAATCCAGTAGGAGACAACGCAGAAGTCACCTAGTACCTGCACAAACAATCAAGAACCTTGAAACCAACGCAATAAAGGGGTTGTCAATCCCTTCACGGTCACTCGCAAAAGTGAGATCTAATAAAGATAGTAAAGTAAATATTTTTAGTATTTTTGTTGTATAGATTGGAAAGTAAAGATTGCAAAATAGTAAATGAGATGCGATGTAAGTAAAAGAGATGCAATATAATAAGAAAGAGACCCGGGGGCCATAGGTTTCACTAGTGGCTTCTCTCAAGATAGCATGTATTACGGTGGGTGAACAAATTACTGCTGAGCAATTGATAGAAAAGCGCATAGTTATGAAGATATCTAAGGCAATGATCATGAATATAGGCATCACGTCCGTGTCAAGTAGATCGAAACGATTCTGCATCTACTACTATTACTCCACACATCGACCGCTATTCAGCATGCATCTAGAGTATTAAGTTCATAAGAACAGAGTAACGCATTAAGCAAGATGACATGATGTAGAGGGATAAACTCAAGCAATATGATATAAACCCCATCTTTTTATCCTCGATGGCAACAATACAATACGTGCCTTGCTGCCCCTACTGTCATTGGAAAAGGACACCGCAAGATTGAACCCAAAGCTAAGCACTTCTCCCATTGCAAGAAACATCAATCTAGTAGGCCAAACTAAACCGATAATTCGAAGAGACTTGCAAAGATATCAAATCATGCATAAAAAAATTCAGAGAAGAACCAAATAATATTCATAGATAATCTTGTTCATAAATCCAAAATTCATCGGATCTTGGCAAACACACCGCAAAAGAGTATTACATCGAATAGATCTCCAAGAACATCGAGGAGAACTTTGTATTGACAAACTAAGAGAGAGAAGAATCCATCCAGCTAATAAATATGGACCCGAAGGTCTGTGGTAAACTACTCACGCTTCATCGGAGAGGCAATGGTGTTGATGTAGAAGCCTTCCATGATCGATTCCCCCTCCGGCAAATCGCCGGAAAAGGCCCCAAGATGGGATCTCACGGGTATAGAAGGTTGCGGCGGTGGAAAAGTGGTTTCGTGGCTCTCTGCGATGTTTCTAGGGTATAAGAGTATATATAGGCGAAAGAAGTACGTCGGTGGAGCTAAGAGGGGCCCACGAGGTTGGGGGCGCGCCTACCCCCTGGGCGCACCCTCCTGCCTCGTGGCTGCCTCGTGGAGTTCCAGACTTCGACTTCAAGTCTTCTGGATTGCTTTCGGTCCAAGAAAGATTATCGCGGAGGTTTCATTCCATTTGGTATTCCTTTTCTACGAAACTCTAAAATAGGCAAAAAAACAGAAACTGGCACTAGGCCTCCGGTTAATAGGTTAGTCCCAAAAATAATACTCCCTCCGTTCCTAAATATAAATCTGTGTAGAGATTCCACTAGATAGACTACATACAAAGCAAAATGAATGAATCTACACTTAAAATACATCTATATACATCCGTATGTGGTTACTAGTGGAATCTCTAGAAAGACTTATATTTAAAAACGGAGGAAGTATAAAAGAGCATATTAAAGCCCATTAAACATCCAAAACAGATAATATAATAGCATGGAACAATAAAAAATTATAGATAGTAGTCGTCAACCCGTGCACCTGCACGGGCTAGCAATTAAGAAACATTAAATATTGAAAATGTGGATTAATATATGCATATCCCACCAACTGGTACATCCGTATTTCCATAGTTTTTGCTTGATTGGATATACTGTATATGTGCATTTATGTACATAGAACATGTATATGAGATCATGTATTTAGATGGTTTAATTTTCCTTGGTGGTAAGGGGAAATCTAATATATTTTCTTGCTTGACAGCTATAGTAATAATAGTACTCTACCATTCATGTTGTCTATGTGAATAGAAGCGTTATATCAAATGCTTTTTTGACGGGCAATCTAAGCTTCATGTATATAAATGACGATAGAATGGTTCTGGTTCCTCTAAAACATGTCCATATTCAAAATTTTACCTGCTCGAAGCCAATGAATGCTCTGGGTATTCATAAAAGCTTAAGATGAATTCCTGCGCCAAAATTTGAAAAAAAAAGTACACATAAACTAAGACAGAGATCTCTCGTGGACAAAAAGATAATGCATTGAGTAGGTCAAGATTAACAGAGTCATACCGGAGCTGGATATATTCTAATACTTACTTAACATGTATTCTAAATATAGAACATGCAGTAAAAGGTATGTATACCTGATATTTATGTAGTAAAACAACAGGCTACAAACATTCAATACTTAAAACGTTAAATGATTTGTAGAATTACCATCAACCAATCAGTATGTACATCTGAAACCAATTTTAACATAATAACATAAGGGCAGAATCTTACGGTTACGGTGACATTGAAGGACGAATTACACAATTGTCTTTTGCTGATCCATGAACATGCACGCTTCCTTGAAATTTCTTTTCAATAAAATAATATTAGCAGCAAATCCTATTAGTTGAATCTGAAAGATAACTACTTCGAAACAATTATTGGTTAACTTGAAGGATAACTCCAAGTGGAACTTTTGCAAAAACAACTTTAATTTCTTCATAGGTACTGTCTTGTTGGCATGTGCTGTAACAGAAAAGGGTATTGTCAATCGAGGTACAGAAAATCAACCTTTCTTGGTATCTTCAGATAAAATAGTAGCAAAACATTATGTTCAAATGCAAAAAATAATAAATCAAATCAATAGTCGGCAATTTGGATATTCTGGCCTATGAAACTATATTTGTCAGCTATTATCCAGCAAAAACATTATGTACAATACAAAGATTTAACCACGTGCCTTGTTCATCTGACGGATGTCTAGAGGATTCAATCCTGTTTTATTCCTCTCATGCCTAGCTCGGTTTCCCTACTCCTTACTTCGTGTTGTTCTGAATGAAAATTCAATGATGTTGTGTTTTGTCAGGAAAAAAGAATGGCTTTGAGTGTGCAGTAATCTGCGAACAGAAAAAAATCATGGTATGTAAGGTAAACTTCCTTCGAACCTAGTGAAATTAAATATATGTCATAGATTGTGCTTGTTTACAAATAATAAGCATGTAGGCTGTACAGTACACCATGTAATGAAGTATATGCCGGATAACATACATCTAGGAATGGTTTAGCTAAACGATTTTCGTGCAGTAAATATGTTGAATAGCCCTACAGCTAATCCGCTCACCTTTAATAGGACCATGTTTGTTAAGACCATCATAACCTCTGAAGTTAATTCTTGCATTATCGTTTCAGATTATAACAAAGGTTAATACTTGATGATGTAGACACAAATAGGCAAACTAAATTTTACATATAACCCAGGGCATTGTAACTTGTGTCTGGGACTACGACATATTTAGTATAGGAAATAATGCCCCAGAGTCTATAGAATGCTCAAAAGTCTATAAGAAATCAGGTATGGCTTTTACAACTAATTTTGGTTCAGAAATTTGCTCTACCGGACTAACTTGATACATACTCATATACCCATGAATCGTTCTCAAATAATAAATTTATATAGTGAGGATAAAAAATATATGGATTAGTAGGTCAATATCTTTGCTTTCAAATAGGTTCGAAATGTCTTGTGCAAAATAAACCATGAACGTTCTACAAAAATAGCAGAACACACGACACATAATTAAAAGCAGCACTAATTATATATGCAAGCTTAAAAAAAATCTGGCATAGGGGCATTATTGAATATACACAATATATATGTTATGCATTATATAAACCTGACCATGGATCACACTGGATTGAGAATTACCTGTAAAGGTAATGAGTAGGCACAATGATGAACAAAGCAAGAATTAATCATCGGCTGATAAACTGCTAGCTATATCATTGCCTGGGGCATCCTGCCAGAAATTGCCTGATCAGGTACTGTTCAGGTACATTCATGATACCGATGCCGTGGCTGCTCCTGTTGCTGTAGCCTTCGGCATTGGATTATTCGCCTTCTCACCATTTGGCTACAAGATCTGGAACTATATTAGATAGATCGACTAAGGAGAAGTATCAAAGACCATGAGTGTAGCTCTGTGAGAGAGTTTTGTGAAGTGGTCTATTATGAACTTTTTTGTAATATATCTCGGCGACAATCTACAATTTCAATCTGCATGTGACTCCTTTTTCCAAGAAAAAACAGGTATTAGATGAACATGTACAGGTTCTTAAGAGGAGAAATTAGTACACTATCACATGCATACACTCTTGGTCTTCTTGCATTTACTTCTTTGAACCTCACCTTGACACCACAACACAACGTGATGACGGTCTTCGGCATTAATAACCCCATGCCCATGTGAATTTACTATTTAGTGTAGCAGGTTCATATTGTACCGCCTTTTCACTTTGAGTATGAACAATGGCTGGGCATAGGGGATGGTGAAGCACGTAGAGAGTTCAGGAACAACGAAGGGCACACATGTAAAGTTTCCTTTCATACTTTTCATGTCGACAAATGGTTGTTTTCTTGTGGTCTCAATCAGCCCGTGAAAAAGTTTAGATTATCCAAGGACATCTTGTTCTGCTTGCCACGTCTGATGCATCCTTGTGTTTGACGGTCAGCGGTACCATTGATGGTATCACAATGCTTAGTAAGTCTAGCCTTAATATGATGAGATGATGTCACAATGGCGTACCGCAGCCAGCATGACTCCATGCTATTTTATTATCACGTGGTGGGAAACGGCTTATATCTTCCTGTCAAGGCACAGACAGTTTTTTGTGCCTGTCAGGGCTTGTATATGTGGTTCCAGTTCATGCACGGATAAGAGTTGAGACTTGAGACAGACAGCAGAGCGAATCGGACAAAACCCATGCTCTAAAAAACATCACCGTGCCATGCATCATACAGAGGTAGCAAGGTAAAAAGCAGCAAACTAAAATAGAAGCACGCATGCAAAATAATAGCCGACCCTCCAAGCTTTAGCATGAGCACGTGTATAAAGTTGTATAGATCGAGCCTGCATGGTGCCATTTCTTCACATATGGAGGATGGAGCCGGCGCTCGACACGCACAGCAGGAACTCCTCGAGCTGGCTGGCACTCTTTTTGGGCGATGAACATAGGTGATCAGGACTGCTTATTAGTGTCGGTATATTACATAAATGCATCGAGCACTGGAACATGTAGAAACTAATATATCTGGAGCAAAAACAACAGTCAACTATATCATTGAAAAGAATGAAAGCAAAAAAGAAAAATAGGTAATACCTCAGGCCAACATGAGTTCTGCAGACATGATATGAAATTGAATGTCTCGCGGACACAAATTAGCCGACAGCTGATGGATGTAGAGAAGTTGAACATGTTTGTCTATTAATCTGACAGTGCCGAGCCGCAATCAACAAATTCGAGCTGGGGGAAAGAACTTGTGATTACATTGGCTACTACCAGACTACCTGTATACTGCAATGATGGATGATTCAATTTGTAGAGAAAACAGAAGATTGAGAGCAGGGATACACAAATCTACTGTCTGGACCCTGGAGCTTAGTAGGAGAAACATACAACTTTCACAAATTCTTTTTGCTCTAGGAGGAGAGGGTGGCTGCTGGGTGTTAGGTTGATCTCTCTCCCGTTCGAACCCAACGGGTCGAACGGGCCCCTGACTCGCGCCCTGATCGGGGGCGCCCAACCAAACCATGGTTGATGGGCCCCTGTGACCCGCGCTATATAAACAGAGGTGGGGGGCGGTGCACGATTCACGAGGTTAATCGCTGCCACAATCCCCACCTACAATCCCTACCGATCTAGGGTAAGCGCGGTGCTCACAGGAAGCACACCACCGCCGCCATCTCAGTCCACATCGCCGCCGTCTCGACACCACCATGGCCGGCGCTGGATCGAGTTCGTCCGCACCAGGAGAAGGTAGGTTACCAGATCTCCTAGCCCACTCCGATCTAAGGATCTATCAATGCTATCAGGTAGCCAGATCGGGCTAGAAGATTTTCGGTAAAAGAATACATCAGAGAAAACAACAGAAAAATCCCACCCCCAAAGAAACCAAAAAAAAGACAGGGCAAAGTTTCACCGGCAGAGGGCCTCGGGCCTCGCCGGCAAAGTGCGCCGCCACTCCGGCCGCGCCGTTCCTCTCGATCCCCACACGCATCGGCAAGCCGAGGTGCGGGGAAGAAGAACAAAGCCCCTCCAAAGGGGCAAAAGGGCACCACCATCAAGACCGCTTGACGGCGGCGCGCTCCCTCGGGAGCTCCCGCACACCGGCAAGGGGGACGGGGGCAGTGCCGCCGCATCTGAGATCCGCACCTCTCTCTCTCTCTGTGTGTGTTGCTAGAAGAGGGGGAGAGGAAGGGAAAACGGCAGAAACGGAAAGGGCGGCGCAGCGCTGCTCTGTTGTCGTCGCCGCCGCCGCCGGGCGGCAAAGACGGCGGGGGCCGGTCGGCCAGAGAGAAGCCGCGCGGGACAGAGACAAAGAGGCGAGAGGGAGCAGAGGAGGCGCAGCCGTTGCTCTCTCTCTCTGCCAAAGGAGGAAGGGGAAGAGGGCTCGCGCGGCACAGCGGCGTACGTCGCCGTCGGCGGCTGGCCGGTGGCCAGTGCGCTCCGCCCCAAGCGGGCGAGAGCGGCGCGAGAGAGGCGAGAGAGAGAGACAGAATGGGCTAGGGTTCGATCGGGATCGGTCGGCTCTGGTATTGTTCGAGCGAAGGAGCGCTGGTCCGCCGGATTAGATCCGACGGCCATAGAGAAACCCTAGCCCCACATATGGGCTGTTGGGCCAAAAGAGGAGGCTGCGCTGGGCAAAGGCCAGCGGCCCAGGCCGATGCCAGGCTCGGCTTGCTTGCGAAGGCAGGGGGAGCAGGCCATGGTCAGCCAGGGCCTCCCCGCCAGCCGAGCCGGGCTGGGCTGCCGTTTTTTTTGTTTAGTTCATTTTTTATCCTGTTTTTTTGGGCAAACTACAGTACAGTTTTCTGTTCAAAATAATCCAACGAAAATTTGTTCAGAAAATAGAATAGTAAATAGGAAAAAGTTTCTGAAAATGAAAATAGGAAATTTTCAGAAAAGAAATGTTCATGAATTTTTAAAGAAAATAATAAAGTTCATGAAGTTTTTTCATTAGTCAAAGAAAAGTTTCTGTAAAAAGTAAAAAGTTCGTGAATTTTATTCATGATTTTTCCGCTCGTAAATAATTATTAGTGCTCTTTAAAAGAAAATAAAAGTTTAAAAAGAATTATGTTTTAAGAGCATGTTAAAGTGATTATTAAAATGAATATGATTATGTTATTTTTATGACCAACGTTGTTAATAACATGATCATGTTTTATTATTGAAATTTAAAGGTGCATTATTTCTAATATTTTGCCCAACGGTAATATAGATTTAATTGCATAGACAATTGTATGTTTAATTTGACCAACGTTAGATTATCGCATATGATTGTTTTATTGATGTCACTTAAATTGTGATTTCAGGAGGCTTTCACTTGATGAGTTGCCTAAAAGAAGTTCCGACACTCAGAGGTGACAACCACACTGAGTGGAGGAAGAAAGTTGAACTGGCTTTTGTTTGTGCTGATCTTGACTGGGTTGTGGAGAAACCACAGCCGGTCAGACCCACAGAGCCAGTAAGAGAGGCCACTGATGATGATGCTGCATGGGCTAAAAAGAAGGGGGACTATGCTCCTTTGGAGCAATCCTACCTCATAGATAACCAAAAGTGGGTCAATGCAAACAAAAAGTGCATGGCTTTTATAAAGAATACAATCGAGAGCACCATTGTGGGCTCCATTGCAGAGTGCACTTCCGCAGGGGAGTTGCTTACAAAGATAAAGAGCCAGTTCACTGGCTCTTCAAAGATATATGCCACCCAAGTGTTAGAGCAACTGGTGACACAACGCTACACGGGTGGTAGTCATGGAATAAGAGAGCACATCCCGAGGATGAGCAATATGGCAGCAAAGCTAAAGCCCATGGATGAGGATCTGGAGATCAAACCAAAGCTCCTGGTCCACCTGGTCATGGCTTCACTGCCAAAGGAGTTTGAAACTTTTGTTGTAAACTATAATATGTCACCGGAACATGGGACATTGAAAAGACAATAGCAATGTGTGTCCAAGAAGAGGACAGACTCAAAGCCGCACATGGTGGTTCACTCAACTATGTGAAGGATTACAAGAAAAGAACAACAATCAAAACAACAAAAGTTCTCCTTCAAAGAATGTAAAGCCCCCATCAAGATCAGCAACAGCCTTTCTCAATGGACAAAGACACTTGTCTCCACCGCAAGCGAAAAGGGCATTACAAGAAAGATTGCGCTGCTTGGCTGAAGTCACCATGGCAAAAGAGGTAACAATATAGTTTCATTTGTAAATGAATCCTTGTATACACAGTTTTCAAAATCCACTTGGTGGATTGATTCAGAGCAACTGTTCATGTTGCAAATTCTTTACAGGATTCCATTCGACGCGAACTACGCTAAGAAGTGAAAGACGCATTGAAGTGGCAAACAGAGTTGAAGCGAAGTTGAAGCTGTCGGTGACATCTCCTTGGAGTTAGTGGCGGATTCAATCTTCTACTTAGAGATGTTTTATTTGTTCCATCATGTCATAGAAACTTAATTAGTGTTTCTTGTTTGGACAAAGATAGTTATGAATGTCATTTTGGACATGGCAAGTGTGCCATTTGGTATAATAATGCTTATGTGGGTGATGCTTTACTACATGATGAGCTTTATTTGTTATCACTTCGTGAAAAAGTTTATTCCGTTTGCAACGTGAAAGAAAATGTTTCCGCGTCGAATAAAAAGCAAAAGAAAAGAAAAAGAACATTCGACTCATCGAAATTATGGCACTGTCGCTTGGGCCATATTTCGAAGGGGAGAATAGAAAGATTAGTCAAAAGTGAAATTCTTCCTCCGTTAGAATTTTCAGACTTAGAACATTGCATAGATTGCGTTAAAGGAAAGTACGTAAAACAAATCAAAAAAGGTGCAATCCATAGCACAGGCACACTAGAAATCATCCACACTGATATTTGTGGACCATTTCCAGTGAAAAGTGTGGATGGATATGACTCGTTCATAACATTCACAGATGATTACTCTCGCTATGGATATATTTATCCAATCAAAGAAAGATCTGAAGCATTGGATAAATTTAAAATATTCAAAGCTGAAGTTGAAAATCAGCATGATAAAAGAATAAAGATAGTTAGGTCCGACCGTGGGGGAGAGTACTACGGTCGGCACACTCCATATGGCCAAGTCCCTGGACCTTTTGCAAAGTTCTTGCAGGAGACTGGCATAGTTGCCCAGTATTCAATGCCGGGTGAACCTCAGCAAAATGGAGTAGCTGAAAGGCGCAACCGTACACTTATGGATATGGTGCGCAGCATGATGAGTTATTCCAACTTGCCATTGGGTTTATGGATGGAGGCGCTTAAAACCGCCATTCACATTCTCAATAGAGTACCAAGCAAGTCGAGTGCCCAAAACACCGTCATTTGAGCTATGGACAGGAAGGGTGCCATCCCTACAACACTTCAGGGTGTGGGGGTGCCCTGCTGAGGCCAAAATGTTTAATCCAAACATTGGAAAGTTAGATCTCAAAACAGTGAGTTGCCACTTCATTGGCTATCCAGATAGATCAAAGGGTTTTCGTTTCTACTGCCCAGACAGATATACAAAGTTTGTAGAAACAAGACATGCAGTCTTCTTAGAGGATGAAATGATGAGGGGGAGCTTGGTAGCTCGGAAAATTGATCTTGAGGAGAAGAGGGTGCATGCACCTAATCCGATGATCCAGGAGCCATTTTTCTCACTACCAGTTGCAACTCCACCCATGACAACTATGGGGGCAGACCCGGAACCTGTCCGTCAGGAGCCGACTGAACCCGTTGTTGAGCATGAAAGGGAGGTGCAGCAGCAAATTTTAGAAGAAGTGCTAGAAGTTGAGGCACGAATGTGCCGAAACTGAGGCCCTTAGAAGGTCTACAAGACCAAGAAAGTCAGCTATTTCTACTGACTTTAAAGTTTATAACACAGAAATGGCTCATATGGAAAAAGATCCCAGCTCATGCGAAGAAGCCATGAGAAGCCCTCATTCATCGATGTGGATGAAGGCAATGGAAGACGAGATGAAATCAATGAGTTCCAAAGATGTTTGGGACTTAGAGGAAATTCCTAAAGGAGCCAAATCAGTAGGCTGCAAATGGGTCTACAAAATTAAGTATGACTCTAAAGGGAATATAGAAAAATATAAAGCACGACTCGTGGAAAAAGGATTTACACAAAGAGAAGGGATAGATTACAAAGAGACATTTTCTCCGGTCTCATGTAAGGATTCCTTCAGAATCATAATGGCATTAGTTGCTCATTTTGATTTAGAGTTACATCAAATGGATGTAAAGACGGCATTTCTCAACGGAGATTTAAAAGAAAATGTCTACATGAAACAGCCCAA
Source organism: Aegilops longissima (assembly GCA_021605205.1). Classification (NCBI taxonomy): domain Eukaryota; kingdom Viridiplantae; phylum Streptophyta; class Magnoliopsida; order Poales; family Poaceae; genus Aegilops; species Aegilops longissima. The sequence goes on along the minus strand of CM038682.1, from coordinate 146,467,672 downwards.
GGGTTTTATCATGGAAGGCAAGGAAAATATGGGATGCCGCCTCAAGAAATCCATTTATGGATTAAAGCAAGCCTCTAGGCAGTGGTATTTAAAGTTTAATCAAACGATTAAAAGCTTTGGATTTAAAGAAAATATTGAGGATAACTGCATTTATGCAAAGTTTAAAATGGGAAATATATTTTCCTAATCTTGTATGTGGATGACATTCTGCTTGCTAGCAGTGATGTTAGTCTACTACAAGAAACAAAGAAGTTCTTATCCTCGAATTTTGACATAACAGATCTTGGTGAAGCATCATATGTTTTGGGCATAGAAATTCACCGAGATAGAAACAATGGAGTCTTAGGACTATCGCAGAAAGCATATTTAGAAAAGGTTCTTAAAAGTATAATATGCATGCGAGTAAAGCCACACCTGCTCCTATAGTTATGGCGATAGTTTTGGGAAATTCCAATGTCCCAAAAACCAGTACGAGATCGATCAAATGAAACGAGTACCATATGCTTCGGCAGTTGGCAGCTTGCAGTATGCACAAGTGTGCACTCGCCCTGACTTAGCTTTTATCACCGGGGTACTCGGTAGATATCAAGAGAATCCAGGCATAGAGCACTGGAAGATGGTAAAGAAAGCATTGCGTTATGCGCAAGGCACGAAGGACTACATGCTAACATACAGGAGATCTGATTCCCTAGATATAAAAGGGTATTCAGACACAGATTTTGCGGGGGACAAAGATGATAGAAAATCCACGTCAGGATACGTATTCACCCTCGCTGGGGGAGCTATTTCGTGGAAAAGCTCCAAACAGTCGACCGTTGCATCATCCACGATGTATGCAGAATTCATAGCATGCTTCGAAGCCGCGGGGCAGGCGATATGGCTAAAGAAATTTGTACCTGACTTGAAAGTGGTAGATTGTATTCACAAACCACTAAAGATGTACTCGCGACAATCAGCCCATGGTATTTTACGCCACAACAACAAGTCGAGTAATGCTGCCAAAACAATAGAGATAAAGTATTATGTTGTGAAAGATAAAATCCAGGATCAAACTATAAGTCTCGAGCATATAAAGACAAAAGATATGCTTGCGGATCCGCTAACGAAAGGCTTACCACCCAATGTGTTCAAGGAACACTTAGCCGGCATGGGTTTAAGGGAAAGCCTTATGATTCCTGGATAGGCCCAAAAGGAACAAAATTTGTTTCTGAACAAAACGTATGTTGTAGCTGAATGATTCTATCGGCAATTGAGCTGTGACGATGAAACATGCTCTGTGTACCAATATGTGATGAAACAAATAAACTAGAAAGTATAAAGTTAAAAGTAAAGTTGAGATCAAGGGGGAGAATGTTAGGTTGATCTCTCTCCCGTTCGAACCCAACGGGTCGAACGGGCCCCGACTCAGCGCCTCGATCGGGGCGCCCAACCAAACCATGGTTGGTGGGCCCCTGTGACCCGCGCTATATAAACAGAGGTGGGGGCCGGTGCACGATTCACGAGGTTAATCGCTGCCACAATCCCCACCTACAATCCCTACCGATCTAGGGTAAGCGCGGTGCTCACGGGAAGCACACCACCGCCGCCATCTCAGTCCACATCGCCGCCGTTTCGACACCACCATGGCCGGCGCTGGATCGAGTTCGTCCGCACCAGGAGAAGGTAGGTTACCGAATCTCCTAGCCCACTCCGATCTAAGGATCTATCACTGGGTGCCAGGGAAGATCGAGAAGGTGTTGGTTTAGCGACGATAAGCTGCCGTCGGCGACGCGTGGAGTAGGAGATCATGGCAACGCGGAGTAGATCGGGAGGTTGCCACCAGGCGGCAGCTATGAAGAGGAGATCGGAGGCAACACGGAGGGAATCAACTTGGGTTTCCCTTTTTTTCCTAACAAAACGAACGTAGACCTAGGATTAACGGAGATCCTATTTTTCGTGAATGATTAACGTGGCTGCTCGGAATGGTTTTTTTCTAGATAACCTTGAAAAGGTCTTTGGCACATGTGAGTTAGGTCAGGTCGTTGGCTCTTTTTTTCCCTCAAAACTGTCACGAGAGAGAGTTGTGTGCGTGACAGTCTTCGAGTTGTTTTTTGTGGGGGAGATATACGTGTGTTTTTTTTTTTGCCGGTGAGATTTGTTTTTCTCTTTTGAGAGATAGATGAGATATTGGGAGTGCTGGACGATGGGAGTTTTTTTGAGGACATGAAATCTCCTATTCACGGTACTATGTTTAAAAAATTTGGACTTCGCTTTTTTCTGCTAGAAATTAGACGGATGTATCCACACCGTAATAATTCGGCTCCACCAGATTAACGGCTCATAAAATCTAATTAACATGAGAATTTCTAGGAAGTCAAGAATTAGTATAGGTATGTATAGACGTTGGAGACGTATCAAGCATCCACAAAATTAATTCCTGCTCGTCCTCGAGTAGGTAAATGATAAAAAAAACATAATTTTTGATGTGGAATGCTACCTATCATAGTTATCAATGTAATTTTCTCTATTGTGGCATGAATGTTCAGATCCGAAAGATTTCAAATAAAAATTTAATATTGGCATAAAATAATAATACTTCAAGCATACTAATAAAGTAATCATGTCTTCTCAAAATAACATGGCCAAAGAAAGTTATCCCTAAAAAATTATATAGTCTGGCTATGCTCTATCTTCATCACACAAAATATTTAAATCATGCACAACCCCGATGACAAGCCAAGCAATTGTTTCATAGTTTTGATGTACTCAAACTTTTTCAATCTTCACGCAATACATGAGCGTGAGCCATGGACATAGCACTATAGGTGGAATAGAATGATTGTTGTGGAGAAGACAAAAAGGAGAAGATAATCTCACATCAACTAGGCGTATCGATGGATATGGAGATGCTCATCAATAGATATCAATGTGAGTGAGTAGGGATTGTCATGCAACGGATGCACTAGAGCTATAAGTGTATGAAAGCTAAAAAAGAAACTAAGTGGGTGTGCATCCAACTCGCTTGCTCACGAATACCTAGGGCATTTTGAGGAAGCCCATCATTGGAATATACAAGCCAAGTTCTATAACGAAAGATTCTCACAAGTATATGAAAGTGACAACACAAGGGACTCTATATCATGAAGATCATGGTGCTACTTTGAAGCACAAGTGTGGAAGAAGGATAGTTGCATTGCCCCTTCTCTCTTTTTCTCTCATTTTTTGGGTCTTTCTCTTTTTTTATGGCCTTTTTTTTATTTTTCGTCCGAAGTCTCATCCCGATTTGTGGGAGAATCATAGTCTCCATCATCCTTTCCTCACATGGGACAATGATCTAATAATGATGACCATCATATTTTTATTTACTTACAACTTAAGAATTACAACTCGATACTTAGAACAAAATATGACTCTATGTGAATGCCTCCGGCGGTGTACCGGGATGTGCAATGAATGAAGAGTGACATGTATGAAAGAATTATGAAGGTGGCTTTGCCACAAATACGATGTCAACTACACGATCATGCAAAGCAATATGACAATGATGAAACGTGTCATAATAAACGGAACGGTGGAAAGCTGCATGGCAATATATCTCGGAATGGCTATGGAAATGCATAACAGGTAGGTATGGTGGCTGTTTTGAGGAAGGTAAATGGTGGGTATATGGTACCAGCGAAAATTGCGCGGTACTAGAGAGGCTAGCAACGGTGGAAGGGTGAGAGTGCGTATAATCCATGGACTCAACATTAGTCATAAAGAACTCACATACTTATTGCAAAAATCTATTAGTTACCGAAACGAAGTACTACGCGCATGCTCCTAGGGGGATAGATTGGTAGGAAAAGACCATCGCTCGTCCCCGGCCGCCACTCATAAGGAAGACAATCAAAAAATAAATCATTCTCCGACTTCATCACATAACGGTTCACCATACGTGCATGCTATGGGAATCACAAAGTTTAACACAAGTATCTCTCAAATTTACAACTACTCAACTAGCATGACTCTAATATCACCACAATTATAAGAAACCAAACTTCTCATAGTATTCAATGCACTTTATATGAAAGTTTTTATTATACCCATCTTGGATGCCCATCATATTAGGACTAATTTTAAAGCCAAAGCAAATTACCATGTTGTTCTAAAATACTCTAAAAATAATATAAGTGAAGCATAAGAAATCAATAATTTCTAGAAAATAAAACCACCACCGTGCTCTATAAAGATATAAGTGAAGCACTAGAGCAAAATTATCTAGCTCAAAAAATATAAGTGAAGCATATAGAGTATTCTAATAAATTCTGATTCATGTGTGTCTGTCCCAAAAAGGTGTGTACAGAAAGTATGATTGTGGTAAACTAAAAAGCAAAGACTCAAATCATACAAGACGCTCCAAGCAAAACACATATCATGTGGCGAATAAAAATATAGCCTCAAGTAAAGTTACTGATAGACGAAGACGAAAGAGGGGATGCCTTCCGGGACATCCCCAAGCTTAGGCTTTTGGTTGTCCTTGAATTTTACCTTGGGATGCCTTGGGCATCCCCAAGCTTAGGCTCTTGCCACTCCTTATTCCAAAATCCATCAAACGTTTACCCAAAAACTTAAAAACTTCACAACACAAAACTTCAACAGTAAATCTCATGAGCTCCGTTAGAATAAGAAAATAAACCACCACTTTAAGGTACTGTAATGAACTCATTCTTTATTTATATTGGTGTTAAACCTACTGTATTCCAACTTCTCTATGTTCATACCCCCTGATACTACTCATAGATTCATCAAAATAAGCAAACAACACACACAAAAAGAATCTGTCAAAAACAGAACAGTCTGTAGCAATCTGATTTGTTCAAATACTTATAGAACTCCAAAAATTCTGAAAAACTTGGAAACCTTGGATAATTTGAATATTGATCTTCTGCGAAAATAATTAGCATTACTAGTTGTCAACCCGTGCGACTGCACGGGCTAGTTGTTCATATAATATCTCATTAGTATACTATTTTTGAAAATGTTAATTATATAGAAATAAATAATTAATACTTCATATTATTTGTATTAATATGTTGAAATCTTAATTACTAAAACACACAAAAATAATTTAGCCATACACCCAAATAATATTTGAATTTATTCAACATGATTATAGTGTTTTGGTACCTCATAGATTATGAAGGTTTTCTTTGACATGAGACCATAGCTCATGCCAAAACCAAAATATTTATGCAGAACAATCAGTACTGTTTCGGGAACCATACAATTGTGGGAACAAATAATATTTTTCTATTTACAAAGAACCACAAACCACATACTAATTTCTTATAATTTTGCCATTCATAGCTGAAACTTTTGTAAGTTCAGAAATACATGGTTTCTTCATGCATGCTATTTGTAGATTATCAAAGTGGAAACGCTGAAAAGATTTACAAAGTGAAGATCACAAACACAATTAGGCTATGCGTTTTCCACCCAAAATAATTAACTTACGCACACTCTTGCACCTCTGTCAGTTGTGACTATCAAAATAATCAAGCCCCATAACTGTCACAATTTTCTTCGATTACCGAAATCTTTTACTATCAAATACAGCCTTACAAAAAGCATTAGTATAATATCGTAATATCTTCCTTCAGTCCACCAAGAGAACTCACTAATTATTTCCCCTATCCCATAGATCAAGTGGAATTTCTATCAAATATTGTAATTGCTATAATGATTAGATGCATCATATTGGAAGCTAGTGTCATGAGACGCACACTACTTTATAAAGTACAAAACAGAACTGGACTAAACAAAAACCATGGTGTAAATGTACATGTTGCCTTGCTTTGTAACATTAAGAAATGAAAACCTACAATAGATATAAAAAGTTGCACCAACTAATTCCTCCTAAGGTAAAATGTAGCAATACCTTCTACCTGCTGGCTACTATATATGCATTCTTGGTTTTTGATATGTTGTTGGTGATTCATGCCAGGAAATAAATGGATATCCAATGGACTTATTCAACAATAATTACGTGATATGGAGAATTGAGAAAATGAGTAGTTTAGTACTTTACAGCTAGGAAGAACATATTTTAAATTGATTCTAAGATGTGAACATAATTTGTGGGACAAAAGAGTTAACAACATCTTTTACATTTGATTACATGAAAAAATATATGCTCTCTGATTTTAAAAAATACCTCTCTTTGCGCCCCCAAAAAATGGATGACTTCGGACATTGTATAAGCTAAATACAGATTACACCATGAGCTCTTTTGAACAAATTATAAACTGAAGCATCCAGTCCTATTTAAGAAAGGGACACATGAGGCTCTTGGTGGTGAGTAGATGCGTCTTCTCCTGCGCGTTCAATAGAAAAATAATTATTGGGCAATTGAGTGGTAACGACCGTGGAGGAAAAGGCATAGATATGATTACACTGGAATTCATATCTTCTAAGATATAAGTTATCCAGTCCAGAAGGCGATTCTTCTTCTAGGGAAAGGTAGTATATATGTGAAAGACAATTTTTTATTTCTTCTAGCTACATCTCCACTTATATATGCCTTGCAACTGTTTTACGGACACACAAAAATGTATTAAAGTCTGAAGAAGCTAAAACGAAATTGTTGACTAACCTATAAGGATGGACGCATACTGATCAAGTAGAAAGGGGAAGTATCACGCACTTGGGGATATGGGCAGACTGCAGCACAACCCCTCGTAATTTTTGCATGGGGAAGAGTTCGGACTGTAAATCCGCTGATGATGCCGCACACCAGCTGTAAGCATCATTAATGCACAATTAACATTCTCATAAGACAGATTTTCCAGCAAGTAGCGACCAATTAACTGACATACAGAAGATTGAGAACTAAATTCAAACCTTGTTGAATATCCCCAGCTCACCATTTCGCAATCCCCTATTCATAACATTGTGGTACCTAGTGAATTGGTTGCAGCTCGTAATCATTAATTCGTATCCTTGTCCAGAACTAAATTCCATCAATGTTGAATATCCTAGGAATCTATCACTTGGGAATGATCTGGAGGACATGAAGGGAGCACAATGTTAGCATTAACAACCACGATCTGTAGTTTGTAGACTCCGCAACAACAAAAAACAGAGAAGTAACCTTGCAAATATCTATAAGTTCGACCGAGAAATAAGTATTGAACTGGTCAGAGGCCCAAATATAAATTTGAAGCTGTTAATTATACATATGTATGCATACTCATATTCTTACACCTTTTTTTTATTTTCCCTCTCACTGGAAGATAACATTATATGATGCATACACATGTGCAGAGCTATACGTGATTAGCTATAAGATATTGGTCTCTAGTATGATTAAGATTAAAACCTTTAGCCCAACAATCAATTACACATCAAGTATCATACGGAGAATGAAAAATACTTGATGGATAATGCTGCGATCCTAAAAAAAATATTAGTCTAGCACATGATTGATACACAAAATGCATCCAGTTGTTCCCTATTTTTGTTCACAAACAGCTTCAGGAACACAATTGTAAATCTATTGAGGAGGACCAATTACCTGAGGTGAGTGCCATTGTTACTGCCGTTTTTGTCAAGAGGGCATCAGCGCCAGCAGCGGCCAGACTAATTATTCGTTGTCCCCACCAGCAGGATGTGCTTCACTTGCCCTGTCTGCAGTGGCGTATCATCTGCTCAACTGATTTAAAGCTTGGTAAACATGAAGAAGATAAGAGGTGGCGCAGCAGTAAGGAAGGCTGAGGCGAGACGGGCAACAGAGAAATTAAGTGCCCACGCTGGCCTTCAAGTGGATGCGCCGGCCTGCGGCGGCAGCCTCCAGATTTGACAACGGCCGTGAAAGAGTCCATTAGAGCGGTGGCATAGAGAAGATGAAGAGGATGAATCAGACTGGGTGAAGAAGATGAGGCTCAGTTTTTTTCTAGGCAAACATCGAGAGACCAAGGGAAGGAGGACTCACAAACGTGGATAGGAGAGCAGGACTCAGTTTTTTTTCTAGGCAAACATATAGAGACCAAGAGGAGGAGGACTCACCAGCGTGGGATAGGAGAGCAGGACTCTTTTTCGATCCTTTTTTAATCCAACGGCTACACATACATCGTATATAAATTGGATGGCTGAAATTTCTTAATTCCAAAGATAAACTTGGTGTCTTGTATGGTGCCTCCAATTAGTAAATATAAGATATCACGTTCTGGTGAATTTTAACAATTATTTTCATGAGCACAAAGTTTCTGTCTTTTTCAGCAAGATCAAACAACTATCATCCAAGAAGATCCTATTGGTTCTACTTGGCACAAACACTAATTAAAACATAAAAACACAATCATAACAGAAGCTAGATTAATTGTTTATTACTAAACAGGAAAAAAGGCAAAGAACAAAAATAAAATTGGGTTGCCTCCCAACAAGCGCTATCAACGCCCCTAGCTAGGCATAAAAACAAGAATAGATCTAGATATTGCCATCTTTGGTATGCAATCCATAAGTGGCTCTCATAATAGATTCATAAGGCAATTTAATTTTCTTCCTAGGAAAGTGTTCCATGCCTTTCCTTAATGGAAATTGGAATATAATATTTCCTTCTTTCATGTCAATAGTTGCACCAATCGTTCTAAGGAAAGGCCTATCAAGAATAATAGGACATGTAGGATTGCAATATATAACAAGAACAATGAAATCTATGGGCACATAATTCCTATTTGCAACAATAAGAACATCATTAATCCTTCCCATAGGTTTCTTAATGGTGGAATCCGCAAGATGCAAATTACAGAACAATCATCAAATTCACGGAAACCTAGCATCCCGACGACCTCCAGGTATCCCCTCCGACCTTGCTCCACTGCCCGTCTTCCCACGTTGCTGCATGTGGATCTTCCATAGTTCTCTGCCCAAAACGTAGCTCGTCCAGCATACTTTCCATATTGCAATCTCGTCCTCACACCATTTTAGACAAACACAACCGTGTTGTTATCTTCCCTTAGGACAAGGAATATGCTTCTTTTTTGTCGTCGCATGTGTCATCAACTGTTATTGGCCAGTAATTGTTTCCTTTCTACCTCTCTTTTGCAAACAGGGCTATCCATTTCACGTCGTTGCTATTGCGACCTTTTGGTGAACTGCAAAAATCACTTTTTTCTTAAGAGTGTTTTGTGCAGTTCTACCAAAATGTCACACGGGCAACGTCTCTACATTTCAGTGTGACTGCACAAAGGGAGATTGGTTTTCCTTCATCCTCCTCATCCAACTCCGAGCCTAATCTTCTCCAACTAGTTAGTCTTAAGAGAGACTGCAAAGGTGACCGGCTTCTATTTGTGTGTTTATTGTTTCATCAGCAGTCCTCTGTTATCGTAATCAAACTTAATATCTTTGGAACAGGGACCTCAGCTCTATTTTAGTGGAACTGCACAAAATGATCGGAATGTTGCATGCTCCAGACAGCTACTTTTTTCCCAACATGCCTTGTTGATTTAGACAGAGCTAGGGGGACGTTGCTGCCAATGAAAGCATGGGTCAATTTTAATTTAACACCTTCTCACAACTTTGTCTTCAGTTGTGATGTAAATATTAATTAGCTCTGATTAGCAAGGTAGTTAGTTTTTTATTGTTTCCGAAAGAGCAACGATGGCAAGACACACGAAACAAAAGCTGAAAGCTCACACCATTGTACAATTTCATGTCGCTGGAAAATTATTTGTATAATACGTCAATTATGTAAACAAATGCTGGAAGCTTGATAGCATTGCCAGAAGCCTCTTCGGCATCCGGGTCCATGTCCCATGCACAAAATTATACTCCTTCGTTCCTAAATATTTATCTTTTGACAAATCTCAAATGGGCATATTTTAGAGTGTAGATTCACTCATTTTGCTTCGTATGTGTACTCCCTCCGTTCCTAAATATTTGTCTTTCTAGAGATTTCAACTAGTGACTACATACGGAGCAAAATATACGGAGCAAAATGAGTGAATCTACACTCTAAAATATGTTTATATACATACGTATGTAGTAGTCCATTTGAATCTCTAAAAAAACAAATATTTGAGTAGTCACTCGTTGAAATATCTAGAAAGACAAATACTCCGGAGTATATTTAAGAACCGAGGGGGTAGTGCACAGCCGCCTGGGAGACTCAGACCGGTCGTTGCGCCGCATTAATGGTGAGTAATGAGCAGTCAAATCATAAGCCCCACCTTTCCCACTGTACGTTGCTCGGAAGAAGCAACCATCAATACGCTTTTCTTTGAATCCACTCATACTACTCCATCCGTCACTGTTTATAGAGCACGCTTCAGAAAAAGAGAAAATCTCTGGGAACAATGCGACTAGCGATCGGCCTAAAAAGTAGCATTGGTAGTTATAGCACGACGTCTATTACTAGAGGAAATAATGCATACACACATGCATGCAGTGCTTCCACCCCGGGTACACATATGCATGCACTTACTCCACTCCGTAGTACTACATCGAGAGAAAATTGCGATTACCACGCCCTAATTAATTGAGCATTAAACCAAATGCTTCTAAAGTCTCTCTGGTGGTGGAAATGCATTGAGAGAAATGCATCATAATGAAGCGCGCCCTGTAAACTGTGACGGAGGGAGGAGTAGTATGAAGGTGCAAAACCAAGTACGCGTATGGCCAGTCGGTCAACGCACCTCCTCTTGGCATATATTCGAGCATGGTTTATCGATATCATCATTACATGTTGGGCTGTCGTTTTCCAACCTTCTCCGGAATAAATGTGTATTCTATCAAAGATTAAGAAAAATAAGAGTACAAAGGCTCCATCATGCGGTTCTAGTAGTAGTACTACTCGTACTACTAAACCTTGCGCTTGGCTCTTCGCCTCTTCGTGAAGTCGAACAATGATTATACTCCTCATGTTCGGTACTACAATGTATGCCTCTGGCAATCTGACACCGAATGAACTGATGCATGTCCACCGCCTGGGCGAGGGTACGTTGCATTAGTCAAAAGGCGTAAGCGAGCTTCACCTTGTCCTGCAAGCTTCTCCTCATTCTGCGAGTTGATGGGACACACCAACAAGTAGTGCTAGTCCATACTCCCTCCTTTCCGGTTAATATGGCTTAATATTTTTTTTGGGTAAATGAGAGAGCTTTATTCATATATAAGCATTCTTAGGACGATCAGCCAAGACACTGGTCACTAGGAAGCGAGGTACCCCGCAAAAAAAGAAGTAGGGAGCGAGGTGTTTCATCAAGCCAGCTCTCGGCCACATTCAAAATGCAGCAAGCACGGTTCGCACAAAGATGCGCCGCAAGGTTTGCTGGCCTGTTTACATGCTGAATAACAAAAAAAGAGGAAATATTATCGAGCGCTCCTATTTGTAACAGGATATGAGCCAGAATTAAGCGAGAATTGTTTCGAGTGTTCCATGGAATCAACTTCCATTATGCGAGAACCCTCGAAGAAAACCAAATGTGTTGAAGATTGCTTTATCACATTTTAAAAATATAATAAGAGTGCAGACGCTCCTCCATCCGGTTCCTAGTACTAGTATAGTACCTCTATAGACTATAGTAGTAGTACTAGTACTAGTAAACTTTGCGTCTGGTTGTTCGGCTCTTCGGGAAGTGCAACAATAATAGTACTAGTGTAGTGTATGCTTCTGGAAATCTGAAACCAAATTAACTGTTGCACGTCCACCGCCTGAGCGAAGGATAGCTTGCATTAGTCAAAAGTTTCTCCTTGTCCTGCGAGCCACCGTGCGCAAGCTTCTCCCGTCCTGCAAGCTTCTCCTCGTTCGGCAAGTTGACGGGACACAGCAAAGTAATGCTAGTCCATACTGCCTCCTCTTCGGTTAATATGGCTTAATTTCAAACGAGATAAATACACTGTCTGTCACTGTATATTTGTAAAAATACGGTCAGTGGACTTCATAATACGCTCATTGCGCTCAATATATACATTTTCCAGTGTTTATACGGTCACTAGCTCACCCTGGCTGAGTATGTGTGTGCATGCACATGTAGGTTGAGCACTTGAGTGTGACCGTGTGTGTTCCGTCATGTGCTCGGACATGCATGCATTAGGGCGTCGCGCGCGTTTTTGCGTCCATGTGTATGTGTGACCGTTGCATACACGTAGGGGGAGTACGTGTAGGGGCCACTAAAGAAGTAGTCAAATCACACAGTAAGTTAGTCGGAAGAAGCAACCATCATTTCACTCTTCAATGACACGTACACAATATAAAATGGTTGATATGGAGAGAAAAAGAAAACCACTATATATACACTAGCAGGAGCCTAAGCTACAAGCCTGCTTGCTTGGGTTGCTCTCTTCACAAGCATAGAACGACGGTGGCCACACCGCTGGTCATATATCCGGCCTGATCCCACAGCTGGGGGGAGGGAACAAGGTTCTGTGTAGACGCGGTCGACATCGGCGAGGGAGAAAATCCACAGTCTATGCGTCCCGATCGGGGGTCACCGCGGTATGGGCCGATGCCGCATCCCAACCGCCCTTCTAGCTACAGCCCGACGTCCCAGGTAGTCCATCTCCCTTTCGGAGCCGGCTTGCTCCACTGCCGCAGCTCCCCACGTAGCTCCATCTCCATGTCAATCTTTCTCTACTTCTACCGGCTTCTACTTGTGATGAGTTTATGTCTCATGAACTAGTTCCAGTACTATTATTCTAATCACACTTCTTCAATATCTTTGCCATCAGGGATGCTCAGCTCGATTTTAATGGAATTGGACAAAAGCATCGTATGATCCGAGGGTGCCAGCCGTCTTTCCTTCGACAGGTTCTACCTGGCCAGGAAATTAAATCATGTTTAGGGATTAGGGTTTAAGTCGTAGTGACCCCATCAGTAGTTTTTCTTTCATACACGCTCTCACAACTTTTGTCTTTAGTTGTGAAGTAAATATTGGCTATGATCTGTGAATCATTGAGATGCATTAGCATGCGTGTTAGTTTTACTTTGTATTTGATGGAATGTTGTAACGGGGCAATCTTGGAGTAGGAATGAAAATAGAGTGGAAAGTTTCCGTTTTCCCGGAGAAAAAATGGAAACGGAGAGAAACCAATGTTTCGTTTCATTGGATCACGCTATCGAGCAAAACCAATGTTTAAATCACGTCGGTCGCGTTCGTGTCTCACCCTCCTCCACGGCTCGACCCCACACGATCGCTCGGCATGCCACTCACCGCAAACCAAGTATACGATAACTTTCCCGCCTGCTTGTCGATGGATCGCGCCTTGGAGTACTAGTACTACTGGAAGAGATTGACGAGTTGGGGGAGGACAGCTAGCTGTAGCACGGACTCCCAAGAACATTTTACATGCATGTTTTGGCCGGCTATTGCGACCTTTGAACGCGGAGCATTCGCGTGCACCAGGAAGCGGCGCGGGCGACACTCTCTCAGCCGGCGCGCCGCTTCAATGCTGGCGCCTGTGAGAGGTAGCGTCCGCTCTGGCCGGGCATGAATGCGGCACTGACTGTTTCGGGCGGGAAGCACGCGCGGGTGATGAAGAGGGTTCGGGTTGGTGAGGAGCGGCCGTGGCAGCGGTTCGGACTTCTGCAAACAAGAGATGATGTACGTTAATATTGCCGCTTATATAATTAATAACGTAAATAATGTGCCAGTTGGACAAATATGATTGGAGATGGAGATGGAAATGGAATTTTACGTAAACACAGATATGCATATCTATGTCTATGTGTGTGTGCGCGACGACTCTCGCTTCCTGGAAGCGGGGGCGTGTTTTTGATCGAGTTTTCTTTCTTGGTACGTTAAAAAATTGTCTGCCAGTTTTCGTTTCTTTTTTCCGGGAACGCGCGTATTCTATTTAAAACCACTGCTATGGGGAGATTGTTTTACTTCATTATAGCCTCTTGTTTGACAGAGTTTCTCGCGTCTCGCTCTCTCACCCTCTCCATATCAAAACAAGATGACAGTGTCCACACTATCTCTCTCCTCACCGGTGGTCACAGATCCGACCGAATCCCGTCCGATGCGGGAGGTGAGGAGGTGCAGCGTTGACGTTGTCGCCGTCGACGATGGAGGAAGCCGATGCGCACCGTCCTCTCGGAGCCGGCGCTGGCGCGGACAAAGGTCCTCCACGCCCTTGTTCACTATCTTCGTGTGGGCAGATCCCGCCCGCCCGCCTAAGCGACATCTCGCCCACCTGAGGTATAACTTCTTGTACTGGTCCAGCTCCCCAGGTCGCTGCATGCGGGTTTTTCTTCTATGCGACTACTCCCAAGCTCCCCATGTATAGTAGCTAGGGTTCGTCAGCTGGTCCAACATCACCTACTATTATAGAGGAAATGCCACTCGAAAAGTTGTCCTGATTTATGCCTCGGTGGAGGTATTCATGTTGTTTCGACAAAAAGTACATGGTGGTTGTGCAGTCATTGTCCATATGCTCCTATTGTTGCTGCTATCTAATACTATCACTGGTTAAATGAAGAAATGTTTTTTTCTCGGGTATCCTGGTTTAGTTCCCATCAAGATAATCATGATGCTTCTGTTTGTTTGTGTACTTTTCATAATTCTTATTGACAATTGAGATGTCGTTGTTAATCTTGTAAAACAAAGTAACAACCCTATATCCCTTTTTTATATTTTTGGAAACAGCGATGCGTATCTCCATACCCGGGCATGTCTTCCTCAATTTTAGTGGAACTGCACAAATTTGGATGGCCATTGTTGTTCCGCCTCATTGTCCTCTGCCACGTGGTTCCTCCTTCCTCGAGCTTGACTACTGAGAAGAAACAGACCACAGTGAGGATTATTCGAACTTCATAGGTGCCTCACACAAACTTGATGCCAAATGGATGATGCATCACCACGATGGCCTATCGATGCTCATGGTTGCGCCTCATGGTTGCGTCGGCTGGTGAAGCTGATCGATTTTCAATGAAAAACAAGTTGTCTTCCATCAGTGCTCTTTGCTTGTTACCCACAAAGATGATATTCTTCGTCAGTTCACCTTGGTTGCATTGGAGACACAGTCGTCTTTCACATTGGTGCAATTTTATCACACAATTGGCTATGAACCAAATGTTTCCTCGAAGAAGGATCGACGTTGGTACTAAGAGCATAAGTTTTGTATTGATTTCTAAGCCTTCTCACAACTTTGTCTCCAGCTCCCCTGTAATTTTATTTGTCCAGCTATTAACTTTGATTTAACAAATAGTGTGGACTAAAAACCCAGATGGATTTAGTAGCCCTCCATTTTTATTTACTCCGCATATTAGATTTGACTGAAGTCAAACTTTGTAAAGTTTGACCAAGTTTAGGCCGAACACAACAAACCATAATTATTAGAGAGAGCAAACTGTACATACTCTCAAACCTTTCCGATAATTGAAATTAAAATTATTTATTTGTACACACTCTCACACGTTTCTGATAATTTGGCGCATGTGTGGTTGTTCACTTAAGGGAGGGTAGTATACCGCACGTGAAGGACAGAAAGTGCGACCAGGACGCGTGGATCGTTAGTTCATCGGAAGTACTCCCTCCGTTCCTAAATATTTGTCTTTCAAGTGGTTTGCAATGGACTACCACATACGAATGTATATATATACATTTTTTACAGTGTAGATTCACTCATTTTGCTCCGTATGTAGTCATTTGTTGAAATCTCTAGAAAGACAAATATTTAGGAACGGAGGGAGTAGTAGTTTTATTCACGGGTACGTTAAATAAAGAGTTTCGATCCATACTTAAACAATTTAAAATGATTGTTATGGAGAGAATAAGAAAACCACTCCACTATAAATTAGTCGTATACACGAGTACTATATGGACGCAGGTTCATTGACTTTAGTGCACCTGCCTTTGGGTTTATGACAGGTGGGCCCATAATGTGGCTGGCCCACCTGTCATACAGTCAAAAGAAGGTGCAGTTAAGGCACCGGAGCTCAGTCCGTACTACAGTATATATATAAGTTGGAGCCTCAGTGCTTGTTCGCTAAGGTTTGCACTAGCCACACTCACACAAGCTACATATATATATATATATATATATATATATATATATATATATATATATATATATATATATATATATATATATATATATATATATATATATATGCTGGAGGCTCAGCGTTCCTTTGCTAGGGTTTGCTATATTCATTGTCTGTCTCTCACCCTCTTCACGAGATCTAAACAAGACTGCGTTGTGGCCTCTGTCTCTCTCACCCCCCTCACAGCTGGTGAAGGAGGCGTCCGGATCCCGTCGCACCGGGAAGGGGAGGAGGTGCAGTGTTCACTCTATCGCCTTCGGTGAGGGAGGAAATCCACTGCCGGCTGCCCTTTTCTCTTTCACCCAACGCCTGTGCGGGAGGGCCACCGACCCCTTCTTCCTCGCTGCCGTACATAGTGTGGGCAGATCCGACCTCCCGCCGCACGCCTTGCCACATCTCGACGACCCTAAGGTATAAGTTTCTTTGAAACCATCATTGGTCTAGCTGCATGCTGATCTTTTTCCATTTCGTAGTCGAATCTAGGTCTTGGTTCAAAGAGGAAAGAAGGGTGCGGTGGGATGGAGCATGAATCTAGGACGTGGTTCAATGAGGAAAGGAGGGAGGGAAAGTAGTATAGACTAGCTATCCATCCGCTTTGTTTGTCGAAAAGGGAAAAAGGGGGTAACCCAGTACACACACCTGTAAGGAACCGAACTCTTTGTTGAAAAGGGAAATAAAATGGGGGGTCGAGTAGTTTGTGCAGGACTAGATTTGCTGCCCTCACATCGGAAAAAGTTTCAAAGAGAACAAATATGGGACCAACGCAGATATCCTTCTTGGCTACATACTCTGCATCACCCATTTATACGTGTGGACGCACATGGTGTGGACCCACTGTTTAAATAAATGTTGAATTGAAGCTATTGTATTTTAAGCAATGCCACTCTCAGAATTAACTACTGAACTATTTTAAGAGAATTTCTCTGTTAATATGAATCAATGCAACCGTTTTAGAAATGCTACTGTCCTATACTTTGTTTTCCATCAAGATAAGGTAGATGCTTCTTTTTGTGGCCGCATGTTTCATCCTCCTTTATTGGCAGTAATTGTTTCCTTTTTGCCTCTGTTAATTCAGGGATAGCTATTCAACTTGTTGCTATAGCAAACTTAATGTCACACCGGCGACTTTACTTGATTTCAGAGTAACTGCACAAAACAAGATTGGATTTCCTATTCGTGTTGGCAGATTCGTACGTGATCTTGTGTGCGTCATGACAGGTTAGTACTTGCCTTCATCCACATGATCGTGCAGTGTGTTTTGAGATGCTGTGCTACTTGTATTGGTACTGTTTTAAATAAATGTTGAATTGAAGCTATTGTATTGCTTTCTTTTCCCATGAAGTAGTGAACAAAAATGGGACCAACCCAGACATTATGCTTGTTGCTTTGTTACAACAAACTTTGCATCACCCCCTTTATAAGTAGATGGAAGCACATGTTGTTGTTGCACCCACTCTCCCCTGGAACTGTTTATGCTTTTTGTTAATCTAATGCCGCTGGTAAAATTAAGCAATGCCACTCTCAGAATTAACTACTGGATCTTATTTCAAAACTGCAACACTTGTTAGGGATTGGTGGGATTACCATTTTTGTGGCCGCATGTTTCATCCTCCTTTATTGGCCAGTAATTTATTCCTTTTTTGCCTCTGTTAAAACAGGGATATCTATTCAACTTCTTGCTATTGCGACATTTTGCTTCGCTTAATTTTGGTGGAACTGCACAAAATGAGACCGGATTTCCATATATGTGTTGAGATCTCTCTGAGGTCTTCCTCACGAGTTATTTCAAATATTGGTCTTGAAAGGTCAGTACCGACTTTCCTCAGAATTAACTACTGAATCTTAGTTCAAAACTGCAACACTTGTTAGGGATCGGCGGGAGTACCATTTCTGTTAGGGATCGGTTGGAGTACATGTTTAAGAAATGTATTGTTCAGATAATGTCACTGTTATTATATATCAGTTATAGTGTTTTACAAATGGTACTATCCTGCTTTGTAGTTCTTTCTACATGTTTAACCAAGGTATTGTTAAGATAATGTCTCTGTTAAAATGAATCAGTCGCATTGTTTTAGGAATGATACTTTTCTGCTTTGTCGTTGTTTATACATGTTGAAACAAGGCATTGTTATGATAATGTCTCAGTTAATATGAATGAATCACACTGATTGAGAATTTCTACTCTCCTGCTTTGTTTCCCATTAAGATAAGGTGATCAGTAGATGTTTTTCTTCTGGGAGTACAAGTCATCAACCGTTATTTCTCAGTAATTGTTTCCTTATACCTTTTGTTGCTTACAGGGATATCAAAATTAAAGCTTGGTTTTATTCCGACTTTGATTTTAGTTGAACTGCACAAAAGTAGCCAATGTGTCTAAGGCAAACTGCTGCATTAGTGGGTCCAGTTGGTCTTTCCACTTTGCAGAAAGAAGCAGTCACTGTTTGCGCTACATTACAGAAGGAATGATCGAGAAGCTTTACAGAGTATTAGTAGATGATGGTGACATGACTAGTCTGCAGAGAGCATAGGAAACTCTACAACACGTGGAGTGCACTGGGAAAAAAGTGCCCAAACAAGTACAGGAAGCCAGGACAGGACTCCAAATCTGTAAATGTCATTCTAAGCAACAATGATGTGGCATCTGGGTATGGTAATCTATTTACCGTACTTTCAGTTTGTTAGTCCACCGATTGGTGGGTTGACACTGGGGCCAATATTCATGTGTGTGCTGTCGTGTCTTTGTTTTCTTGCAACATATAAATACGATATCCACAGGGATGCTCAGCTTGATTTTAGTGGAACTGCACAAAATGTCCAGATGGTTTGTGTCCTCCATAATACTTCATCACGCACAATACATCGAATGGTTCTCTAATCATTCCTCGTCACCTTGATACATCGGACTATATGTTTGAATGGTGCTGCCAACGTCGGCCACTAAGAAGGGTAAGAAGAAAGACAAAAAGAGAGATGGCTGCTTTACTTGTGGTTCGGAGGAACACTGGGCAAACAAGTGCCCAAACAAGTACCAAGAAGCCAGGACAGGACTCCAAGTCTGTCAATGTCACTCTAAGCAACAATGATGGGGCATCTGGGTATGCTAATCTGTTTACCATACTTTCAGTTTGTTAGTCCACTAATTGGTGGGTTGACACTAGGGCCAATATTCATGTGTGTGTTGATGTGTCTTTGTTTTCTTGCAGCATATAAATACGAAATCCACAGGGATGCTCAGCTTGATTTTAGTGGAACTGCACAAAATGTTCAAATGATTCATGTCCTCCATAATACTTCACATCATGCACAATACATTGAATGGTTCTCTAATCATTTGTCGTCACCTTGAGCCACCGGACTATCAGATGACAAACTGATGACAAACCCTGCCCATTCCACAATCATAGGCATTACATATTTTGAATGGGAAAAGCTTGTCAAAGTTGAGATTAGTTTAATATATTGGAATTGGAAAACCTTGTCAATTTTTGCTCATTGATGTTAGCCAGAAGACATGCATTTGATATTTCTGAGTGGGACGCCCTTTGCTGTGAGCAATGTCAATCGTATTTTCCTATTCCTGTCTTCAGTTCAGAAGTAAATATTTACTCTCCTGAGATGCATAGTCACATGAATGTTGACTTATGTAAGATATTTTAAGAGTTTTTTTTTGAATATTTTCTATGTAATGCCAGGCCTTGTGTTTGATTGCAAATTTGAGCTTGGAATGTTGTGGCATGCGGCATCACGAGCTGTTCACCATGCCTCCTGAGAATAATGCTTCGTATTGTTTTGCATGTCGATCTAATGCCAGTGATTTGCTTGTTAGGAAGATCATACTCTTCTGTTGTTTCCGTGCTTAAGAAGTTCATTGTCTTATGTTTCATTCATAGCCTATACGACAAGTCGGGTAGGTTAGACGTGAAACCATATGATCTTCCGACCAACTCATCATCTTAGGTCGTGATTGGATCGTCGTTTTCCAACCAAAACCGCTTGTAAAGCTGACGCTTGTAAATAAAAGCAGATGGTCTCGGGCGAAGCGCTTGGTTGGTCGATTTCGACTAGTAAAATATACACCGGTCTCTCAAATTACACGCGTAACCCACCGGTTTTACTTACAGACCTCGGACCCTCGGTTTCATTACGACTGTATTTTACGCGTTGTTTCTGATGATGAGTAAATTACATTTGTATCTTAATACAGGTGTGAAATAAACCTGAGCTCCCAAGCGCGGCCTTACCGTTTCATGTCGTCTCAGTCTCTTGAAGGTGCTCATAGGTGTCTGATGATCCTGGCTTCCTAAATGAGCAACGGGCGCTGTATCAGACCATCCGTAGGGCCCGCGAGGCCCTCTCCGTCGTCCTTCGAGTTGTTGCGCTCGCCGTGGCGCCGAGCATTATTAACATGGTCAATGAACATGAGGATTCAGGAGATGACTTTATTTTCACTGGTTGACAGTAGGGACCCACTAGGGCCATAGCCGTACGTACGCAAGTGCCTCCTTATTATGTACAACTATATTTTTTTTTGCTTCCCCCTGGTTTCCTGACATCACGGTCTCACACCATTGTCAACCTATGTAGTCAATATAAACGAGAGAATTGCACAAGGTGCGGCCGACAGCTGGGACCAAGAAGCTCGAGCAGTATTTGTGTTTTTGAGGCGTGAGCACTGCAGAGTTTTTCTTGGCAATGTTTTTGTTGTTGTTCAGAGGAGAGCAGGGTATTAACTGGGCGGGCTATGGCCCGTCTAGCCCAGAACAGATATCCAGCCGAGATATTATTATTTTTTCAAGATGAAAATGGCTAGCCCAGTTATACTTTTTTTGAGGAATACCCATGCAGAGTCAACTTGTTATTCTCCGCCCCGCTGGGCTGCAAGTCTTTCCTAGGAGGGATGCATTAGGCTTAACAGGAAAATAGGCTTTAGAAAATAATAAATGGGATGTAATTATAAAAACTGGGCAGTAACTATAAAAAATGCACCAAGCACGAAATTAGTTTATAAAATATTATTTATGGATTTTGAAAATCTTAATTTTTAATTGTTGCGCGTGCAATGTTTCGTTACATTTTTACGTAATACAAATTTATATTTAATCTCACTAGAAATTTCGGGATAAAAATATTTCGAATCCCATCAAAATGTGGAAAATTTTATTGAATTCTGTCTTGAACGGTTGGTTGAAATTATTAATCGTTGTCCTAGCTAGAAAATGGGCTGTATTTTTAACAAACTGTAAATGGCGTGTAATAAATTCCATTAATTCAAAAATGGGTTGTACATTCTTACAAATGGCAAATGGGCTATAAGTTCTCTGCCACACACTTGTGGGCCTACTAAGTTGATGTGTCCCCTATAAAAATAAGTTGACGCGTATGCAAGGCTTTGTCAACTTATTATAGTCAACACATGGTTCTAGCAGCAGTGGCCGTTGGATATCCATCCAATGGATGTCGTGCTTCTTCTTCAATCTCAGATATTCTAGCTTCACCCGCCCCAAAAATGATTCCTCCCCCTGACATCTGGGGCGCACCGTTTCGGAAGCTGACCTGTGGGCCTACTAAGTTGACGCGTACCAAGGGCTTTGTCAACTTAGTCAATATGAACGATTCTAGCTGCAGTGACCGTACGATGTCCATCCAACGGCCGTAGTGCTTCTTCAACCTCTGGTCCTCCTGCTCCAGCCGCCCAAAGCAGCGCCGGTCGTGCCGCCTGCTCCTGCCTCCCGTGGCCGGTTGTGCTGCCGCGGAGGCCTCACCGCCCCCTACTACTCCCACCGCTGGCTAGGCCATCCCTTCACTCACCCACACCCCCTATTATTCTGCGGCGATGGCAGCCTCACACCGTAGCCGAACCAGCGAACCCTCGTACTCCTCTCCACGCGGGCTTCCACTGCCGCGTCTTCCCCGGCTCCACGTCTTCCCCTTCCTAGGCCTCGCCGCTCACCGTCGTCCACCGCCCTGGTGCTCTCGGCGCGGCGTGGTCAACGTGGTCAACGAATGACTTCTATCGGAAGAGTACTGTACGTGGAGACGCTGACAGCTGAGTGCACGGCAGCCGCAAGGAAGTGCCTCCTTATTATGCGGAAAATAATTATTCCTCCACCTGACAGCAGGCACCCACCGGACGGGCCACCGTATTTGGCGAAAAAAATGTTTCCCCCTGACTGCTGGGACCCATCGGACGGGCCACCGTATTTTGTGAAAAAATGTTCCCCCGCTGTCAGCTCGGATCCACCGGAAGTGCCTCCTTATTACGCACAAAAAAATGAATACCCCCCTGCTAGTTGGGACCCACCATGGTGGGAGGCTGACTAGTGGGCCTACTAAGTTGACGGGGACGGAGTGCTTTGTCAACTTAGTCAATATGAACGATTCTAGCTCCAGTGACTGTACGATGTCCATCCAACGGCCGTAGTGCTTCTTCAACCTCTGGTCTTCCTGCTTGAGCCGCCCAAAGCAGCATCGGTCGTGCCGCATGCTCCTGCCTCCCGTGGCCGGCTGTGCTGCCGTGGAGGCCTCACCGCCCCCTACTATTCCCACCGCTGGCCAGGCCCTGCGGGGACGGTAGCCTCACACTGCAGCCGAACCAGTGAACCCTCGTACTCCTATCTGCGCGGGCTTCCACTGCCGCGTCTTCCCCCGGCTCCGTGTCGTCCCCTTCCTAGGCCTCGCCGTCGTCCACCGCCCTGGTGCTCTCGGCACGGCGTGGTCAACATGGTCAAGGAACGACTTCCATCGGAAGAGTACTGTACGTGGAGAGGCTGACAGTTGGGTCCATGGCGGCCGCAAGGAAGTGCCTCCTTATTACGCGCAAAATAATTATCCCTCCACCTGACAGCAGGGACCCACCGGACGGGCCACCGTATTTCGCAAAAAAACATTTCCCCCTGACTGCTGGGACCCACCAGCTACATCTTCGCATGCAAGGAAGTGTGTCCGGGCAAAAAAAATGATTCTCCCCCTGACTGCTGGGACCCACCAGCTACATCTTTGCAGGCAAGGAAGTGCCTGACAATCGGGACCCGCCTGGTCGAAGCGTGCGTAGCGTTCTCATTCTGGTCGCGAACGTTACGTACATACTGGTCGATGTAGAGGCGTGCACGTGTCGTAGTAGAGGCGCGCACGTAGCATGTACACGTACGTACAATGGCCAGTGTGCAAGAAAGAAAATACGGCCATGTACGTACATACAGGAAGGGTCTCGAACGCCTACTCGCGCATACGTACGGCCAGGGCTCGTGTACATGGCTGGCTCAGAACGGAGAAACAGCGTTGTCGTCGTGTTCATGGGGACCCAACGGCTGGGTCGGAACGGAATGCATTGTCATGTTCATCGGGAGAGCTTGGACGGAACAGCCGATGGAAACGAGGCCTAGCGTACCGCAGAACAGAGGAAACGACCTTGTGTTCGACCGGCCACATTCGAAACGGGATCCTGTTCATCGGGAGGGGTCTGGCATACCGCAAAACGGAGGAAACAGACCTCCTACGGTCGAAACGGGGGTCCTGTTGATCGCGGAGGGGTGTGGCGTACCGTAAAACGGAGGAAACAGACTTGTGTTGGAGCGCTACGGTCGAAACGGCGGTCCTGTTCATCGGGAGTGGTGTGGCGTACCTCAAAACGGGACTCCACGGGATACTGTTAATCTCCACCGTCGGCCCCCTCCAGCCTCCACGGGCTACTGTTCATCCACCGTCGACCTCCTCCAGCCTCCACCTACGACTATTCATCCACGGGCTCCTGTTCATCCAGCCTCCACCGCGCGCTACTCCACCGGCTACTGCTCAACCAGCCCTCTCCACGGGCTCCTGTTCAAACACCCCTCCACGGGCTACTGTTCATCCAGCCCTCCACCATCTCCTATTCATCCAGCCCTCCACGGGGTGGTCCTCTTCATCCAGCCCTCCACGGGGTCCTGTTCATCCAGCCCCAACCGGCTCGATCGATCGGGGTCCTGTTCATCCAGAGGCAACACCACGGGGTCCTGTTCATCCACCCCCATCGGGAACTGTTCATCCAAACCCCCCAGCAATGCTCACTGTTCATCCAGAGGCAGCATCAATCGGCTTCAGTTAGCAGTAGTAGCGAAGGAATCGCTCGATCGGGTTCAGTTAACAGCCATCGATCGATCGCTCGGGTTCAGTAATGCGTAGCCTGTAGTGCAATCGCTCGGGTTCAGTTAGAGCCCAACGCCTCACACCCACGCGCGTGCGTGTATGAGAGAAACGCGCATCGCTCGGCCCCGACCACCCACCGTAACCGCGAACACCCCGATATTTTCCTTGCCCTCGCTTCTACCACGGTTTTTTCCATCATGGACGACCCAAAGAATGTCATGCAGCTGCCTCTCCGGCCCGTCCAGGATGAAAAGCCCATTTTCTGTCATGATTTTTTTCATAGAAGTAGGACCCCACCACATCTATGATGATGCCGGGTTTTGTCACAATTATCGTCATAGAAGTGTCATAAGTATGACAGAAAAAATTCGTTCGGCCAAAATGTCACGGATGTGTCTTTTTTTGTAGTGAATTGAGCTGGCATTTGATCGCGGCCAACCTGTTATGGTTCATTGGCCTATTCTGGTTCCTCATCCTGCTCCTAGACCTCAATTTGATTATCATGTGGAACACAGGCCTCAGGTCCAGAAGCCAAAGCCCAGGCTGCCAAGGTTTCCAGGTACAACAACTTCACCAGGATCGTTTAATGTGACTGGCTTCATTGCACATAACACCTTCTTTGACAGCGACAAGGACCCATACTCGAAACCAAGAATTTCCTCTGATCGGTTCTGGAGCTATCAACAACGCAGTTACTATTCATGTGTTCTTTATGATCAAGGGCGCATCTTTCCCCGTGTGCGCCTTGACTGCGAAGCCATTGCCGGCCTGCCCTGCTTGAAAGAAGCCCTTGACTACTTTAGAGATGTTGGTCTGCTACAATTTGTGACTGATAAAGAGCACCGAAACGAAGAGCTTCTGCTACAATTCTATGCAACTCTCCACATTCGCGGCTACAACAGGGATCCGAAGACTTGGATCCTTAAGTGTATGACAGGCAATGTACATCACGAAGCCAAATCTCTTGATATAATTGAGCTTACTGGCCTGCCCACTCTAGGTGAACTCTTTGAACCTGGTTGTCAGCTTCACCACAATGCGTTGGAGAGCATCTTCCAGAAGCCTGAGCCAAACATGAGCCAAATGCTGAGCATGATGATGAAGGAAATATGCCCTAGAGGCAATAATAAGTTATTATTTATTTCCTTATATGTCATGATAAATGTTTATTATTTATGCTAGAATTGTATTACTCGGAAACATAATACATGTGTGAATACATAGACAAAACATAGTGTCACTAGTATGCCTCTACTTGACTAGCTCGTAAATCAAAGATGGTTAAGTTTCCCAACCATAGACATGAGTAGTCATTTGATTAACAGGATCACATCATTAGGAGAATGATGTGATTGACTTGACCCATTCCGTTAGCTTAGCACTTGATCATTTAGTATGTTGCTATTGCTTTCTTCATGACTTATACATGTTCCTATGACTATCGATTATGTAACTCCCGCTTACGGAGGAACACTTTGTGTGCTACCAAACGCGTCAACGCGTAATCGGGTGATTATAAAGGTGCTCTACAGGTGTCTCCAAAGGTACTTGTTGAGTTGACGTATTTCGAGATTAGGATTTGTCACTCCGATTGTCGGAGAGGTATCTCTGGGCCCTCTCGGTAATGCACATCAATATAAGCCTTGCAAGCAATGTAGCTAATGAGTTAGTTACGAGATGATACATTACGTAATGAGTAAAGAGACTTGCCGGTAACGAGATTGAACTAGGTATTGGATACCGACGATCGAATCTCGGGCAAGTAACATACCGATGACAAAGGGAACAACGTATGTTGTTATGCGGTTTGACCGGTAAAGATCTTCGTAGAATATGTAGGAGCCAATATGAGCATCCAGGTTCCGTTATTGGTTATTGACAGGAAATGTGTCTCAGTCATGTCTACATAGTTTTCGAACCCGTAGGGTCCGCACGCTTAAGGTTTCGTTGACAGTTTTATTATGAGTTTATGAGTTTTGATGTACCGAAGGTTGTTCGGAGTCCCGGATGTGATCACGGACTTGACGAGGAGTCTTGAAATGGTCGAGACATAAAGATCGATTTATTGGATGACTATATTTGGACACCGAAAAGGTTCCGGGTAAGATTGGGACAATACCGGAGCTCCGGGAGGTTATCGGAACCCCCCGGGAGGTATATGGGCCTTATTGGGCCTTAGTGGAAAGGAGGGGAAAGGAGCAAGGGGGGCGCCCCCAAGCCCAATCCGAATTGGGAAACCCCCCCCCCCCTTTCCTTCCTCCCTCCTTCCTCTTCCTTCCCTCTCCTACTCCTAATAGGAAAAAAGGGGAGTCCTACTCCCGGTGAGAGTTGGACTCCCCCCTTAGGGCGCACCACCCCCCTTGGCCGGCCCCCTCCTCCACACCTTTATATACGGAGGAGGGGGGCACCCCATAGACACAACAATTGACCTCTTGATCTCTTAGCCGTGTGCGGTGCCCCCCTCCACCATAGTTCTCCTCGATAATATTGTAGCGGTGCTTAGGCAAAGCCCTGCGACGGTAGAACATCAAGATCGTCACCACGCCGTCGTGCTGACGGAACTCTTCCCCGACACTTTGCTGGATCGGAGTCCGGGAAACGTCATCGAGTTGAACGTGTGCAAGAACTCGGAGGTGCGGTAGTTTCGGTGCTTGATCGGTCGGGCTATGAAGACGTACGACTACATCAACTGTGTTGTGCTAACGCTTCCGCTTTCGGTCTACGAGGGTACATGGACACACTCTCCCCTCTCGTTGTTATGCATCACCATGATCTTGCGTGTGCGTAGGAAATTTTTTGAAATTACTACGTTCCCCTACAGTGGCGTCCGAGCCTAGGTTTTATGCGTTGATGTTATATGCACGAGTAGAACACAAGTGAGTTGTGGGTGATATAAATCATACTCCTTACCAGCATGTCATACTTTGGTTCGGCGGTATTATTGGATGAAGCGGCCCGGACCGACATTACGCGTACGCTTACGCGAGACTGGTTCTACCGACATGCTTTGCGCACAGGTGGCTAGCGGGTGTCATTTTCTCCAACTTTAGTTGAACCAAGTGTGGCTATGCCCGGTCCTTGCGAAGGTTAAAGCAGCACTAACTTGACAAACTATCGTTGTGGTTTTGATGCGTAGATAAGAACAGTTCTTGCTAAACCCGTAGCAGCCACGTAAAACTTGCAACAACAAAGTAGAGGACGTCTAACTTGTTTTTGCAGGGCATGTTGTGATGTGATATGGTCAAGACATGATGCTATATTTTATTGTATGACATGATCATGTTTTGTAACCGAGTTATCGGCAACTGGCAGGAGCCATATGGTTGTCGCTTTATTGTATGCAATGCAAGCGCCCTGTAATGCTTTACTTTATCACTAAGCGGTAGCGATAGTCGTAGAAGCATAAGATTGGCGAGATGACAACGATGCTACAATGGAGATCAAGGTGTCGCACCGGTGACGATGGTGATCACGACGATGCTTCGGAGATGGAGATCACAAGCACAAGATGATGATGGCCATATCATATCACTTATATTGATTGCATGTGATGTTTATCTTTTATGCATCTTATCTTGCTTTGATTGACGGTAGCATTATAAGATGATCTCTCACTAAATTTCAAGATAAAAGTGTTCTCCCCGAGTATGCACCGTTGCCAAAGTTCGTCGTGCCCAGACACCACGTGATGATCGGGTGTGATAAGCTCTACGTCCATCTACAACGGGTGCAAGCCAGTTTTGCACACGCAGAATACTCAGGTTAAACTTGACGAGCCTAGCATATGCAGATATGGCCTCGGAACACTGAGACCGAAAGGTCGAGCGTGAATCATATAGTAGATATGATCAACATAGTGATGTTCACCATTGAAAGCTACTCCATTTCACGTGATGATCGGTTATGGTTTAGTTGATTTGGATCACGTGATCACTTAGATGATTAGAGGGATGTCTGTCTAAGTGGGAGTTCTTAAGTAATATGATTAATTGAACTTAAATTTATCATGAACTTAGTACCTGATAGTATTTTGATTGTCTATGTTTGTTGTAGATAGATGGCTCGTGCTGTTGTTCCGTTGAATTTTAATGCGTTCCTTGAGAAAGCAAAGTTGAAAGATGATGGTAGCAATTACACGGACTGGGTCAGTAACTTGAGGATTATCCTCATTGCTGCACAGAAGAATTACGTCCTGGAAGCACCGTTGGGTGCCAGGCCTGCTGCAGGAGCAAAACCAGATGTTATGAACGTCTGGCAGAGCAAAGCTGATGACTACTCAATAGTTAAGTGTGCCATGCTTTACGGCTTAGAACCGGGTCTTCAACGACGTTTTGAACGTCATGGAGCATATGAGATGTTCCAGGAGTTGAAGTTAATATTTCAAGCAAATGCCCAGATTGAGAGATATGAATTCTCCAATAAGTTCTATAGCTGCAAGATGGAGGAGAATAGTTCTCTCAGTGAGCATATACTCAAAATGTCTGGGTATAATAATCACTTGATTCAACTGGGAGTTAATCTTCCGGATGATAGCGTCATTGACAGAATTCTCCAATCACTTCCACCAAGCTACAAGAGCTTCGTGATGAACTATAATATTCAAGGGATGGAAAAGACAATTCTCGAGCTCTTCGCAATGCTAAAGGCTGCGGAGGTAGAAATCAAGAAGGAGCATTAAGTGCTGATGGTCAACAAGACCACTAGTTTCAAGAAAAAGGGCAAAGGGAAGAAGAAGGGGAACTTCAAGAAGAACAGCAAGCAAGTTGCAGCTCAGGAGAAGAAACCCAAGTCTGGACCTAAGCCTGAAACTGAGTGCTTCTACTGCAAGCAGACTGGTCACTGGAAGCGGAACTGCCCCAAGTATTTGGCGGATAAGAAGGATGGCAAGGTGAACAAAGGTATATGTGATATACATGTTATGTATGTGTACCTTACTAGAGCTCGCAGTACCACCTGGGTATTTGATACTGGTTCTCTTGCTAATATTTGCAACTCGAAACAGGGACTACGGATTAAGCGAACACTGGCCAAGGACGAGGTGACGATGCGCGTGGGAAATGGTTCCAAAGTCGATGTGATCGCGGTCGGCACGCTACCTCTACATCTACCTTCGGGATTACTTTTAGACCTGAATAATTGTTATTTGGTGCCAGCGTTGAGCATGAACATTATATCTGGATCTTGTTTGATGCGAGGCGGTTATTGCTACGTCTTGAGCTTGCGTTGGTTTTCCCCGAAGAGGAGAGGATGATGCAGCACAGTAGCGTAAGTATTTCCCTCAGTTTTTGAGAACCAAGGTATAAATCCAGTAGGAGGCCATGCACAAGTCCCTCGTACCTGCACAAAATGATAAATACTCGCAACCAACATGATTAGGGGTTGTCAATCCCTTCACGTTCACTTACGAGAGTGAGATCTGATAGAGATAATATTTTTGGTATTTTTGATATAAAGATGCAAAGTGAAAAGTAAAGGCAAAGTAAAAACAAAGCAAGTATAAAAGTGATGGAGATTGATATGATGAGAATAGACCCGAGGGCCATAGGTTTCACTAGTGGCTTCTCTCAACAGCATAAGTATTCTACGGTGGGTGAACAAATTACTGTTGAGAAATTGACAGAATTGAGCATAGTTATGAGTATATCTAGGTATGATCATGTATATAGGCATCACGTCCGAGACAAGTATACCGAAACGATTCTGCATCTACTACTATTACTCCACTCATCGACCGCTATCAAGCAAGCATCTAGAGTATTAAGTTAAAAACAGAGTAACGCCTTAAGCAAGATGACATGATGTAGAGGAATAAATTCATGCAATATGATAAATACCCCATCTTGTTATCCTCGATGGCAACAATACAATACGTGCCTTGCAACCCTTTACATCACTTTGGTAAGGACACCGCAAGATTGAACCCAAAGCCATGCACTTCTCCCATTGCAAGAACTACCAATCTAGTTGGCCAAACCAAACGGATAATTCGAAGAGATTTGCGAAGATAACTCAATCATACATAAAAGAATTCAGAGAAGATTCAAATATTATTCATAGATAAGCTGGATCATAAACCCACAATTGATCGATCTCAACAAACACACCGCAAAAAGAAGATTACATCGAATAGATCTCCGCGAGAGACGGGGAGAACATTGTATTGAGATCCAAAAAGAGAGAAGAAGCCATCTAGCTACTAGCTATGGACCCGAAGGTCTGAAGTAAACTACTCACACTTCATCGGAGAGGCTATGGTGTTGATGTAGAAGCCCTCCGTGGTGGATGCCCCCTCCGGTGGAGCTCCAGAACAGGCCCCAAGATGGGATCTCGTGGATACAGGAAGTTGCGGCGGTGGAATTAGGTTTTTGGCTCCTGTTCTGATCGTTTGGGGTGCGTAGGTATATATAGGAGGAAGAATGCGTCGGTGGAGCATCGGGGGCCCACGGCGGGGCGCGCCTAGGCGCGCGCCCACCTCGTGACCGCCTCTGATGTTCCTTGGCGTAGGGTCCAAGTCTCCTGGATCACGTTTGGTGAGAAAATCACGTTTCCGAAGGTTTCATTCCGTTTGGACTCTATTTGATATTCTGTTTCTTCAAAATACTGAAAAAGGCAAAAACACAGCAATTCTGGGCTGGGACTCCGGTTAATAGGTTAGTCCCAAAAGTAATATAAAAGTGGAAAATAAAGCCCATTATAGTCCAAAACAATAGATAAAGTAGCATGGAGCAATCAAAAATTATAGATACGTTGGAGACGTATCAGGCATCCCCAAGCTTAATTCCTGCTCGTCCTCAAGTAGGTAAATGATAAAAAGAGAATTTTTTATGCAGAGTGATACTTTGGCATAATTTCAATGTAAATCTTCTTAATCATGGTATGAATATTCAGATCCGAAAGATTCAAGATAAAAGTTCATATTGACATAAAAATAATAATACTTCAAGCATACTAACTAAGCAATTATGTCTTCTCAGAATAACATGGCCAAAGAAAGTTATCCCTACAAAATCATATAGTCTGGCTATGCTCCATCTTCCCCACACAAAGTATTTAAATCATGCACAACCCTGATGGCAAGCCAAGAAATTGTTTCATACTTTAACATTTTCAAAAAAAATTCAATCTTCACGCAATACATGAGCGCGAGCCATGGATATAGCACTATATGTGGAATAGAACGGTGGTTGTGGAGAAAACAAAAAGAGGGAAGATAGTCTCACATCAACTAGGTGTATCAACGGGCTATGGAGATGCCCATCAATAGATATCAATGTGAATGAGTAGGGATTGCCATGCAACGGATGCACTAGAGCTATAAGTATATGAAAGCTCAACAAAAGAAACTAAGTGGGTGTGCATCCAACTCGCTTGCTCACGAGGACCTAGGGCATTTGAGGAAGCCCATCATTGGGATATACAAGCCAAGTTCTATAATTAAAAATTCCCACTAGTATATGAAAGTGACAAAATGAGAGACTCTCTATCATGGGGATCATGGTGCTACTTTGAAGAACAAGTGTAGTAAAAGGATAGTAACATTGTCCCTTCTCTCTTTTTCTCTCATTTTTTTATTTGGGCCTTTACTCCTTTTTTTGGCCTCTTTTTTTTTATATATTTTTTTCGTCCGGAGTCTCATCCCGACTTGTGGGGGAATCATATACTCCATCATCCTTTCCTCACTTGGGACAATGCTCTAATAATGATGATCATCACACTTTTATTTTTCTTACAACTCAACAATTACAACTCGATACTTAGAACAAAATATGACTCTATATGAATGCCTCCGGCAGTGTACCGGGATATGCAATGAAACATGAGTGACATGTATGAAAGAATTATGAACGGTGGCTTTGCCACAAATACAATGTCAACTACATGATCATGCTAGCAATATGACAATGATGGAGCGTGTCATAATAAACGGAACGGTGGTAAGTTGCATGGCAATATATCTCGGAATGGCTATGGAAATGCCATGATAGGTAGGTATGGTGGCTGTTTTGAGGAAGATATATGGTGGGTGTATGATACCGGCGAAAGGTGCGCGGTATTAGAGAGGCTAGCAACAGTGGAAGGATGGGAAAATGTGCGTATAATCCATGGACTCAACATTAGTCATAAAGAACTCACATACTTATTGCAAAAATCTAGAAGTTATCAAAGCAAAGTATTATGCGTATGCTCCTAGGCGGATAGATTGGTAGGAAAAGACCATCGCTCGTCTCCGACCGCCACTCATAAGGAAGACAGTCAATAAATAAATCATGCTCTGAGTTCATCACATAACGGTTCACCATACGTGCATGCTACGGGAATCACAAACTTTAACACAAGTATTCTTTGAATTCACAACTACTCAACTAGCATGACTCTAATATCACCATCTTCATATCTCAAAACAATTATCAAGCATCAAACTTTTCTTAGTATTCAACGCACTCAAAAGAAAGTTTCACATATCTTGAATACCAAGTATATTAACATTAAGCAAACTACCATGCTATTAACGACTCTCAAAATAATCTAAGTGAAGCATGGGAGATCAAGTTTCTTTAAAACAAAAACAACACCGTTCTCTAAAAGATCTAAGTGAAGCACTAGAGCAAAAATTATCACGCTCAGAAAGATGTAAGTGAAGCACTATGAGCAAAACTATCAAGCTCAAAAGATATAAGTGAAGCACATAGAGTATTCTATCAAATTCCAATCCATGTATGGCTCTCTCAAAAGTTGTGTACAGCAAGGATGATTGTTGTAAACTAATAAGCAAAGACGTAAATAATACAAGACGCTCCAAGCAAAACACATATCATGTGATGAATAAAAATATAGCTCCAAGTAAATTACCGATGGAAGTGGACGAAAGAGGGGATGCCTTCCGGGGCATCCCCAAGCTTTGACTTTTTGGTGTCCTTGGATTATCCTGGGGGTTTCATGGGCATCCCCAAGCTTAGGCTCTTGCCACTCCTTGTTCCATAATCCATCAAAAGAATTCACCCAAAACTTGAAAACTTCACAACACAAAACTCAATAGAAATCTCATGAGCTCCGTTAGAGAAAGAAAACAAAAGACTACTTTAAGATACTGTAATGAACTCATTCTTTATTTATATTGGTATTAAACCTACTGTATTCCAACTTCTCTATGGATCATAAACTATTTTACTAGCCATAGCTTCATCAAAATAAGCAAACAACACACGCAAAACAGAATCTGTCAAAAAAAGAACAGTCTGTAGTAATCTGTAACAAACGCAAACTTATGGAACTCAAACAATTCTACCCAAATTAGACGACCTGGACAATTTTTTTATTGATCAGCAGCAATTCTAATCAATATTTTATCACGTTCTGGTGATTTTTAACAATTCGGGCACTGAGCGCAAAGTTTCTGGAAATTACAGTAAGATCAAATAACTATCATCCAAGAAGATCCAATAGGTTTAACTTGGCACAAACACTAATTAAAAGATAAAACCACATCTAAACAGAGGCTAGATGGATTATTTATTCCTAAACAGAAGCAAAAACAAAAAACTAAAAATAAAATTGGGTTGCCTCCCAACAAGCGCTATCGTTTAACGCCCCTAGCTAGGCATAAAAGCAAGGATAGATATAGGTATTGTCATCTTTGGTAGGCAATCCATAAGTGGCTCTCATAATAGATTCATATGGTAATTTTATTTTCTTTCTAGGGAAGTGTTCCATTCCTTTCTTTAATGGAAATTGGAATCTAATATTGCCTTCCTTCATATCAATAATTGCACCAATCGTTCTAAGGAAAGGTCTACCAAGAATAATAGGACATGAAGGATTGCAATCTATATCAAGAACGATAAAATCCACGGGCACATAATTCCTATTTGCAACAATAAGAACATCATTAATTCTTCCCATAGGCTTTTTAATAGTGGAATCCGCAAGATGCAAGTTTAGAGAGCAATCATCAAAGTCACGAAAATCTAGCAAATCACACAAAGTTTTGGGAATAGTGGAGACACTAGCACCCAAATCAAACAAAGCATTAAACTCATGATCTTTAATTTTAATTTTAATAGTGGGTTCCCACTCATCATAGAGTTTCCTAGGGATAGAAAATTTCAACTCAAGTTTTTCTTCATAAGATTGCATCAAAGCATCAACAATGTGTTCGGTAAAGGCCTTATTTTGACTATAAGCATGAGGAGAATTTAGCACGGATTGCAACAAGGAAATACAATCAATTAAATAGCAATTTTCATAATTAAATTCCTTGAGATCCAATATAGTGGGTTTAGCAACATCTAGATTTTTATTTCTTTCAATCCCACTTTTATCAATTTCATCATCAAGATCTAAAAACTCCAAATTCTTAGAACGCCTTCTAGGTAAAGGAAGATCATATTCAGTTTCATCAAGATTCATATTGCAAAACAAAGATTTAATAGGGGACGTATCAATAACTTTTAGATCTTCATCTTGATTTTCATAAGAATTAGAAGAACACGCTTTAATAAAGGCATCTTTGGAAGCACGCATCCTAGCGGTTCTTTCTTTGCACTCATCAATGGAAATTCTCATAGCTTTGAGAGACTCATTGATATCATGATTAGGAGGAATAGATCTAAGCTTTAAAGAATCAACCTCAAGAGAAATTATATCAACGTTCCTAGCCAAATCATCAACTTTAAGCAATTTCTCTTGAAGCAAAGCATTAAAATTCTTTTGTGAATTCATAAACTCTTTAACACTATTCTCAAATTCAGAGGGCATCTTATTAAAATTTCCATAAGAGTTGTTGTAGGAATTTCCATAATTATTAGAAGGATTACTAGGATAAGGCCTAGGATTAAAATTCCCTCTATACGCGTTGTTACCAAAATTATTCCTACCAACAAAATTCACATCCATAGATTCATTATTATTCTCAATCAAGGTAGACAAAGGAACAATCATTAGGATCAGAAGAAACACTCTTAGTAGCAAATAATTTCATAAGTTCATCCATCTTTCCACTCAAAACATTAATTTCTTCTATCGCATGCACTTTTTTATTAGTAGATCTTTTAGTATGCCATTGAGAATAATTAACCATAATATTATCTAGGAGTTTAGTAGCATCCCCTAGAGTGATTTCCATAAAAGTGCCTCCATGGCGAATCTAAAAGATTTCTAGAAGCAAAATTCAATCCGCATAAAAATTTGTATAATCATCCACAAGTTCAAACCATGAGTAGGACAATTACGTATCATTAATTTCATTCTCTCCCAAGCTTGTGCAACATGTTCATGATCAAGTTGCTTAAAATTCATAATATCGTTTCTAAGAGAGATAATCTTAGCGGGAGGAAAATACTTAGAGATAAAAGCATCTTTGCACTTGTTCCAAGAATCAATACTATTTTTAGGCAAAGATGAAAACCACGCTTTAGCACGATCTCTAAGCGAAAAAGGAAATAGCTTCAATTTAACGACATCATTATCGACATGTTTTTTCTTTTGCATATCACATAAATCAACGAAGCTATTCAGATGAGTAGCGGCATCTTCACTAGGAAGGCCAGCAAATTGATCTTTCATAACAAGATTCAACAAAGCGGTATTGATTTCACAAGATTCAGTATTGGCAAGAGGAGCAATTGGAGTGCTAAGGAAATCATTATTATTGGTATTGGTGAAGTCACACAATTTGGTAGCATCTTGAGCCATTGCGACAAACAAGCAATCCAACACACGAGCAGACAAACGGACGAGGAAAAGGCAACGGGAAAAAGATGGGGAGATTGGGAAAGAGAGGGCGAATAAAACGGCAAGGGTGAAGTGGGGGAGAGGAAGACGAGAGGCAAATGGCAAATAATGTAATGTGAGAGATAGGGATTGTGATGGGTACTTGGTATGTTGACTTTTGCGTAGACTCCCCGGCAACGGCGCCAGAAATCATTCTTGCTACGTCTTGAGCTTGCGTTGGTTTTCCCCGAAGAGGAGAGGATGATGCAGCACCATAGCGTAAGTATTTCCCTCAGTTTTTGAGAACCAAGGTATCAATCCAGTAGGAGGCCACGCACAAGTCCCTCGTACCTGCACAAAGCGATAGCTACTCGCAACCAACGCGATTAGGGGTTATCAATCCTTCACGGTCACTTACGAGTGAGATCTGATAGAGATAATATTTTGGTATTTTTGGTATAAAGATGCAAAGTGAAAAGTAAAGGCAAAGTAAAAACAAAGCAAGTATAAAAGTGATGGAGATTGATATGATGAGAATAGACCGGGGCCATAGGTTTCACTAGTGGCTTCTCTCAAGAGCATAAGTATTCTACGGTGGGTGAACAAATTACTGTTGAGCAATTGATGAAATTGAGCATAGTTATGAGTATATCTAGGTATGATCATGTATATAGGCATCACGTCCGAGACAAGTAGACCAAACGATTCTGCATCTACTACTATTACTCCACTCATCGACCGCTATCCAAATGCATCTAGAGTATTAAGTTAAAAACAGAGTAACGCCTTAAGCAAGATGACATGATGTAGAGGAATAAATTCATGCAATATGATAAATACCCCATCTTGTTATCCTCGATGGCAACAATACAATATGTGCCTTGCAACCCTTTCATCCTTTGGGTAAGGACACCGCAAGATTGAACCCAAAGCCATGCACTTCTCCCATTGCAAGAACTACCAATCTAGTTGGCCAAACCAAACGGATAATTCGAAGAGACTTGCAAAGATAACTCAATCATACATAAAAGAATTCAGAGAAGATTCAAATATTATTCATAGATAAGCTGGATCATAAACCCACAATTCATCGGTCTCAACAAACACACCGCAAAAAGAAGATTACATCGAATAGATCTCCGCGAGAGAGGGGAGAACATTGTATTGAGATTCAAAAAGAGAGAAGAAGCCATCTAGCTACTATCTATGGACCAGAGGTCTGAAGTAAACTACTCACACTTCATCGGAGAGGCTATGGTGTTGATGTAGAAGCCCTCCGTGGTGGATGCCCCCTCCGGTGGAGCTCCGGAACAGGCCCCAAGATGGGATCTCGTGGATACAGGAAGTTGCGGTGGTGGAATTAGGTTTTTGGCTCCTGTTCTTATCCTTTGGGGGTACTTAGGTATATATAGGAGGAAGGAGTACGTCAGTGGAGCATCAGGGGGCCCACGAGGCAGGGGGCGCGCCCTAGGGGGGGGCGCCCCCCACCCTCGTGACCGCCTCCGATGTTCCTTGGCGTAGGGTCAAAGTCTCCTGGATCACGTTCGGTGAGAAAATCACGTTTCTGAAGGTTTCATTCTGTTTGGACTCCGTTTGATATTTTGTTTCTTCGAAATACTGAAAAAGGCAAAAGACAACAATTCTGGGCTGGGCCTCCGGTTAATAGGTTAGTCCCAAAAGTAATATAAAAGTGGAAAATAAAGCCCATTATAGTCCAAAACAATAGATAAAGTAGCATGGAGCAATCAAAGTTATAGATACGTTGGAGACGTATCAGTTATTCATTTAAATTAGAGAATAATGGTTGTTCTATTTATATGAGTAATATCTTTTATGGTCATGCACCCTTGAAGAGTGGTCTATTTTTTATGAATCTCGATTGTAGTGATACACATATTCATAATGTTGAAGCCAAAAGATGCAGAGTTGA
Organism: Aegilops longissima; assembly: GCA_021605205.1. NCBI lineage: Eukaryota > Viridiplantae > Streptophyta > Magnoliopsida > Poales > Poaceae > Aegilops > Aegilops longissima. Next base: position 146,429,909 of record CM038682.1, on the reverse strand, counting down.
TAATGATAGTGCAACTTATTTGTGGCACTGCCATTTAGGTCATATCGGTGTAAAACGCATGAAGAAACTTCATACTGATGGACTTTTGGAACCACTTGATTATGAATCACTTGGTACTTGCGAACCGTGCCTCATGGGCAAGATGACTAAAACGCCGTTCTCCGGTACTATGGAGAGAGCAACAGATTTGTTGGAAATCATACATACAGATGTATGTGGTCCAATGAATGTTGAGGCTCGTGGCGGATATCGTTATTTTCTCACCTTGACAGATGATTTAAGCAGATATGAGTATATCTACTTAATGAAGCATAAGTCTAAAACATTTGAAAAGTTCAAAGAATTTCAGAGTGAAGTTGAAAATCATCGTAACAAGAAAAATAAAGTTTCTACGATCTGATCGTGGAGGAGAATATTTGAGTTACGAGTTTGGTCTACATTTGAAACAATGTGGAATAGTTTCGCAACTCACGCCACCCGGAACACCATAGCGTAATGGTGTGTCCGAACGTCGTAATCGTACTTTACTAGATATGGTGCAATCTATGATGTCTCTTACTGATTTACCGCTATCGTTTTGGGGTTATGCTTTAGAGACGGCCGCATTCAAGTTAAATAGGGCACCATCGAAATCCGTTGAGACGATGCCTTATGAACTATGGTTTGGCAAGAAACCAAAGTTGTCGTTTCTGAAAGTTTGGGGCTGCGATGCTTATGTGAAAAAGCTTCAACCTGATAAGCTCGAACCCAAATCGGAGAAATGTGTCTTCATAGGAAACCCAAAGGAGACTGTTGGGTACACCTTCTATCACAGATCCGAAGGCAAGACATTCGTTGCTAAGAATGGATCCTTTCTAAAGAAGGAGTTTCTCTCGAAAGAAGTGAGTGGGAGGAAAGTAGAACTTGATGAGGTAACGGTACCGGCTCCCTTATTGGAAAGTAGTTCATCACATAAACCGGTTTCTGTGACACCTACACCAATTAGTGAGGAAGTTAATGATGATGATCATGGAACTTCAGATCAAGTTGTTACTGAACTTCGTAGATCAACCAAAGTAAGATCCGCGCCAGAGTGGTACGGTAATCATGTTCTGGAAGTCATGCTACTAGATCATGATGAACCTACGAACTTTGAAGAAGCGATGGTGAGCCCAGATTCCGCAAAGTGGCTTGAAGCCATGAAATCTGAGATGGGATCCATGTATGAAAACAAAGTGTGGACTTTGGTTGACTTGCCCGATGATCGGCAAGCAATAGAGAATAAATGGATCTTCAAGAAGAAGACTGACGCTGACGGTAATGTTACTGTCTACAAAGCTCGACTTGTTGCAAAAGGTTTTCGACAAGTTCAAGGGGTTGACTACGATGAGACCTTCTCACTTGTAGCGATGCTTAAGTCTGTCCGAATCTTGTTAGCGATTGCCGCAATTTATGATTATGAAATATGGAAGATGGATGTCAAAACTGCATTCCTGAATGGATTTCTGGAAGAAGAGTTGAATATGATGCAACCGGAAGGTTTTGTCGATCCTAAAGGAGCTAATAAAGTGTGCAAGCTCCAGCGATCCATTTATGGACTAGTGCAAGCCTCTTGGAGTTGGAATAAACGCTTTGATAGTGTGATCAAAGCATATGGTTTTATACAGACTTTTGGGGAAGCCTGTATTTACAAGAAAGTGAGTGGGAGCTCTGTAGCATTTCGGATATTATATGTGGACGACATATTATTGATTGGAAATGATATAGAATTTTTGGATATCATAAAAGGATACTTGAATAAAAGTTTTTCAATGAAAGACCTCGGTGAAGCTGCTTACATATTAGGCATCAAGATCTATAGAGATAGATCAAGACGTTTAATTGGACTTTCACAAATCACATACCTTGATAAAGTTTTGAAAAAGTTGAAAATGGATCAAGCAAAGAAAGGGTTCTTGCCTGTAATACAAGGTGTGAAATTGAGTCAGACTCAATGCCTGACCACTGCAGAAGATAGAGACAAAAGGAAAGAAGTTCCCTATGCTTCAGCCATAGGCTCTATCATGTATGCAATGCTGTGTACCAGACCTGATGTGTGCCTTGCTATTAGTTTAGCAGGGAGGTACCAAAGTAATCCAGGAGTGGATCACTGGATAGTGCTCAAGAACATCCTGAAATACCTGAAAAGGACTAAGGATATGTTTCTTGTTTATGGAGGTGACAAAGAACTAGTCGTAAATGGTTACGTCGATGCAAGCTTTGACACTGATCCGGACGATTCTAAATCGCAAACCGGATACGTGTTTTTATTGAACGGTGGAGCTGTCAGTTGGTGCAGTTCTAAACAAAACGTCGTAGCGGGATCTACATGTGAAGCGGAGTACATAGCTGCTTCGGAAGCAGCAAATGAAGGAGTCTGGATGAAGGAGTTCATATCTGATCTAGGTGTCGTACCTAGTGCATCGGGTCCAATGAAAATCTTTTGTGGCAATACTGGTGCAATTGCCTTGGCAAAGGAATCCAGATTTCAGAAGAGAACCAAGCACATCAAGAGACGCTTCAATTCCATCCGGGACCAAGTCCAGGTGGGAGACATAGAGATTTGCAAGATACATACGGATCTGAATGCTGTAGACCCGTTGACTAAGCCTCTTCCACGAACAAAACATGATCAACACCAAGGCTCCATGGGTGTTAGAATCATTACTATGTAATCTAAATTATTGACTCTAATGCAAGTGGGAGACTGAAGGAAATATGCCCTAGAGGCAATAATAAAGTTATTATTTATTTCCTTATATATCATGATAAATGTTTATTATTCATGCTAGAATTGTATTACCAGGAAACATAATACATGTGTGAATACATAGACAAAACATAGTGTCACTAGTATGCCTCTACTTGACTAGCTCGTAAATCAAAGATGGTTAAGTTTCCTAACCATAGACATGAGTTGTCATTTGATTAACGAGATCACATCATTAGGAGAATGATGTGATTGACTTGACCCATTCGGTTAGCTTAGCACTTGATCATTTAGTATGTTGCTATTGCTTTGTTCATGACTTATACATGTTCCTATGACTATGAGATTATGTAACTCCCGCTTACCGGAGGAACACTTTGTGTGCTACCAAACATCACAACGTAACTGGGTGATTATAAAGGTGCTCTACAGGTGTCTCCAAAGGTACTTGTTGAGTTGACGTATTTCGAGATTAGGATTTGTCACTCCGATTGTCGGAGACGTATCTCTGGGCCCTCTCGGTAATGCACATCAATATAAGCCTTGCAAGAAATGTAGCTAATGAGTTAGTTACGAGATGATACATTACATAACGAGTAAAGAGACTTGCCGGTAACAAGATTGAACTAGGTATTGGATACTGACGATCGAATCTCGGGCAAGTAACATACCGATGACAAAGGGAACAACGTATGTTGTTATGCGGTTTGACCGATAAAGATCTTCGTAGAATATGTAGGAGCCAATATGAGCATCCAGGTTCCACTATTGGTTATTGATCGGAAATGTGTCTCGGTCATGTCTACATAGTTCTCGAACCCGTAGGGTCCGCACGCTTAAGGTTTCGTTGACAGTTTTATTATGAGTTTATGAGTTTTGATGTACCGAAGGTTGTTCGGACTCCCGGATGTGATCACGGACTTGACGAGGAGTCTCGAAATGGTCGAGACATAAAGATTGATATATTGGACGACTATATTTGGACACCGGAAAGGTTCCAGGTAAGATTGGGACAATACCGGAGCTCCGGGAGGTTATCGGAACCCCCCGGGAGGTATATGGGCCTTATTGGGCCTTAGTGGAAAGGAGGGGAAAGGAGCAAGGGAGGGCCCCCCCCCCCAAGCCCAATCCGAATTGGGAGGGCCCCCCCCCCCTTTCCTTCCTCCATCCTTCCTCTTCCTTCCCTCTCCTACTCCTACTAGGAAAAAAGGGGAGTCCTAGGACTCCCCCCTTAGGGCACGCCACCCCCCTTGGCCGGCCCCCTCCTCCATGTTGGTGAACGTTGCAGAAAATTAAAATTTTTCCTACGGTTTCACCAAGATCCATCTATGAGTTCATCTAAGCAACGAGTCAAGGGAGTGAGTTTGCATCTACATACCACTTGTAGATCGCGTGCGGAAGCTTTCGAGGGGATGGTGATGATGGAGTCGTACTCGGATCACCGATGACCAAAGCGCTGAATGGACAGCACCTCCGCGTTCAACACACGTACGGTACGGGCAACGTCTCCTCCGTCTTGATCCAGCAAGGAGGAAGGAGAGGTTGAGGAAGATGGCTCCAACAGCAGCACGACGGCATGATGATGGTGGAGTCACAGTTCTCCGGCAGGGCTTCGCCAAGCGTACGCGGAGGAGGAGAGGTGTTGGGGAGGGGAGGGGCTGCGCCTTCAATTGTGTGTGCAGCCCTCCCCTCACCCCTCTATTTATAGGGGAAGGGAGGAGGGGCGGCCCCTCTAGATGCATCTAGAGGGGGCGGCGGCCAGGGGGGGGCTTGCCCCCAAGCAAGGGGGCGCGCCTTAGGGTTCCCCTCAACCCTAGGCGCATGGGCCAAGGGAGGGTGCGCCCAGCCCACCAGGGCTGGCTGCCTCCCACGCAGCCCAAAGTGGCCCCGGAGGGGTGGCCCCTCCGTGGTCCTCCGGAACCTTCCGGTGACCCTCCATAATACCGATATGACCGAAACTTTTCCGGTGTCCGTTTGACGACTTCCCATATATAAATCTTTACCTCCGGACTATTCCGAACTCCTCGTGACGTCCGGGATCTCATCCGGACTCGAACAACATTCGTAATCACATACAAGTCTTCCTAATAACCCTAGCGTCACCGAACCTTAAGTGTGTAGACCCTACGGGTTCGGGAGACATGCGAACATGACCGGGGCGCTCTGGTCAATAACCAACAGCGGGATCTGGATACCCATGTTGGCTCCTACATGCTCCTCGATGATGTCATCGGATGAACCACGATGTCGAGGATTCAAGCAACCCGTATACTATTCCCTTTGTCGACGGTATGTTACTTGCGAGACTCGATCGTCGGTATCCCAATACCTCGTTCAGTCTCGTTACCGCAAGTCACTTTACTCGCATCAGTAATGCATGATCCCGTGACCGGACACTTGATCACTTTGAGCTCATTATGATGATGCACTACCGAGTGGGCCCAGTGATACCTCTCCGTCATACGGAGTGACAAATCCCTGTCTCGATCCGTGTCAACCCAATAGACACTTTCGGAGATACCTGTAATGCACCTTTATAGTCACCCAGTTACGTTGTGACGTTTGGTACACCCAAAGCACTCCTACGGTATCCGGGAGTTACACGATCTCACGGTCTAAGGAAGAGATACTTGACATTGGAAAAGCTCCAGCAAAACGAACTACACGATCTTTGTGCCATGCTTAGAATTGGGTCTTGTCCATCACGTCATTCTCCTAATGACGTGATCCCGTTGTCAATGACATCTGATGTCCATAGTCAGGAAACCATGACTATCTGTTGACCAACGAGCTAGTCTACTAGAGGCTTACTAGGGACGTATTGTAGTCTATGTATTCACACGTGTATTACGATTTCCGGATAATACAGTTATATCATGAATAAAAGACAATTATCATGAACAAGGAAATATAATAATAATGCTTTTATTATTGCCTCTACGGCATATTTCCAACAGTCTCCCACTTGCACTAGAGTCAATAATCTAGTTACATTGTGATGAATCGAACACCCATAGAGTTACGGTGTTGATCATGTTCTGCCCATGGAAGAGGTTTAGTCAGCGGATCTGCGACATTCAGATCCGTATGCACTTTACAAATTTCTATGTCTCCATCTGAACATTTTCACGGATGGAGTTGAAGCGACGCTTGATGTGCCTGGTCTTCTTGTGAAACCTGGGCTCCTTGGCAAGTGCAATAGCTCCAGTGTTGTCACGAAGAGTTTGATCGGCCCCGACGCATTGGGTATGACTCCTAGGTCGGTGATGAACTCCTTCACCCATATTGCTTCATGCGCTGCCTCCGAGGCTGCCATGTAATCCGCTTCACATGTAGATCCCGCCACGACGCTTCGCTTGCAGCTGCACCAGCTTCTTGCTCCACCATTCAACATATACACGTATCCGGTTTGTGACTTGAGTCATCGGATCTGTGTCGAAGCTAGCGTCGGCGTAACCCTTCTACGACTCTTCCTTCGTCACCTCCATAAACGAAACATGTCCTTTGTCCTTTTAGGTACTTCAGGATATTCTTGACCGCTGTCCGGTGTTCCTTGCGGGATTACTTTGGTACCTTCCTACCAAACTTACGGCAAGGTTTACATCAGGTCTGGTACACAAGATGGCATACATAATAGATCCTATGGCTGAAGCATAGGGATGGCACTCATCTCTTCTTTATCTTTTGCCGTGGTCGGGCATTGAGCTGAGCTCAATCTCACACCTTGCAATCAGAGCAAGAACCCTTTCTTGGACTGATCCATTTTGAACTTCTTTAAAATCTTATCAAGGTATGTGCTTTGTGAAAGACCTATGAGGCGTCTCGATCTATCTCTATAGATCTTGATGCCTAATATATAAGCAGCCTCTCCAAGGTCCTTCATTGAAAAACACTTATTCAAGTAGGCCTTAATGATGTCCAAGAATTCTATATCATTTCCCATCAAAAGTATGTCATCTACATATAATATGAGAAATGCTCTGAGCTCCCACTCACTTTCTTGTAAACGCAGGCTTCTCCATAAGTCGCATAAACCCAAACGCTTTGATCATCTCATCAAGCGAATGTTCCAACTCGAGATGCTTGCACCAGCCCATAAATGGATCGCTGGAGCTTGCATACTTTGTCGACATTCTTAGGATCGACAAAACCCTCCGGCTGCATCATATACAGCTCTTCCTTAAGATATCCGTTAAGGAACGCTGTTTTGACGTCCATCTGCCATATCTCATAATCATAGTATGCGGCAATTGCTAACATGATTGGACGGACTTAAGATTCGCTACGGAGAGAAAGTCTCATCGTAGTCAATCCCTTGAACTTGCCGATAACCCTTAGCGACAAGTCGAGCTTTATAGATGGTGACATTACCATCTGCGTCCGTCTTCTTCTTAAAGATCCATTTGTTTTCTATCGCTCGCCGATCATCGGGCAAGTCAGTCAAAGTTCATACTTTGTTTTCATACATGGATTCTATCTCGGATTTCATGGCTTCTAGCCATTTGTTGGAATCTGGGCCCGCCATCGCTTCTTCATAGTTCGAAGGTTCACCGTTGTCTAACAACATGATTTCCAGGACAGGGTTGTCGTACCACTCCGGTGCGGAACGTGTCCTTGTGGACCTCTGATTCAGTAGCAACTTGATCCAAGTACCTTGATCATCATCATTAATTTCCTCTTCAGTTGGTGTAGGCATCACAGAACATTTTCTGAGCTGCACTACTATCCTGTTCAAGAGGCGTACTTCATCGAGTTCTACTTTCCTCCCACTTACTTCTTTCGAGAGAAACTCTTTTCGAAAGTATCCGTTCTTGGCAACAAAGATCTTGCCCTCGGATCTTAAGTAGAAGGTATACCCTATGGTTTCCTTAGGGTATCCTATGAAGACGCATTTTCCGACTTGGGTTCGAGCTTTTCAGGTTGAAGTTTCTTGACATAAGCATCGCATCCCCAAACTTTTAGAAACGACAGCTTAGGTTTCTTCCCAAACCATAATTCATATGGTGTCGTCTCAACGGATTTAGACGGTGCCCTATTTAAAGTGAATGTAGCTGTCTCTAGGCGTATCCCCAAAATGATAGCGGTAAATCGGTAAGACACATCATAGACCGCACCATATCCAATAGAGTGCGATTACGACGTTCGGACACCGTTACTACTGAGGTGTTCCAGTAGGCGTTAGTTGTGAAACGATTCCACATTTTCTTAAGTGTGTACCAAATTCATGACTTAAATATTCTCCTCCACGATCCGATCGTAAGAATTTTATCTTTCGGTCACGTTGATTCTCTACTTCATTCTGAAATTCCTTGAACTTTTCAAAGGTCTCGGACTTGTGTTTCATCAAGTAGACATACCCATATCTACTCAAGTCATCTGTGAGAGTGAGAACATAACGATATCCTCCATGAGCCTCAACGCTCATTGGACCGCACACATCGGTATGTATGATTTCCAACAAGTTGGTTGCTCGCTCCATTGTTCCGAGAACGGAGTCTTGGTCATCTTGCCCATGAGGCATGGTTCGCATGTGTCAAATGATTCATAATCTAAAGACTCCAAAAGTCCATCAGATGGAGCTTCTTCATGCGCTTGACACCAATGTGACCAAGGCGGCGATGCCACAAGTATGTGGGACTATCGTTATCAACTTTACATCTTTTGGTATTCACGCTATGAACATGTGTAATACTACGCCGAGATTCATTAAGAACAAACCATTGACCATCGGAGCATGACCATAAAACATATCTCTCATATAAATAGAACAACCATTATTCTCGGATTTAAATGAGTAGCCATCTCGCATTAAACGAGATCTAGATACAATATTCATGCTCAAACTTGGCACCAAATAACAATTATTAAGGTTCATAACTAATCCGTAGGTAAATGAAGAGGTAGCGTGCGACGGCGATCACATCGACTCTGAACCATTCCCGACGCGCATCGTCACCTCGTCCTTCGCCAGCCTCCGCTTATTCCGCAGCTCCTGCTGTGAGTTACAAATATGAGCAACGGCACGGTATCAAATACCCAGGAGTTACTACGAGTCTTCGGTAAGGTACACATCAATTACATGTATATCAAATATACCTTTGGTGTTGCCGGCCTTCTTATCCGCTAAGTATTTGGGGCAGTTCCGCTTCGGTGACCCTTCCCTTGCAATAAAAGCACACAGTCTCGGCTTGGGTCCATTCTTTGACTTCTTCCGGCAACTTGCTTACAGGCGCGGCAACCTCCTTGCCGTCCTTCTTGAAGTTCTTCTTGCCCTTGCCCTTCTTGAACTTAGTGGTCTTATTGACCATCAACACTTGATGCTCTTTCTTGATTTCAACCTCGGTGACTTCAGCATAGAGAATACTTCAGAATGGTCTTTACCATCCCCGCATATTGTAGTTCATCACAAAGCTCTTGTAGCTTGGTGGCAGCGATCGAGGATTCATCAATGACCGCCTCATCGGGGAGGTTAATATTCAGCTGGGTCATACGGTTGTGCAACCTGACATCTTGAGAATGTGCTCACCGACGAAACTATTTTCCTCCATCTTACAACTATAGAACTTGTCGGAGATGTCATATCTCTCGACCCGGCGTGAGCTTGGAAAACCAGTTTCAGCTCCTCGAACATCTCATATGCTCCGTGATGCTCAAAACGCTTTTGGAGCCCGGTTCTAAGCTGTAAAGCATGCCGCACGAGCGAGGGAGTAATCATCAGACGAGACTGCCAAGCATTCATAATGTCTTGGTTCTCTCGACGGAGCGTCACCTAGCGGTCCTTCTAGGACATATTGTTTCTGGCAGCTATGAGGATGATCCTCAAGTTCGGACCCGATCAGATAGTTGCTGCCGTCATCTTTCAGCTTGGTTTTCTAGGAACGCGTTGAAGTTCAAGTTGACATGGCGTTGGCCATTTGATCTACAAGATATATCATTCAAAAGTTTTAGACTAAGTTCATGATAATTAAGTTCATATAATCAAATTATTTAAATGAACTCCCACTCAGATTAGACATCCCTCTATTCATCTAAGTGTTACACGATCCGAGTCGACTAGGCCGTGTCCGATCATCACGTGAGACGGACTAGTCATCGTCGGTGAACATTCTCATGTTGATCGTATCTTCCATACGACTCGTGTTCGACCTTTCGGTCTCCGTGTTCGAGGCCATGTCTGTACATGCTAGGCTCGTCAAGTTAACCCTAAGTGTTTTGCGTGTGTAAATCTGTCTTACACCGTTGTATGTGAACGTAAGAATCCATCACACCGATCATCACGTGGTGCTTAGAAGCGACGAACTTTAGCAACGGTGCACGCTTAGGGAGAACACTTCTTGAAATTGTTGTAAGGATCATCTTATTTACTACCGTCGTTCTAAGTAAACAAGATGTATAAACATAATAAACATCACATTTAATTATATAGTAGTGACATGATATGGCCAATATCATAAAACTCCATTGATCTCCATCTTCGGGGCTCCATGATCATCTTGTCACCGGCATGACACCATGATCTCCATCATCATGATCTCCATCATCGTGTCTTCATGAAGTTGTCACGCCAACGACTACTTCTACTTCTATGGCTAAACGCGTTTTAGCAATAAAGTAAAGTAAGTTACATGGCGTTCTTCAATGACACGCAGGTCATACAAAAATAAAGACAACTCCTATGGCTCCTGCCGGTTGTCATACTCATCGACATGCAAGTCGTGATTCCTATTACAAGAACATGATCTCATACATCACAATATGTCATTCATCATTCATCACAACTTGGCCATATCACATCACATGTCAATTGCTGCAAAAACAAGTTAGACGTCCTCTAATTGTTGTTGCATCTTTTACGTGGCTGCAATTGGGTTCTAGCAAGAACATTTTCTTACCTACGAATAACCACAACGTGATCTTGTCAACTTCTATTTACCCTTCATAAGGACCCTTTTCATCGAATCCGCTCCAACTAAAGTGGGAGAGACAGACACCCGCCAGCCACCTTATGCAACTAGTGCATGTTAGTCGGTGGAACCGGTCTCATGTAAGCGTACGTGTAAGGTTGGTCCCGGCCGCTTCATCCCACAATACCGCGGAAGCAAGATAAGACTAGTAGCGGCAAGTAAGTTGACAAGATCCACGCCCACAACTAAATTGTGTTCTACTCGTGCAAAGAGAACTACGCATAGACCTAGCTCACGATGCCACTGTTGGGGAACGTTGCAGAAAATTAAAATTTTTCCTACGGTTTCACCAAGATCCATCTATGAGTTCATCTAAGCAACGAGTCAAGGGAGTGAGTTTGCATCTACATACCACTTGTAGATCGCGTGCGGAAGCTTTCGAGGGGATGGTGATGATGGAGTCGTACTCGGATCACCGATGACCAAAGCGCTGAATGGACAGCACCTCCGCGTTCAACACACGTGCAGTGCACGGGCGTCTCCTCCGTCTTGATCCAGCAAGGAGGAAGGAGAGGTTGAGGAAGATGGCTCCAACAGCAGCACGACGACGTGATGATGGTGGAGTCCTGATTCTCCGGCGGGCTTCGCCAAGCGTGCTGCGGAGGAGGAGAGGTGTTGGGGAGGGAGGGCTGCGCCTTCAATTGTGTGCAGCCCTCCCTCACCCCTCTATTTATAGGGGAAGGGAGGAGGGGCGGCCCCTCTAGATGCATCTAGAGGGGGCGGCGGCCAAGGGAGGGGCTTGCCCCCCCAAGCAAGGGGGGCGCCCCCCTTAGGGTTCCCCCTCAACCCTAGGCGCATGGGCCAAGGGGAGGGGGTGCACCCAGCCCACCAGGGGCTGGCTGCCTCCCACGAAGCCCAAAGTGGCCCCCGGGAGGGGTGGCCCCTCCCGGTAGTCCTCCGGAACCTTTCCGGTGACCCCTCCATAATACCGATATGACCCGAAACTTTTCCGGTGTCCGTTTGACGACTTCCCATATATAAATCTTTACCTCCGGACTATTCCGGAACTCCTCGTGACGTCCGGGATCTCATCCGGGACTCCGAACAACATTCGGTAATCACATACAAGTCTTCCTAATAACCCTAGCGTCACCGAACCTTAAGTGTGTAGACCCTACGGGTTCGGAGACATCTGAACATGACCGGGGCGCTCTCGGTCAATAACCAACAGCGGGATCTGGATACCCATGTTGGCTCCTACATGCTCCTCGATGATGTCATCGGATGAACCACGATGTCGAGGATTCAAGCAACCCGTATACTATTCCCTTTGTCGACGGTATGTTACTTGCCCGAGACTTCGATCGTCGGTATCCCAATACCTCGTTCAGTCTCGTTACGGCAAGTCACTTTACTCGTGCCGTAATGCATGATCCCGTGACCGGACACTTGATCACTTTGAGCTCATTATGATGATGCACTACCGAGTGGGCCCGTGATACCTCTCCGTCATGCGGAGTGACAAATCCTGTCTCGATCCGTGTCAACCCAAGACACTTTCGGAGATACCTGTAATGCACCTTTATAGTCACCCGATTCGTTGTGGCGTTTGGTACACCCAAAGCACTCCTACGGTATCCGGGAGTTACGATCTCACGGTCTAAGGAAGAGATACTTGACATTGGAAAAGCTCCAGCAAAGCGAACTACGATCTTTGTGCCATGCTTAGAATTGGGTCTTGTCCATCACGTCATTCTCCTAATGGCGTGATCCGTTATCAATGACATCGATGTCCATAGTCGAGGAAACCATGACTATCTGTTGACCAACGAGCTAGTCTAGTAGAGGCTTACTAGGGACGTATTGTAGTCTATGTATTCACACGTGTATTACGATTTCCGGATAATACAGTTATAGCATGAATAAAAGACAATTATCATGAACAAGGAAATATAATAATAATGCTTTTATTATTGCCTCTAGGGCATATTTCCAACACTCCACTCCTTTATATACGGAGGAGGGGGCACCCCATAGACACAACAATTGATCTCTTCATCTCTTAGCCGTGTGCGGTGCCCCCCTCCACCATAGTTCTCCTCGATAATATTGTAGCGGTGCTTAGGCAAAGCCCTGCGATGGTAGAACATCAAGATCGTCACCACGCCGTTGTGCTGACGGAGCTCTTCCCCGACATTTTGCTGGATCGGATTTCGGGGAACGTCATCGAGCTGAACGTGTGCAAGAACTCGAAGGTGCCGTAGTTTCGGTGCTTGATCGGTCAGGCCATGAAGACGTACGACTACATCAACCGCGTTGTGCTAACGCTTCCGCGTTCGGTCTACGAGGGTACATGGACACACTCTCCCCTCTCGTTGCTATGCATCACCATGATCTTGCGTGTGCGTAGGAATTTTTTTGAAATTACTACGTTCCCCTACAGATGAAGCCACTGCTCGCGACGCTGAATATGCAACAGAATTCTTTGTTGAAGAACTAGAGTATCTGCCCCGCACTATTTACCATATCATCAGGCGAACTCCATGGCCAGTCAAAGGACATTCTCCTGCAGCGAAGCTTGAAGAAGCAATGAAGACATTGGTTTTCTATATCTTCAATGGCATCAGCTTCAATGCTCAAGACTTCTTCATCAGGCAACTGGCTGCATCTGGCTCTGATTTATTTGGTCTAAAGTTTTATGCTCCATGGGTAATGCGCCTCACCAAGCTTCACTCTGTTGTCAATTATCAACCTTCTGCGCGCAACCACATTATTTCTTACCAGAGGTTGATATGTCAGTCGAAGCCATATACCCAGAGCCTGCCAAGGAGCCCATTTATCTTCACAATGCTGATCACCAGAGTTTCACTCAACCCATTGAAGGAGTTCTGGCTGCTACTCGTGTTTATCCTTTGGCTGGCAATACACGTGCACCTCATCATGCCCATACTGAAGCCACTGAAAGCACAATTGCTCAAAGGCCTCGGAAGCATTCTCGTGTTCTCAATGACCGAGAGCTTCTCGTTGCCCTGCACCAAAAATAGGATAAGCATCACGATTAGCTGAAGCGTTAGATGCAAAGCCTCTTGGTGGATGTTAATCGCATTCGCAACCTTCCCACCAAGAATGCTTTTGTCACGCATGAAACCTGTCGGCGGACGTGGAAGGGTCTGACACTGATAAGCTCTAAAGATGATCTTCAACAAGATGGCTTCACAAAGAGATTCAAATTTGATTCCACTCCTCCCAGGAATGTTGTCTTGCGTCGGACTCCCTCACTCGAAGACTGAGTACTCCTCCTCTGCGGCAACTGTCAACGCAAGAGTCATTGATGATGAAGATGATGCTACTTCACCAACTACAACATCGCCGCACATCGATACTGCACCAAGTACTTCTGCACCACCGGACCTCAACGACAACCCTGCAGCTTCTCCTACTCCTCATGGGAATGAGTAGAAGCTCTATGTCTTCAAACCTTTTTGGTCCTTACTAACAAAAGGGGGAGAAGCATATGAGTTGATAGTCTTCAAGAGGGTCCATATGGGTGGTTGCTTTATATTTTGCCAAGTGGTTACAACTCTTCCTTTTGATACATTTGGTTCTTTGAGTTGTAACACTTAAACTTGATGGTCATCTGCTACCTCTTTCTGCCAACTATGTGATGCGATGATAAATTCCGCATGTGCGATGATAAATCCCGCATGAAGTCATTTTGCAGACGTTCATTTTTCATTATGCATGTCATTACCTTCGTTATATCCTTTCATGCATGTTTAATTGTCTTCATTAGATGAAAAGGTTCTCCAGAAGTACAACCTTCCATGTGCATTTGCATTCAAAAGCAAAATACTTATATGCACATCTTCAGGGGGAGCCTTTTACTACTTATGAAGACAATATCTAAATCCTTTACAATTTCACATACTTTTATCCCCGTTGAAAACTTCAACCAGTTTGTCATCAATCACCAAAAAGGGGGAGATTGTAAGTGCATCTAGTGCCACCCCTAGTTGGTTTTGGAGTATTGACGGCAAACCTGGTTGAGGGACTAATGTGTTTGTGAGAATTGCAGGATAACACAGGTAGTAATCCCTCATTGATTCAGTTTACCTACCGGAGATGACCCCTAAAATGTATGAAGACATTGAAGACAACGGTGGTATGTGAAGACAATCACATCGAAGTTTATGACTCGAGAAGACATTCACGTGAAGACTATGGAGTCCGAAGACATAGTTGTTTCGTACTTTCCTTTTCTTCTTTGTTGAGTCACAGGAACCACCGTACTGTTAAGTGGGGTCCAAGTGAACAAAGTCAGAGTGACTTAAGTGATGCTCAACCAAATCCTATATCTTCGAGCGAAGACAATGATAGCAAATCTTATCCAGAGCTGGATGAGTCAGCTTTACTTGTAGCCCAAGTCAAGCTGCCACGTGTGTTTGAAATCTGACCGTTGGAACACGTGTCAGTTCCTTAGTGACCCAGGGTCATTTCGGACAAATCAGGTCAGGTTGCCTAGTGGCTATAAATAGCCCACCCCCTACACCATAAATTGGTGGCTGCTCAGAGTTAGTGCACGACTTTTGTCGTTTGAGAGCAACCCACCTTGAAGCTTTTGAGAGAGAGAAATCCTTGCGAGGACAAAGCCTAAAACACCCAGAGCCAACGAGTGTTAGGCATCACTGAAGTCTTTCTGTACGCGTGACCTGAAGACTTGTTACACTTGAGGACTGTGAATCCTCCAGCCGGTTAGGCATCGCGTTCTGAGCATCCAAGAGTCATTGTGGATTGCCGGTGAACGAAGTCTGTGAAGGTCTGGAAGTCTACCTTGAAGACTTAACAGAGTGATTGGGTGAGGACTGGGTGTCCTTAGCTCAAGGGGAATAAGGTGAAGACGCGGTCTTCTGAGTTGAATCTCAGCCTCCCTAACCAGACGTACAGTTGTCACAGCAACTGGAACTGGTCCAACAAATCCTTGTCCTCACCGAGCAACTGGTTCTATCTCTTCCCTCACTTACTTACAGTTAGTTTTCGTGAAGTCATGTGTCTGCTTGTCTCATCTGTTTGACTTCAATGTGCGACGACTATTGTTGTTTGGCTTCATACTGTCTTCCATCTTGATCCATACTACCTAGCTGCTCATAGTCTTCGTGCTTTAGCTTCATTACTTGGTTGACTATGGCTTGTCTAGTGTAGTCTACCTTCCGTTGCATGTCAATAGGTTCATTTCTATCGTTTGTCTTCAAAACTCCCATGTTTTGAAGACTTTCATAAAAATCGCCTATTCAACCCCCCTCTAGTCGATAACTAGCACTTTCAGTTTCCAACCATAAAACTGAATCAGTTTAACTGATCATGCTTATGCCTCTCATTTAGTAAATATAATTCTTGTGTGTTTGGTACCTGAAACATCTACCAACTAAAACTACACCCGCAAGATAGTTTTGAACTTCAATTTTTAGACGTAATACATAATGCTAAAGATTACAATAATTAGATGCATATATTTGACGCACTTAATCCATCTCAGAGAAACCCACTGATTCGCTCCAAAAAATACTGCCAAGCCCAATAGTACTGAGCCATACCATTCAATTCTTGTTCTTGATCTCACCCTGCTGGCATCTTTGCTCATGCCGAGCTCGCCGTAGTAGTCCCTCAGCAACGGTCTCAAACAGTACTGCCCAGGTTACCTCACCAACAAGAGAGAACCACTTATCATTGTGTTCACAGATGAGTTGGATGAATGTGAAACTGAACCCAACTGGAAAATAATGAAAATTTGAATTGAACTGACCCAAAATGAAATCTAAGCCTTTCTATGCATGGCAATGGAGATGAGTTGGATGAATCCGTAACTGAATTCAACTGAAAATAATGAAAACCTGACCAAAACTGAACCAGAATCAAAATTAAATAATGAAAATCTGAACGAAACTGAATAAAAATCAAAATCTAAGCCTTTCCGTGTGTGGCAATGGAGATGAGTTGGATGAATCTGCAACTGAATTCAACTGAAAAATAATGGAAACCTGAACAAAAGGGATTATCCTATACAGCTGCATAATTTGAATCGTGGGTGGAGGTGCTCATGCCGCATGCAGAACGTGGCGTTGTGTTGTTGTGTGCAGACCGTGGAGTTTCGAGTTGCTGCCTCTATACCATAGCTCCGCCGGTGCCTGCAGCAGCGCGGCCATCTCCTCCTCGGTGCTGGCGCCCAGCCGGGATCGCGGGCTGAATTTCTTACAAACGCAAGGATTCTTTTGTAAAAATGAAGCGTCTTTCCAGATTCACTTAAACAGGGAAGGTGGGTTCAATTTTCAAAAAGCACAAGGACAGAAGCCATAGCCGCTTTATTATTATTTTATATATATATATATATATATATATATATATATATATATATATATATATATATATATATATATATATATATATATATATATATATATATATATATACAATTATCTATTCTTCGCTAATATTAGTAAAATAACTATTCGATAACACTTCCGCACTGCACGCTCAACGCAAGTGCAAGTCATTCTTTGAACCAAGTGTGCTGCAGTACTCACACAAGTGAACTTCTCGTCGGAAAAAACTGCATGTGTTGTTTTTTCGGTACTGTTTTCGCTCTAGTTTTTAACCGTTTATCGGAATGAGGCGTGTAATATACCATTGAAAAGCTATGGATTAGGCGCAACTTCGACATGTTGAACACTTTTCGAGATTCCACACGGTTTAAGAGCAGTTTTGAAAATGGTGCGGGCCATGACGAGTGGCAGCGAGCGTTTTTTCGCGATTTCTTCTAAACCGCTCGTCGGAACAAAGCAAATGATACACTGTTGGAAAGATATCATTGAGGTGCATCTTTTTCATATCTATCATTTTCTCTAATTCGTTACGGTTTAAGAGCAGTTTCAAATTTACTAAATCACGGAATTCTGTTTTTCAAAAAAATTCAAATTTTCGGCATTATTTTCGCTCCAGTTTTTTAACCGTTTGTCGAAATGAGGCGTATGATACGCCGTTTAAAAACTATGAACGAAACACACCTTTCATATGTTGAAAAGGTTTTGAGATTCCTTACGGTTTTGAGTTAATTTTAAAAATCGTGTGGCTGGCGACGAGAGGCAGCGGCCGTTTTTCGCGAAACTTTTACAAACCATTGGTCGAAATGATTCAAATTATATGCGTTGGAAAGATATCAATGAGGACCAACTTTTTTATGTAGAGCACTGTCTCTAATTCCTTACGGTTTAAGAGCAGTTTTCATTTTACCGAAATGCGGACACTCTGTTTTTAGCGACACCCATATCAACGTGTGTACAGCATCAAATAGAAGAATGCACTGCATCAGACTGAAAACCGCACTGCATCACATATGCAAATGAGCTTCTTGATTTCTTTTGTCTTTTAAATAAAACAATTGTTTTCTTTTGCCTTTTTTTAACAAGTGGGCCGCAGGGACACGAGGGAACTACATCTAATAAGAAGCGAACTTCATCAAGATGTTTTGGTTTCTGTTCATGAACACGATAGAGCGAATTAACATTTTTTTTCTATGGCATCTTTGTAAGTGTACTGCAATAGTTTTTATAGAAATCTTCTGTTTGTTTTCAGGTGAACTGAATACACCCAACATATACATTACATACAAGAATTCATTCACATGCCAAAATAATATGAGAAAAACCACACAGACACACTAAACTACCATGGCGCAATGCCGCCCAGCAGAACTGATCTGCGCGCCCGCTCGCACTGACCTGCACGCACACACCGGCGACCTACTGCAGCAGTGAGTCAACCGAACTGCATGGAGGTGGCAACCGAGCTGCACAAGGGCAAAATAACTCCATGAGACCTTTTGTGAGCTGCTTCCCACGCACCACAGACTGCACACATGCACAGGCCGCACTGCACGGACGCGCCGGCGGACTGCAAGGAGGCGAGCTCACCTGAAGGAGTGCACACTACCTGCAAGCAAAAACTACAAATTTCTGCAAGTGTACCACATCACTCGCGTGGCCGAGCTGCACGGCGATGGTCGCTAGACCGCAGAGGAGGCCATCGTACTGCACGTTCTCACCGTCCGCACTGCAGGCACCCACTATCATACTGCACATGCTCACCGTCCGCACTGCAGACATCCGCCATTGTACTGCACATGCTCACCAGAAAATGCGAGCTCAGGGAAATAATCCTGCAAACAACAGCTGCTGAAACTGCATGCCGGCGGGCCGCAAGCTGCCCTCTCTGGAGATGTGGGCTGCTAGAAAAAGATGCAGAACGGATCCTACCGATGTACCGAACAACACTGCCACATGAGATGAATCACAAAACAGAGGGGAGGGTGTAGTTGAGCATGATCCCTCCTCCTGCATGTGGCACCAGGACCCCCACGCCCCCGCGCTTGCCAACCGAGCTGCAATTCCGTCATCGGCGAGCTGCACAGACTCACCGGCAGAACTGCACGACCGAGTATAGAGAGGGAAGGGTGTTGGCGGTGGCTGTAGATGGAGGCAGGGCCGGCCGCTGGTTGCGGGCCACCCGCACGGGACCTGGCTTTGGCTCGCCTGACACATAGGCTAATGCCGGTAAGGAGGCTCAGATCCAGCAGGAAGGCGGATGGATCCTGCAGGGGGACGACGGCGGACCAGATGCAGCTCGCGCCCGCAGTATTTTTTGCCGCCCACCAGGAGACAGAGAAGAAGGCCCGGGAGACCCAGAGGGAAGCCAGGCAGGCTAACGGTAGTGCGGCGGCCGTGGAACTCACCGGAGTCGGAGATGATGTCCCGTAGAGCAGCGTACCGGGTCGGATCCGTCGTCGGGTGGCTGGGACGGGCCGGATCCCGTCGCCGGCCCGCTGTGGGGGAGCAGCCTGCGGCCGAACTAGAGGCACGGCTAACGGGGGGAAGGTGTCAGCGACCGGTGGCGGCGGGGGTCGTGCCGCGTGGCGCGGATGGCCCGGAGTTTGGGTGGTGGCGCCGTGGCAGCGCGGCAGAAGGTGGACGGGGAAGGGCGAGACGGCGGCGGCGCGACAGAAGGTAGGCGGGGGCGGGGCGGGGCGAGGCGGAGGCGGCGCGGGAGAACGTGGACGGGGGCGGTGCGGTGGTGGCGCGGCAGAAGGTGGAGGGGAGGTGGAGGATTTGGATCGGGGGAGGGAGTGGGGGCGTTGTGCGTGAGGTGGGGTGGGGCCGTGGGGGCGTTGGGGTTTGATTTGTCGGGCTAGATGGTTCAGTTCGCGGGCGGGGACAGTACCTAGGTGTTAGCAGAATAAGAAAGTGATGTGTAGAATAAGACTTTTAAAAAGTGTTATCATAATAGATCCATCCTATATATATAATATTTATATTATTATTATTTTATATATATATATATATATATATATATCTTATATACGTTCTACGGAGGAAGTATGTTCTAACTTTTTTTATGAGAACCCCCTAATCAATCAATGGGCTATAGTAGCAGAATTAAAGACAATTACTTCCTCTGTAAATTAATATAAGAATGTTTAGATTATTAAAGTAGTGATCTAAATGCTTTTATATTAATTTACGGAGAGAGTAGCTTACAAAGCTACTTGTTTTGAACTGGAAACGACCGTCAAAACAAGATAAAAAGAGAGATCTATACCAGCATCAACAAATGGTGATCAGTTTAATACTCGCTCCGTCCCATCATGTCGTAGGTGCGAACCGTCTACTACGCCGACTCGAATGAGCCGATCCAGTGCCTCCCCGTGTCCCGATCCTTAATCTTCGACACCCATGACCCCATGGCCGCAGTTGCATGTTGTGGTCTTCTTCTTTGGCTGTGACGGTGGCAGGTCCGACATGGATCTGGAGCTTGGCAACGATTCGGGCACTTTAGGACACCGGGACTGTTGGGCGCAGGGTCATCGCGTAGAGAGCAAGGGGCTTTCCACAAAATGGTCATCGCACTTTAGGACACGGGAACTGTGTCGTTCAGGGTCATTACATAGAGAGCGAGGGGGTTTCTACAATATGGTTGTTGCTCACACGAGAGGGATATGTGTCGGTAGCACAAGCGCGCATGACCATACATATGTCATGTATTTGCACATATGAGTAGTGTATTGGAATGCTTCTCAAGTTGGAGGATGTTTCTATTACACCATCTAAAGCGGGGGTCTCAAACTTTTCCCGTACGCCCGGGCGGACGGCCCGATCTGATCGGTAAAAAAAGACCTAAACGGACGCCCCAAACCGGCCTCCAACTCCCGAGCTGACCAGCACCCCTCGTAATCAAGCCAAATATAAGGTGGACTAGCAAACATGCCCGTGCGTTGCAACGGGAGGAATAAAGGAATCATCATCTTTGCCGATAGCTCAAGACACCCCCCCCCCCACCCCCCGTTTTCACCCACACACTTGACGACATCAACAAACTCCTGAAATACTTCATGGTACAACAAAAGGAACAACATGATAAACTTCCTAACATAAGCGAAATTAGTAAGATATTAAACTGCAGTTTCTAATAGTAAGTTTAATATCTAACTATCACTTGAAATTGCAGTCCACGTTATGTAGTCAATATTTGTCTCGTGTATCTCTAGTCTTTATACATAGTATTCCTAACATAGTATGAATGCTCTTCTACATAACATGGACTTCTATACAACTTGGTATATTGACTTCACATAGAAAAAAAGTATTGATGTACAAAAATAATACAAAAACTTCTTGTGGTGACATGCATTGAGATGTTACATCTACAATTCACATGCCGATGCAATATGAAGTATACAAAAACATCTTGACTTCAATTATGTGATTTTCTTAATAGAGTCTCAGTCTAACGATAAGAACAAATATTGAAGGGAGAGTCCAATTATTTCGTACTTTCTAATGTCGCAGACAACTTACTAAATCATGCTATTTTTAGCAGGCACTGATCAGAATACCTTTTAGTTGTCCATCTAATTTATCCCTTCTACTCCTAGCGATTTTCCCAAGCACTCTCAAGTGTTGGCTGTCAGCACATATGCTCAACTTTTGTAGTTACTTCTTTGATAATATTTCATTCATGACACCACTCGATTATTATGGAATCAATTGGAAACTGAAATATGCCTTTTTCCTGTTTGTTGAAAAGTTTTTCAACGGACATATTTGCAAACAGAGGGACCAGGCAGAGAATAAATTTTGCCTTCTTCCCTTGAAACTGAAATCGGTTCATCCATAGTTCAATGACGCTAGGCTCACTTCCTGGCTTGCTAAAATTATGCTATGCACAAAATGGTGACCCTGCGAAACGACGTCGAAGTTCACCAGACTTCACACAGAACTTCTTAGTTCCTCTTAACTCTAAGCTACAAATAAGTTTTTAACTAAAAGGAAATTAACACTATCACATTATACTCTCACATGCACAGTCTAGACTGTGACGCCCGGATACTTAAGCTACAGTGATCCCCGCTAATGATGCCACGTCACCTCGGTTACTGTGGATAAACTCGTGTTAATTCGAGACCTAGTTCGAATTTCAGATTTAAAACCGAGGCAAACAATAAAAGTTTTAAAATATTAAACAAAAATGTTCGGTGTGTGACCAATATTGCTAAAGTAATTATATTGAAGAAAGCATAATTTTACAAAGTGCCTAAGTGCTTTAAACTAAATAAAACAGAAAAGAAAAAGAAATAAAAGAAAACAGAAAGCAAACTAACAAAAAAAAGGAGAAAGGCCTCACTGAGCTTCGGCCCAGCAGGCCGGCCCATTCGGCCACACCGACCGGCCCAACCCCTCCCCTCCATAACCCCACCAGGGGAAACCCTAACCTACCCACTCCCCGATCCCCACTCCCCACTCTCCCTCACTCCCCGATCTGGATCGAGATTAGGCGACCACGCCGCCGCCCGGATCGCCGTTATCGTTGCCTTCTCGCCCCCTCTCCTCTGCGACCCCCCCCGACCTTTCGACCCCGGATCCCGACCACCCGCCCGCCCGCTCGTCCTCACCCCCTCCTCGCCGGGGCCCGTGGACGCCTTGCGCCGTCCGCCACGCCCCATCGCCAGACCTCGCCGTCCTCCTTCTCTCGTCGCCGGACCTCATCGCCCCGCCAGACGCCGTCCCCGTCACCTCCTCGAGCTCGAGCCCGCTGCCCGTCGTCGCCGCGTCCCGTCCTCCACCTCGCCGGACTGCACCGCCTCCCGACGCCAGGGCGGCGCCGTCCCGTCCTCCTCCACAACGGTCGCCCCCGAGCCTCGCCGCCCCGCTTCTCTCCAACACAGGTGAGGCCACCTCCGGCCTCCACTCCCTCCTTCCTTCCCCGCACCACCCCGCTCCGGTCGTCATTTCCACATCCACTGGCCTTGCCCGACCGCCAGCGCCTCGCAGTTGCAGGCGCTCAAGGCGCCACCGAGGCCTTGTCGCCGTCCACTACTCGCCGCCCGACCGAAGCGCGCGCCTCGCTGCCATCCATGTGCCTTCGCCCGCGCCATTGCCGTCGTGGCCCCCCTCTGCCACCTCCCTTGGCTCGCTCACGGCGCGGCAGCGTCTTGTTGTGCGTGCCAGCGCCCTCGGGCATGCCCTCATTCGGTGGTGCCGTTAGCCCTTACCGTTAGCGACCAAACCCGCCAAGGCCCCCGCCCAATGACAATTGGGGCCCACGCCTGAAACGGTTTTTAAAAAAAGAGAATTAAAATAATAATAATAATAATAATAAATTTAATTGATTAATTAATTAAATTAATTAACTAAATTAATCCTGTTTAGTTAACCTAATTAACTAGTTAGTTTAATTAAATAGTAATTAGATTACTCAAACCCTAATTAGACTAAACTGTCAATGACGAACGGGACCCACACGTCAGTTGACCAGTCAACACCTCTGTTGACTGCTGATGTCATGCTGACGTCATGATGACGTCGGCGAGCAGTAATCGCTCGATAATGTTGAATTAAAATATTTAAATTAATCCTAAAATGATTTAAAACTTTAAAATTAATATAAAATAAACCGTAGCTCGGATGGAAAACTTTCTACATGAAAGTTGCTCGAACAACGAGACGAATCCGGATCTGCGGCCCGTTCATCCGCCACGCGTCCCTAGCATAGTGAACCTGCAACATTTCACCTCCGGTTCATCTCGCCTGAAACCACGGAACACCGGATGCTTCCGGATGTTTTCCCCTTCACCGTATCACCTCATACCGCGTTAGAACACGTCTAGCTCGCTTGTTGTCTGTTATGCACTTGCTTGCTATGTATTTATTGTTTCTTCCCCTCTTCTTCCGCTAGACACCGAGACCGACGCCGTGCTACCCAAAGACGACTACGGTGTTGACGACCCTCTCTCTTGCGAGCAACCGGGCAAGCCCCCTTTGATCACCGGATATCGCCTACTCTTCTCTATCTGCTTGCATTGGAGTAGTGTAGCATGTTCTTGCTTTCACTAATCCTATCTTCTTTGCATAGCATGTCCTTGCTACTCTTCATTGTTACCTTTACCTTTATCCTCTTGCTTAGTATAGGATGCTAGTGTTCCATCGGTGTCCCTACATTCTTGTCCGTCCCGCCATGCTATACTCTCGGGCTGTGATCACTTGGGAGGTGATCACGGGCATATACTATATACTTTACACTATTACATGTTCGGAGATGGGGTTTGAAAGGACGGTGGCTCCATCCCGGTAGAGGTGGGCACAGGTTCCCGACGGCCCCGATGTTACTTTGTGGCGGCATTGTGGCAGAGTTGAGACCACCTAGGAGAGAGGTGGGCTGGCCCTGGTCGGCGTTCATGGATACTTAACACGCTTAACGAGATCTTGGTATTTGATCCGAGTCCGCCATTTGGTCTATCGCACTAACCATCTACGCGGAGTAGTTATGGTATCCCGACGTCGTGGTATCGGCGGCACTTCGTGACATCGGATCGAGTGGCGTCGCGGATTGGACCGAACGCTCAGAGGCTAGGTGCGCTTCGGCACAGTCGCAGCGTGCGGTGTGCTAAGGCGATGGGCCCAGCACCCTGTGCTTAGGTTTAGACCGGCGTCTTGACCTCTCTGTTGAGCCTAGGTGGGGCTGCGGCGTGTTGATCTTCCGCGGCGGGCATGGCCCGTAAAAGTGTGTCCGGCCAAATGGGATCAAGCGTGTTGGGTTATGTGGTGCACCCTGCAGGAAGTTAATCTATTCGAATAGCCGTGATCTTGATAACAGGACGACTTGGAGTTGTACCTTGACCTTATGACAACTAGAACCGGAAACTTAATAAAACACACCCTTCCAAGTGCCAGATATAACCCGGTGGTCGCTCTCTCTCTGGGTTACGAGGAGGGGATCGCCGGGTAGGATTATGCTATTCGATGCTACTTGGAGGACTTCAGTCTACTCTCTTCTACATGTTGCAAGACGGAGGCTGCCAGAAGCATAGTCTTCGACAGGATTAGCTATCCTCCTCTTATTCTGGCATTCTGCAGATTCAGTCCAATCGATATGGCTCTTTACACATATATCCATGCATATGTAGTGTAGCTCCACGCTTGCAGTACTTTGGATGAGTACTCACGGTTGCCTTGTTCCCCTTTTCCCCTTTCTTTACCCGTTCTGCGACTGCACGATGGAGCCAGGAGCGACGCCACCGTCGATGGCGACTACTACCTCGGAGGTGCCTACTACTACGTCTTTTCTTGGCGGCGGCGACCGTGAGTAGTTTAGGAGGATCCCAGCGGGGCGTCGCCTCTTTCAATCTATATCCCGGTTTGTGCTAGCCATCTTATGGCAACTTGTTTAACTTATGTCGTACTCAGATATTGTTGCTTCCGTGACTTCGTCTATGATC
This sequence comes from Aegilops longissima, assembly GCA_021605205.1. Taxonomy (NCBI): domain Eukaryota; kingdom Viridiplantae; phylum Streptophyta; class Magnoliopsida; order Poales; family Poaceae; genus Aegilops; species Aegilops longissima. The sequence goes on along the minus strand of CM038682.1, from coordinate 146,404,459 downwards.
GAGCACTTGTATTCGAGCCCTCGAGGCCCCGGCTTGTATTATGATGCTTGTATGACTTATTTATGTTTTAAAGTTGTGTTGTGATATCTTCCCGTGAGTCCCTGATCTTGATCGTACACATTTGCGTGCATGATTAGTGTATGATTGAATCGGGGGCGTAACAAGTTGGTATCAGAGCCGACTGCCTGTAGGAATCCCCCTTTCCAACTCCATGGCCGAAGTCGAGTCTAGACATTGCAAAACTTTTACTAACATGGCTGTGTGTCTTACGGGCACACGTCGCCATTGGGTGGTAGTAGGATCTTTTATTCCTCGTCTATACTCTGGGACTCTGATCTCTCTTCTATTCGGGTTAAATGAATTTTACTAAATCTAACATTAGGATCTCGTTATCACTTTCACCGGAGAGCCCTTATTATCGTTGATAAATGCGGTGCGTGAAGACCACGAAGATACTCTCCGATAACCCGAGAACTTGTGTTCATCGCGTTTGCAAATTCCCCTTCCACCGTCAACCCTTATGGATAACTACTTGCAGTTGTTATTCTTACATTCATCCCCAGTTGGTCTTGTTAATACAAGATACCCCGAAATACTCATCGTTGTTTCGATAATCCTTTTGAGCTTACTACCTTGATGTTCTTTATCACCGGAACACTCCTATGGATAATGCCTCGCACATACCGAGTGTCCGCCCATCCCCAGTTGTTTATGTGTTTCACTAAAGTCTTCGAAATGCCATTCGATCTTCCGAAAATCTCGAGCAGCCTATTCCTCATGAAATTCTTGCTTGCTTGCATTATGGTTAATCCCATAAGTCTCGTAGTCTTATTGACATTCCTTGTCATTATCATTTTGAGTCTGTTGACTCAATATGTTTGTGAATACACGCAATCATCATTGATACTTATAAATTACCTTCCGGCTGAGCTGCCATTCTTTTAACTGAATTGGTTCTCGACCAATCCAATTGTCGTTGATCATACCCTAAGGCTATTCAACTTATCCATCCCTAATCAGAGCATTGCTTCTGATCCCTTGATTTGGAAATCATAATTCCTTTGCATTTGACAATTGAGTTAGTCAGTTGTTTCTATAATCTGATCTCCTTGCATTCTTTCCTCCTCTGGTTGAGTACCGATGCTCACATCAGATACCTTGAGGACCACCGGATCCTTTGTTGAATTATCATCCGACAGTGTCCTTCATATTCAATACCCTTGTGAGCCTTTCCATGGGTATATAATGCCTTTGGTAAATTGTATCATCTGCTTTTGAACAATGCCCTACTTTCGAGCTTGTATTATTTACCCCGAAGTTTGTGGTATATGTTCGTAAGATGCCCTGATGGGTTGAACCTATGCCTTCCTTACTATGTGTGAACTCGGAAGTTTTCACGGGTCATACTCATCTGGTATTTCACCAGGTAAAACTTTCAACACTAATGCCATTATCGAAACGAGAAGTGAATGTAAGGTTATGCTTTGGAGAAGTGGGAGTCGACCTCTAACTTTGTGTTCATGCCCATGGACCCGAGGTGAAACTTATCATGGAAGCTTCTCGTAGTAATAATAATCCCCTTGTTATAGCTTCTTCTCTTATCTATGCTTGGTCTTTTGCGACCGTGGATTCGACCATATTGTTCTTCTTTGATCCCATTTCTTGGACAGGTTTAAGTGCTTGCCTTCTACAAATGATTTCACTTGTCCAACCTCTATCCCGCTCTACCCTTGAGTATACCCTCTGGTAGCGCGAGAATATCATGGAACTACATGCCCTCTTATGAGTTCTTCATCAAGTACTACATCCTGACTGATTCCAATTTTTTTTACGGGCTCCGAGTTATTAAACACTCGAAGACACCGATAACTGAACCGAGTCCGCATTACGGTTCAACAACTCTTACTAATATTCTTTACTGACGAGTTTGTAGCCGATCATGTCATTCCTAGCCTGATCGGCTATATCATTACCATGTTAAATTTTAACTGTGCTACCCGGTCCTTCATCCCGTAGCACAATTATTTGACAATGAGCTAAGCTTATGTTGATCTTCCTCATCATATCATTTCGCCTTGGACAACAGGCTTGGTTTCGAGTTTGTGTTGTACCCTTGGTTCCAATAACCTTTCGCTTCACCATTCATTTGACTTGATGTCATCGCCGATCGATTACATCTTGAAATCTCTCGACAAAGTGTGTCGTGATCATCATCAATCTTATGAGCTCTTCGAGGATATCAAATGAGTTCATGATGAGAAATACCATCCTTGCCCTCGATGATCTGCGTTATCATCGACCTTTATTGCCTTCCCACCAACACAAGCTTGTTCGTGTTTGGTGTTATACCTTGAGTTCCTTGCTATCCAAAAATTGTTCTTCTTTACCTTGGAACATTAACATCTCTTATATCCTCAATGTTGTGAGAAATTCACCACCCTTAAGAATTCTTGATACCGGTGATACTTATTAACATCACCATTCTTTTCTTGGTCCCCATGATGTTTCTAACCGAATACCGATTTAATGCGTGATGTGTAAATTCTAAACTTCGAGCAACCCTCTTGCTTTGAAGTTATTGGTCTATAGTTTCATTCTACGACTATGGCTTATTGAATCACCATTCTGACATTGGTCGTGCAACCCAACCCATATTTTGGGCGTACCTTTCAACCAACGTTTAATTGTGTATGTTTTCCTCGAGCATACTTCCTTATATCATTTGATCTGACAAATGTTATCTCCTTGTTCACTTAATTGTGGAAATCCATCTTTTGGAAATCTCGATGAATTGCCGTTGAGTACACCAGACACCTCCTTGTCCTCTCCTTGGGTTAATAATGAACTCTTGTTAACGGGAATCACTTCATAGTTCATTTCCCGAGAATCTTACATTATCATCTCGTCAATTGTGTTGCACCTTTTCTTCTCAGGCATACTAAGTCGGAGGTATCCTGACACCAATCGGATCTGAACCTCGGTCGATATGATGGTTGGAACATATTTCAAGAGTTTTAACAATGGTCTTTATGTGAACCGATGCGGTGATGTCATGCCCAGCACCCGGGCGGAGGACCTAGTGTTATACTTTTCTTTCCAGCAAGGCTATCCATTCTTCCATGAAGGAACTGTAAGACTTATTCTACAAGTTGTTCCTGATGAATCCTTTGTGTATCCAAAGTTTGACCTTTGCTTGAAGAACATGTCAATGCTATCCCGAAGCATGTCTGTGGTACTCTGATTTTCAACATGAACATTTGAAGCCCAATGCTAAATGTTTCTTGCTCAATTATCCAAACACCGCTGTATGGGTAATGTCATGAAATTTCTCTCCCCTACCAGAAAAGTTTTCTACATTATATCCTGTCATGGATATCATGCTCTGCTTGTCCTTCGGAAGGATATGCCCTTGAATTATGTGCTTTAACACATTTTTCTTTCCATTCTTTTGATTAAATATGATAACCACTTTTCCTTTCCATTGGTTTGTTTAAACCTTCTTGTGATCTATATGATATAGCAGTAATATTTCCCTGCTTATGTAAACACCTCGTGTACAATTCATCAAGAAGACCACATTACTATTGTTGATGACATTTGGTAACCACCGATGGGCGAGAACTTTGCCTCTTGGTCCGCCTCGTTCAACGAAAGCGGAAAATGGTTCTCTTCGTCCCTCGCCCTTGGTGCGGATGTTGTTGCCGACATAACCGACAGACTATCCTCGACATGCCTTGCTCATATGATCGTGCAAGATGTCGCGCCTTCCTACTTTTAACCCACATGGTGGGCCCATAACCCACAGTTCCACAGGATCGAAACCTGACTCTCCTGTACAACCTATTGTCAAAGTTATTCCCCACGTTTGACTTCGTATGTAATTCACGGGCCACCTGCCTGATGATCTATTATGGTATCAGACACAATACTTATTCCCATTGCCTTGAACCTCTTTCACACTTCGTTTTAGGCAACGAACGATTGCCTAAGCGCTTGAAACTTCTATTTTTCACCTCCTTACTTTGCTCTCGATGTGTGTCATTTGTTCAACTCGAGAGATACTCATAAGTTCATTCTTGGGATACCCCCAGATGAATTTCGCTTATAACATCCTATCATTGTAGAGCTGCCCCTTACCTATTCGTAAGTATGATGGAGTTCCCCGAAGAAAGGACGACAACTTCATCATGATGCTTTGGAATAAAGAGTTGAAGACATCAACGAAAGGGATTAACTTCTTCGAGAAAGCCCGTTAGAATATCGTAACCAAAACTTTCCCCCTTACTCCCCTCTTAAATCTCGGGATGAGATTTCTTCTAGTGGAGGAGAATTGTGACGCCCGGATACTTAAGCTACAGTGATCGCCGCTAATGATGCCACGTCACCTCGGTTATTGTGGATAAACTCGCGTTAGTTCGAGACCTAGTTCGAATTTCAGATTTAAAACCGAGGCAAACAATAAAAGTTTTAAAATATTAAACAAAAATATTCGGTGTGTGACCAATATTGCTAAAGTAATTATATTGAAGAAAGCATAATTTTACAAAGTGCCTGAGTGCTTTAAACTAAATAAAACAGAAAAGAAAAGAAATAAAAGAAAAAGCGAAAGCAAACTAACAAAAAAAGGAGAAAGGCCTCATTGAGCTTGGCCCAGCCCGGCCGCCCATTCGCCACACCGACCGCCCAACCCTCCCTCCATAACCCCACCAGGGAAACCCTAACCTACCCACTCCCGATCCCCACTCTCCCTCACTCACGATCTGGATCGAGATTAGGCGACCACGCCACCACCCCGGATTGCGTCGCCGTTGCCTTCGCCCCCTTGTCCTCGCGACCCCCCACGGCCTTTCGACCCCGGATCCCGACCACCGCCGCCCGCTTCGTCCTCACCCCTCTCGCGGGACGCCGTGGACAAGCGCCCGCCGCTGCCCATCGCCGAACCTCGCCGTCCTCCTCCTCTACGTCGCTGACCTCATCCCGCCCCGACGCACGTCGTCCCGTCACCTCCTCGAGCTCGAGCCCGCTGCCCGCCGTCGTCGCGTCCCGTCCTCCACCTCGCGGATCGCCCGCCTCCCCGACGCCAAGGCGACGCCATCCCGTCCTCCTCCACAACAGTCGCCCCCGAGCCTCGCCGCCCCGCTTCTCTCCAACGCCGGTGAGGCCACCTCCGGCCTCCACTCCCGCCTTCCTTCCCGCCCACCCGCTCCGGTCGTCACTTCCACATCACCAGCCTCGCCCGACCGCCCGCGCCTCGCGAGCCAGGCTGCTGCTCAAGGCCACCCAGGCCTTGTCGCCGTCCCTGCTACTTTCCCGACCGAGTGCGGCGCGCCCCCCTGCCATACATGTGCCTTGGCCCCGCGCCCACTGCCCGTCGTGGCCCCGCCCCTCTGCCACCTCCCTTGGCTCGGCATTGGCGCCAAGGCGTCTTGTTGTGCGTGCCCAGCGCCCCTCGGGCATGCCCTCATTCGGGTGGTGCCCGTTAGCCCGCACCCGTTAGCGACCAAACCCGCCAAGGCCCCCTGGCCCAATGACAATTGGGGCCCACGCCCCAGAACGGTTTTAAAAAAGAGAGAATTAAAATAATAATAATAATAATAAATTTAATTAATTAATTAACTAAATTAATCATGTTTAGTTAACCTAATTAACTAGTTAGTTTAATTAAACGATAATTAGATTACTTAAACCTAATTAGACTAAACCGTCGATGACGAACGGGACCCACATCGTCAGTTGACCACCAACACCTCTATTGATCTGCTGATGTCATCTTGACGTCATGATGACGTCGTGAGCACTCGCTCAGATAATGTTGAATTAAAATATTTAAATTAATCCTAAAAATGATTTAAAACTTTAAGAATTAATATAAAATAAACCGTAGCTCAGATGGAAAAACTTTCTACATGATAGTTACTCAGAACGACGAGACGAATCCGGATACGAAGCCCGTTCATCCGCCACGCATCCCTAGCATAGTGAACCTGCAACATTTCACCTCCGGTTCATCTGCCCGAAAACACGGAACACCGGGGATGCTTCCCGGATGTTTTCCCCCTTCACCGGTATCACCTCATACCGCGTTAGAACACGTCTAGCTCTGCTTGTTGTCCTGTTATGCACTTGCTTGCTATGTATTTATTGTTTCTTCCCCCTCTTCTTCCGCTAGACACCGAGACCGACGCCATTGCTACTACCCAGTGCGACTACGGTGTTGACGACCCTCTCTTTTGCCGAGCAACCAGCAAGCCCCCTTTGATCACCGGATATCGCCTACTCTTCTCTATCTGCTTGCATTAGAGTAGTGTAGCATGTTCTCGCTTTCACTAATCCTATCTTCTTTGCAGCTTTGTCCTTGCTACTCTTGTTGTTACCTTTACCGCTATCCTACTTCTTAGTATAGGATGCTAGTGTTCCATCGTTGTCCCTACATTCTTGTCCGTCGCCATGCTATACTCTTCGGCTGTGATCACTTGGGAGGTGATCACGGGCATATACTATATACTTTACACTATTACATGTTCGGAGATGGGGCTGAAAGGACGGTGGCTCCATCCCGGTAGAGGTGGGCCTGGGTTCCCGACGGCCCCGATTGTTACTTTGTGGCGGCGGCAGGCAGGGTTGAGACCACCTAGGAGAGAGGTGGGCCTGGCCTTGGTCGGCGTTCGCGGATACTTAACTGCGCTTAACGAGATCTTGGTATTTGATCGAGTCGGCCATTTGGTCTATACGCACTAACCATCTCGCGGGAGTAGTTATGGGTATCCCGACGTCGTGGTATCGGCCGGCACTTCGTGACGTCGGCGATCGAGTGGCGCTACCGATTGGACCGGAACGCTTTGTAGGCTAGGTGCGCTTCGGCCACGTCGCATAACGTGCGGTGTGCTTAGGGCGATGGGCCCAGCACCCACAATGCGCTTAGGTTTAGACCGGCGTCTTGACCTCTCTGTTGAGCCTAGGTGGGGCTGCGACGTGTTGATCTTCATGTCGGGCATGGCCCGAAAAAGTGTGTCCGCCAAATGGGATCAAGCGTGTTGGGTTATGTGGTGCACCCTGCAGGAAGTTAATCTATTGAATAGCCGTGATCTTGATAACAGGACGACTTGAGTTGTACCTTGACCTTATGACAACTAGAACCGGATACTTAATAAAACACACCCTTCCAAGTGCGGATATAACCCGGTGGTCGCTCTCTCTCGGGTTACGAGGAGGGATCGCGGGTAGGATTATGCTATTCGATGCTACTTGGAGGACTTGATCTACTCTCTTCTACATGTTGCAAGGCGGAGGCTGCGAGCGTAGTCTTGACATGATTAGCTATCCCCTCTTATTCGGCATTCTCAGCTTCACCCCTTGATATGGCCCTTTACACATATATCCATGCATATGTAGTGTAGCTCCTTGCTTGCAGTACTTTGGATGAGTACTCACGGTTGCCTTGTTCCCCTTTTCCCCTTTCTTTACCCGGTTGCTGCGACTGCACGATGGAGCCGGGAGCGACGCCACCGTCGATGGCGACTACTACCTCGGAGGTGCCTACTACTACGTCTTTGTCTGGCGGCGATTTACCTGGAAGTAGTTTAGGAGGATCCAGGCGGGAGGCTGCGCCTCTTTCAATCTATATCCCGGTTTGTGCTAGCCATCTTATGGCAACTTGTTTAACTTATGTCTGTACTTTCAGATATTGTTGCTTCCACGACTCGTCTATGATCGAGCACTTGTATTCGAGCCCTCGAGGCCCCCGGCTTGTATTATGATGCTTGTATGACTTATTTATATTTTAGAGTTGTGTTGTGATATCTTCCCGTGAGTCCCTGATCTTGATCGTACACATTTGCGTGCATGATAAGTGTACGATTGAATCGGGAGCGTCACATGGACACTCAAAACTACAGTAAGCAAATGAGAGGTCACACAGGCGTGTGCACCCGAACACGTGAAAGCAAGTGCACACCGAACCAGGACCATTGTGAAGCCGAACACGTGAAAGTGAGAGGCCTATCTTCTTCATTGTTGTAAAGTCTTGTAAGTTAGTTGTGGCTCCGCTTTGTGGGCAGCCTCTGCCTGATTTCTGGGCTGCCGGCTGCCTCAGGCTAGAGTGTGTCATGCGGCAGGATGCTCCAAGTCGAAGGCCATCTCACTCGCCCCGGATGGCGCCGTGCGGTCGGCATCACCTCTCTTTGGAGGGAGTCAAGCCGACGGCCACCACGTGCTCTGTGCTAGGAACTACCTCCACGCTGGGCATGGGAGCTGCGTCGGCCACCGTCACCATTCACGGAGAATAGTCAGCCGCCGTCACCGTTTACAGAGATTAGTCGGCCGCCGTCGCGACGATGAGGGCCAGTGTGTGGACTGATATTCGTAGAATTTACTCTAGGACACTTTCCGGCGACTGGGCCAATTTGAACTTACAGTACCCACTCAGCGACCGCGCATACTCCGCACTCGGACCAAAACACCGCGCTCTCCAGCTCTGCACCGACAACATCGTCGGTCCAGACGGCAGACTCGGAGTCGAGGTAGCGATCATGTTCCCCCGTTCAGGCCAGCACTTTAGCGTTGCTTTCTCTAGTAGAAGAAGGAAGGGCCTTCCAGAGCTTGTACGTGGAGCTCGCAAGAGGGAACATCACCACCATCATGGAGGCCACACGAACAAACACCTGCCATGACGAGTGGATTGATGGCTCTGCATGGCGGCTATCAACTGATCTTGTTGCCAACCTCTTTGGGGATTTCGAACGAGATCGGATGGATTATGTACACAGTAGCACCTGGTGCCGCCACCGTCGTTTCTTAGCAGCCCCGAGCCGGTCGACCCAGTGGCCTCTGGACAGGAACATCGAGGTCGTTTCTCAGCAGCCCGAGCCGGTCGACCCCGTGGCCTCTGGACAGGAACATCGAGGGCTCCTGCATGTACGCGTACGTTGCCCTTGCCGGCGCTGAAGCTGAACCGCGGAAAGCTCCTCCCTCGCTCTGCGTACTTGCTCCTCCTCCTCATCCGGTTGTCCCTCGATCTGTCGCGCGAGACGACCGGTGTTGGGCGGCGGCGACATCGACAGATTCTTGGCTGATTGTTTGTTGACCGGAAAACGCTAGCGTGGACATGGGCCCAGGCCTGGGCGGACGACCGCGACAGGCCAAGGCCCAACTGGAATGCAGCCCGGCCAAGCAACCAACAACGCAGCCACACGACCACCGATTGGAACGTAGCGAGGATCGACTCGCAATGGGTAAATATTAGTACCACCTTGCCTATATGTTTTAAATTCAAACTGAAAGCGTAAAATTACAGGAAAAAGCTTATTGTGATGGTGAACCCGACAAAGTCAATATGTGCTTTATTATTACTAGTAAATGTGCCCGTGCGTTGCACCGGGAGAAAAAGTTTAACATGCCATCCATCACGTCAGAAGCTAGCGGGTCGAGCAAAGTGGGACTTTTAGGGAGGAAAGCGCAAGACATATATGATTAACCTAAGGTAGTGAGACATGTAATCAATGGACCCCGTCTCATGTGAAGATGTATCGTACGAAGGCAACCACATTTCATCATATAAAAACAATAAATCCACGTCGCCTCGTTGGTAAAGCCGGGAGCCAACGAGAAAAATAGAGGGGGCCAAGGTGCCGCCGGCCTGCTCAACGCAAGCCGCCGCCCTACTGCACATGTGCAAATTCAGTGCCAATCAATGTCATCCGCACGACCGTACATTGTCACTCTTATGCACCGTTCCAAAGAAAGAGATGAAGAGAGAGAGGAAAAGCTACAACCCCCCTCAAAAGCATATAAAAGAGCATTATGGACATTTGGCAAAGCGTACATATACCTATACACTCCTACATCCATCCTCGTGAGAATTTCCTATTTGCTTGCATCGGTGGTGTTCTATATGCTGAGTTGTGTCTCGCATCTTGCACCGCCGCTGCCAACCTCGCTGTTGGCGCTACACATCGCCATGGAACCACACGTGCCGTCATGCCAGCACAACTGAAAACCAAGCACACGCGTTGTCTTTGATCAAGCCTCCATTGCCCCCCCACATCAGCTGCGTAACGCTCACAAATCGCCGACGCCCTACTACACACTACAGGCACTGATGCCCTTGTCCAGCCATGCTGAGTCGTGCGCTGTTGTGTGCCATTCCCATCGCGTTTGTTGTCATGTGCCTTCCGCCGCCTTCCGCTACCACTCGTTGCCCTTGTAATCGAAGGGGCGCACGCACGTGATTAATTGGTTAGTTTTTATTTGGCAATCATGCCCTCGTAATTGAAGAGGTAAGTTTTAATCTTCACCCTTTGATTTAATAAAAAAGGTGTATTGATTTGTAAGTGTTGTTGATTTTACAACTTTATACTCCCTTTGTTTCTAAATATAAGTCTTTTCAAAGATTTCAATGCTAACCGTATAAGGAGCAAAATGAGTAAATCTACACTAAAATATGCCTATATGCATCTGTGCATAGTCTTCGTTGAAATCTATAAAAAAAGACTTGTATTTAGGAACGGAGGGACCATCATATACTCATCCTATCCCATAAGCTATATACTTTCTTTCCCGAAGAAGCTATACACGTTCTTCCCGTAAAAAATAAATTACACGTTCAAAGCTAGTCTAAAAAGCAGCTCGATTGATTTTGTAGCCAATTTTGCCGAGTTGCCGATGGTGTATGTATTTTTTTAGAATGCTCTAGATCGAATCGGTGGAATAGGGATCGCTAGGCTCGTCGGGCAGCCTTATCTTTTGAGGACGCAACCCCACTCGTTTATGTCCCAGTTTTTTCTCCTTCGCAGATTTTCCCCTTGTTCGGACTCCAGCATCCGGCCTCCTCCGCCTCCTCCAACCGCACCTAGAGAGGAGCTCCTCTGTGCCACAAGCCAGCCCAGCTGCCGCCGCCCCTCTCCTCCTCTCTCAGCTTTTCCCTTATCTTTCTTCACTCTCTATAATCTTTATTTTGTCCAGGAATAGAGTCGCGAAGGAACAACCCGCGGCACTACGGCCACCTTGGTCCTTGGAGGAGCTCGCCCCGCCGACGGGCCGGCCACCTCTCTGTCGGCCTCGTGCTCCTCCGTGTCGATCCGAACAATCCCGCACCCCCGTGGCCTTGGAGCTTTGCCCGCCTCCGACCGGCCGCCCCTCTGTCAGCCTCGGGCTCCTCCGCCTCGATTTGTCCGCCCCGTCGCTGGATCCACGCTGGAGCAGCCGGATTCGCTGCCCCGCCGCCTTGGAGCTCTGCCCGCCTCCGACCGGCCGCCTCTCCATCGGCCTCAGGCTCCTCCGCCTCGATATGTCCGCCCTGTCGCCGGATCCACGCCGGAGCAGCCAGATTTGCCGCCCCTTGTCTGTGCTGCTGTCGGGAGGAGGAGGTCGCTCGAGAGGAGCGCCCGTTCGTCCGGGACGTGGGCCACGCAGCTGGCTCCACTCCTGCCGCAGGTCTTCAAGCAACCTCGGTTCTCTCTCTGTCAACTCTCTCATCCTCCATCCTGTAGACAACTCAAATCCGTGCCGGGCACTCCATTGTTTGATTTGGAAAGTACGTTGTAGATTGAGAAGGTGTTTGGTATAGCTGCGGCGCTCCGGTGGCCGGCCGGCGCGGGGAGGCTTGAGCGCGAGCCCACGCGTGGAGGCGCTGTGTGCGGTCGGGCGGCGGATGCCGGCAGATGCAGGGTGTTTTTTGTGAAAACGGTTTCATCAGATTCACTTAAACAGGGATTGCGGGTTGAATTCTCTAAAACAGAGGGGCTTTTGTGTAAAAATGCCAATGACGTACGACAGAAACCCAATTCTCTTTATTATTTATTTATTTATTATTATTATTAGGTAAAGATAAAGATAGGGAGAGATATGGGGATGTCGGGGGCCACCGGACGCGTCCGCCACATCGGACCCAACCCATGCTGATTTACCTGACCCCACATATATTTGTCATCATTCGCTCCCTGAATCAAACCCTAGCCACTCAACTCTGCCATCCAAGCTCACGTACGGCAATTGACCATACGACCGAGGTTCGCAAAGTATACACACGTACATCTCTATTGACTTTTTTCAGCAACACCTCTCTATCGACTGTACTGCTAGTGGCACACTTGCGAAACATGGTCGGCTCTGGGCAGACTGTACTGTTGGTGGACGTCAAGCATGTGCCTGCACATACATACACATACATGGATGAGTTGTATGATGGTGAATGCTATATGCATGTCTACTCTCCCTTCCTTGTTTACGCTGTCCAAATGTCAGTGACAAAAGTAAGAAACGGGCCAAGTTGTCTAGTTACCAGGCTAGGCTAGGCCCTAGTATAAGGCTGCGCTGCAATGGATGGATGGATGGATGGACATGGGCGCTCCGCTGCCTCTGCCCACGCCCACCCGTGCATAGCATGGAAAGCGGCTTTGCTTTGCTTGCTGATGATCACGTTCAAGAGCTAATAGCACCACAAGTTCTACAACTTGCATAAAATGTGATGATTTTGTGAAGGCCTCGAGCTCAAGTTTCTCGTTCATTTGCATGTGGTTCGGGTGACAGATGAGTTGTAAGAAGATCATTGGTTATCGGTCATGAAATTTATCTGCACTGTATTCATATGAAAACATCATTGGATACCAGATCACTAAACCAGACAACCTTCATTTCATCGAGCTAGTGTAGTGGAAAAAGATTGTAATTCTGCAAGTTATCCTACTACATGGTTGCAAAGCTAATGGTGATTCAAGAAGGAAGGTCATATCGCTGCTGCCTGCCAAAACTTCTAGTGGCAATAAAGAGCAGAGAACCAGCAGGCGGTCTTTGCAGCAACATTTTGATTTTTGAACATGATGGCAGCCATGGTTAAAACTCACAACCTGAAAAGAAGCCACAACAACTGTGATGAGAAGATACGGGGGGCGGGCAGCAAGGGAGCTTTGATCTGATCGGGTGGGTGAGTGGATGTAAAGCAGATGCTTCTGCAGTACATCTGCACTTGTGCAGCAGAGGCGAGCAGAGCAGGGGATCAAAAGCTCCTCACCTTTGGCCAGGGACAAAGAAACAAGAAAGGAGGCAAAGACAGAGCTCCAACCGTGGGGTTGAGAGAGAGAGAGAGAGAGAGGGAGGGAGGGAGGGAGGGAGAGAGAGAGAGACGGCGGTAGCAAAGACAGAGCTCCAACCGCAAGTAATGTCAGGTCGCAAGCAACAATTCAGTTCATCGAACCAAAGACAACATCACAGCAATGGCAGATTGGCAGGTGGTTTTGTGAAGATCACATCAATGAGAGAGAGAGACGGCAGTAGCAAAAACTGTCATTGCAGGGGGCGGGGGGTCTGCAAAATGTGCAGCAAGCCAGATGGCGCCACTTGTCGCTCTCAGGTTGGCCTAGGACTAAATCATCACATTCTTCGCAAGTTGAATTTGAAATGACATAATGCTATCTTACAAACTTATGACTCTAAACATATTCTTCTCTATTATACAAATAGCACATAACTACTCCCTCCGTCCCATAATATAAGAGCGTTTTTTACACTACACTAGTGTCAAAAACGCTCTTATATTATGGGACGGAGGGAGTAATATATATAAGTATATATGAATGCATGGATTAATACCTTGATGATTATTCGTGCATGCTAATGTGCAATGTTTGCATTGCTTTGTTTATGGACGTGCTTAGCATATATTTTTTGAGAAAAAATGACCACGTAACAAGAAAAATGAACATGCTTGGCAGGGAATCTGGCTCCTGTACCCCCCAAAATAACAAAGTTACCATATCTTTTGGGCGTTAGTATGATTGCTCGCATAAGAAATATAAATATATTTTACTTTGGTGGTATATACAAAAAAATCAAACACAGGAAGGAAACTTCGTACCACACCAAAAAGTGGGAACCATAAAAACCGTAACAACGGTTTGGTTCGATTTATTTCGGTATGGTTTTTTGGTTGGATTTGAAAATGCAGAGTGAGGCTGTGCCATGCATGCACAACACGAAACACAATCAAAGTGGGAATCCATGCACACATCATTTAATTGTTCTCGACTCCTAAACAAAGCAGGATTCCATTATTGGTTGTCACATACTCAATCAGTTCCTAAATACAAGACGTTTGGACTGCCAAAACGTCTTTATATTTACGAACGAAGGGATAGATAAGATGCAAAACATTACACTAGCACTACTACTACATTGATGACCACTGATGATGATTAAGCTAATCAGGATAGATAGCCCCGGCCATACGTCGTCCAGGAATGCAGATGGTAGTAGTAGCATAGCAGTATATTGGTGTGACCAATGCAAACTGAACCAAACCATAAGTAACCATAAGTAAGCATCCCCCGCAAAAAAAAAAACCATAAGTAAGCATAATGAACTAGCTAATTTGAATTAAAACCACGACGAGTAAATTAGAACGGAGGGAGTAGATATGATATAACATGAGCCAGAAGGATGAACCAAGCATGCTGGGTGGAAACAAAAGAAGAGCACACTCTACCTCCCTCGTCTTATTTTAAGGCACGCTGGATGGAAAAAGGACAAACATGTTGTGCCTGCCTGATGCTCCCATGCATGCATGCACAACACAATACACAAACAAAGTGGGGATCCAGGCACACACGATTGGTAAACAAAGTGGAAACTAGCATTGCCCAAGAATTGAACCCAGCTCTGACATGCGCTGCATGCATGCATGCTGCAATTCGACTCCATTGGTCGTCACAGAGATAAGATGCAAATCAACACTATTTGCTACCGGTTGATGAAGCTGCTACTAATAAGGATTAAATGCAGACAAGACAGTAGTAGTAGCAGCAGCATAGCAGTATATATATACTACTATTAATCTGACTAAACTGAACCAACACCACAAAAAACATGAGGCAGATGGATGATTAGCAAACATGCTGGGTGGCCAAGAAATGAAAAACATTTAATATGATTGAGACAAAGGATAGCAGCATGCAGAGTATTATCTGTTGCACTCTCACAGATATTAACCAACCAGCATCTCCATGATGCATTCGCCCATTACCACATAATTAACTAGCAGCATGTCTTCACAGAGATAAGATAAATATCCCTAATTTGATGAAGCTACAGTACTAGTATTCAAGATGGCAGCAGTATATTAGTCTGACCAGTCCAGACTTAACCAAAATCACTGCATAATGAAGTAGAGTAGATAACTGTAGACTGAAGCAAAACATTGATCAAGTTGGAGGATCAAAGGGCCTAGGATCCCACCCCTGGACTGCCATTGCTTGTCATCGATCGATCAACCTGCAGTGAAATGAAATCAGATCTGATGTGAGACAGATGATAGATGCAAGAATCAATGCAACATATGGATGGGATGCGCATGCAGAAGTAGAACCCAGGAGGAGGAAATAGGGGTGGATTGAAGAAGGGCTGGTCGTGGACCTATGCTAAGTCATGCCCGCATGGACGGCGTCGAAGGTGTGGCCCCGAGCGGCGGCCACCAGCGCGCATGCCCGGGCCAGGTAGGCGCGCGCTCGGTCGATGGCCTGCTGCGGCGGCTGCTGCAGTGGCGGGGGGTCCAGGCCGCAGCGGCGGAGCGCGGCGGCGCAGCAGGGGATGTGGTGGTCGATGGCGAGACGGGAGCAGGAGTATGCGATGTGGACCGAGACCGGGACGAGGTGGAGGTCGGAGGCGTGGGGGCGCGGGAGGGCGAGCAGCGCGTCGGCGGTCTGATCCGGCGACTGGCCACGGGGGAGGACCGGGAGGGCGTCCCGGGCGGCGCCGCTTTCGAGCGCATGCTTGAGCGCGGACGCGAGGAGGTCCTCGGTGAACTCCAACTGCGCGGCGGAGTTGGCGAGGTGCGCGAGGACGACGCGCAGGACGCGGGCGTCGCCCTGCTCGTGCGCCCGGTGGCTCGCCATCTGGGCCTCGGACGGCTGCTCGCAGCCGGCGAGGAGGTCCCGGGCGTGCATGAGGGTCTCGCCCGGCAGGGAGAGCAGCATCATTGCTTGGGTTAGGCGGGCCAAGAGACGCTGGTGGAGCTGCGCCGCCGCGTCCGCCATGGCTCTCTCCCTCCCTGGCTTGGCTTCTGGATCTCTCACCGCTCCTCTCAACTCTCGGCCGCAATAGAAATTGAAAATAAAAGGGGAGGGGAGAGGAAGGAAATTGGGTGCCTACCGACCTAATAATAATAATAATAAAAGGCTAAAAAGGAATAGCGGCGAGGCCTTGGACCGCCAGCTCCACAGACAGCAGCATGTCGTCCCAGGCCTGGACGGCGTCGACGATGCGCTGGTGGGCGACGCCGGTGTCCACGCCGAGGAGCGCAGGGCGCGTGGCGTCGCCGGCGAAGACGGAGGCCATGCCGCGCAGCACGTTGTCGACCCTCTTGAGCCGGCCCTGCACCACCTGCCCTCGGCTGATGGCGTCCATAAGGTACCCTTGCTGCTGGCTGCCGACGGCCCACGTGACGAGCCGGCGGCCGGGCGAGGCGGACAGCTCGAGGGCGGCCCGGAGGCTCCCCATGGAGTCCCTGAGCGCGACCCACGCCTCGTCCACCGCGACCCGCTCCTCCACGAGCACGCGCAGGTCCGATTCCCACCCCGCGTTCCCCGTCTCGATGGCGATGCGCAGGTTGTCGAGCCGGTCGCGGTGCTCGGCCATGGTGTCGCGCACCGCCTTGGTCCGCTGCACGAGCCATAGGCGCAGCTCCCTCCGCATCGCCGCGCCGCCGCCGCCGCCGGTTACCAGTTCCTGGGTGTGTGGTTTGGGGTGGGGTGGGGTGGCGTGGGCGCTTGCGTCCAATCGGTCTGCACTGCAGCAGAGGAGTTTTCTGACGACCCCACTCCATACTCCCTCTCTCCCTTTCTTTTTTTTCTTTCCTTCTTTCTGGCCGAAGCCACACCTTCTTCCGCCCCAAGAAAAGAAAAATAATTCTGGGTCTGTCGTCTGTCGCTGCCATTTCAATCAACGCGACTGTCACGTGAGAGAGGACTAGGGGAGGGGAGGGTGCTACAACTTTTGTGAGAAACCACTCGACTGATTTTTATTTCATTTTTGTTACTCTTGTAAGAAACCACAGGAGTATGTACTCTTATTTATTTATTTATTTATTTTAGAAGAAGGAGTATTTTTTATTGGAGACGGCACGCACACACAGAGACACGCGGGAAGTGCACGGAGTAATCTTTGTACATATCATTCTGCGAAAGCCACACACATTCATATTATGCCTCAAATAGTAGAATTATTTCAGAATAATTGATAGATATTGCCACCAAAGTTTATTTTAAAGACTTTCATGATATGTCAGTTCCACTGTGTAGGAACAAAAGGCCAGATTACGATCTGGCATTACAGGGATCAGATAAATTGTCAGCATCGGCATCTCCAATCATATCAGAGTTTTGATTTCTCCAAACTAAAAAAATGGCAAAGATTCTTTGTGCCTTCAAGATATCGAAATATATTCTTCACTCCAGACCAATGGTGTTTGGTGGGAGCTGCACTATGTCTAGCAAGTAGATTCACTGCAAATGCGAGGTCAGGTCTGGTGCAATTTGCAACTTACATGAGTGCTCCAACGGCATTGAGATATGAACCTTGGGCCCCAAACTCCCAATATTTCTTCTACACCATCCCTTGGCCCGATGGATCTTTCCCTGTGTCTAAAGAGCAAACCACTATGGGAGTTTTACCCAAATCCTTCATCTCAAATTTCATCTTTAGGTGATTGTGTGCTTCATCAATGTCTTGTGTGTTGTCAATGATGTTGAGATCATCGACGTACACCTAAATGATGCAAAATCATGTAGAGGACTTTTTGATAATAATGACACATGGGCAATCACTACTATTAAAGCAACCTTTATGTAGAAGGAACTCACCGAGTCGGTTGTACCACATTCGCCCCGACTGCTTTAAGCCATATAATGACTTATTCACCTCTACACAATACATGTTGCATTTTGCGCTTGTATCCGGGACAGAGATTCCGCCAGGAACCTTCATATACATGTACAAATCTAGTAATCCATAAAGATATGTGGCCACGATGACCATCAATTGCATAGATAGACTATTTTGCACTGTCAAAGATATAAGGTATCGAAAAGTGATTCCACTCATTACAGGAGAATACGTCTCATTGAAATCAATGTCGGGTCTCTGCGTGAAGCCTTGTATTACGAACCTTACTTTGTATCTCACCACCTCATTGTTCTCATTCCGCTTCCGGAGAAAAAGTCATTTGTATCCCACAAGAAAAACATTGGGAGGTGTCGATATTGCTTCAGTGAATACCTTTCTTTTGTCAAGCGAGGCAATTTCTGCTTGTATAGCATCCTTCACTTTAAGCTAGTTGTAGTGCTTTTGGCGCTTAACAATAGTCCTTAGATCATGATAGGTGAGAAGGATATCTGCAATTTTTTCAGCAAAAAAAATGTCGACGCTCAAAGACTTATGGTCAAAAGATTCTCCACAATCAATATAATTGATGGAAATTTCCTACACTACTAGTGAATCTTCATGATTTCCCAATATGCATGAGTCTGGATGTCCCGATGGGCCAGCCAGTGTTTGCAAACTGAAGCTAGGTTGTGGAGGTTGGCCTTCCACCAGGTGTATACTACTCATCAGGTGTATTCTACTCATAATGCAACCTCCTTGCTAACCCCCAAATAAACCCTAGCACAATTTAGCAACACAGGGGCCCTAGACAATCCACGAGTAATGCATGTGTCCACAACACGCTACACATAACACATGCATACGTGAATCGAACCTGATCGCCCTACCACATGAGCGCTGCTTACGAGGGAGATGACGCACAAAACATGACAAAAGATGTAACGAGAGAAGGACTAAACATACGTCGGCGCTAGTTCGCCTTGTAGTCGACGACATGGGTTGTCCATGTCCTCTAATGACGGTTGGCACCGCCTAGGACGAATCGAGGGAAACAAAGGAGGTAGACAGAGGAGGGATACGAAGTGGTGAGGAGTGGGAATGAATGGGTAGCATTTTTGGGGAGCCTTTTTGCAAATGTATAAGGCATATCTGTTGTCGCCGCCGCAATGACCTTTTTATGTAATTACAAAAATTCTAGGGTGTAACCTGCAAAAATGTCATGTGCGCATCGCACTGGGAGGCATCAGAGGCTGACAGTGGCCCAGGCATGCCACGCCAGCAGTTCATACCAGCCCATGCGGGATTATTGACCATATTTGCATGCATAGGCAACTTATGTGACTACAATGACGTATTTTGCAACTTTTAGCACTAAAGTGAACATTCGATGCAAGTTTTATGACTCCAAGTGATACTAACTCTTTTTGAATTGATCACGAGATGATTATAGAACATTTTCATGTCTTAAGGGGCCCGTACATTTTTTCGACAAAAGATGGATTTTTATTAACTCAAAGTGAGCATGAAAGGAGATACAAACACAATGAGTGCATACCTGATCTCTGCATAGCTAAGATGCACACAACTAAAACTAAGCGCCCCCACACACACACACAAAAATTGTTGGGGAGCGTTGCGAGAAAATTAAAATTTTTCCTACGGTTTCACCAAGATCCATCTATGAGTTCTACTAAGCAACGAGTCAAGAGAGAGAGTTTGCATCTACATACTGTTGGGAAACGTAGTAATTTCAAAAATTTTCCTACGATCACGCAAGACCATGGTGATGGCATAGCAACGAGAGGGGAGAGTGTCCGTCCACGTACCCTCGTGAGACCGAAAGCGAGCGTTATATTAACGCGTTGATGTAGTCGTCGTCTTCACGATCCGACCGATCCAAGCACCGTTACTCGGCACCTCCGAGTTCTTGGCACACGTTCAGCTCGATGGCGATCCCGAGCTCCGATCCAAAGAAAGCGTCGGGGAAGGAGTTCCACGTCGACGACGGCGTGGTGACGATCTTGATGTTCTACCGTCGCGAGGCTTCGCCTAAGCACCGCTACAATATGACCGAGGTGGAATATGGTGGAGGGGGCACCGCACACGGCTAAGGAACGATCCGTAGATCAACTTGTGTGTTCTAGGGTGCCCCCCCCTGCGTATATAAAGGAGCAAGGGGAGGGCGGCCAGCCCTTGGGCGCACTAGGGAGGGGGAAGTCCTCCTCCTAGTAGGAGTAGGACTCCCTTTCCTAGTCCTACTAGGAAGAGGAAGGGAAGGAAAGAGAGGAGAGGGAGAGGGAAGGGGGCTGCGCCCCCTCCTAGTCCAGTCGGACTCCCCATGGAGGGGGGCGCACCACCTCCGGTGCAGCCCTCTCTCTCCCTCTTGGCCCAATAAGGCCCATAACTTCCCGGGGGTTCGGTAACCCCTCCGCACTCCGGTTTTCTCCGAAACTTCCGAACCTTTCCGTGTCCGAATATAACCATCCAATATATCAATCTTTATGTCTCGACCATTTGAGACTCCTCGTCATGTCCGTGATCACATCCGGGACTCGAACTCCTTGGTACATCAAAATACATAAACTCATAATAACCGTCATTGAAACCTTAAGCGTGCGGACCCTACGGTTCGAGAACTATGTAGACATGACCTAGAACTATTCTCGGTCAATAACCAATAGCGGAACCTGGATGCTCATATTGGTTCCTACATATTCTACGAAGATCTTTATCGGTCAAACCGCATAACAACATCGTTGTTCCCTTTGTCATCGGTATGTTACTTTCCGAGATTCGATCGTCGGTATCCAATACCTAGTTTAATCTCGTTACGGAAAGTCTCTTTACTCGTTCCGTAATACATCATCTCACAACTAACTCTTTAGTTGCAATGCTTGCAAGGCTTTATGTGATGTGTATTACCGAGAAGGCCTAAAGATACCTCTCCGACAATCGGAGTGACAAAACCTAATCTCAAATCGCCAACCCAACAAGTACCTTTGGAGACACCTGTAGTACTCCTTTATAATCACCCATTTACGTTGTGACGTTTGGTAGTACCAAAGTGTTCCTCCGGTAAGCAGGAGTTGCATAATCTCATAGTTACAGGAACATGTATGGGTCATGAAGAAAGCATTAACATACTAAGCGATCAAGTGTTAAGCTAACGGAATGGGTCATGTCAATCAGATCATTCAACTAATGATGTGACCTTGTTAATCAAACAACAACTCCTTGTTCATGGTTAGGAAACATAACCATCTTTGATTAACAAGCTAGTCAAGTAGAGGCATACTAGTGACATCTTGTTTGTCTATATATTCACACATGTATTATGTTTCCGGTTAATACAATTCTAGCATGAATAATAAACATTTATCATGATATAAGGAAATAAATAATAACTTTATTATTGCCTCTAGGGCATATTTCCTTGATCTCCCACTTGCACTAGAGTCAATAATCTAGATTACAAAGTAATGATCCTTACACCCATGGAGTCTTGGTGCTGATCATGTTTTGCTCGTGGAAGAGGCTTAGTCAGCGGTCCGCAACATTCAGATCCGTATGTATTTTGCAAATCTCTATGTCTCCCACTTGGACTTGGTCCCGAATGGAATTGAAGCGTCTCTTGATGTGCTTGGTCCTCTTGTGAAATCTGGATTCCTTTGCCAAGGCAATTGCACGATATTGTCACGAAGATCTTCATCGGTCCCGATGCACTAGGTATGACACCTAGATCGGAAATGAACTCTTTCATCCAGACTCCTTCATTTGCTGCTTCGAAGCAGCTATGTACTCCGCTTCACATGTAGATCCCGCCACGGCGCTTTGTTTAGAACTGCACCAACCGACAGCTCCACCGTTTAATAAAAACACGTATCCGGTTTGCGATTTAGAATCGTCCGGATCGGTGTCAAAGCTTACATCGGCGTAACCATTTACGACTAGCTCTTTGTCACCTCCATATCGAGAAACATATCCTTAGTCCTTTTCGGTATTTCAGATGTTCTTGACCGCTGTCCGATGATCCACTCTGGATTACTTTGGTACCTTCCCGCCAAGCTTACAGCTAAGCATCGTCAGGTCTGGTACACACATTGCATACATGATAGAGCCTATGGCTGAAGCATAGGAACATCTTTCATTTTCTCTCTATCTTCTGCTGTGGTGGGCATTGAGTCGACTCAATCTTACACCTTGTAACACAGGTAAAAACCTTTCTTTGCTGATCCATTTTGAACCTTTTCAAAACTTTATCAAGGTATGTGCTTTGTGAAAGTCCAATCAAGCGTCTTGATCTATCTCTATAGATCTTGATGCCTAATATATAAGCAGCTTCACCGAGGTCTTTCATTGAAAAACTTTTATTCAAGTATCCTTTTATGCTATCCAGAAATTCTATATCATTTCCAATCAATAATATATCGTCCACATATAATATTAGAAATGCTCTGAGCTCCCACTCACTTTCTTGTAAATCTGAGCTTCTCCAAAAGTCTGTATAAACCCATATGCTTTGATCACACTATCAAGCGTTTATTCCAACTCCGAGAGGCTTGCACGGACCATAAATTGATCGTTGGAGCTTGCACACTTTGTTAGCACCTTTTGGATCGACAAAACCTTCTGGTTGCATCATATACAACTCTTCTTCTAGAAATCCATTCAAGAATGCAGTTTTACATCCATTTGCCAAATTTCATAATCATAAAATGCGGCAATTGCTAACATGATTCGACGGACTTAAGCATCGCTTCTGGTGAGAAAGTCTCATCGTAGTCAACCCCTTGAACTTGTCGAAAACCTTTTGCAACAAGTCGAGCTTTGTAGACAGATTACATTACCATCGGCGTCGGTCTTCTTCTTAAAAATCCATTTATTCTCAATAGCTTGCCGATCATCGGGCAAGTCTACCAAAGTCCATACTTTGTTCTCATACATGGATCCCATCTCAGATTTCATGGCTTCAAGCCATTTTGCGGAATCTGGGCTCACCATCGCTTCTTCATAGTTCGTAGGTTCATCATGATCTAGTAGCATGACTTCGAATAGGATTACCGTACCACTCAGTGCGGATTTTGTTCTAGTTGATCTCTGAAGTTCGGTGACAACTTGATCTGAAGTTTCATGATCTTTATCATCATCTTCCTCACTAATCGGTGTAGGTGTAATGTAAACTGATTTACGTGACGAACTACTTTCAATAAGGGAGCTGGTACTATTACCTCATCAAGTTCCACTTTCCTCCCACTCACTTCTTTCGAGAGAAACTCCTTCTCTAGAAAGGATCCATTTTAACAACGAATGTTTTGCCTTCGGATCTGTGATAGAAGGTGTACCCAATTGTCTCCTTTGGGTATCCTATGAAGACACATTTCTCGATTTGGGTTCAAGCTTATCAGGTTGAAGTTTCTTCACATAAGCATCGCAACCCCAAACTTTCGAAGCGACAACTTTGGTTTCTTGCTAAACCATAGTTCATAAGGCGTCGTCTCAGCGGATTTTGACGGTGTCCTATTTAACGTGAATCGGCCGTCTCAAGAGCATAACCCCAAAATGATAGCGGTAAATCTGTAAGAGACATCATAGATCGCACCATATCCAATAAAGTGCGATTCGACGTTCGGACACACCATTGCGCTGTGGTGTTCGGGTGGCGTGAGTTGCGAAACTATTCCGCTTTGTTTCAAATGTAGACCAAACTCAGTAACTCAAATATTCGCCTCCACGATCAGATCGTAGAAACTTTATTTTCTTATTACGATGATTTTCAACTTCACTCTGAAATTCTTTGAACTTTTCAAATGTTTCAGACTTATGTTTCATTAAGTAGATATACCCATATCTGCTCAAATCATCTGTGAAGGTGAGAAAATAACGATATCCGCCACGAGCTTCAACATTCATTGGACCACATACATCCGTATGTATGATTTCCAATAAATCTGTTGCTCTCTCCATAGTACCGAGAACGGTGTTTTAGTCATCTTGCCCATGAGGCACGGTTACATAAGTGCCAAGTGATTCATAATCAAGTGACTCCAAAAGTCCATCGGTATGGAGTTTCTTCATGCGTTTTACACGATATGACCTAAGCGGCGATGCCACAAATAAGTTGCACTATCATTATCAACTCTGCATCTTTTGGTTTCAACATTATGAATATGTGTATCACTACTATCGAGATTCATTAAAATAGACCACTCTTCAAGGGTGCATGACCATAAAAGATATTATTCATATAAATAGAACAACCATTATTCTCGATTTAAATGAATAACCGTCTCGCATCAAACAAGATCCAGATATAATGTTCATGCTCAACGCGGCACCAAATAACAATTATTCAGGTCTAAAACTAATCCGAAGGTAGATGTAGAGGTAGCGTGCCGATCGCGATCACATCGACTTTGGAACCGCTTCCCACGCGCATCGTCACCTCGTCCTTTGCGGTGTTAAGCAATCCGTAGTTCTGTTTGAGTTGCAAATATTAGCAATGTAACCAGTATCAAATACCAGTACTCTGCGAGCTCTAGTAAGGTACACATCAATAACAAGTATATCACATATACCTTTGTTCACTTTGCCATCCTTCTTATCCGCCAAATACTTGGGGCAGTTCCGCTTCGGTGACCGATCGCTTGCGGTAGAAGCACTCGATTTCAGCTTAGGTCCAGACTTGGGTTTCTTCTCTGATCGACAACTTGTTTGCTGTTCTTCTTGAAGTTCCTTCTTCTTCCCTTTGCCTTTCTTCTTGAAACTAGTGGTCTTATTGACCATCAACACTTGATGCTCCTTTTGATTTCTACCTCCGCAGCTTTTAGCATTGCGAAGAGCTCGAGCATAGTCTTTACTAACCCTTGCATATTATAGTTCATCACGAAGCCTTTGTAGCTTGGTGGCGTGATTGAAGAATTACATCAATGACACAATCATCCGGAAGATTAACTCCCGGTTGATTCAAGTGATTGTAATACCCAGACATTTTGAGTATGTGCTCACCGATGAACTATTCTCCTCCATCTTGCAGCTATAGAACTTATTGGAGACTTCATATCTCTCAATCCGGGCATTACTGTTGAAATATCAACTTCAACTCTGGAACATCTCATATGCTCCATGACGTTCAAAACGTCGTTGAAGACCCGGTTCTAAGCCGTAAAGCATGGCACACTGAACTATAGAGTAGTCATCATCTCGCTTTGCGGGACGTTCACAACTTCGGCTCGGCATCTGCTGCAGCAGTTCGTCACCCAATGGTGCTTCGGGACGTAACTTTTACGTGCAGCAATGAGGATTATCCTCGAGTTACGGACCCAGTCCGTGTAATTGCTACCATCATCTTTCAACTTTGCTTTCTCAAGGAACGCATTAAAATTCAACGGAACAACAAAGACGAGCCATCTATCTACAATAAACATAGACAAGCAAAATACTATCGGTACTAAGTTCATGATAAATTTAAGTTCAATTAATCATATTATTAAAGAACTCCCACTTAGGCAGACATCTCTCTAGTTATCTAAGTGATCACGTGATCCAAATCAACTAAACCATAACCGATCATCACGTGAGATGGAGTAGTTTTCAATGGTGAACATCTTATGTTGATCATATCGCTATATGATTCACGTTCGACCTTTCGGTCTCCGTGTTCGAGGCCATATCTGTATATGCTAGGCTCGTCAAGTATAACTGAGTATTCTGCGTGTGCAAAACTGGCTTGCACCCGTTGTAGATGGACGTGAGAGCTTATCACACCGATCATCACGTGGTGTCTCGACACGACGAACTTTGGCAGCGGTGCATACTCGGGAGAACACTACTTGATAATTTTAGTGAGAGATCATCTTATAATGCTACCGTCAATCAAAGCAAGATAAGATGCATAAAGGATAAACATCACATGCAATCAATATAAGTGATATGATATGGCCATCATCATCTTGTGCTTGTGATCTCCATCTCCGAAGCAACCGTCATGATCACCATCGTCACCGGTAGCGACACCTTGATCTCCATCGTAGCATCGTTGTCGTCTCGCCAACTATTGCTTCTCGACTATCGCTACCGCTTAGTGATAAAGTAAAGCAATTACATGGCGTTGCATTTCATACAATAAGCGACAACCATATGGCTCCTGCCGATTGCCGATAACTTCGGTTACAAAACATGATCATCTCATACAATAAAATATAGCATCACGTCTTGACCATATCACATCACAACATGCCCTGCAAAAACAAGTTAGGCGTCTTCTACTTTGTTGTTGCAAGTTTTACGTGGCTGCTACGGGCTGAGCAAGAACCGTTCTTACCTACGCATCAAAACCACAGCGATACTTCGTCAAATAGACTCCGTTTAACCTTCTCAAGGACCGGGCGTAGCCACACTCAGTTCAACTAAAGTGAGAGAGACAGACACCCGCCAATCACCTTTAAGCAACGAGTGCTCACAGCGGTGAAACCAGTCTCGCGTAAGCGTCTGCGTAATGTCGGTCGGGCCGCTTCATCTCACAATACCGCTGAACCAAAGTATGACATGCTGGTAGGTAGTATGACTTGTATCGCCCACAACTCACTTGTGTTCTACTCGTGCATATGACATCAACGCATAAAACCAGGCTCGGATGCCACTGTTGGGAAACGTAGTAATTTCAAAAATTTTCCTACGATCACGCAAGACCATGGTGATGGCATAGCAACGAGAGGGGAGAGTGTCCGTCCACGTACCCTCGTAGACCGAAAGCGGAAGCGTTATATTAACGCGGTTGATGTAGTCGTACGTCTTCACGATCCGACCGATCCAAGCACCGTTACTCGGCACCTCCGAGTTCTTGGCACACGTTCAGCTCGATGGCGATCCCGAGCTCCGATCCAGCAAAGCGTCGGGAAGGAGTTCCGTCGGCCTGACGGCGTGGTGGCGATCTTGATGTTCTACCGTCGCGGGGCTTCGCCTAAGCACCGCTACAATATGACCGAGGTGGAATATGGTGGAGGGGGCACCGCTGCAGCTAAGGAACGATCCGTAGATCAACTTGTGTGTTCTAGGGTGCCCCCCTGCCCCCGTATATAAAGGAGCAAGGGGGAGGGCCGGCCAGCCCTTGGGGCGCACCAAGGGAGGGGGAAGTCCTCCTCCTAGTAGGAGTAGGACTCCCCTTTCCTAGTCCTACTAGGAAGAGGGAAGGGGGAAGGAAAGAGAGGGAGAGGGAGAGGGAAAGGGGGGCTGCGCCCCCCTAGTCCAGTCGGACTCCCCATGGAGGGGGGGCGCACCACCTCCTGGTGCAGCCCTCTCTCTCCCCTCTTGGCCCAATAAGGCCCATAACTTCCCGGGGTTCCGTAACCCCTCCGGCACTCCGGTTTTCTCCGAAACTTCCGAACCTTTCCGGTGTCCGAATATAACCATCCAATATATCAATCTTTATGTCTCGACCATTTCGAGACTCCTCGTCATGTCCGTGATCACATCCGGGACTCCGAACTCCTTCGGTACATCAAAATACATAAACTCATAATAACCGTCATTGAAACCTTAAGCGTGCGGACCCTACGGTTCGAGAACTATGTAGACATGACCTAGAACTATTCTCGGTCAATAACCAATAGCGGAACCTGGATGCTCATATTGGTTCCTACATATTCTCTGAAGATCTTTATCGGTCAAACCGCATAACAACATCGTTGTTCCTTTGTCATCGGTATGTTACTTTCCGAGATTCGATCGTCGGTATCCAATACCTAGTTTAATCTCGTTACGGAAAGTCTCTTTACTCGTTCCGTAATACATCATCTCACAACTAACTCTTTAGTTGCAATGCTTGCAAGGCTTTATGTGATGTGTATTACCGAGAAGGCCTAAAGATACCTCTCCGACAATCGGAGTGACAAAACCTAATCTCAAATCGCCAACCCAACAAGTACCTTTGGAGACACCTGTAGTACTCCTTTATAATCACCCATTTACGTTGTGACGTTTGGTAGTACCAAAGTGTTCCTCCGTAAACGGAGTTGCATAATCTCATAGTTACAGGAACATGTATGGGTCATGAAGAAAGCATTAACATACTAAGCGATCAAGTGTTAAGCTAACGGAATGGGTCATGTCAATCAGATCATTCAACTAATGATGTGACCTTGTTAATCAAACAACAACTCCTTGTTCATGGTTAGGAAACATAACCATCTTTGATTAACAAGCTAGTCAAGTAGAGGCATACTAGTGACATCTTTGTTTGTCTATATATTCACACATGTATTATGTTTCCGGTTAATACAATTCTAGCATGAATAATAAACATTTATCATGATATAAGGAAATAAATAATAACTTTATTATTGCCTCTAGGGCATATTTCCTTCACATACCACTTGTAGATGGAGTACGGAAGCGTTCGAGGGAGTGGTGATGATGAAGACGTTCCCAACGTGATTCCGATCACCGATGACCAAGTGCTGAGCGGACAGCACCTCCGCGTTCAACACACGTGCGGGGACGGCAGGCGTCTCCTTCGTCTTGATCCAGCAAGGAGGAAGGAGAGGTTGAGGAAGACAACTCAATGGCAGCACGACGGCGTGATGCGGATGGAGTGACTTGTTCTCCGCGAGGCCGCCAAGCTTATGCGGAGGAGGAGAGGTGTTGGGGAGGGGAGGGGCTGCGCCTTCAATGGTGTGTGCAGCCCTCCCCTTCACCCCTCTATTTATAGGGGAAGGGAGGAGGGGGCCGGCCCCCTCTAGATGCATCTAGAGGGGGGGCGGCGGCCAAGGGGAGGGGGGCTTGCCCCCCAAGCAAGGGGGGCGCCCCCCTTAGGGTTCCCCCTCAACCCTAGGCGCATGGGCCAAGGGAAGGGGTGCGCCCAGCCCACCAGGGGCTGGCTGCCTCCCACGCAGCCCAAGTGGCCCCCCGAAAGGGGTGGCCCCTCCCGGTGGTCCTCCGGAACCTTTCCGGTGGACCCTCCATAATACCGATATGACCCGAAACTTTTCCGGTGTCCGTTTGACGACTTCCCATATATAAATCTTTACCTCCGGACCATTCCGGAACTCCTCGTGACGTCCGGGATCTCATCCGGGACTCCAAACAACATTCGGTAATCACATACAAGTCTTCCTATTAACCCTAGCGCCACCGAACCTTAAGTGTGTAGACCCTACGGGTTCGGGAGACATGCAGACATGACCGGGACGCTCTCAGGTCAATAACCAACAGCGGGATCTGGATACCCATGTTGGCTCCCACATCCTCCTTGATGATGTCATCGGATGAACCACGATGGGTTCAAGCAACCCCGTATTCTATTCCCTTTGTCAGACGGTATGTTACTTGCCCGAGACTCGATCGTCGGTATCCCAATACCTCGTTCAGTCTCGTTACGGCAAGTCACTTTACTCGTGCCGTAATGCATGATCCGTGACCGACACTTGATCACTTTGAGCTCATTATGATGATGCATTACCGAGTGGGCCCAGTGATACCTCTCCGTCATACGGAGTGACAAATCCTGTCTCGATCCGTGTCAACCCAGACACTTTCGGAGATACCTGTAATGCACCTTTATAGTCATCCGATTCGTTGTGGCGTTTGGTACACCCAAAGCATTCCTACGGTATCCGGGAGTTACGATCTCACGGTCTAAGGAAGAGATACTTGACATTGGAAAAGCTCTAGCAAAACGAACTACGATCTTTGTGCTATGCTTAGGATTGGGTCTTGTCCATCACGTCATTCTCCTAATGGCGTGATCCGTTATCAATGACATCGATGTCCATAGTCGAAACCATGACTATCTGTCGACCAACGAGCTAGTCAACTAGAGGCTCACTAGAGGCGTATTGTGGTCTATGTATTCACACGTGTATCACGATTTCCGTGATGATACGATTATAGCATGAATAAAGACAATTATCATGAGCAAGGAAATATAATAATAATGCTTTTATTATTGCCTCTAGGGCATATTTCCAACAGTCTCCCACTTGCACTAGAGTCAATAATCTAGTTTACATTGTGATGAATCGAACACCCATAGAGTTCGGTGTTGATCATGTTTTGCCCATGGAAGAGGTTTAGTCAGCGGATCTGCGACATTCAGATCCGTATGCACTTTACAAATTTCTATGTCTCCATCTGAACATTTTCACGGATGGAGTTGAAGCGACGCTTGATGTGCTGGTCTTCTTGTGAAACCTGGCTCCTTGGCAAGTGCAATAGCTCCAAAGTGTTGTCACGAGAAGAGTTTGATCGGCCCGATGCATTGGGTATGACTCCTAGGTCGGTGATGAACTCCTTCACCCAAATTGCTTCATCGCTGCCTCCGAGGCTGCCATGTACTCCGCTTCACATGTAGATCCCGCCACGGCGCTTCGCTTGCGGCTGCACCAGCTTCTCGCTCCACCATTCAACATATACACGTATCCGGTTTGTGACTTAGAGTCATCCAGATCTGTGTCGAAGCTAAGCGTCGGCGTAACCCGTTCTGACGAGCTCTTCGTCACCTCCATAAGCGAAAACATGTCCTTTGTCCTTTTCGGTACTTCAGGATATTCTTGACCGCTGTCCGGTGTTCCTTGCGGGATTACTTTGGTACCTTCCTACCAAACTTACGGCAAGGTTTACATCAGGTCCGGTACACAGCATGGCATACATAATAGATCCTATGGCTGAGGCATAGGGGTGACACTCATCTCTTCTCTATCTTTTGTTGTGGTCGGGCATTGAGCTGAGCTCAATCTCACACCTTGCAATCTGAGGCAAGAACCCTTCTTGGACTGATCCATTTGAACTTCTTCAAAATCTTGTCAAGGTATGTGTTTTGTGAAAGACCTATGAGGCGTCTCGATCTATCTCTATAGATCTTGATGCCTAATATATATAAGCAGCTTCTCCAAGGTCCTTCATTGAAAAACACTTATTCAAGTAGGCCTTAATGCTGTCCAAGAATTCTATATCATTTCCCATCAAAAGTATGTCATCTACATATAATATGAGAAATGCTACTGAGCTCCCACTCACTTTCTTGTAAACGCAGGCTTCTCCATAAGTGCAAGATAAACTAAGCGCTTTGATCATCTCATCAAAGCGAATGTTCTAACTCGAGATGCTTGCACCAGCCCATAAATGGATCGCTGGAGCTTGCATACTTTGTCGACATTCTTAGGATCGACAAAACCCTCCGGCTGCATCATATACAGCTCTTCCTTAAGATATCCGTTAAGGAACGCTGTTTTGGCGTCCATCTGCCATATCTCA
The DNA here is from genome assembly GCA_021605205.1 of Aegilops longissima. Classification (NCBI taxonomy): domain Eukaryota; kingdom Viridiplantae; phylum Streptophyta; class Magnoliopsida; order Poales; family Poaceae; genus Aegilops; species Aegilops longissima. Next base: position 146,373,343 of record CM038682.1, on the reverse strand, counting down.
TAATCATAGTATGCAGCAATTGCTAACATGATTGGACGGACTTAAGCTTCGCTACGGAGAGAAAGTCTCATCGTAGTCAATCCCTTGAACTTGCCGATAACCCTTAGCGACAAGTCGAGCTTTGTAGATGGTGACATTACCATCCGCGTCCGTCTTCTTCTTAAAGATCCATTTGTTTTCTATCGCTCGCCGATCATCGGGCAAGTCAGTCAAAGTCCACACTTTGTTTTCATACATGGATTCTATCTCGGATTTCATGGCTTCTAGCCATTTGTTGGAATCTGGACCCGCCATCGCTTCTTCATAGTTCGAAGGTTCATTGTTGTCTAATTTCCAGGACAGGGTTGCCGTACCACTCTAGTGCGGAACGTGTCCTAGTGGACCTACGAAGTTCAGTAGCAACTTGATCCGAAGTACCTTGATCATCATCATGAATTTCCTCTTCAGTTGGTGTAGGCATCACAGGAACATTTTCTTGAGCTGCACCACTATCCTGTTCAAGAGGTAGTACTTCATCGAGTTCTACTTTCCTCCTACTTACTTCTTTCGAGAGAAACTCTTTTTCCAGAAAGGATCCGTTCTTGGCAACAAAGATCTTGCCCTCGGATCTTAAGTAAAAGGTATACCCAATGGTTTCTTTAGGGTATCCTATGAAGACGCATTTTCCGACTTGGGTTCGAGCTTTTCGGTTGAAGTTTCTTGAAATAAGCATCGCATCCCCAAACTTTTAGAAACGACGACTTAGGTTTCTTCCCAAACCATAATTCATACGGTGTCGTCTCAACGGACTTAGGCGGTGCCCTATTGAAAGTGAATGTAGTTGTCTCTAGGCGTATCCCCAAAATGATAGCGGTAAATCGGTAAGAGACATCATAGACCGCACCATATCCAATAGAGTGCGATTCGACGTTCGGAGACACCGTTCTGTTGAGGTGTTCGGTGGCGTTAGTTGTGAAACGATTCCACATTTTCTTAAGTGTGTACCAAATTCGTGACTTAAATATTCTCCTCCACGATCTGATCGTAAGAATTTTATCTTTCGGTCACGTTGATTCTCTACTTCATTCTGAAATTCCTTGAACTTTTCAAAGGTCTCGGACTTGTGTTTCATCAAGTAGACATACCCATATCTACTCAAGTCATCTGTGAGAGTGAGAACATAACGATATCCTCCGCGAGCCTCAACGCTCATTGGACCGCATACATCGGTATGTATGATTTCCAACAAGTTGGTTGCTCGCTCCATTGTTCCGGAGAACGGAGTCTTGGTCATCTTGCCCATGAGGCATGGTTCTCATGTGTCAAATGATTCATAATCTAGAGACTCCAAAAGTCCATCAGCATGGAGCTTCTTCATGCGCTTGACACCAATGTGATCAAGGCGGCAGTGCCACAAGTATGTGGGACTATCGTTATCAACTTTACATCTTTTGGTATTCACGCTATAAACATGTGTAATACCACGTTCGAGATTCATTAGGAATAAACCATTGACCATCGGAGCATGACCATAAAACATATCTCTCATATAAATAGAACAACCATTATTCTCGGATTTAAATGAGTAGCCATCTCGCATTAAACGAGATCCAGATACAATATTCATGCTCAAACTTGGCACCAAATAACAATTATTAAGGTTCATAACTAATCCGTAGGTAAATGAAGAGGTAGCGTGCGGCGGCGATCACATCGACTGGAACCATTCCCGACGCCGCGCGCGTCACCTCGTCCTTTGCCGGTCTCCGCTTATTCCGCAGCTCCTGCTGTGAGTTACAAATATGAGCAACGACACGGTATCAAATACCGGGAGTTACTACGAGTCTTGGTAAAGTACACATCAATTACATGTATATCAAATATACCTTTGGTGTTGCGGCCTTCTTGTCCGCTAAGTATTTGGGGCAGTTCCGCTTCGGTGACCCTCCCTTGCAATAAAAGCACTCGGTCTCGGGCTTGGGTCCATTCTTTGACTTCTTCCGGCAACTTGCTTGCAGGCGCGGCAACCTCCTTGCCGTCCTTCTTGAAGTTCTTCTTGCCCTTGCCCTTCTTGAACTTAGTGGTCTTATTGACCATCAACACTTGATGTTCTTTCTTGATTTCAACCTCGGTGACTTCAGATAGAGAACACTTCAGAATGGTCTTTACCATCCCCTGCATGTTGTAGTTCATCACAAAGCTCTTGTAGCTTGGTGGGAGCGATCGAGGATTCTGTCAATGACCGCCTCATCGGGGAGGTTAATATTCAGTTGGGTCATACGGTTGTGCAACCTGACATCTTGATATGTGCTCACCGACGAACTGTTTTCCTCCATCTTACAACTATAGAACTTGTCGGAGATGTCATATCTCTCGACCGGGCGTGAGCTTGGAAAACAAGTTTCAGCTCCTCGAACATCTCATATGCTCCGTGATGCTCAAAACGCTTTTGGAGCCCGGTTCTAAGCGTAAAGCATGCCGCATTTGAGCGAGGGAGTAATCATCGGCGACGAGACTGCCAAGCATTCATAATGTCTTGGTTCTCAGACGGAGGCGTCACCTAGCGGTCCTTCTAGGACATATTGTTTCTGGCAGCTATGAGGATGATCCTCAAGTTCGGACCCAGTCCGTATAGTTGCTGCCGTCATCTTTCAGCTTGGTTTTCTCTAGGAGCGCGTTGAAGTTCAAGTTGACATGGCGTTGGCCATTTGATCTACAAGACATATCATTCAAAAGTTTTAGACTAAGTTCATGATAATTAAGTTCATCTAATCAAATTATTTAAATGAACTCCCACTCAGATTAGACATCCCTCCAGTCATCTAAGTGTTACACGATCCGAGTCGACTAGGCCGTGTCCGATCATCACGTGAGACGGACTAGTCATCATCGGTGAACATTCTCATATTGATCGTATCTTCTATCGACTCGTGTTCGACCTTTCGGTCTCCGTGTTCGAGGCCATGTCTGTACATGCTAGGCTCGTCAAGTAAACCCTAAGTGTTTTCGGCGTGTGTAAATCTGTCTTACACCCGTTGTATGTGAGCGTAAGAATCCATCACACCCGATCATCACGTGGTGCTTAGAAGCGACGAACTTTAGCAACGGTGCACGATAGGGGAAACACTTCTTGAAATTGTTGTAAGGATCATCTTATTTACTACCGTCGTTCTAAGTAAACAAGATGTATAAACATAATAAACATCACATGCAATTATATAGTAGTGACATGATATGGCCAATATCATAAAGCTCCATTGATCTCCATCTTGGGGCTCCATGATCATCTTGTCACCGCATGACACCATGATCTCCATCATCATGATCTCCATCATTGTGCCTCCATGAAGTTGTCACGCCAACGACTACTTCTACTTCTATGGCTAACGCGTTTAGCAATAAAGTAAAGTAAGTTACATGGCGTTCTTCAATGACACGCAGGTCATACAAAATAAAGACAACTCCTATGGCTCCTGCGGTTGTCATACTCATCGACATGCAAGTCGTGATTCCTATTACAAGAACATGATCTCATACATCACAATATGTCATTCATCATTCATCACAACTTGGCCATATCACATCACATGACAATTGCTGCAAAAACAAGTTAGACATCCTCTAATTGTTGTTGCATCTTTTACGTGGCTGCAATTGGGTTCTAGCAAGAACGTTTTCTTACCTCGAATAACCACAACGTGATCTTGTCAACTTCTATTTACCCTTCATAAGGAACATTTTCATCGAATCCGCTCCAACTAAAGTAGGAGAGCAGACACCCGCCAGACCACCTTATGCAACTAGTGCATGTTAGTCGGTGGAACCGGTCTCACGTAAGCGTCACGTGTAAGGTTGGTCGGGCCGCTTCATCCCACAATACCGCGGAAGCAAGATAAGATTAGTAGCGGCAAGTAAGTTGACAAGATCCACGCCCACAACTAAATTGTGTTCTACTCGTGCAAAGAGAACTACGATAGACCTAGCTCATGATGCCACTTGTTGGGGAGCGTTGCGAAAATTAAAATTTTTCCTACGGTTTCACCAAGATCCATCTATGAGTTCTAATAAGCAACGAGTCAAGAGAGAGTTTGCATCTACATACCACTTGTAGATGGAGTGCGGAAGCGTTCGAGGGAGTGGTGATGATGAAGACGTTCCCAACGTGATTCCGATCACCGATGACCAAGTGCTGAGCGGACAGCACCTCCGCGTTCAACACACGTGCGGACGACGGCGGCGTCTCCTTCGTCTTGATCCAGCAAGGAGGAAGGAGAGATTGAGGAAGACAACTCCAATGGCAGCACGACGGCGTGATGCGATGGAGGATGTTCTCCTCCAGCGAGGCCGCCAAGCTTATGCGGAGGAGGAGAGGTGTTGGGGAGGGAGGGTTGCGCCTTCGATGGTGTGTGCAGCCCTCCCTTCACCCCTCTATTTATAGGGGAAGGGAGGAGGGGCGGCCCTTCTAGATGCATCTAGAGGGGCGGTTAGGGAGGGGCTTGCCCCCAAGCAAGGGGCGCCTTAGGGTTCCCCCTCAACCCTAGGCGCATGGGCCAAGGGAGGGTGTGCCCAGCCCACCAGGGCTGGCTGCCTCCCACGCAGCCCAAGTGGCCCCCAAAGGGTGGCCCCTCCGGTGGTCCTCCGGAACCTTTCCTGGACCCTCCATAATACCGATATGACCGAAACTTTTCCGGTGTCCGTTTGACGACTTCCCATATATAAATCTTTACCTCCGGACCATTCCGAACTCCTCGTGACGTCCGGGATCTCATCCGGACTCGAACAACATTCGTAATCACATACAAGTCTTCCTATTAACCCTAGCGCCACCGAACCTTAAGTGTGTAGACCCTACGGGTTCGAGAGACATGCGAACATGACCGGGGCGCTCTCGGTCAATAACCAACAGCGGGATCTGGATACCCATGTTGGCTCCCACATGCTCCTCGATGATGTCATCGGATGAACCACGATGTCTAGGGTTCAAGCAACCCGTATTCTATTCCCTTTGTCGACGGTATGTTACTTGCCCGAGACTCGATCGTCGGTATCCCAATACCTCGTTCAGTCTCGTTACCGGCAAGTCACTTTACTCGCACCGTAATGCATGATCCGTGACCGGACACTTGATCACTTTGAGCTCATTATGATGATGCATTACCGAGTGGACCCGTGATACCTCTCCGTCATACGGAGTGACAAATCCTGCCTCGATCCGTGTCAACCCAACAAACACTTTCGGAGATACCTGTAATGCACCTTTATAGTCACCCGATTCGTTGTGGCGTTTGGTACACCAAAGCATTCCTACGGTATCCGGGAGTTACACGATCTCACGGTCTAAGGAAGAGATACTTGACATTGGAAAAGCTCTAGCAAAACGAAATACACGATCTTTGTGCTATGCTTAGGATTGGGTCTTGTCCATCACGTCATTCTCCTAATGGCGTGATCCCGTTATCAATGACATCGATGTCCATAGTCGAAACCATGACTATCTGTCGACCAACGAGCTAGTCAACTAGAGGCTCACTAGGGACGTATTGTGGTCTATGTATTCACACGTGTATCACGATTTCCGTATGATACAGTTATAGCATGAATAAAAGACAATTATCATGAACAAGGAAATATAATAATAATGCTTTTATTATTGCCTCTAGGGCATATTTCCAACAAAAATCACACCAGCAACTAGTAAAATCAATCAAAACCTGAGCTATATAGAACCATATATGCCTTGGTGGAGTAAAAAGAAATAACTATGAAGCGATCAAAACAATGATAACTAAATTAAGGCCAAATGCTTTTAACAAAGAGGAAAATGCTCGAACAACCATATTGCATGAACAACGAAGTGGAAAACACTCGAATCACATGTCCTATGCCATCTCACAGGCCTTTGTGTGAGCCTTCACTCGCACTGGTGGTAGCATCTTTCAAAATTTGCCTTAATTTATCAGTACCTCCGTTTTGCAAAGCAAACACTACTAGGAAAAGGCCTACTAATGGCGCACCTGTTTTGCCTACTAATGGCGCACTACTGGTGCGCCATTAGTATCACGCCACTAGTATTTTTTACTAATGGCACACCACTGGTGCGGCATTAGTATAGGCCACGATGCGCCATTAGTATAGGGCACTGGTGCGCCATTAGTATAGGCCACGGTGCGCCATTAGTATTTTTGAATTTTGAAGCCGAGAAAATAGTAGTGGCGCACCGTCTAACCCCCACTGTGCGCCATTGCTATTTTTGAATTTTGAATTTGGATCTGGATTGCGATTTTTTTGCCCATTTGTTGATCGTTTTTTTTGCTTGTTTTTTTGCACGATATTATTTCAAATTTTGTTCCCGTTTTTGGATCTTTTACGTTCTTTTGCCATGTTCTTTTGCCGGAGAGGAGTTCGCCGGAGAGGAGGAGGAGGAGGTGACCGCAGAGGCGCTCGCCTACATCGCCAGAGAGGAGGACGAGGTCGTCGGAGAGGAGTTCACCGGAGCATCGGAGAGGAGGAAGGAGAAACCATGAGGGGATGGGAGGAGAGGAGGGAGGAGGAGCTCACCGGAGAGGAGGGAGGAGGAGCCCCGGAGATGAGGAGGAGGAGCTCACCAGAGAGGAGGAGGAGAAACCGTGAGGGAGGGAGGGGAGAGGAGAGGAGAGGAGGAGGAGGAGGTCGCCGGAGAGGAGGAGGAGGTCACCGGAGAGGAGGAGGAGGAGGTCGCCGGAGAGGAGGAGGGTAGTATGGTGGAGGAGAAAAGGGAAGATGGAGTGGAGGAGTGGAGGAGAGGTGGAGTGGAGGAGAAGAATGAAGAGGTAAGGAGGAGAGGACACGCCCAGCCTTATATCTGACATACTAATGGCGCTGCACGGGCAGGTGCGCCATTAGTAACTTTTTTTATTTTTTTGATATATTTTGAATTTTGAAGGCGGGAAGATACTTGGGCAGGTGCGCCATTAGTAATTTTTTTTATTTTTTTGATTTATTTTGAATTTTGAAGGCGGGAAGATACTAATGGCGCACCACGGGCAGGTGCGCCATTAGTAACTTTTTTTTATTTTTGTGATTTATTTTGAATTTTGAAGTGCGTCATTAGTAAGTTTGAATTTTTTTCCTCTCCAGATCTTAAAAGCCTCGTATCTTTTTTTCTGTTAGGTTTTTGAGGATTTTGAAAATGTTTAACGGGGTTCCCCCTGTTAAATTTGGATGTAACTTTTCGAGTAGATGATTTTTCATATAAAAAAATTTCATCCGAGTCCGTATGCAAAAGTTATGTCCATTTTTACAAATTCTCGAGAGATTTTGCTAAAAAGTCGAAAATTTATGTTTGTAAATTTTGCTAACAACTAGACCACATATCACATGGGAATCTTATTTTCTTTTATTTTTCTGACATTTCTATCATTTTCTTTTATTTTTTTTGAAACTGAAAAGGCGGTCCACGGGGGGAGAGGGGGTGCATTCGGGGGAATGTTTGGGCCAAATTACTAATGGCGCACCGTGGGAGTGGTGCGCCATTACTAGTTGAACTAGTAATGGCGCATCATCCTCTGATGCGCCATTAGTAGTTTTGAAAAAAAAAATTTTTTTTTTACTAATGGCGCACCGTGGGATGTGGTGCGCCATTAGTATTTGCACACTAATGGCGCACCAACACCTGGTGCGTCATTAATATTTAGTAATGGCGTATCACATGTACAGTGCGCCATTAGTGTCCATCCCATGTATAGCCCTTTTCCTAGCAGTGAAAACATAATTGCATGGATACAATGATGCTCATTGCTTATTACCAGTCAATTCTCAATAGCACGTGTGTGATGCCCCGTGTCAAAAGCATATTGTACCAAGGGTCGTTGTCCTCGTCACTGGCCATCCTAACACAATTGACTTCTGTAATAAATTATTTGACAACATAATCTTTATATCCATACACATTGCATAGATAGGAAAACAAATTTACAACCTATATAGCAATTCACAAGACAATGCAAAACACATTGTATATCGAACATCATCCATTCACATGATAAAAAAAAGTCCAACATATTCATACATTTATCTTCCTAACAATTTTTTAAAATCTACTCCAACTTGACCATATAATCTACTCCAACCCGAAGAAATTATCTACTAGAACTATCAATAAACATACATCCATTCACATGAATGCATCTAATTTCCATATATCCATACATATGCATTTACCGAATAAATATACAAATCTATCCATACACACTCTTAGATACATATGCATTCATCTAATTGCAATGCACATTGAAAAATTACAAAATCCAACATATCCATACAACTTGTTCATCCAAACAAATTGAAATAATTAACAAATCCAACATATACATAACATCTATTCATATATACATCCAACATCATCCACACACCTCTATTACTACCTCTACCTCATATCCATTCTAAACATCACAAAATTTCAAACAATTGGATGAACTAGGGTTCACCTAGTGCTAAACGTGGATAAGTACCCTACTGCCGAGGCCGCTGGCGGTAGGGTACTTATCCATGTCAGCAGGCCAGACGACACCTATACGTTGACCAGAACCCTTCCCCGGGTACCGCCGAGGAAGGACTTGGGATGAGATATGGTCATCTGATTCAACGCGGCGGACGCGTCCAGTCCTCTCTATATTCACCAAGATGTGAGCTGAATTTGAGGAGCGCCGGACAGCTCGGGTGTATAAAGCCGGTTTTCTAATGTGCATTCCATCAACGGACTAGCATTTTCTTCATGCAAGACAAAAAGAGGGACTAGCGTTTTCAGATTTCCAAAATCAACTGAACGAGAAGGCTTGTCTTGTTGTGGTAGCGGAGGGAGCACGCTACCCCAAGAAGGTTCTGGTTGGTGGGCCCATCCTGCAGCCGCCTGCCGCTCTCGCTGCTCCTCTCTTTTCATCTGCCTCACCTCGCCAAGAAGACCCAGTGACCCACCCACCCACCTCCGGCTTCACAGCGAGCGAGAGACAAGCGGAGCGGCGGCCATGGGGCTAGAGCTGAGCAAGAGGAACCTGGAGTTGGTCCTCATGCAGGCCATGATGGCAGCCAAGAACGTGCGCACGCAGCGCGACCGCCTCCTGGAGCTCCAGCGCCGCCTGCACTTGCAGCGCCACCAGGCCGCCCCCGCCGACGCCGACGCCAAGCTCGGGCAGATCGCCACGGACGTCTTCAATGTCTACTTCCACGGGCTGGATGCCGGCGCCAAGATGCTCTCCATCTGTCTCAGCATCGCCGTGGACAACCGCGCCGTCTCCACCATCAACATTGCTTTTGCACACATGCCCGACGAGCAGCTCTACAACGAGCTGCTCGCGCAGCGCCTCCCATGGCCAGCCCGCCCCACCACCCCACGCCCAGAGCCTCGCCCGCGTCGAATCCGCCCTCTTGGCCGTCATGATGCTCGGGGAGCAGTGGAGCACCACCTCCCGAGCTGCGTCGAGTGCTTCGTCAGCGGCCGGGTGCCCATCCGCGGCAAATCCCTCCCCTCGCCCGACAGCAGCCCCGATACGGACGACGACCCAGACCCGGTCGCCGCCGCCACCGAGGGCCTCGCCAAGGTCGACGTCTCCGACGACCCGGCCGCCACCGCCTAAGACCGGCAGCCAGCCGCGACGACGTGGACAAGGCGCTCGACTACCTGTGCCGCGCAATGAGGATCACAAGCCTCACATTGACCTCACCGTCGCCGTCTTCTCCCGCTTCCTCGACCGCAAGAAGCTCGCCAGCCTCGCCGAGTTGACGGACCGTGGCGCCTACCTCGGAGTTGAGGTGGTGTTCCTTCTTCCTCCCTAGGTTCAGAGTCCGATTGATTTCATCTCACCGCAGATTAGCCAGCCCACTGCTACTTGGGACAGTGCTGCTACTTCACCTGATCCATCGACGCTGTCGACATGGGACTGAAGCCATGCTACTCCTATCAGTCATTTACTTACTTCATCTATCATCTTCAATCATTTTATTTTTTTTTGCAAAATCTATCATCTTCAATCATTATAGTGCTATATATGCAGACTTGTGGTTACAGTTCAGTTTTGTCAGAATAATTTGCTGCGCCATGCTACTACTATCTGTGTTATCTAATTCCAGGACGGCCGGCAATCCATATTAGTAGCTTCATCTACTATTAGAGGTAATAAATGTGGTAGTGTAATGTTGAATCCAATTGCAGGAGCTATCTTAATTAATTAGCTTCATTTGTTTTTTTTAAACGAGGCAAAAGATTTGCCATTTTCATTGATTAAGAAGAAGAGATTTATCCGGTTAATAAAAGAAAAACCGGGCGAAAACCCAGATACAACCCCCATGGGGCACACACAGCCGACCTGGCCACAGAGCATCGAGGACATGACAGCTCCGATTTTGCTGAAATGCTTCACAGGAGAAAGTTGCAAGCCTCGCGCCGACCTAGTCTAGCGCATCATCCGGAGAGCACTGCCCGCTGAAAACCGCCCTCATGAAGTCATCGTTGCCGCAGAGGCATTGCACGCAGCTCCGACTTCTCTGTCACAGCCAGAAGCCAGCATAGGCACACCCATTGGCGCACCGGACCATCGACATCAGAAGGGCAAGCAACGACCCAGTTTCGCACGCCATCATCGTCGTCATCATACGAATCGCAACGCCAACCACACGCATCACCAGTTGCACACTTAGCCAACCGTGATGCCGCGCACGTCCAACCTGCAGGAAGCACAAAAGGGGCCAAGATCTCCAAGACGGCGCCCCAAAGAGGGAAAACGACATTGAAGATGCCGCCGCCGCCCGATCGAACAGGATCATGACTTTCGCCCGTAGATCTTGACCCGAGAGATGAGGAAGTGCAAAAACTCCTCGACGGCGCCTCCAAGGAGGAAAGCGACGCCCACGGGCGCCGCCGGTGGCGGCCATAAAGCATCGGCTAGGCTTTTGCCTGGAGCAGCACGAACAACACTCCCACGCAGAGCACTCCGCTGCCCACACACCTCCGATGCAGCGAACACGCCACTGCCACGCCAGAGCCACCTCCTCCCTCGTCGTCCGTCTGCCAAAACAGATGAGCCAGATCCAACATCTGGCATCCACCACCACTGCATGGCACCCCAAACCGGAGAACAGAGCTCCCAGTCGTGGCAGAACCCATGGACGCAGACAACCAAAACCGGCCACAGCCGGCCAGATCCGGCCGAAGCCGATCCGACGAGCCGGCCACGGGGACGAGCTCGCACAGGCAGACCAGGGGGCTGCCACCCTGCCTAGGCCAGCTGGAGAAGGACCTCGGCGACAGAAGGCCGCGAAGTCGCTGGAGTCGTCGCGCCGAAGAACGCCGCGCAGCAGGAGGACCGAGCTTCCTCCACCGCGAGCACCCAGCGCGGCCGCAGCAGCACCGCGCCCAGGCCCGACGACCGCGCCGCCCAAGCAGCCACAGCAGCCGTCGTCGCCAAGACCGAGGCCGCCGCCCCGGGGCCCAAGATCCGCCGCCGCACCCCAGCATCGGCCAGAGGTCCCCCTCCCCTTCGAGGAACGGGGCCCGCCGCCAACGCAGCAAGGGCCGGCTGCAGGGGAGAAGCAGATGGCCGGCCGGCGGCGGAGGGATTTGGGCCCCCTGGGTCGCCTCGGAGAGACGACGCGAGGGAGCTTCGGAGAGGTGTGCTATTAGCTTCATTTGTCGTACCAGTTCAACGTCATGTCGTACCTGCATCTTGTTCGTGGACGGGGCTTGCCTGCTCCCTTGGCGTGCTTCCATCCGTTCTCCCCTTTGTTCATTTACCATCCAACGGCCACATCATTTTATCCTCCCCGGTGCCCCCTTTTTCCACACACAAAAAAACAGAGAATCTCCATATTTCCGTATCAACCCCTCTCCGGCCCATACGTATTACGTAACGTCTTCTCCCACTGGCTCATGCCGCAGGCCGCAGCGTGCCGCCCCAGGACATGCATGCCGCACACCATCGCTGCGGGCAAGCCCGGCCACGGTGAACACAACGAACATCCATCAGTTCACTGCAGCCTCCGTCTCGCCGCCGGCGACGCGTACATGATGTATGTCACGATGACCACATCACCGAGAACATGCGACACCAGAAGGATGGCGAGGACGACGAAGAACTATGATAGCATGTCGTCACGCTGCAACTTTGTGTCGTCTAAGTGGCCATGCGACTTGTTCATATCATCAGCGATTCAGCGGTGGACATTATTCGGTTGTCAATGATGGCGGCCGCCGCCACCGATGAGCTATAAACAATCCAGATTTGTGCCACGCCTCACCTTGAACCACCTGGGCAATAAACATGTTCGAGTGGATACCGTCGTGACCGGATGACAGTGAAGATCACGTCCATGCCGCTGTACGCCTCGTCCCTTCGAGCGCGGCCGACGGGCCGAGGGTAATCCATAAGGTGAGCTTTTGCCACTAGGAGGCCGGTATCAAGCAAGGAGATGCAAAAGTATGCTAGTGGATGAGAAGCGAGCCTAGGTGTGGCCAGAACCGTACCGTCCGGCCAGTGCTCGACTCTGCTGCGACATGTGCTCCTTGATGTGGTCTGTGGTGCCATGCGTATGACCTGTGTACATACGGGAGTGAAGCAGCGGCGGCCGGCCGCCGGCGGTGAAGTTGGCTGCAGCAACGCCGGCTAGAGTGAACAGGAGGCACTTGGAGGTGCTCGGCGAGTTTCTTATGAGCTCCGGCCATGGGCTTTGTGACAACGCCTGTGTGCATACGGGAGTGAGTAGAAAATACACAGATTTTTTGGTCTTCTTTTTTTTTTGCTGAAAAAGGGGGCACCGGGGAGGATAAAACGGGATCCAGCTTGCTTGCTTCCTCCTCATGCTCCCATCTGTGCTCCCATTTCATACTACGGTTGTTTTTTTTTCTTTTTTTTTAATCTAATCATCTCCCCCTGATTTTAAGGGGTGGGGCCGGGCCTTATTTTGTTCCAATTAAATTAAGCCACGTACGCGGGAGCATGGACGGGCACACGCACGGGGAGCAAGCAAGTCTCATCCGATAAAATAGTGTGGCCGTTGGATGGTAAATGAACAAAGGGGAGTACGGATGGGAGCACACCAAGGGAGCAGACAAGCCCCGTCCCTTGTTCGTGGATGAGAGAATCAAATTGCATGACATAATTGTGGTTTCGGGCGTGTTTTAATCATGTTTTGTGATGCCACTTTCTCGTTCCGGTCTTAGACTCCTAGACAGGATCCTAGGATAGCAACATCTTTGTAATCTTCCTACATGCTGGTTATCTGGGATGGAAGCATTGATCAGGCTGGCAGAATACATATGCTTGATTTCCCTGTTAATTCAGACCTTCTGCCTTGTGTTATTTTAGAATGAGGTAGAAACCCCGGCCTATTCTGCCTTGTGTTACTATAGGAAAAATATCTGGTGCTACCAAACTTGAGGTGCTACCATGATACGCTTCTAAGTCGTTGGATTCTCGGATCGGACGGCTCACAGAGGTTCTGCAATATTTGCAAAAAGCCTCCTAAAAGTTCAGAAATTGCGCATAGGTCCAGCAGATCCAACCACTCCTAGATGCCGTCCATTTGAGAATCCGACAGCCCAGAAACCCATATCACGGTAGCATCTAAGGCTTAGTAGCACCATATATTCTCCCCTGTTACTATGTGTGGTGTCTTGATGTCCCTAGTTGTTATTTTGAATCACACTATCAGTCGCGTTGTTGATTATTTTTTGGAAAAGGAGGATGTACCTCCGGCAGCTGCATCTAGACGATGCATGCATCCATTTTATTAATTATTCGCAAAGATCATACAAGGTGATACATCAATAAGCCTGAAGCCATCATCTTTACAACACTGTTGCTACTCCTATCCCCTTGGTGAAGGTGTGCCGAATGTCCGGACCTAATACCAAACAGACATCACACCAAAGCCTAACATCTAAAGCAGGATGCCCCATCCAAGCCACTACCTGAATTGAGTCACACACCGGTCCGACACACTCCCAGTGAGCACCACACGTTGCAAGGGCCGTCACCTCCATCTTCCATCGATCCATCCTCATAGCAGAACTGATGTGCCGACCTTGCCAGGCCTCTCTGCCATCGACGCCACCATGACGCCAGACAGCTTCCTCCTCCTGCGCGAGTCCATCTCCGCGCATCGGACGCCGAGTCTCCACTGCGCCATGCCGCCGAGATCCGTCGCCAGCAATGAGTAAGCTGAAGCACTGCTCCACCAAATAAGCCTTCCACTGGTCTCTCGGTCCGTGTACACCTCCACGAATGATGCCCCCAAGAGGGAAGCGTCGCCATAGCACATCCGTCATCTGATCTACTGATCTAGGGTTTCCCCCGGAGGTAGTATAGAGTGGCCTTGAACTTCTCCACAACGATGCCTTCAAAAAGGAAACGACGCAGACAGCGCCGCCATCGCCGGCCTTGGCAGCTAGCCGAGAACATATTTTCACCCAGATCTGTTCGAAGATCCTCCCTCAAGCATCTCGTGCACAGACTACCGCCATCTCTGCCGGGGACCGGATGAAAGGGATCCAGGCCGCCGCCGCCTGACCGGCCATGGCACCACCACGATGCCAACAGCCGGCGCCGCCAAGCCCACCACGTTCGCCTGTAGATGCACACCGGAACCACCAGCCCGCCCAAGCCCATCAGGGCAAGACAAGACCCGCGATCCCGGCCGCCGCCACAGGGGCGTCTTCGCCTCGGGGAGGTTGCGCCTTCGCTGACGCCGCCGTCACGCCCGCCGTAGGGATCCCGCCGTTCCTTGCCACCGGATCTCCGTCGTACGATGCGCCGCCGCCGCCTGTAGAAATCGCCACCACCGCGCGAGGGATAAGGCCCCGCCGCTGCCATCATAGGCCAGGCTTCGCCGGTGAGACCTCAGGCGGTGGCTGGACGAAGGAGACGCGGGGAGGAAGCCTAGGGCCGGCGCGATCGCCCCCCATCTCGCGTTGTTGATGTAACCTCTTGATATCAGTTCAGTTTAATCTGCTGCTAATATCTGTGTTTAATTCCAGGAGAACCATGGCTATCTCAATAAGCTTCGTTCATTATTGGGGGGTAATGTTGATATGTGTCTTATCCGTGGGACAACCGAATGGAGTTGCAGTCTCTGTCTTTCATCTTCTTTTTTCTTTTCTGGACTGGTATTTGTATTTGCTTTGGTCATAGGGTAGTAATCTGGATTAATGATTTTGTTTATATATTCTTTTGAAGTGCTCATTCGTTAATCTTGTTCTGCATATGCGCTACTGGTGTGATGTGCTTCCAGCTAGCGCTGCATCAACACATGGATGAGGTGTGCCGTGCAGTGCATCTGCACCCACGGGACTACTTTTTTTTTTCGGGGAAAAGAAAGCAGTAGTACTTTTGACGGGCCGTCAGGTCAGAGGGACGGTACCGGACCTGTACAAGATGATTGTTCTCTTTCCAAACAAACACAATACGGTGTTCGATTTAATTTTGATTTTGATTTTTTTTAATTTCATGGCACACCAAGGAAGGAAGGAGAGGAAAGGAAAGGATACACGTCCGTCCGTCCATGTGAATGCATAAACTCCAACACCATCACAAGACGGGGCCGCAGCAGCTCGGTTGATGCCGCGGTGTGCCTCAGAGCATCTACATAACCACGTCTCAAACGACCGAGTTATCCGGTGTCTCCCATATCTAACTCAAATATAGGATAGATATAGAGCGGCCCGGGCACATTCACCTGACAAGCCTGACCCATCATCAAGCTCACGGCTGTCCAAAAAAAACCTCATCCGGTTCCTCGTTCCGAACCCTAACTCATTCACTCTCCTCTCTCGCACCGTCCCCTTCCCCCGCCGGCCGCTGCTACACGCGGGGCAGTAGTGGGTGCTAATGCCCGTGCCGCCTGCCCGCACGCGCACTCCGGAATCGGAGGCGCCCGCCGCCCGCCACAAGAGGCAGCGAGCAAGGGAGAGGCACGCGGCGGAGTAGTCCGTGCGCTGCCGTCACGGGATGCCGGCAGAGCCCAACGAGGACGAGCGGCTCCTTGCTTGGGTCTACCGTCGGTCGCTCACGAAGGCGGAGACAGACGCTCGCCATCTACGGCGGAAGAACACGAAGACGCTCCGGGTCGCCATAGGGCAATCGGAGCACGAGGCGAAGGAGGCATCGACGGAGGCGGCTCGGCTCGCGGAGTTGAAGTGGCAGCAGGACATGGTTGTCCCCTAGATTCTTGCACACGTTGTATGGGAAACAAGTGGATTTAATACATTGTGGTTCGGCCGTGCGACCGCCTCTTTGCAAATTATCCCCACATATAAAAGGGTGCGTGGCAGCGATGGAAAGGATTTTACACCCCCCTTACTATTCCCTCATCTTCTTCCTCGAGTTCTGTCGCCCATTGTTTGCTCTGCACTTCCACGTTCATCTGCTTCCACCAATGGTCGGCAGTCGTTCTAAGAGGAAACCCAAAGGGGCTGATTCAGAATCTGCTTCGTCCTCGCGCGCGGTCGGCTCCTGAGGGGGGCTGTCTTGGTGTCCCAAGGCCAACTAGACCGGCTTTCTATAGAAATTTTAGAACAAAGTATGAAGTGGCGTAAAAAGTGCATTGGAAAGGCATAAGCCACCATCTCTCTCCTTTTTAATTACCCAACCCCCAATGAGCTAAGGCATGTAAAAATTACATGTAGAATATTATTGGTCTTGATTACTGCGATGAGAGATAAGCATTTTTTTTCTACTTTAAAGTGCATTGGGAAGATAATGTATACTCTTTTGTGGAGAAATTTTGAATCCAAACGTACATTCTTTACCGGACGAAGGGAGTACATATGAGAGTAACTGATCTTCCATTTTGATGAAGGTTCATAAATGCACTCCTCAATTTGCTCGATGGTATTTCTCATAAAATGTATCTGAGGAGGATGACTACCGTAATGGAATTGCGACAGTGTATAACATACTTAATTTCTTTTTACCAGCGAGCACACACCAATACAACGTTGTGCTTCTTGGCATCTATTTCTACAAGTGCCCGAATCAGTCAGTAAGTAACTAGCTTGTTGATTTAACATGCACTGATGCACATGTCATCGGCCATGCGACTGTAGATTTTTGTTTGACAACAACTGTTTTGCTTATTTGTTTTGGATGTGCAGAACAATGGACCATGGACCATGTGATTTTTGGATTTGGGACGACTAGTACATGTTTTTCATGACAGGAGTGGGCATTAATCTGCTCTTGTCTCTGAATATTGTTTTGGAATGTTGGCAGGAGAGTTGCCAAATCCATTGATCAGAAAAAGGTATTACAAGTAACACCCTCAAGGAGGAATGCACCGCATAAGACGAGTGCTAAAAAAGAAGAAATGAAAAGGGGTTGCTCAGTTTATCAAGGAAAACCGGGCAAAAACCTAAAGAGCGCCTGATAAGACTAGGCCTAAAGCACCACAACACATACAACACGTCAGAAAGCCAACACCCCACAACACACCCGGCCCGGCACTCGAGCGCTTTCGCCGCTACCAAAGTGCACACTGCAAACCGTTGTATCAATCCGGGCTGTCACTAGCATCTCCGCAAAACTCGACGACATCAAAGAGGAATACTATGTCCGATAGAGCAAACATATGCCGCTTCGATCCCGCGAACTTGGCTGACATAACTCGCCTGAGGCCTCTGCATGTGAAGGGTGCTTCTGCTGCTCTTACGGAGATGCTACACGAGCCATCGCCAACCATCTACACGAGCCCTGAGTCCCTCTGACTGAGTCTATCTTCAAGACGATGTCCTCAAGAGGAGACACGGCACCGAGCAAAGCCGATAGCATCGTCATCGTCTGACCCGGGAGACCGGATCTAGAGTTTCCCCTGAAGAATGTCAGGCAAGGGAAGGGAGGGACTGCACAATCGATGCCTCCAACAAGGGGACGACGCCCATAGGCGCCGCCATCGATTGCTCCGGCCACAGCCGGAGTGCGGCTTTCACCGGCAGTCACACCCACCCGAACCTGTGACCCAGCCAGCTCTTCCTGCATACCACTTCCATGGCGCACAAGCACAGTTCACATCTCGCCCTTGGGCCGCGCCCAGGAGGTCGCCGGCCAGCTACCCCGATAGATCTGCACCGGGGAAGCCACATGCACGCCCCACAAGCAGAACCGCCTAGATCGGGCTCCGCCCCTGCTCACCACGCCCAGGAGCCTGACGCTCCCGCGACGCCCACGCGCCTCCGCGCAGCTCTGGCACTCCGTTCCGCGCCTAGCCGCCCGCCTCGGCTGCAGCATGCCAGATCCACGCGCTTTGCACCGCAGCGGCCCCTCGATCAGCGCCGCGTCGTCCAGCCTCAGCTAGCAAGGCCGCAGCGTCCGCCTCCAGAGCGCGCCAGCCAAGCTTCGCGTTCGTGCCAACACCCGTGCGCCCGAGCACCTCCTCCGCCCGAGGAGCAGCCCAGCTGCTCGAGATCAGCGAGAGGGAAGAGAAGGTCCGCCGCCGCCGAGCGGGCTTTGCCGCCGGCCCTCGCCAGCGGCGGAGGAGGTGGTGGTGGTGGGTGCGCGGCCTGCAGCGGCTAGGGTTTCGCGCCCGGGCCGCCCCGCGAGGGAGCGACACGGGGCTCGGGGTGTGTGCTATTTTTCCTCTTGTCTCTGAATTGCTGTGGGGGAATGGATGTGCAAACCTGCACGTAATGTACACGCCACCACCTAGTGTGACAAAGAGAGATGACTGTTGTGGACCATCTCTTGCCTTTACTCTTTTTGTGGACCATCCTCCTTTGCCATGACAGGAACCTGTACATTCTGAACATGTATTAGAGCATCTCCAGCTGTTGGCCCTCCAGGGGCGCGTAAAATCGCTGCCTGAGGGCGAGCCGACGCTCAAATTGGCGTGGGGGTTTTCAGGTTCCCAGCCGCCGGTCCCAGGGTCGCCCCCCAGAAGGTGGTTTTTCTTTGAAAAAAAGGAATTCGGCTAAATTTTGGCAAACGGGACAAAGATTCGGCTAAAGTTCGGCGAACATGACATTACATAGTACTTTTAAAAAAATGGCCGCAACTACAACTACGGCCGAAGAACTTGCTGAGCGTGGCGACGTCGCTGACGTCCCCGCCATCCTCGCCGTCGTCCTCGTCGTCCTTCTCCTCCTTGACGCGGCCGCCCGTGCTGGACCCCTGCCCGGCGTCGCCCTGGCGGACGGTGGCGGCGGCGCGTCGTCGTCGCTGTCGTCGTCGAAGACGACGACGCCTCCCTCGTCGAGGCCACGGCGCCGAGCAGCGAACTGCTCGTAGGCGCGGCACTGGCGCTCCAGCTCCGTCCGCGCCCAGTCTTTGCGAGCCCACTTCAAGGCCAACGCGTCGTCGAGCTCCTCCTTCACGCCGCCGGCGAGCCCGGGCTCCGTCTTCACGACGGCGAGACCCGGCTCCGTCTTTGGTTTGACGTAGCGAGGAGGAGCCGAGGAGGAGGCGCGCCCGCCGCCCTCATTGATGACGATGCTGGCGCTGCGGGTAAGCCGGCCGAGCGGCGTCACCGCTGCGGGCTCGGCCTTGACGCCGAACTCTGCCAACGAGCTGGAGGAGTGGGAAGAGGAGCGCGAGGAGGAAGACGAGGAGGAGCCGAACCTCCTGGGCATCCATTGCCCGACGCTCCGGCGGGGGACCGGGGCGGCGGCCGCGACAGGGTATGTCAGTGGTGGGTCGTTTTGCCGCCCTCGAGGTGCTAGAGAACCTTGTGGAGCGTGCGGCCGGGGCGCCCCAGCACAGGCGGCGCCCCTCGCTGTTCTTGGGGGCCCCCACCACCGGCGCCCCGTTGGTGGAGGCCAGCCGCTGCGCCTGTGCTGGAAGTATGCCGACCACGCCTCATGGTTGTCGGCAGCGTAATGTGGGAGGGCGCGCTGCTCCTCCGTCAGCGACGCCCGCACGCGGTCGACCTCGGCGGCGAAGAGGTCGGGGCGCACGTCGACGCCGGGCACCGGGGGAATGGAGACGTCACCGATGCTAAGCCTCCACCCCGTCGGCCCTGCGTGCATGCCCGGTGGCGCCGGGATGTTGTTGGTGAATGTAGTAATTTCAAAAAAATTCCTACGCACACACAGGATCATGGTGATGCATAGCAACAAGAGGGGAGAGTGTTGTCCACGTACCCTCGTAGACCGAAAGCGGAAGCGTTAGCACAACGTGGTAGATGTAGTCGTACGTCTTCACGATCCGACCGATCCAAGTACCGAACGTACGGCACCTCCGAGTTCAGCACACGTTCAGCTCGATGACGTCCCGCGAACTCCGATCCAGCAGAGCTTCACGGGAGAGTTCCGTCAGCACGACGACGTGGTGATGGTGATGATGATGCTACCAACGTAAGGCTTCGCCTAAGCGTCGCTACGATATGATTGAGGTGGAATATGGTGGAGGGGGGCACCGCACACGGCTAAGAGATCAAGAGATCAATTGTTGTGTCTGAAGGTGCCCATGCCCCCGTATATAAAGGACCAGGGGGGAGGAGGCGGCTAGCCAGGGAGGAGTGATACGTCTCCAACGTATCTATAATTTTTGATTGCTCCATGCTATATTATCTACTGTTTCAGGAAATATTGGGCTTTATTATCCACTTTTATATTATTTTTGGGACTAACCTATTAACCGGAGGCCCAGCCCAGATTTGCTGTTTTATGTCTATTTCAGTGTTTCGAGGAAAAGGAATATCAAACGGAGTCAAAACGGAACGAAATCAACTGGAGAAGTTATTTTTGGAAGGAAACCCACCTGATGGACTTGGACCCCACGTCAGAAGATACGGGAGGTGCTCACGAGGGTGGGGCGCGCCCTCCCCCCTGGGCGCGCCCCCTGCCTCGTGGGGCCCCCGTAGCTCCACCGACGTACTCCTTTCACCCATATATACCTACGTACCCTAAAACTTCCAGAACAGAAGATAGATTGGGAGTTCCACCGCTGCAAGCCTCCAGAACCACCAAAAACCAATCGGGACCCCTTTCCGGTACCCTGCTGGAGGGGGATCCATCTCCAGTGGCCATCTTCATCATCCCGACGCTTTCCATGACGAGGAGGGAGTAGTTCACCCTCGGGGCTGAGGGTATGTACCAGTAGCTATGTGTTTGATCTCTCTCTCTCTCATGTTCTTCTATGGCATGATCTTGATGTATCCCGAGCTTTGCTATTGTAGTTGGATCTTATGATGTTTCTCCCCCTCTACTCTCTTGTGATGAATTGAGTTTCCCCTTTGAAGTTATCTTATCAGATTGAGTCTTTTATGAACACTTGATGTATGTCTTGCCGTGATTATCGTGGTGACAATGGGATATCATGTGCCACTTGATGTAAGTTTAGGTGATCAATTTGCGGTTTCGTGACATTGGGAACCTATGCATAGGGGTTGGCACACGTTCTTGACTCTCCGGTAGAGACTTTGGGGAACTCTTTGAAGTACTTTTATGTTGGTTGGATGAATCTGAGATTGTGTGATGCATATCGTATAATCATGCCCACGGATACTTGAGGTGACAATGGAGTATCTAGGTGACATTAGGGTTTTGGTTGATTTGTGTCTTAAGGTGTTATTCTAGTACGAACTCTTTTATAGATTGATCCGAAAGAATAACTTTGAGGTGGTTTCGTACCCTACCATAATCTCTACGTTTGTTCTCCGCTTTTAGTGGCTTTGGAGTGACTCTTTGTTGCATGTTGAGGGCTTGTTATATGATCTATCTATGTTATTATTGTTGAGAGAACTTGCACTAGTGAAAGTATGAACCCTAGGCCTTGTTTCCTATCATTGCAATACCGTTTACGCTCACTTTTACCACTTGTTACCTTGTTGTTTTTATATTTTCAGATTACAAAAACCTTTATCTACCATCCATATTGCACTTGTATCACCATCTCTTCGCCGAACTAGTGCACCTATACAATTTACAATTGTATTGGGTGTGTTGGGGACACAAGAGACTCTTTGTTATTTGGTTGCAGGGTTACTTGAGAGAGACCATCTTCATCCTACGCCTCTCACGGATTGATAAACCTTAGGTCATCCACTTGAGGGAAATTTTCTACTGTCCTACAAACCTGTGCACTTGCAGGCCCAACAACGTCTACAAGAAGAAGGTTGCATAGTAGACATTAAGATCTTTTCTGGCGCCGTTGCCGGGGAGGCTAGGTAAGTGAAGGTATATCTTTAGATCTTGCAATCGAATCTTTTTGTTTCTTGTTTTAGCACTAGTCTAATTTATAAAAGAAAACTACCAAAAAAATGGAATTGAGTTTGTCTCTTACGCTCCATCTTTTTAATATCTTTCGTGAGTATGATGGAAAGGAAAATTGTGCTCATGTGCTAGAAGAAGAATTACATAGAATGTTTGGCATGAAATATGTGAATGATGAGCATGATTGCAATGTTGTTAGTAAGAATTCCTTGAATATCCATGATGCTAATGATATGCAAAGCCACAAGCTTGGGGAAGCTATGTTTAATAATGATGATATTTTTAGCCTCTCAAGTTTTGATATGCAAAGTAGTTATGATGATAGCATGCCTTCTACCTATGATGATAATATTTATGAAAGTGGATTTGGAAGAGTGTCAACTTTGTTTAGTGATTCCACTATCTTGGGAGAGGTTTCAATCGATTATGATGAGAACGAAGTTGCTACTTATGATGATTATTGTGATGAAACTTATGCTATAAAAAGTAGTGATGATTATATTTACAAATCTTGTCATGATTATGATTACCCTTTTTCTGAACATTACTCTTTTAATGTGGAAATAATTTTTAGTGTTCAAGTCTCTTATATGATACTCCCACTATTATTGATGAGAAGAATTTTGCTTATGTGGAGAGTAGTAAATTTTCTATGCTTGTAGATCATGAAAAGAAAGCTTTAGGTGCTGGTTATATTGTTGAAATTCATTCATGATGCTACTGAAAATTATTATGAGAGAGGAATATATGCTTGTAGGAATTGCAATAATGTCAAGTTTCCTCTCTATGTGCTTCAATTTTTGAAGTTATGCTTGTTTTGTCTTCCTATGCTTGTTGATTATTGTTCCCATAAGTTGTTTGCTCACAAAATCCCTATGCATAGGAAGTGGGTTAGACTTAAATGTGCTAGTCATATTCTTCATGATGCTCTCTTTATGTTTCAATTCTTATCTTTTATGAGAGCATCATTGAAATCATAATGCCTAGCTAGGGGCGTTAAACGATAGCGCTTGTTGGGAGGCAACCCAATTTTATTTTAGTTTATTGCTTTTTGGTTCTGTTTAGTAATAAATAATCCATCTAGCTTCTGTTTAGATGTGGTTTTATGTTTTAATTAGTGTTTGTGCCAAGCTAGACCTATTGGATCTTCTTGGATGATAGTTATTTGATCTTGCTGTAATTTCCAGAATCTTTGCGCTCAGTGCCTGAATTGTTAAAAATCACCAGAACGTGATAAAATATTGATTCCAATTTCTTCTGATCAATAAACAAATTGTCCAGGTCTTCTAATTTTGGTAGAATTTTTGGAGTTCCAGAAGTTTGCGTTAGTTACGGATTACTACAGACTGTTCTGTTTTTGACAGATTCTGTTTTCATTGTGTTGTTTGCTTATTTTGATGAATCTATGGCTAGTAAAATAGTTTATAAACCATAGAGAAGTTGTAATATAGTAAGTTTAACACCAATATAAATAAAGAATGAGTTCATTACAGTACCTTGAAGTGGTCTTTTGTTTTCTTTCGCTAACGGAGCTCACGAGTTTTCTGTTAAGTTTTGTGTTGTGAAGTTTTCAAGTTTTGGGTAAAGATTCGATGGATTACGGAATAAGGAGTGGCAAGAGCCTAAGATTGGGGATGCCCAAGGCACCTCAAGGTAATATTCAAGGACAACCAAGAACCTAAGCTTTGGGATGCCCCGGAAGGCATCCCCTCTTTCGTCTTCGTTCATCGGTAACTTTACTTGGAGCTATATTTTTATTCACCACATGATATGTGTTTTGCTTGGAGCATCATTTTGTTTTCTTTAGCTTTGCTTGATGTTAGTTATAATAATGTTTTTCATCTTTAGTTTCAATAAAAAAGTCAAGGATAGCCTTTGCCATGCTTATTTTGCAAGTATGCATGTTGCTGTTTGAAAACATAAAGTTTACCGCTGTTGCAAAAATTCCTCAGAAAAGTCAGAGCATGGTATAATGTTGAATCTTTTTTCATATTTAGCTCTGATAAATTTAGTACAGTGGTAATTTTAGTTCATAATTTTTGGATTTAGGGAAGTATTGATACTCTTCCCTTTACAGACTGTACTATTTTGGGAGATTGCTGTTATGTTTGCATTGTTTGCATATGTTTGCTTGTTTAATGATTCTATTTAAGTATGAGTATTAGATATGCAGAGGCATTTAGTATGCAATGTTGAATAATAATGTTAGTGATTTGTTACAGTATAAAATGATAAGGTTTTGCATTGGTTTATACTAACCTATCTCACGAGTTCTTGTTGAGTTTGTTGTGAATGAAGCTTTTGATAAAAAGAGAAACCATGATATGAGAGGAATTAAGGAGACACAAAAGTTCAAGCTTGGGTATGCCCAAGGCACCCCGTGATAATATTTCAAGAAGTCTCAAGCATCTAAGCTTGGGGATGCCCCGGTAGGCATCCCACCTTTCTTCTTCAACAACTATCGGTTAGTATCGGTTGAGCCTAAGTTTTTGCTTCTTCACACGAGTTGTGCTATCCTTGCAATGTAGTTTTATTTATCTTTGCTTGCTGTTTGAACACAATACCAAGATCTGAAATTCTTTAATGGGAGAGTCTTCACATAGTTGCATAATTATTCGACTACTCATTGATCTTCACTCATATCTTTCGGAGTAGTTTGTCATTTGCTCTAGTACTTCACTTATATCTTTTAGAGCATGGTGGTAGTTTTATTTTTAAGAAATAGATGAACTCTCATGCTTCGCTTATATTTTTTTGAGAGTCTTAAATATCATGGTAATGTGCTTAATTCTAATATGCTAAGCATACAAGATTTGTAAGGATTCTTATGAGTGTGTTGAATACTAAGAGAAGTTTGATACTTGATAATTGTTTTGAGATATGGAGGTAGTGATATTAAAGTCATGCTAGTTGGGTGATTATGAATTTAAAGAATGCTTGTGTTGAAGTTAGCAAATCCCGTAGCATGCACGTATGGTTGAAGTTGTGTAACAAATTTGAAACATGAAGTGTACCTGGCTTGTGCATCCTTATGAGTGGCGGTCGGGGACGAGCGATGGTCTTTTCCTACCAATCTATCCCCCTAGGAGCATGTGCGTAGTACTTGATTTTTGATGACTTCTAAATTTTTGCAATAAGTATATGAGTTCTTTTGACTAATGTTGAGTCCATGGATTATACGCACTTTTACCTTTCCGCCATTGCTAGCCTCTTCGGTACCGTGCATTTCCCTTTCTCACCTTGAGAGTTGGTGCAAACTTCGCCGGTGCATCCAAACCCCGTGATACGATACTCTCTATCACACATAAACCTCCTTATATCTTCCTCAAAACAGCCACCATACCTACCTATTATGGCATTTCCATAGACATTCCGAGATATATTGCCATGCAACTTTCCACCGTTTCGTTCATCATCATCATGACATACTTTACTTTTGTCATATTGCCATTGCATGATCATGTAGTTGACATCGTATTTGTGGCAAAGCCACCATGCATTATTTTTCATACATGTCACTCTTGATTCATTGCACCATCCCGGTACACCGCCGGAGGCATTCATATAGAGTCATATCTTGTTCTAGTATCGAGTTGTAATCATTGAGTTGTAAATAAATAGAAGTGTGATGATCATCATTCAATAGAGCATTGTTCCCCCCCAAAAAAAGGCCAAAGAATAAAAAAGAAGGCCCAAAAAAAAATAAAAAAATAAAAAGGGGCAATGCTACTATCCTTTTTTTCCACACTTGTGCTTCAAAGTAGCACCTTGTTCTTCATGTAGTGAGTCTCATATATTGTGCTTCAAAGTAGCACCTTGTTCTTCATGTAGAGAGTCTCATATATTGTGCTTCAAAGTAGCACCATGTTTTTCATATAGTGAGTCTCATAAGTTGTCTTTTTCATACTAGTGGGAATTTTTCATTATAGAACTTGGCTTGTATATTCCTACAATGGGCTTCCTCAAATGCCCTAGGTCTTCATGAGCAAGCAAGTTGGATGCACACCCACTAGTTTTCTTTTGTTGAGCATTCATAGCTCTAGTGCATCCGTTGCATGGCAATCCCTACTCCTCATGTTGACATAAATTGATGGGCATCTCCATAGCCCGTTGATTAGCCTCGTCAATGTGAGACTTTCTCCTTTTTTGTCTTCTCCACACAATCCCCATCATCATATTCTATTCCACCCATAGTGCTATATCCATGGCTCACGCTCATGTATTGCGTGAAGGTTGAAAAAGTTTGAGATTATTTAAGTATGAAACAATTGCTTGGCTTGTCATCGGGGGTATAGAAGTTGGGAACATCTTTGTGTGACGAAAATGAAGCATAGCCTAACTATATGATTTTGTAGGGATGAACTTTCTTTTACCATGCTATTTTGAGAAGACATGATTACTTTGATTAGTATGCTTGAAGTATTACTATTTCTTTTATCAATATGAACTTTTATTTTCTATTTATTCGGATCTGAATATTCATATCACAAGTAAGAAGAATTACATTGAAATTATGCCAACTAGCATTCCACATCAAAAATTATCTTTTTTATCATTTACCTACTCGAGGACGAGCAGGAATTAAGCTTGGGGATGCTTGATACGTCTCCAACGTATCTATAATTTTTGATTACTCCATGCTATAGTATCTACTGTTTTAGGCAATATTGGGCTTTATTATCCACTTCTATATTATTTTTGGGACTAACCTATTAACCGGAGGCCCAGCCCAGATTTGCTGTTTTATGTCTATTTCAGTGTTTCGAGGAAAAGGAATATCAGACGGAGTCAAAACGGAACGAAATCAACTGGAGAAGTTATTTTTGGAAGGAAACCCACCTGATGGACTTGGACCCCACGTCAGAAGATACGGGAGGTGCTCACAAGGGTGGGGGCGCGCCCTCCCCCCCTGGGCGTGCCCCCTGCCTCGTGGGCCCCCCGTAGTGTTGGGGAACGTAGTAATTTCAAAAATTTTCCTACGATCACGCAAGACCATGGTGATGGCATAGCAACGAGAGGGGAGAGTGTCCGTCCACGTACCCTCGTGAGACCGAAAGCGAAGCGTTATAACAACGCTGTTGATGTAGTCGTGCGTCTTCACGATCCGACCGATCCAAGTACCGAACGTCGGCACCTCCGAAGTTCTGCACACGTTCAGCTCGATGGCGATCCCGGGCTCCGATCCAGCAAAGCGTCGGGATGAGTTCCGTCAAGACGACGGCGTGGTGGCGATGATGATGATGCTCCACCGACGCAGGGCTTCGCTTAAGCTCCGCGACGATATGACTTCACCGCGCAGGGCTTCGCTTAAGCTCGCGACGATATGACCGAAGTGGAATATGGTGGAGGGGAACCGCACACGGCTAAGGAACGATCACGTAGATCAACTTGTGTGTCATGGGGTGCCCCCCTGCCCCCGTATATAAAGGAGCAAGGGGGGGGTGCGGCCGGCCCTAGAGGCGGCGCGCCTGGAGGAGTCCTACTCCCACCGGGAGTAGGACTTCCCCCCCTTCTCCTAGTTGGACTAGGACTTGAGGAAGGGGAAGAGGGAAGGGTGCGGCCCTCCCCAGTCCAATTCGGACTAGGCCATGGGGCGCGCGCCTGCCCTAGGCAGCCCTCTCTCTTTCCCAGGGCCCAATAAGGCCCAATACTTCTCCCGGCGAATTCCCGTAACTCTCCGGTACTCGAAAAATACCGAATCATTCGAACCTTTCCGAACTCCGAATATAGTCGTCCAATATATCGATCTTTACGTCTCGACCATTTGAGACTCCTCGTCATGTCCCCGATCTCATTCGGGACTCCGAACTCCTTCGGTACATCAAAACTCATAAACTCATAATATAACTCGCCATCGAACCTTAAGCGTGCGGACCCTACGGGTTCGAGAACTATGTAGACATGACCTAGAACTATTCTCGGTCAATAACCAATAGCGGAACCTGGATGCCCATATTGGTTCCTACATATTCTACTTAAGATCTTTATCGGTCAAACCGCATAACAACATACTTTGTTCCCTTTGTCATCGGTATGTTACTTGCCCGAGATTCAATCGTCGGTATCCAATACCTAGTTCAATCTCGTTACGGCAAGTCTCTTTACTCGCTCAGTAATACATCATCTCATAACTAACTCATTAGTTACAATGCTTGCAAGGCTTAGGTGATGAGTATTACCGAGAAGGCCCAGAGATACCTCTCCGACAATCGGAGTGACAAAACCTAATCTCAAATCGCCAACCCAACATGTACCTTTGGAGACACCTGTAGTACTCCTTTATAATCACCCGATTCACGTTGTGACGTTTGGTAGCACCAAAGTGTTCCTCCGTAAACGGAGTTGCATAATCTCATAGTTACGTGAACATGTATAAGTCATGAAGAAAGCAGTAGCAACATACTAAGCGATCATGTGCTAGGCTAAGAAAATGGGTCATGTCAATCACATCATTCTCCTAATGATGTGATCCCGTTAATCAAATGACAACTCATGTCTATGGCTAGGAAACTTAACCATCTTTGATTCAACGAGCTAGTCAAGTAGAGGCATACTAGTGACACTATGTTTGTCTATGTATTCACACATGTATTATGTTTCCGGTTAATACAATTCTAGCATGAATAATAAACATTTATCATGAAATAAGGAAATAAATAATAACTTTATTATTGCCTCTAGGGCATATTTCCTTCACGTAGCTCCACCGACGTACTCCTTTCACCCATATATACCTACGTACCCTAAAACTTCCAGAACAGAAGATAGATTGGGAGTTCCGCCGCCGCAAGCCTCCAGAACCAGCAAAAACCAATCGGGACCCCTTTCCGGTACCCTGCCGGAGGGGGGATCCATCTCCGGTGACCATCTTCATCATCCCGGCGCTTTCCATGACGAGGAGGGAGTAGTTCACCCTCGGGGCTGAGGGTATGTACCAGTAGCTATGTGTTTGATCTCTCTCTCTCTCTCTCTCTCTCTCTCTCTCTCTCTCTCTCTCTCTCTCTCGTGTTCTCTCTCGTGTTCTTCTATGGCACGATCTTCATGTATCCCGAGCTTTGCTATTTTAGTTGGATCTTATGATGTTTCTCCCCCTCTACTCTCTTGTGATGAATTGAGTTTCCCCTTTGAAGTTATCTTATCGGATTGAGTCTTTTATGAACACTTGATGTATGTCTTGCCGTGATTATCTGTGGTGACAATGGGATATCATGTGTCACTTGATGTATGTTTTGGTGATCAACTTGCGGGTCTCGTGACATTGGGAACCTATGCATAGGGGTTGGCACACGTTCTTGACTCTCCGGTAGAGACTTTGGGGAACTCTTTGAAGTACTTTTATGTTGGTTGGATGAATCTGAGATTGTGTGATGCATATCGTCTAAGCATGCCCACGAATACTTGAGGTGACAATGGAGTATCTAGGTGACATAAGGGGTTTGGTTGACTTGTGTCTTAAGGTGTTATTCTAGTACGAACTCTTTTATAGATTGATCCGAAAGAATAACTTTGAGGTGGTTTCGTACCCTACCAT
Organism: Aegilops longissima; assembly: GCA_021605205.1. NCBI lineage: Eukaryota > Viridiplantae > Streptophyta > Magnoliopsida > Poales > Poaceae > Aegilops > Aegilops longissima. The sequence continues at coordinate 146,343,665 of CM038682.1, read as the reverse complement.
AATCTCTACATTTGTTCTCTGCTTTTAGTGGCTTTGGAGTGACTCTTTGTTGCATGTTGAGGGCTTGTTATATGATCTATCTATGTTATTATTGTTGAGAGAACTTGCACTAGTGAAAGTATGAACCCTAGGCCTTGTTTCCTATCATTGCAATACCGTTTACGCTCACTTTTACCACTTGTTACCTTGCTGTTTTTATATTTTCAGATTACAAAAACCTTTATCTACCATCCATATTGCACTTGTATCACCATCTCTTCGCCGAACTAGTGCACCTATACAATTTACCATTGTATTGGGTGTATTGGGGACACAAGAGTGTAGGGGAACGTAGTAATTTCAAAAATTTTCCTACGATCACGCAAGACCATGGTGATGGCATAGCAACGAGAGGGGAGAGTGTCCGTCCACGTACCCTCGTAGACCGAAAGCGGAAGCGTTATATTAACGCGGTTGATGTAGTCGTACGTCTTCACGATCCGACCGATCCAAGCACCGTTACTCCGGCACCTCCGAGTTCTTGGCACACGTTCAGCTCGATGACGATCCCGAGCTCCGATCCAGCAAAGCGTCGGGAAGGAGTTCCGTCGACCTGACGGCGTGGTGACGATCTTGATGTTCTACCGTCGCAGGCTTCGCCTAAGCACCGCTATAATATGACCGAGGTGGAATATGGTGGAGGGGGCACCGCACACGGCTAAGGAACGATCCGTAGATCAACTTGTGTGTTCTAGGGTGCCCCTTGCCCCGTATATAAAGGAGCAAGGGGAGGGCGGCCAGCCCTTGGGGCGCACCAAGGGGGGGAGTCCTCCTCCTAGTAGGAGTAGGACTCCCTTTCCTAGTCCTACTAGGAAGAGGGAAGGGGAAGGAAAGAGAGGGAGAGGAGAGGGAAGGGGGCTGCGCCCCCCCCTAGTCCAATTCGGACTCCCCATGGAGGGGGGCGCACCACCTCTGGTGCAGCCCTCTCTCCCCTCTTGGCCCAATAAGGCCCATAACTTCCCGGGGGTTCCGTAACCCCTCCGGCACTCCGGTTTTCTCCGAAACTTCCGGAACCTTTCCGGTGTCCGAATATAACCATCCAATATATCAATCTTTATGTCTCGACCATTTGAGACTCCTCGTCATGTCCGTGATCACATCCGGGACTCGAACTCCTTCGTACATCAAAATACATAAACTCATAATAACCGCCATTGAAACCTTAAGCGTGCGGACCCTACGGTTCGAGAACTATGTAGACATGACCTAGAACTATTCTCGGTCAATAACCAATAGCGGAACCTGGATGCTCATATTGGTTCCTACATATTCTCTGAAGATCTTTATCGGTCAAACCGCATAACAACATACGTTGTTCCCTTTGTCATCGGTATGTTACTTTCCGAGATTCGATCGTCGGTATCCAATACCTAGTTTAATCTCGTTACGGAAAGTCTCTTTACTCGTTCCGTAATACATCATCTCACAACTAACTCTTTAGTTGCAATGCTTGCAAGGCTTTATGTGATGTGTATTACCGAGAAGGCCTAGAGATACCTCTCCGACAATCGGAGTGACAAACCCTAATCTCAAATACGCCAACCCAACAAGTACCTTTGGAGACACCTGTAGTACTCCTTTATAATCACCCGATTCGTTGTGACGTTTGGTAGTACCAAAGTGTTCCTCCGGTAAACGGGAGTTGCATAATCTCATAGTTACAGGAACATGTATGGGTCATGAAGAAAGCATTAACATACTAAACGATCAAGTGTTAAGCTAACGGAATGGGTCATGTCAATCAGATCATTCAACTAATGATGTGACCTTGTTAATCAAACAACAACTCCTTGTTCATGGTTAGGAAACATAACCATCTTTGATTAACAAGCTAGTCAAGTAGAGGCATACTAGTGACATACTGTTTGTCTATATATTCACACATGTATTATGTTTCCGGTTAATACAATTCTAGCATGAATAATAAACATTTATCATGATATAAGGAAATAAATAATAACTTTATTATTGCCTCTAGGGCATATTTCCTTCATCTCCCACTTGCACTAGAGTCAATAATCTAGATTACAAAGTAATGATCCTTACACCCATGGAGTCTTGGTGCTGATCATGTTTTGCTCGTGGAAGAGGCTTAGTCAACGGGTCTGCAACATTCAGATCCGTATGTATTTTGCAAATCTCTATGTCTCCCACTTGGACTTGGTCCCAATGGAATTGAAGCGTCTCTTGATGTGCTTGGTCCTCTTGTGAAATCTGGATTCCTTTGCCAAGGCAATTGCACCAAGATTGTCACGAGAAGATCTTCATCGGTCCCGATGCACTAGGTATGACACCTAGATCGGAAATGAACTCTTTCATCCGACTCCTTCATTTGCTGCTTCGAAGCAGCTATGTACTCCGCTTCACATGTAGATCCCGCCACGATGCTTTGTTTAGAACTGCACCAACCGACAGCTCCACCGCTTAATAAAAACACGATCCGGTTTGCGATTTAGAATCGTCCGATCGGTGTCAAAGCTTGCATCGACGTAACCATTTACGACTAGCTCTTTGTCACCTCCATATCGAGAAACATATCCTTAGTCCTTTTCGTATTTCAGGATGTTCTTGACCGCTGTCCATGATCCACTCTGGATTACTTTGGTACCTTCCTGCCAAGCTTACAGCTAAGCATACGTCAGTCTGGTACACAGCATTGCATACATGATAGAGCCTATGGCTGAAGCATAGGAACATCTTTCATTTTCTCTCTATCTTCTGCTGTGGTCGGGCATTGAGTCGACTCAATCTTACACCTTGTAACACAGTAAAAACCTTTCTTTGCCTCGATCCATTTTGAACCTTTTCAAAACTTTATCAAGGTATGTGCTTTGTGAAAGTCCAATCAAGCGTCTTGATCTATCTCTATAGATCTTGATGCCTAATATGTAAGCAGCTTCACCGAGGTCTTTCATTGAAAAACTTTTATTCAAGTATCCTTTTATGCTATCCAGAAATTCTATATCATTTCCAATCAATAATATGTCGTCCACATATAATATTAGAAATGCTACAGAGCTCCCACTCACTTTCTTGTAAATACAAGGCTTCTCCAAAAGTCTCAGATAAACCCATATGCTTTGATCACACTATCAAAGCGCTTATTCCAACTCCGAGAGGCTTGCACCGACCATAAATTGATCGTTGGAGCTTGCACACTTTGTTAGCACCTTTTGGATCGACAAAACCTTCTGGTTGTATCATATACAACTCTTCTTCTAGAAATCCATTCAAGAATGCAGTTTTACATCCATTTGCCAAATTTCATAATCATAAAATGCGGCAATTGCTAACATGATTCGGACGGACTTAAGCATCGCTACTGGTGAGAAAGTCTCATCGTAGTCAACCCCTTGAACTTGTCGAAAACCTTTTGCAACAAGTCGAGCTTTGTAGATAGTTACATTACCATCGGCGTCGGTCTTCTTCTTAAAATCCATTTATTCTCAATAGCTTGCCGATCATCGGGCAAGTCTACCAAAGTCCATACTTTGTTCTCATACATGGATCCCATCTCAGATTTCATGGCTTCAAGCCATTTTATGAATCTGGGCTCACCATCGCTTCTTCATAGTTCGTAGGTTCATCATGATCTAGTAGCATGACTTCCGAATAGGATTACCGTACCACTGTGCGGATTTTGTTCTGGTTGATCTACGGTTCAAGGACAACTTGATCTGAAGTTTCATGATCTTTATCATTATCTTCCTCACTAATGGTGTAGGTGTTACGAAACTGATTTACGTGACGAACTACTTTCCAATAAGGGAGCTGGTACTATTACCTCATCAAGTTCCACTTTCCTCCCACTCACTTCTTTCGAGAGAAACTCCTTCTCTAGAAAGGATCCATTTTAGCAACGAATGTTTTGCCTTCGGATCTGTGATAGAAGGTGTACCCAATTGTCTCCTTTGGGTATCCTATGAAGACACATTTTTCCGATTTGGGTTCAAGCTTATCGGTTTGAAGTTTCTTCACATAAGCATCGCAACCCCAAACTTTCGAAGCGACAACTTTGGTTTCTTGCTAAACCATAGTTCATAAGGCGTCGTCTCAACGGATTTTGACGGTGTCCTATTTAACGTGAATGCGGCCGTCTCAAGAGCATAACCCCAAAATGATAGCGGTAAATCTGTAAGAGACATCATAGATCGCACCATATCCAAAAAAGTGCGATTCGACGTTCGGACACACCATTGCGCTGTGGTGTTCGGGTGGCGTGAGTTGCGAAACTATTCCGCTTTGTTTCAAATGTAGACCAAACTCGTAACTCAAATATTCGCCTCCACGATCAGATCGTAGAAACTTTATTTTCTTATTACGATGATTTTCAACTTCACTCTGAAATTCTTTGAACTTTTCAAATGTTTCAGACTTATGTTTCATTAAGTAGATATACCCATATCTGCTCAAATCATCTGTGAAGGTGAGAAAATAACGATATCCGCCACGAGCTTCAACATTCATTGGACCACATACATCCGTATGTATGATTTCCAATAAATCTGTTGCTCTCTCCATAGTACCGAGAACGGTGTTTTAGTCATCTTGCCCATGAGGCACGGTTCGCAAGTGCCAAGTGATTCATAATCAAGTGACTCCAAAAGTCCATCAAGATGGAGTTTCTTCATGCGTTTACACGATATGACTTAAACGGCGAAGTACACAAATAAGTTGCACTATCATTATCAACTCTGCATCTTTTGGTTTCAACATTATGAATATGTGTATCACTACTATCGAGATTCATTAAAATAGACCACTCTTCAAGGGTGCATGACCATAAAAGATATTATTCATATAAATAGAACAACCATTATTCTCTGATTTAAATGAATAACCGTCTCGCATCAAACAAGATCCAGATATAATGTTCATGCTCAACGCGGCACCAAATAACAATTATTCAGGTCTAAAACTAATCCGAAGGTAGATGTAGAGGTAGCGTGCCGATCGCGATCACATCGACTTTGGAACCGTTTCCCACGCGCGTCGTCACCTCGTCCTTTGCCGTGTTCGCAATCCGTAGTTCCTGTTTCGAGTTGCAAATATTAGCAATGAACCAGTATCAAATACCTGTACTACTGCGAGCTCTAGTAAGGTACACATCAATAACAAGTATATCACATATACCTTTGTTCACTTTGCCATCCTTCTTATCCGCCAAATACTTGGGGCAGTTCCGCTTCCGAGGACCAGATCGCTTGCGAGAGAAGCACTCGATTTAGGGCTTAGGTCCAGACTTGGGTTTCTTCTCCCGATCAAGAACTTGTTTGCTGTTCTTCTTGAAGTTCCCTTCTTCTTCCTTTGCCTTTCTTCTTGAAACTAGTGGTCTTATTGACCATCAACACTTGATGCTCCTTTTGATTTCTACCTCCGCAGCTTTTAGCATTGCGAAGAGCTCGAGCATAGTCTTTACTAACCCTTGCATATTATAGTTCATCACGAAGCCTTTGTAGCTTGGTGGCGGTGATTGAAGAATTACATCAATGACACAATCATCCGGAAGATTAACTCCCAGTTGATTCAAGTGATTGTAATACCCGGACATTTTGAGTATGTGCTCACCGATGTAACTATTCTCCTCCATCTTGCAGCTATAGAACTTATTGGAGACTTCATATCTCTCAATCCGGGCATTCTGTTGAAATATCAACTTCAACTCTGGAACATCTCATATGCTCCATGACGCTCAAAACGTCGTTGAAGACCCGGTTCTAAGCCGTAAAGCATGGCACATCGAACTATAGAGTAGTCATCAGCTCGCTTTGCGACGCTCACAACTTCGCTCAAGATCTGCAGCAGGCTCGCTACCCAGCGGTGCTTCCAGGGCGTAACTTTTCGTGCAGCAATGAGGATTATCCTCGAGTTACGGACCCAGTCCGTAATTGCTACCATCATCTTTCAACTTTGCTTTCTCAAGGAACGCATTAAAATTCAACGGAACAACAAAGACGAGCCATCTATCTACAATAAACATAGACAAGCAAAATACTATCAGTACTAAGTTCATGATAAATTTAAGTTCAATTAATCATATTATTAAAGAACTCCCACTTAGACAGACATCTCTCTAGTTATCTAAGTGATCACGTGATCCAAATCAACTAAACCATAACCGATCATCACGTGAGATGGAGTAGTTTTCAATGGTGAACATCTTATGTTGATCATATCTGCTATATGATTCACGTTCGACCTTTCGGTCTCCGTGTTCCGAGGCCATATCTGTATATGCTAGGCTCGTCAAGTATAACTCGAGTATTCTGCGTGTGCAAAACTGGCTTGCACCCGTTGTAGATGGACGAGAGCTTATCACACCCGATCATCACGTGGTGTCTCGCACGACGAACTTTGGCAACGGTGCATACTCGGAGAACACTACTTGATAATTTTAGTGAGAGATCATCTTATAATGCTACCGTCAATCAAAGCAAGATAAGATGCATAAAGGATAAACATCACATGCAATCAATATAAGTGATATGATATGGCCATTATCATCTTGTGCTTGTGATCTCCATCTCCGAAGCACCGCCATGATCACCATCGTCACCGGCGCGACACCTTGATCTCCATCGTAGCATCGTTGTCGTCTCGCCAACTATTGCTTCTACGACTATCGCTACCGCTTAGTGATAAAGTAAAGCAATTACATGGCGTTTGCATTTCATACAATAAAGCGACAACCATATGGCTCCTGCCAGTTGCCGATAACTCGGTTACAAAACATGATCATCTCATACAATAAAATATAGCATCACGTCTTGACCATATCACATCACAACATGCCCCTGCAAAAACAAGTTAGACGTCCTCTACTTTGTTGTTGCAAGTTTTACGTGGCTGCTACGGGCTGAGCAAGAACCGTTCTTACCTCGCATCAAAACCACAACGATACTTCACAAATAGACTCCGTTTAACCTTCTCAAGGACCGGGCGTAGCCACACTCAGTTCAACTAAAGTGAGAGAGACAGACACCCGCCACCACCTTTAAGCAACGAGTGCTCACAGCGGTGAAACCAGTCTCGCGTAAGCGTCTGCGTAATAATGTCGGTCCGGGCCGCTTCATCTCACAATACCGCTGAACCAAAGTATGACATGCTGGTAGGTAGTATGACTTGTATCGCCCACAACTCACTTGTGTTCTACTCGTGCATATGACATCAACGCATAAAACCAGGCTCGATACCACTTTGTAGGGGAACGTAGTAATTTCAAAAATTTTCCTACGATCACGCAAGACCATGGTGATGGCATAGCAACGAGAGGGAGAGTGTCCGTCCACGCACTCGTGAGACCGAAAGCGGAAGCGTTATATTAACGCTGTTGATGTAGTCGACGCCTTCACGATCCGACCGATCCAAGCACCGTTACTCCGCACCTCCGAGTTCTTGGCACACGCTCAGCTCGATGACGATCCCCGAGCTCCGATCCAGCAAAGCGTCGGGAAGGAGTTCCACAAGACGACGGCGTGGTGGACGATCTTGATGTTCTACCGTCGCAGGCTTCGCCTAAGCACCGCTATAATATGACCGAGGTGGAATATGGTGGAGGGGGCACCGCACACGGCTAAGGAACGATCCGTAGATCAACTTGTGTGTTCTAGGGTGCCCCTGCCCCGTATATAAAGGAGCAAGGGGAGGGCGGCCAGCCCTTGGGGCGCACCAGGAGGGGGGAGTCCTCCTCCTAGTAGGAGTAGGACTCCCTTCCTAGTCCTACTAGGAAGAGGGAAGGGGAAGGAAGAGAGGGAGAGGAGAGGAAGGGGGCTGCGCCTCCCAGTCCAATCGGACTCCCCATGGAGGGGGGGCGCACCACCTCTGGTGCAGCCCTCTCTCCCTCTTGGCCCAATAAGGCCCATAACTTCCCGGGGGTTCCGTAACCCCTCCGGCACTCCGGTTTTCTCCGAAACTTCCGGAACCTTTCGGTGTCCGAATATAACCATCCAATATATCAATCTTTATGTCTCGACCATTTCGAGACTCCTCGTCATGTCCGTGATCACATCCGGACTCGAACTCCTTCGGTACATCAAAATACATAAACTCATAATAACCGCCATTGAAACCTTAGCGTGCGGACCCTACGGTTCGAGAACTATGTAGACATGACCTAGAACTATTCTCGGTCAATAACCAATAGCGGAACCTGGATGCTCATATTGGTTCCTACATATTCTACGAAGATCTTTATCGGTCAAACCGCATAACAACATACGTTGTTCCCTTTGTCATTGGTATGTTACTTTCCCGAGATTCGATCGTCGGTATCCAATACCTAGTTTAATCTCGTTACCGGAAAGTCTCTTTACTCGTTCCGTAATACATCATCTCACAACTAACTCTTTAGTTGCAATGCTTGCAAGGCTTTATGTGATGTGTATTACCGAGAAGGCCTAGAGATACCTCTCCGACAATCGGAGTGACAAACCCTAATCTCGAAATACGCCAACCCAACAAGTACCTTTGGAGACACCTGTAGTACTCCTTTATAATCACCCAGTTACGTTGTGACGTTTGGTAGTACCCAAAGTGTTCCTCCGGTAAACGGGAGTTGCATAATCTCATAGTTACAGGAACATGTATGGGTCATGAAGAAAGCATTAACATACTAAACGATCAAGTGTTAAGCTAACGGAATGGGTCATGTCAATCAGATCATTCAACTAATGATGTGACCTTGTTAATCAAACAACAACTCCTTGTTCATGGTTAGGAAACATAACCATCTTTGATTAACAAGCTAGTCAAGTAGAGGCATACTAGTGACATACTGTTTGTCTATATATTCACACATGTATTATGTTTCCGGTTAATACAATTCTAGCATGAATAATAAACATTTATCATGATATAAGGAAATAAATAATAACTTTATTATTGCCTCTAGGGCATATTTCCTTCAAAGAGACTCTTTGTTATTTGGTTGCAGGGTTGCTTGAGAGAGACCATCTTCATCCTACGCCTCTCACGGATTGATAAACCTTAGGTCATCCACTTGAGAGAAATTTGCTACTGGCCTACAAACCTGTGCACTTGCAGGCCCAACAACGTCTACAAGAAGAAGGTTGCGTAGTAGACATCAAGGAGTACTACTCCCATGTGACGCCCCAAGACCGGAGCTTCAGTTGCCTTCCAGGGTTTCCGAGTTTTGTCGTGTGATTTGTTTTGTTTGTGCATTCATCATGTCATCTCTTGCATTGCATCATCTCATCATGCCATTATATCATTAATTTTAAAAAACTCACCTAAATAATTTGCATAGATCTTTTGATCTATTTAAATCGAGGGATATTCACAATGGTGACTTCTCTTTATAGCATATACTCCCAATATTATTAGGGAGCTATAATAAATATTCCATTAACTGGAAATCACCCATAACACATTTGCGCGGTTCTTCAAATTTCCTTTTTATCCAACTCAACTTCTTTTCTTCCTTTGGTGCCTTTTTAGTAAAATTGAGTTGCAATTTTACTTTATCCACAAATGTTCCAAATCAGCCCATAAATCACATCTCTGTAGGGCCATCTCCTATAATTTCAACCCATTTGGAGTTCATTCAATGGGTTTCAAATTCTAACATGTCGAGTTTAATTCAACATGTGTGGATTTTACATTCTCTAAAATCCTCGGGCCATTTTTGTTAAATTCCTCATATTTTTGTGAGCCGGAAAATTGTCCGACGCCATAAATCCTTTCCCTAACCCTCTCTTTCTTTTCTTCTCTTTAATTGTTTTCTCGCTAAAGAAAATATAAGAGAGGGAGAGAGAGTGCCTAGCCGGCCTCTTAGGCCCAGCTCTAACCAGCCGGCCCAAAGCCTAGCCGACCCAGTCAGCCCACCTAACCCTTCTAACCCTAGCATGCACGCAGCCTCCTGTCCCCTCGATCCATCTCCTCCTCCTCCTCGTTCCTCGGCGCTTGATCCCTCGCCCCCTCTCCTCGATCTTCCCTTCCTCCGTGCGCCTCCACCTCGCCCTTCTTTCTCCTCACATGACCCACGCCTCGCGCCTCCACCCCTCGCGCGACCAGCGAGCCCCGATCCCCTCGCCCCTGCCGGCCCCGTGCACCGCCTCCGCGACCCCATCAGCGCGGCCAACTCCGGCGGCCCTCAGGCCATGGCGCCACCTTGCTCCGCGCCATCTCTGTCTTCCTCCTCGCCCGGTGCTCCTGCCCTTTTTTCCCTGCTGCGCCTCTGCTCCGTCGCCGGACTGCTGCCCTCCGTCGCGCCCATCCATCCTTCCATCTCCCTGCCATGGCCGCGCCTCCCCTGCTTCGAGCCAAGGCCGACGCCGGCCACTCGTCCATGCCGCCCATGGAGGCCTAAGCCGCCGACCTCGCCGGGCCTCCACCTCCGTCCCGAGGCCGATCCATCCGCCCCGCGTCCCCACCGGCTCCCATCGCCCCTGCCTCGGCGCTGCCGCCTCCCGTGCTCGGTCGCCGCTGTCGTCCGGAGTTCCAAGTCCACCCCCTCCGTTGTTCGTCCCAAGATCAGGCGAGATCACGGCCGGATCTGACTCCGGTGGTCCGTCCCCGTCGAAGTTGACCTCCATCACAGGCCACGCGCAAGCCCGCGTTGACCCCGTCGGTGTGGATCCCATTCGCCAGCAGCCGCACGTCACTCGTCGCTCGAGTCCCAGCGGCCTCATTCGCCTCCCCGTTGCTGCCTTCGAGCGCCATCGATGCATCTTCATGGGGAATCTCCCAAGTACCCTGGTTGCCCCCAAGCAACACACCGCAAGCGTCAAGTTCCTCTATGAAACATGTACCACTACTTCCACGAAGATGCGAGTACAAGTACCCTCTTCGTGGTTTTCGCCAAGTACCTCGACGCCCGGAGCCCTCGGATCCGTCAAGTCCAACCACGACTGTGTACAACTACCGTCGACGCCGAACGCCTAAGAACCGTGTACCTCGACGACCCGCCAAGTACCCCTTCGGATCGCCAAGTACCTCTACCGACGACCTGGACATCTACGAAAAATGTGTACTACTTCAGTCGCGAGAACGTCTACCTCCACTACTTCCCCTCCGAACTTGACCCGTTCCGAAAATGCACGCTTTGAAGGTATAACCCCGAGACGACCGCCCGTGAACGAATGTGTGTTGTATGAGATGCTCGTGTTTGCACCGTGCCCGTTTGTCCTTGCGATGCCCCTCTTTTGCCATGCCACCGTCCCGTGGGAACCCGGAATCCGGGAGCACCCCACCATCCTTGCATGACACGCTCATCCGCACGCCTACTTTTGCACCGGTATCTCCGTGAGCTACTGGAACCGATATGTTGCCGTGGCATCATTTTCGGATATGTTGCCGTGGCACCATTTTTGTTTCGCCGCCGTGGCACCCTTTTCGTTCCGCCATGGTGACCAAATGCTTCATAACATGCTCATGTCAACTTTTATTAAAATTGCATAAAACTTGCACATGTCATCCGCATCATGATAACAACATTTAAATGTTTATAATTGTTGTTTGCATTAATTTGCTTAAATGCCATGTTAAAATGATTTATTTCATAACTAAATAACCGTATCTCGGATTTAAATAAATTATATATGTAAATGGGGCAGAAAAATGCATAGATTAACATGGTAGCATTACTTTGCATGTTTAACAACATTAAAATTGTGTTTAGGGCAGAACAGTAGCAAATTCGAAATATGCATATGAGGATTTTCCCGGACTTGTTGTTCGTTGTTTCTGGCCTCATTTAAACTTGCCTAGTTAGATAGTTTACTTATGCTTCACCTCTTGCCATGTTTAACAACATTTAATATTGTTTGGTAGCTTAAACGAGATCAAACTAAATAAGTGATGTGGTGTTTTGTCAATATGCAACCCGTTGCATATTGAGCTCCATTTAACTTGTAGTTTTGTTTGTGCATATTGCCATGCCATGCCTCATTAAACCGGACATGCATCATACTTGTTTGCGCATCATGCCATGTTTATGTGATGGTTGTTTACTATGATGTTTGTTTCTTTCCGGGTTGCTTCTCTCGTTAGCTTCGGTTTCGTTCCGGAGTTGTGAGGATTCGTTCGACTACGTCCATTTGTTCTTCTTCATGGACTCGTTCTTCTTCCTTGCGGGATTTCAGGCAAGATGACCATACCCTCGAAATCACTTCTATCTTTGCTTGCTAGTTGCTCGCTCTTTTGCTATGCCTATGCTACGATGCCTACCACTTGCTATATCATGCCTCCCATGTTGCCATGTCAAACCTCTAACCATCCTTTCCTAGCAAACCGTTGTTTGGCTATGTTACCGCTTTGCTCAGCCCTCTTATAGCGTTGTTAGTTGCGGTGAAGATGAAGTTTGTTCCTTGTTGGAACATGGAGATGTTGTTCCTTGTTGGAACATGTTTACTTGTTGGGATATCACAATATATCTTATTTAATTAATGCATCTATATACTTGGTAAAGGGTGGAAGGCTCGGCCTTATGCAGTGTTTTGTTCCACTCTTGCCGCCCTAGTTTCCGTCATACCGGTTTTATGTTCCCGGATTTTGCGTTCCTTACACGGTTGGGTGATTTATGGGACCCCTTGACAGTTCGCTTTGAATAAGACTCCTCCAAAGAAGGCCCAACATTGGTTTTATCATTTGCCACCTAAGCCTTTTTTTTCCTTGGGTTCTGCAGACTCAAGGGTCATCTTTATTTAACCCCCCTTCGGGCCAATGCTCCTCGGCGTTGGCCCAAACTAAGTGCTTTGCAGCGCCCCCTCAAGGAAACTTGAGGTCTGGTTTTAGTTATGCGGACTGCTCATCCGGTGTGCCACGAGACCGAGATATGTGCAGCTCCTATCAGATTTGTCGGCACATCCGGGCGGCTTTGCTGGTCTTGTTTTATTGCTGTCAAAATGTCTTGTAGTCCGGGATTCGAGACTGATCGGGTTTCCTGGTAGAAGGAATATCCTTCGTTGACCGTGAGAGCTTATAATGGGCTAAGTTGGGACACCCTGCAGGGTATTATCTTTCAAAGCCGTGCCAGCGGTTATGAGGCAGATGGGAATTTGTTAATGTCGGTTGTAGAAAACCCGAAGTTGATCTTAATTAAAATACATCAACGCGTGTGTAACTGTGATGGTCTCTTCTCGGAGTCCGGAAGTGAACACGGTGTTGGAGTTATGTTTGACGTGGTTGTTCTAGGGTCACTTCTTGATCATAGTTGTTCGACCGTGCTTTTGCCTTCTCTTCTCGCTCTCATTTGCGTATGGTAGCCACCATATATGCTAGTCGCTTGCTGCAGCTCCACCTCACTACCCTGTCCTACCTTTAAGCTTAAATAGTCTTGATCTCGCGGGTGTGAGATTGCTGAGTCCCGTGACTCACAGATACTTCAAATCCAGTTTGCAGTGCCGATGAAACCGTGCGGTGGCGCATCCGAGCTCAAGGAGGAGCTCGATGAAGATCTTGTTCATTGTGTTGTTTTGTTTGAGTTGATCAAGAGGGAGCCAGTTGGGACGATCGGGGATCTGTGTAGCATTTGGGGTAGTCTTCTTTTATTTTGGTTCCGTAGTCGGACCTTGATTGTATCTGTATGATGTAATGCTTTACTCATGTATTGTGTGAAGTGGCGATTGTAAGCCAACTATGTATCTCTTTCCCTTATGTATTACATGGGTTGTGTGAAGATTACCTCACTTGCGACATTGCTTTCAATGCGGTTATGCCTCTAAGTCGTGCTTCGACACGTGGGAGATATAGCCGCATCGAGGGCGTTATATCCCACCAGGAGTAGGACTCCCTCTTTTCCTAGTTGGAGTAGGAGGGGGAAAGGAAGGGAAGGAGACATGGGGAAAGGAAAGGGGGTGCCGCCGCCCCTCCTTGTCCAATTCGTACTAGAGGGGGAGGGGGCACGCAGCCAGCCCTAGCCGCCCCTCCTCTTCTCCACTAAGGCCCATCTTGGCCCATTAAACTCCCCGGGGGGTTCTGGTAACCCCCCGGTACTCCGGTATATGTCCGAAACTCCCCGAAACCATTCCGGTGTCCAAACTGTAACGCCCCCGATGCGGCTATATCTCCCACGTGTCGAGGCACGACTTAGAGGCATAACCGCATTGAAAGCAATGTCGCAAGTGAGGTAATCTTCACACAACCCATGTAATACATAAGGAAAGAGATACATAGTTGGCTTACGATCGCCACTTCACACAAGACATAAATAAACATCCATCATTCAGAGTACACTCAAGGTCCGACTACGGAACCAAAATAAAAGAAGATACCCCAAATGCTACACAGATCCCCGATCGTCCCAACTGGCACCACTACTGTTCATCCGAAACGACACATAGTAACGACCACGTTCCTCGTCGAACTCCCACTTGAGCTCGGTTGAATCACCTGCACCGCCTCATCGGAACCTGCAACTGTTTGGAAGTATCATGAGTCACGGGACTCAGCAATCTCACACCCGCGAGATCAAGACTATTTAAGCTGGTAGGAAGAACAGGGTAGTAAAGGTAATTTGCAAAATACTACCAGGACTAAGTTCATGATAAATTAAAGTTCAATTAATCATATTGCCAAGAACTCCCACTTAGATGAACATCTCTCTAGTCATCTAAGTGATTCGTGATCAAATCAACTAAACCATGTCCGATCATCACGTGAGATGGAGTAGTTTCAATGGTGAACATCACTATGTTGATCATATCTACTATATGATTCACGTTCGACCTTCGGTCTCCGTGTTCGAGGCCATATCATTATATGCTAGGCTCGTCAAATTTAACTTTGAGTATTCAGCGATAACGCTGTTTTGCACCGTTGTATTTGAGCGTAGAGCCTATCACCCGATCATCCGTGGTGTCTCGTACGAAGAACTTTGCAGCGGTGCATACTCGGGAGAACACTTCTTGATAATTTTAGTGAGAGATCATCTTATAATGCTACGTCAATCAAAGCAAGATAAGATGCATAAAGGATAAACATCACATGCAATCAATATAAGTGATATGATATGGTCATCATCATCTTGTGCTTGTGATCTCCATCTCCGAAGCTTGCCGTCATGATCACCATCGTCACCGTAGCGACACCTTGATCTCCATCATTATCGTTGCGTCTAGCCAACTATTGCTTCTCGACTATCGCTACTGCTTGATAAAGTAAAGCAATTACATGGCGTTGCATTTCATACAATAAGCGACAACCATATGGCTCCTGCCGATTGCCGATAACTTCGGTTACAAAACATGATCATCATACAATAAAATATAGCATCACGTCTTGACCATATCACATCACAACATGCCTGCAAAAACAAGTTAGGCGTCCTCTACTTTGTTGTTGCAAGTTTTACTGTGGCTGCTGAAATTTGAGCAAGAACCGTTCTTACCTCGCATCAAAACCTAGCGATACTTCGTCAAATAGACTCCGTTTTAACCTTCTCAAGGACGGGCGTATACCTCGATTCAACTAAAGTGAGAGAGCAGACACGCCGGTCACCTTTAAGCAACGAGTGCTGGGGCGGTGAAACCAGTCTCGCGTGAGCGTCTGGCGTAATGTCGGTCCGGCGCTTCATCTCTAATACCGCTGAACCAAAGTATGACATGCTGGTGGTAGTATGACTTATATATCCAACTCACTTGTGTTCTACTCGTGCACATGACATCACGCATAAAACCAGGCTCGGATGCCCTGTTGGGGAGCGTAGTAATTTCAAAATTTTCCCTACGATCACGCCAAAACCATGGTGATAGCGCACAGCGAGAGGAGAGTGTCGAGTCCACGTACCCTCGTGGGCCAAAGCGGAGCGTTATAACAACGCGGTTGATGTAAATGCGTCTTCACGATCCGACCGATCAAGCACCGAGCGTCGGCACCTCCGAGTTCTGCATTCAGCTCGATGGCGATCCCGGACTCGATCACAAAGTGTCGAGGATGAGTTCGTCGGCCGCGATGGCGTGGTGGCGATGATGATGCTCCAAGCGGGCTTCGCCTAAGCTCATGACGATATGACTTCTCCGTGCGAGGCTTCTCTAAGCTCATGACGATATGACCAAGTGGAATATGGTGGAAGGGGCACCGCACCACGGCTAGGCAAGATCCGTAGATCAACTTGTGTGTCTTGGGTGCCCCCTGCCCCATATAAGGAGCAAGGGAAGGTGGCCGGCCCTAGGAGGCGCGCCAAGGAGGGTCCTCCAGGGATGGGACTCCCCTCTCGTTGGAGTAGGATTGGGAGGAAAGGGGGTAGAGGCGCCCTCTCTGTCCTATTCGGACTGGAAGAGGGAGGGGCGCAGCCACTGGCAGCCCTTCTCCTTCTCCCTCAAGGCCCATGAAGGCCCATACCCCCCAGGGGAATTCGGTAACCCCGGTGTTCGAGTAACATCCATTTTCATTGGAACCATTCGAAGTCAAACATAGGCTTCAATATATCAATCTTTATGTCTCGACCATTTGAGACTCCTCGTCATGTCGTGATCACATCAGGGACTCGAACAACCTTGCATCAATACTTAAACTCATTATGAGCTGTCGCCAAGCGTTAGCGTGCGGACCCTACGAGGTTCGAGAACTATAGACATGACCTAGTTTCGGTCAATAACCAATAAGCGGAACCTGGATGCCCATATTGGTTCCTACATATTCTCGAAGATCTTTCGGTCGAACCGCATAACGACATCGTTGTTCCCTTTGTCATTACTTACTTGCAAGATTGATCGTCGGTATCAATACCTAGTTCAATCCGTTACAGTAGAATCTCTTTACTCGTTCGTAATACATCATCTCATAACTCATTAGTTGTAATGCTTGCAAAGGCTTAAGTGATGTGCATTACGAGAAGGCCGGAGATACCTCTCCAGGCAATCGGATGACAAAACCTAATCTCAAAATCGCCAACCAACAAGTACCTTTGGAGACACCTGTAGTACTCCTTTATAATCACCCGATTCGTTGTGACGTTTGGTAGTACCAAAGTGTTCTCTCGGTAGCAGGAGTTGCATAATCTCATAGTTATGCTGTTTTGAAGGGGTGTTGGGCTGCAACTTAAAAGAGGCCTTTGCGAGAGTGCGGTTAACCGTTGGAGTACCAAGCGAGCTCCAAATGACCGAAACTTGACCGGTGGTCTACGGTGGTATACCAAGGCCACTAGACAAACCTCGGTCCATTTCGAGAAGGTTTAGTACCCACACGGAAAAAGCGTAAAAGGACCCCCGGGAGATAGGAGTGCGGATTGCAAAGCGGACAACGGGAAAAATGCTCGAATCATAAGGCGAACACGTATGCAAATCGATGCACATGATGACATAATAAAATGCAAGACATGGACAAAATGCAAAAGGAAAAACCCAACCACGGAGGAATATCATATATCAATGCCGAAAATGGCAAGAGTTGGAGTTACAAATATGGAAAGTTACTTCGGGTGTTACAACACTCCACCACTACAAGAGGATCTCGTCCGAGATCTAGGACTGAAAGAACTCCGGATACTCGGAGCGGAGGTGATCCTCGCGCTCCCGGTAGCTTCTCGGTGGAATGGTGTGACCACTTCACTTTCAGAATTTGATTGACTTGTTGCGAGTCTTGCGCTCGGTTTCTTCAAGAATAACAGCGGGTGCTCGTGATAAGAGATCTTCTTGAAGGTCAATCTCTTGAAGTTGATAGTGCGTTCAGAGTCTTGAAGCACTTGCGAAGCTGTGACACGTGAAACACATCGTGCGTTTGCAAAGTTGGATGGAAGCTCAAGTTGATAGGCGAGATCGCCTCTTTTCCCAATGATCTTGAAAGGACCCACGTATATAGGGGCAAGCTTCCCTTTGATACCGGGCGGCGAGTACCTTTCATTGGCGAGGCGCGAGGTAGACATGGTCTCCGATTTCAAAAGCCACATCACGGTGCTTATCATCATAATAGCTCTTACGGCGCGATTGCGGCTTTGAGATTCTCACGAATGACTTGGCACATTTCTTACGCTTCGTGATCAAGTCATTGCCAAGAAGTTGGCGTTCACATGCCTCGCACCAATTGAGAGGAGTACGGCACTTTACGCCATAGAGAATTTCGAATGGGGCCTTGCCGAACTCGCTGGAAGCTGTTGTTGTAGGAGAACTTCGGCATATGGAAGACAATCTTCCCACTTCATACCGAAAGAAATGACACAAGCCCTGAGCATATCTTCAAGGATTTGATTTACTCGCTCAACTTGGCCACTTGTTTGAGGATGGAAAGCTGTCTTTGAACGAATGTTGGTGCCCATGGCCTTCTCAAAAGAATCCCAAAACTTGGAGGTAAAGATGCTGCCACGGTGCAGAAGAGATCACTTGAGGAATGCCGTGCAAGGAGACAATCTCGAGGTGTATAGCTCTGCCAACTGAGCTGCTGTGATGGATTCTTTGATAGGAAGAAAATGAGCCACTTTAGTAAGCTTGTCAATGACAACGAAGATAGCATCATTTCCACGCTTGGACTTTGGAAAGCCAGTCACGAAGTCCATCTCGATATGATCAAACTTCCATTCTGGAATAGCAAGAGGTTGGAGGAGACCAGCTGGTCTTTGGTGTTCTGCTTTCACTCTTCTGCAGACATCACACTCATTCACGAATTGAGCAATTTCTCGCTTCATTCGAGTCCACCAATATGACTGCTTGAGGTCATGGTACATCTTCGTACTTCGGGATGAATGGATAGAAGCGAATTGTGAGCCTCGTTCATAATGACTTTTCGCAGATCACCCTTAGGAACCACAATCCGGTCCTCAAAGAAAAGAGTATCTTTGTCATCAATGTGGAAGCACTTGTACTTGGAAATGCCCTTGTCGATACCACGTTTCACCTTTTTCACCATGGTATCCGAAGTTGAGCCTCACGAATCTGATCTTCCAAAGTAGGAGAGACTATGAGGTTGGCAAGAAAGCCTTGAGGAACAACTTGAAGATTCAGCTTATGGAAAGATTCACAGAGATCCGGTGAAAGGGCTTGAGGATTAGGCTGTTGCGATAAGCCTTCTGCTCAAAGCATCTGCAATGACATTGGCCTTGCCGGAGTATATTCAATACTTGGGTTGTACTCTTGAATCATTTCGACCCATCGAGTCTGCTGAGGTTGAGGTTGGGTTGAGTGAAGATGTACTTGAGACTCTTGTGATCGGTGAAAATGTCCACTTTCCTTCCCAACAAGAGATGTCTCCACGTTATCAATGCACGGACAAGCTGCCGCCAACTCAAGATCGTGAGTGGGGTAGTTCTTCTCGTTGGGCTTCAAGCTGGCGAGAGGTATAAGCCACAACTCTCTTCTCTTGCATTAACACAGCACCGAGACCTTGAAGAGAAGCATCACGAAAACTTCAAATGGCTTGGATTCATCGAGGAGTCAAGACATGAGCTGTGACGAGTTTCTCTTTGAGGGTATTGAAAGCAACGTCACACTCGGGAGACCGTACATACTTCACATGCTTCGGAGAAGGTTGGAAAGAGGCTTTGCAATCTTGGAGAAGTTCTCAACGAATCTTGACAATAGCTTGCAAGACCAAGAAAATCATGGAGCTGCTTGACATTCGAGGGGTTCCCAATTCACAATTGCGGACACCTTCTCGGGATCAACAGCGATGCCCTTAGCGGAGATGATATGACCAAGATAAAGCACTTCATCAAGCCAAAATTCACATTTGGAGAACTTAGCATAGAATTGATACTCTCGAGCTTGTCTAGCACCAATCGCAAATGTTTGGCATGATCCTTCTTATTCTTGGAGAAGACCAAAATATCATCAAGATAGACCAAGACAGAATTCATTGGTGTAGGGGTTGAATATGAAGTTCATCATCCGAGAGAATGTTGGAGGAGCATTGACGAGGCGAAAGACATGACAAGATATTCATAAGAACCAAAGCTTGTTCGAATCTTTGTCTTGGGAATATCTTGTTCACGAATCGAATCTGATGATACCCCATACGAAGGTCAAGCTTGGAGAACAACAGAGCACCTTTGAGTTGCTCGAAAAGCTCATTGATGTTGGGAAGTGGATATTTGTTCTTGATTGTCTTCTTATTCAATGGACGGTAATCGACGCAAAGTCGGTCCGTGCCATCCTTCTTCGGACAAAAAGAACACCACAACCCCAAGGAGATGAACTCGGTCCGATCAAACCCAGACGCTCTTGTTCATCGAGCTGCTTCTTCAATTCCTTCAGCTCCTCGGTCCAAGCTTGTATGGGCGCTTGCAAGCGGGTTCGATGCGGGCTCAAGATCGATAACGAACTCCACCGCCGATGAGGAGGCATACCCAAGCTCTTACGGAAAGACATCTTGGTACTCACAAACATTCGAATCGAGAGATAGCATTCAGTTCGCCCTTCTCATTGAGAGAAAACAACCAATGGTTTCATCACGAGCGGCATAGATGATCACATCATTAGAAGAGTGAGTCAATTGAATTTCCAGCAGCACAATCAAGCTGAGCTTTGTGCCGATAAAGCCATCCATTCCGAGAATAAGATCAATATCCGAATCACCGAGAACAATAGGTTTAGCGAAAACCTATAATCGCCCATCTTGATAGAAACATCCGGGACATAATTATTAGCTGTCATATGCTTACCCGGGGACACAATTGATAAGGAACTAGGCAACTCTTGATAAACCAATTCATGCTTAGATGCAAATGGTCTTGAGATGAAACAATGCGATGCACCAGTATCAAATAAGACTTTTGCAGGAATATCATTAACTGGAAGATTACCCATTATCACATCAGAAGATTCCTCTGCCTGAGCTGCATTCATCATATTGACCTTTGCAGACTTGGGATTATGCTTGACCACTGCATTGCTGGAAGATTTCACAGGAGGAGGAGGCGGAAGACGCCTCTGGTTGAAGCACTTGTTCGCATAGTGACCTTTCTGCTGACATTTGTTGCAAGTCACTTGCAGAGCGGACGGTGGTAAGGAGCACTTGACCTTGGAGCTTGAGAATTAGACTTGTTCGATAGCTTGGGTTGGGTGGGTGGGAAGATCCACGCCACCGAGTTCTTCTCTTTGGTAAGGCCGACGAACGGAGGAGTAGGAAGGTAAAACTTCGCTGCTTAGCTGCCACTTGAGAGGAAGAAGAGGACTGAACTGCATCCCTGATTCTCTTCTTAGAAGCCTCACATTTGAGCTGGGCAGCTTCTTGCTTGAGCCATGTTGTAGAAATCATCATACTTATCTGGCTCAAACAGCACAAGAGGTAATTGCAGATCCTCTCTCGCACCACCTCTGAATTGATAGATCGTACTCTTCTCATCGTGCACGTCTTGCTTAGCAAAGCAAGCGAGCTTCGGAACTGGATATTGTATTGATAGACGGACATGTTGCCCTGCTTGAGATTGCGGAACTCCTCACGCTTGCTCTCAACAACACTTTTGGAATGTGATGAGCTCTGAAATCACGGCGGAACTCATCCTGTAATGACACGACCTCCTCTGGAATCTTTGTATTCTTGGTACCACTCGGCAGCTTGATCCTTGAGTTGAAGCGATGCAAACTTGACAAAGTCCTCGTGTGCGACATTGCTACAATCAAAGTGCTTGCAGATGTCCACTAACCAATCGTCGTCGTCTGTGGCCTCAACACGTAAACCGAAAGACTTGACTGATTAGCGAGGAACCGATCGAGAGTAGCAAAGTGCGGCTGATTGTTGCCTTGACCTTGATTTCCTTGATTGCCTTGCCCCGAGTACGTTCTTGCAAGAGCTGCAAAATCATCGAGCATTGGCATTGGTGGCTGCCATGATAGCTTGCCGTGCCTCGGAGGCGGAGGTGGAGGTGGAGGTGGAGGGTTCGACTGATCCCCATCATTGCGATCCGGATTCAGACGAGTTGGCGGAGCCATCCTGAAGAGGGTGACATCCGTTAGTCCTTTGATAGACAAAAAGATAAGTAGGATCAACGGATAGAAATTGTAACATATAGTCTTCACAATAAACATTCGAACAAGAATGAACGAACGAATTCCAAAGTTAATCATCACACGTCCATTGAGGTGAGAAGCCACTTAGATAAAGATATGGAAACAACATCTGCCTTAGAAACAATTCGAATATCACAACTGAAAACAAAAAGTTGGCTTCTAGAATGAGCCGGAACAAACACATGATAGAGATTTCGCCCAAAGTGTTCGTGGTGGGGCCCACACGGACACGACGTATAGCGGACGTCACGAATGACTAACAAGATGTCCCGAATCAGCATAGCCAAGGATTCTTTAAGGCGTCTCGCGACCAATCAGAATCGACCGTGAATGGGCGGACCACTAGACGTTGAACCCCAATCTCAAATCATACATCCGTCGGAAAGAATATCCCGTAAGCTACTAGAATTCCACCTATAAACTCCGAAACTTTACGGTTATGCAATCTGGTGTTGGGGATACAGGGACACAAAATATATCACCCAAACTAACAATACCTAGATCCAATTTGATCCATCCGTCAACACATAACCAAGAAATCCTCGAAATCGTGTACCTCGACCTTGAAAAACATCCGTTATGCAAGTCATGGCAATACTCCCTTTTCGCCACAATCTTTGGGCTATCGGGTTATCTCACCAACAACTGCACAAAAGAGATTTCGATGTCGGCAAAACTCAGTATTCGAGAATCAGCAACGATAAAATTGTGACGACAACACCTCGGAGCTCAACTCCCGGGACACCGCCACAACCCCTAAATGTCGAGGCACCAAGAACAATGTTCTCGTCACAAAACCATCGGACGATTCCAAGATACCCACGTGATCCTAAAAATTTTTTAGTGAAATTTGAGGAGAGAAGAGTCAAAACTCTCGTCGGGATACCTCACAGAGCGGACGAAGGGACTGGGAAGTAAAAAGAATCCTACTCTCCGATATATATAATCCTAAGACTCAAAACATTTTCCATTCTAGACTCAACAACGCCAAAGAAACAATCAAGTAGGGGGCTCCTAAGTCGGGGAAGGCTCTGATTACCAACTTGTAACGCCCCGATGCGGCTATATCTCCCACGTGTCGAGGCACGACTTAGAGGCATAACCGCATTGAAAGCAATGTCGCAAGTGAGGTAATCTTCACACAACCCATGTAATACATAAGGAAAGAGATACATAGTTGGCTTACGATCGCCACTTCACACAGTACATAAATAAACATCCATCATTCAGAGTACACTCAAGGTCCGACTACGGAACCAAAATAAAAGAAGATACCCCAAATGCTACACAGATCCCCGATCGTCCCAACTGGGCACCACTACTGTTCATCTGGAAACGACACATAGTAACGACCACGTTCCTCGTCGAACTCCCACTTGAGCTCGGTTGAATCACCTGCACTGGCCTCATCGGAACCTGCAACTGTTTGGAAGTATCTGTGAGTCACGGGGACTCAGCAATCTCACACCCGCGAGATCAAGACTATTTAAGCTGGTAGGAAGAACAGGGTAGTAAAGGGGAGCTGCAGCAAGCGACTAGCATATATGGTGGCTACATCGCAAAAGAGAGCGAGAAGAGAAGCAAAGCACGGTCGTGAAACTAGTAGCGATCAAGAAGTGATCCTGAACTACTTACGTCAGACATAACTCCAACACCGTGTTCACTTCCCGGACTCCGCCGAGAAGAGACCATCACGGTTACACACGCGGTTGATGTGTATATTATTTGAGGTCAACTTTGGGTTTTCTACAACCGGACATTAACAAATTCCCATCTGCCTCATAACCGCGGGCACGGCTTTCGAAAGATATTACCCTGCAGGGGTGTCCCAACTTAGCCCATTATAAGCTCTCACGGTCAACGAAGGATATTCCTTCTACCGGGAAGACCCGATCAATCTCGGAATCCCGGACTACAAGACATTTCGACAGCAATAAAACAAGACCAGCAAAGCCGCCCGATTGTGCCGACAAATCCCGATAGGAGCTGCACATATCTCGTTCTCAGGGCACATCCGGATGAGCAGTCCATACAACTAAAACCAGACCTCAAGTTGCCTTGAGGCGCGCCAACAACACTCTAGTTCGGGCCAGCACTCGAAGGAGCACTGGTCCGGGGTTAAAATAAAGATGACCCTCGGGCTCGCGAAAACCCGGGGAAAAGGCTTAGGTGGCAAATGGTAAAACCAAAGTTGGGCCTTCTTTGGACGAGTCTTATTCAAAGCGAACTGTCAAGGGGTCCCATAAATCACCCAACCGTAAGGAACGCGAAATCAAGGAACATAACACCGTATGACGGAAACTAGGGTGGCAAGAGTGGAACAAAACACCGGGCATAAGGCCGAGCCTTCCACCCTTTACCAAGTATATAGATGTATTAAATTATAGCAGATATATATTGTGATATCCCCAACAAGTAAACATGTTCCAAGAGGAACAACATCTCCATGTTCAACAAGGAACAAACTTCATCTTCACCGCAACTAGCAACGCTATAAGAGGGCTGAGCAAAGCGGTAACATAGCCAATCAACGGTTTGCTAGGAAAAGGATGGTTAGGGGCTGACATGGCAATATGGGTGGCATGATATAGCAAGTGGTAGGCATCGCAGCATAGGCATAGCAAAAGAGCGAGCAACTAGCATAGCAAAGATAGAAGTGATTTCGAGGTATGGTCATCTTGCTCGCAATGTTCTCGAGTTGTCGAAAGCTTGATCCTCGGCGTTCTCAACAGGTTCCTCGTTCACGTGCTCGTCTCCCGACTCTACCCAAAGCAACAACACAAACAAAGGAACCACAATAAATCACGGTGCAATGCACAATCAACATGATGCAAAACATGACATGATATGCGGGATGCGATATGCAATGCTTATATGCGCTCCGAAGGTAAATGATGAACCAGGCATCAACTTGGCAAACCAAGCATGCCATTTGGAAAGATGAGATGATTTCGGTTGAAATCGATATAAAGATCACCGAATCGGTGTTGGGGAACGTAGTAATTTCAAAATTTTCCTACGATCACGCAAAACCATGGTGATGGCACAGCAACGAGAGGGGAGAGTGTCCGTCCACGCACCCTCGTGACCGAAAGCGAAGCGTTATAACAACGCTGTTGATGTAGTCGACGTCTCCACGATCCGACCGATCCAAGCACCGAGCGTCGGCACCTCCGAGTTACGCACACGTTCAGCTCGATGGCGATCCCGGACTCGATCCAGCAAAGTGTCGGGATGAGTTCCGTCAACCGATGGCGTGGTGGCGATGTTGATGCTCCACCGGCGCAGGGCTTCGCCTAAGCTCCGCGACGATATGACTTCTCCGGCGCAGGGCTTCTCCTAAGCTCATGACGATATGACCAAGTGGAATATGGTGGAAGGGGCACCGCACACGGCTAAGGCAAGATCCGTAGATCAACTTGTGTGTCTTGGGGTGCCCCCTGCCCCCGTATATAAAGGAGACAAGGGGGAGGTGGCCGGCCCTAGAGGAGGCGCACCAAGGAGGAGTCCTACTCCCACCGGGAGTAGGACTCCCCCTCTCCTAGTTGGAGTAGGATTGGGGAGGGGAAAGGGGTAGGCGCCCCCCTCTCCTTGTCCTATTCGGACTGGAAGGGGAAGGGGGGCGCGCAGCCCACCTGGCTGGCCCTTCTCCTTCTCCCTCAAGGCCCATGAAGGCCCATATACCCCCGGGGTTCCGTAACCCCGGTGTTCGGTAATATCCTGTTTTCATTGGAACCATTCCGAAGTCAAACATAGGCTTCCAATATATCAATCTTTATGTCTCGACCATTTCGAGACTCCTCGTCATGTCCGTGATCACATCCGGGACTCCGAACAACCTTCGGTGCATCAATACTTATAAACTCATTATGAACTGTCATCGAAACGTTAAGCGTGCGGACCCTACGGGTTCGAGAACTATGTAGACATGACCTAGAACCATTCTCGGTCAATAACCAATAGCGGAACCTGGATGCCCATATTGGTTCCTACATATTCTACGAAGATCTTTATCGGTCAAACCGCATAACGACATACGTTGTTCCCTTTGTCATTGGTATGTTACTTACCCGAGATTCGATCGTCGGTATCCAATACCTAGTTCAATCTCGTTACCGTAAGTCTCTTTACTCGCTTCAAATACATCATCTCACAACTAACTCATTAGTTGTAATGCTTGCAAGGCTTAAGTGATGTGCATTACCGAGAAGGCCGGAGATACCTCTCCGACAATCGGAGTGACAAAACCTAATCTCGAAATCGCCAACCCAACAAGTACCTTTGGAGACACCTGTAGTACTCCTTTATAATCACCCGATTCGTTGTGACGTTTGGTAGTACCAAAGTGTTCCTCCGTAAACAGGAGTTGCATAATCTCATAGTTATAGGAACATGTATGGGTCATGAAGAAAGCATTAACATACTAAGCGATCAAGTGTTAAGCTAACGGAATGGGTCATGTCAATCAGATCATTCAACTAATGATGTGACCTTGTTAATCAAATAACAACTCCTTGTTCATGGTTAGGAAACATAACCATCTTTGATTAACAAGCTAGTCAAGTAGAGGCATACTAGTGACATCTGTTTGTCTATATATTCACACATGTATTATGTTTCCGGTTAATACAATTCTAGCATGAATAATAAACATTTATCATGAAATAAGGAAATAAATAATAACTTTATTATTGCCTCTAGGGCATATTTCCTTCAGTCTCCCACTTGCACTAGAGTCAATAATCTAGTTCACATCATCATGTGATTCAACACAAATATTCACATCTGTATGTGATTAACACCCATAGTTCACATCGTCATGTGACCAACACCCAAAGGGTTTACTAGAGTCGATAATCTAGTTCACATCGCTATGTGATTAACACCCAAAGAGTACTAAGGTGTGATCATGTTTTGCTTGTGAGATAATTTTAGTCAGCGGGTCATCACATTCAGAGCCGTAAGTATTTTGCAAATTTCTATGTCTACAATGCTCTTGCACGAGCTACTCTAGCTAATTGCTCCCACTTTCAATATGTATCTAGATTGAGACTCGAGTCATCTAGATCAGTGTTAAAACTTGCATCGGCGTAACCTTTTACGGCGAACCTTTTTCACTTCCATAATCGAGAAACATATCCTTATTCTACTAAGGATAATTTTGACCGCTGTCCATTGATCTACTCCTAGATCTCTATTGCACTCCTTGCCAATCTTAGTGGTAGGGTATGCAATAGATCTGGTACACAACATGACATACTTTATAGAACCTATGGCTGATGCATAGGGAATGACTTTCATTCTCTTTCTATCTTCTCTGCCGTGGTCGGGTTTTGAGTCTTACTCAATCTCACACCTTGTAACACAGGCAAGAACTCTTTCTTTGACTGTTCCATTTTGAACTACTTCAAAATCTTGTCAAGGTATGTATTCATTGAAAAACTTATCAAGCGTCTTGATCTATCTCTATAGATCTTGATGCTCAATATGTAAGCAGCTTCACCGAGGTCTTTCTTTGAAAAATTCCTTTCAAATACTCCTTTATGCTTTGCGAATAATTTTACATTATTTCCGATCAACAATATGTCATTCACATATACTTATCGGAAAGGCTGTAGTGCTCCCACTCACTTTCTTGTAAATACAGAGCTTCACCGTAAGTCTCAGATAACACTATATGCTTTGATCAACTTATCAAAGCGTGTATTCCAACTCGAGATGCTTGCACCAGTCCATAGATGGATCGCTTGGAGCTTGCACATTTTGTTAGCTCCTTTAGGATTGACAAAAACTTCGGTTGCATCATATACAACTCTTCTTTAATAAATCCATTAAAGAATGTAGTTTTGATATCCATTTGCAAGATTTCATAAAATGTGGCAATTGCTAACATGATTCGGACAGACTTAAGAATCGCTACTGATTGAGAAAATCTCATTGTAGTCAACACCTTGAACTTGTCGAAAACCTTTTTGCGACAAGTCGAGCTTTGTAGATAGTAACACTACTATCGGTGTCCGTCTTCCTCTTTAAGATCCATTTATTTAACATGGCTTGCTGATCATCGAGCAAGTCAATCAAAGTCCATACTTTGTTCTCATACATGGATCCTATCTCAGATTTCATGGTCTCAAGCCATTTCGCGAATCTGGGCTCATCATCGCTTCCTCATAGTTCGTAGGTTCATCATGGTCTAGTAACATGACTTCTAGAATAAGATTACCGTACCACTCAGGTGCGGATCTTACTCGGAAGACCTCACGAGGTTTTAGTAGCAACTTGATCTGAAGTTTCATGATCATCATCATTAACTTCCTCACTAATTGGTGTAGGAATCATCGAACTGATTCTGTGATGAACTACTTTCCAATAAGGGAGAAGGTACAATTACCTCATCAAGTTCTACTTTCCTCCCACTCACTTCTTTCGAGAGAAACTTCTTCTCTAGAAAGGATCCATCTTAACAAAAAACTTGCCTTCGGATCTGTGATAGAAGGTGTACCCAACATTTTCTTTTGGGTATTCTATGAAGACGCACTTCTCCGATTTGGGTTCGAGCTTATCGGTGAAAACCTTTTCACATAAGCATCACAACTCAAACTTTAAGAAACGACAGCTTAGGTTTCTTGCTAAACCATAGTTCATACGGTGTCATCTCAGCGGTTTAGATGGTTGCCCTATTAAGCGTGAATGCAGCTGTCTCTAATGCATAACCCCAAAACGATAGTGGTAAATCGGTAAGATACATCATAGATCGCACCATATCATAATAAAATACGATTCTGACGTTCGGACACACCATAACGTTGTGGTGTTCCGTGGCGTGAGCTGTGAAACTATTCCACATTGTTTTCATTGAAGACCAAACTCGTAACTCAAATATTCATCTCCACGATCAGATCGCGAAACTTTATTTTCTTGTTACGATGATTTTCCACTTCACTCTGAAATTCTTTGAACCTTTCAACTATTTCAGACTTATGTTTCATCAAGTAGATATACCCATATCTGCTCAAATCATCTTGTGAAGGTCAGAAAATAACGATACTTGCCACGAGCATCAACACTCATTGGATCGCATACATCGGTATGTATTATTCCCAATAAGTCAAGAGCTTGTTCCATTGTTCCGGAGAACGGAGTTTTAGTCATCTTGCCCAAAAGGCACGGTTCGCAAGCATCAAATGATTCATAATCAAGTGATTCCAAAAGTCCATCAAGCATGGAGTTTTCTTCATGCGCTTTACACCAATATGACCTAAACGGCAATTACCACAAATAAGTTGCACTATCATTATTAACTTTGCATCTTTTGGTTTCAATATTATGAATATGTGTATCACTATGATCGAGATCCAATGAACCATTTTCATTGGGTGTGTAACCATATAAGGTTTTATTCATGTAAACAGAACAACAATTTATTCTCTTACTTAAATGAATAACAGTATTGCAATAAACATGATCAAATCATATTTATGCTCAACACCAAATAACACTTATTTAGGTTCCACACTAATCCCGAAAGTATAGGGAGTGTGCGATGATGATCATATCAATCTTGGAACTACTTCCAACACTCATCGTCACTTCCCTTCAACTAGTCTCTGTTTATTCTAAACTCCTGTTTGAGTTACTAATCTTAGCAACCTAACAGTATCAAATACTCGGGGCCACTATAAACACTAGTAAGGCACACATCAATAACCTGTATATCAAATATAACCTTGTTCACTTTGCCATCCTTCTTATCCACCAAATATTCAGGGTAGTTCGCTTCCGGTGACCAGTTCCATTGCAGCAAAAGTACTCGGTCTCGGGCTTAGGTCTAGACTTGGGCTTCTTCACTCGAGCAGCAACTTGCTTGCCGTTCCTTTTGAAGTTCCCTTCTTCCTTTGCCATTTTCCTTGAGACTAGTGGTCTTGTCAACCATCAACACTTGATGTTTTTCTTGATTTCTACCTTCGCCAATTTTAGCATCGCGAAGAGCTCGAGAATCTTTTTCGTCATCCCTTGCATACTATAGTTCATCACGAAGTTCTACTAACTTAGTGATGGTGACTAGAGAATTCTGTCAATCACTATCTTATCTGGAAGATTAACTCCCACTTGATTCAAGCGATTGAAGTACTCAGACAATCTGAGCACATGCTCACTAGTTGAGCGATTCTCCTCCATCTTTTAGCTATAGAACTTGTTGGAGACTTCATATCTCTCAACTCGGGTATTTGCTTGAAATATTAACTTCAATTCCTGGAACATCTCATATGGTCCATGACGTTCAAAACGTCTTTGAAGTCCCGATTCTAAGCCGTTAAGCATGGTGCACTAAACTATCAAGTAGTCATCATATTGAGCTGGCCAAACGTTCATAACGTCAGATCTGCTCACATTGAGCTAATAAACGTTCATAACGTGCGCATCTGCTCCTGCAATAGGTCTGTCACCTAGCGGTGCATTAAGGACATAATTCTTCTGCGCAGCAATGAGGATAAACCTCAGATCACGGATCCAATCCGCATCATTGCTACTAACATCTTTCAATACAATTTTCTCTAGGAACACATATGAAAACATAGGGAAGCAACAACGCGAGCTATTGATCTACAACATAATTTGCAAAATACTACCAGGACTAAGTTCATGATAAATTAAAGTTCAATTAATCATATTACTTAAGAACTCCCACTTAGATAGACATCTCTCTAGTCATCTAAGTGATTACGTGATCAAATCAACTAAACCATGTCCGATCATCACGTGAGATGGAGTAGTTTCAATGGTGAACATCACTATGTTGATCATATCTACTATATGATTCACGCTCGACCTTTCGGTCTCCGTGTTCGAGGCCATATCTGTTATATGCTAGGCTCGTCAAATTTAACTTGAGTATTCGCGTGCATAAACTGTTTTGCACCGTTGTATTTGAGCGTAGAGCCTATCACACCGATCATCACGTGGTGTCTCAAAGACGAAGAACTTTCGCAGCGGTGCATACTCGGGAGAACACTTCTTGATAATTTTAGTGAGAGATCATCTTATAATGCTACCGTCAATCAAAGCAAGATAAGATGCATAAAGGATAAACATCACATGCAATCAATATAAGTGATATGATATGGTCATCATCATCTTGTGCTTGTGATCTCCATCGCCAAGCACCGCCATGATCACCATCGTCACCGTAGCGACACCTTGATCTCCATCGTAGCATCGTTGTCGTCTCGCCAACTATTGCTTCTACGACTATCGCTACTGCTTAGTGATAAAGTAAAGCAATTACATGGCGTTGCATTTCATACAATAAGCGACAACCATATGGCTCCTGCCGATTGCCGATAACTCGGTTACAAAACATGATCATCTCATACAATAAAATATAGCATCACGTCTTGACCATATCACATCACAACATGCCCTGCAAAAACAAGTTAGGCGTCCTCTACTTTGTTGTTGCAAGTTTTACGTGGCTGCTACGGGCTGAGCAAGAACCGTTCTTACCTCGCATCAAAACCACAACGATACTTCGTCAAATAGACTCCGTTTTAACCTTCTCAAGGACCGGGCGTAGCCACACTCGATTCAACTAAAGTGAGAGAGACAGACACCCGCCGGTCA
Organism: Aegilops longissima; assembly: GCA_021605205.1. Classification (NCBI taxonomy): domain Eukaryota; kingdom Viridiplantae; phylum Streptophyta; class Magnoliopsida; order Poales; family Poaceae; genus Aegilops; species Aegilops longissima. The sequence continues at coordinate 146,312,109 of CM038682.1, read as the reverse complement.
CCTTTAAGCAACGAGTGCTCGGGCGGTGAAACCAGTCTCGCGTAAGCGTCTGCGTAATGTCGGTCCGGGCCGCTTCATCTCACAATACCGCTGAACCAAAGTATGACATGCTGGTAGGCAGTATGACTTGTATCGTCCATAACTCACTTGTGTTCTACTCGTGCACATGACATCAACGCATAAAACCAGGCTCGGATGCCACTGTTGGGGAACGTAGTAATTTCAAAAATTTTCCTACGATCACGCAAAACCATGGTGATGGCACAGCAACGAGAGGGGAGAGTGTCCGTCCACGTACCCTCGTAGACCGAAAGCGGAAGCGTTATAACAACGCGGTTGATGTAGTCGTACGTCTCCACGATCCGACCGATCCAAGCACCGAGCGTCGGCACCTCCGAGTTCTGCACGTTCAGCTCGATGGCGATCCCGGACTCGATCCAGCAAAGTGTCGGGGATGAGTTCCGTCGAGACGATGGCGTGGTGACGATGTTGATGCTCCACCGACGCGGGGCTTCGCCTAAGCTCATGACGATATGACTTCTCCGGCGCAGGCTTCTCCTAAGCTCATGACGATATGACCAAGTGGAATATGGTGGAAGGGGCACCGCACACGGCTAAGGCAAGATCCGTAGATCAACTTGTGTGTCTTGGGGTGCCCCTGCCCCAGATATAAAGGAGACAAGGGGAGGTGGCCGGCCCTAGAGGAGGCGCGACTAAGGAGGAGTCCTACTCCCACCGGAGTAGGACTCCCCCTCTCCTAGTTGGAGTAGGATTGGGGAGGGGAAAGGGGTAGGCGCGCCCCCTCTCCTTGTCCTATTCGGACTGGAAGGGGAGGGGGGCGCAGCCCACCTGGCCGGCCCTTCTCCTTCTCCCTCAAGGCCCATGAAGGCCCATATACCCCCGGGGTTCCGTAACCCCGGTGTTCGAAGAACATCCTGTTTTCATTCGAACCATTCAAGTCCAAACATAGGCTTCCAATATATCAATCTTTATGTCTCGACCATTTGAGACTCCTCGTCATGTCCGTGATCACATCCGGGACTCGAACAACCTTCGTGCATCAATACTTATAAACTCATTATGAACTGTCATCGAAGCGTTAAGCGTGCGGACCCTACGGGTTCGAGAACTATGTAGACATGACCTAGAACCATTCTCGGTCAATAACCAATAGCGGAACCTGGATGCCCATATTGGTTCCTACATATTCTACGAAGATCTTTATCGGTCAAACCGCATAACGACATACGTTGTTCCTTTGTCATTGGTATGTTACTTACCCGAGATTCGATCGTCGGTATCAATACCTAGTTCAATCTCGTTACGGTAAGTCTCTTTACTCGTTCCGTAATACATCATCTCACAACTAACTCATTAGTTGTAATGCTTGCAAGGCTTAAGTGATGTGCATTACCGAGAAGGCTCGAGATACCTCTCCGACAATCGGAGTGACAAAACCTAATCTCAAATCGCCAACCCAACAAGTACCTTTGGAGACACCTGTAGTACTCCTTTATAATCACCCAGATTCGTTGTGACGTTTGGTAGTACCAAAGTGTTCCTCCGTAAACGGAGTTGCATAATCTCATAGTTATAGGAACATGCATGGGTCATGAAGAAAGCATTAACATACTAAGCGATCAAGTGTTAAGCTAACGGAATGGGTCATGTCAATCAGATCATTCAACTAATGATGTGACCTTGTTAATCAAATAACAACTCCTTGTTCATGGTTAGGAAACATAACCATCTTTGATTAACAAGCTAGTCAAGTAGAGGCATACTAGTGACATCTTGTTTGTCTATATATTCACACATGTATTATGTTTCCGGTTAATACAATTCTAGCATGAATAATAAACATTTATCATGAAATAAGGAAATAAATAATAACTTTATTATTGCCTCTAGGGCATATTTCCTTCAATCGGATGCACGGTTTGCAAATGACAAGCAAAACAAGAATGGCGCGAATCTGTCATTAACAGCATGATGCCACTTAGCAAACAACAAATAATTAAGCTACTGCACCCAAACGTATCAACAAAGCACATGACAGTGATCTACACATGATGCTCGACAAAAGATGAGCACTGAGCTACGGCTAGTTCACAACATAACAGGTTCAAACAAGCATGGCAAAAGTGCACAAAATATCAGGCTGGACATGGCAAAAACAGCATCAGGTTGCAATGTTCAAAGCAACAAAAGTACATGCTACAGGAACTTAAAATAGCAAAACATGGCATGGCATGAATCTACTCAAAGCCTAGAACAAAAGTCCCTTACTGACCATAAGCCAAAAAGGACTAGAAAATATAGTAACACCCATGTCAATATTGAAAGTTTCGTTAACAGATTCAGCAACATGGCATGTCAAAAACTGATAACGAGTAGGCATGTTAACAAGCTCAATGCACTCACTACAGAGCCTTATATGACAAACTAAGCATACATACATCACGAAGACATGACATAGAAGACATACATGGCAAGAACAATAACATAGCATAAATGGATCAACCACAACAAGCTAGGCAAAATTGAATAACATGTATACAATCTGCCAGGAAACATTTGATAGCAAAAGTAGAGCTCGATTGACTCAAGCTATGGCACTCCATAATTGCAAACAAGGGCATGGATGGATAGAGCAAGACATTCTTTACAAAACACCCTTACTGAAGTATCTCAAAATATGCATAAATCTCTTGGTAGCATCAAGTTAACATGGCATCAAAATCAGCTAAAACAGGGCTGAAATCAGCAACATCAGGACACCTACTTCGCATGCTTGTGCTAGTCACCACATAGATCACAAAAATACATGGAATACACCCCTGGAAAGATGGCATGGCATTTTACAAAACACATGTAGGACTCAAGTTCATAGAGTGCACACAATAATCATGGCAAAAATAAAAAAAGTACAAGTTCTGTTACGAAACAGAAACTAACATCACATAGCAGTCTTCCAACAGCATTTCGGGCATCAAGATGAGCTCAAATGAAAATTATGCAATGAGATGAAATGATCTAATCTTCGAGACGAACATTTTGACATATTATACGCGCAAAATGGACATACAGATGCAAAGATATACCACTTGAAAATTGCACAAAATAACAATAGATGCAAAACTTAGAGAAAAATTAGGAGGGGAGAAGTCAGCGGCGGGAACCGAGGCGGATCGGGCTCCGCCCGATCGGATCCGGCGACAATGGGCGGAGGAGCTCGCTTGGAGGCGGCCGCGAGGGGAGCCGGCGCGAGGGGCGGCGGCCCCGTGGCGGGCGGAGGCGGGCGGCGCCGGTGGGAAGCGGCACCGGCGGCGCGGCCGGGGCTCACGGGAGGAGGCGGCCGGGCGGCGGCGCTTCGGGGCCGGCAGCGGGAGGCGCGGTCCAGCGAGGGAGGCAAGGGCGGCCCGCCGGCCGGGCGGCGGCCGGAGCCGGCGACGGGCGGCGCTCATGTGCTGCCCCTCGGGCCGGTGTGGCGGCGGCGCGCTGGCTCGCAGGGGCCGATCCGATCCGAACGGGCAGCGGCGCGAGACAGGTGGCGGGACGTGAGTGGGGCAGACGCGGCGGCGATGTGTCCGGCGCCGGGCGGACACGTCCGGCGCGGCGTGGAGGGAAAATTAGGGTTTCGGGGAGGAAGACCCGGATTTCGGGGGAGGTGTTTAAATAGGCATAGAGGGAGCTAGGAGAGTCCAAATGAGGTGTAGTTTTCGCCCACACGATCGTGATCGAACGACGGAGAGCATGGAAGTGACTTAGATGGGTTATTGGGCTGTTTTGAAGGGGTGTTGGGCTGCAACTTAAAAGAGGCCTTTGCGAGTCGGGTTAACCGTTGGAGTACCAAACGAGCTCCAAATGACCCGAAACTTGACCGGTGGTCTACAGGTGGTATACCAAGGCCACTAGACAAACCTCGGTCCATTTCGAGAAGGTTTAGTACCCACACACGGAAAAACGTAAAAGGGACCCCCGGGGGAGATAGGAGTGCCGGATTGCAAAACGGACAACGGGAAAAATGCTCGGAATCATAAGACGAACACGTATGCAAATGCGATGCACATGATGACATAATAAAATGCAAGACATGGACAAAATGCAAAAAGGAGAAAAACCCAACCACGGAGGGAATATCATATATCAATGCCGAAAATGGCAAGAGTTGGAGTTACAAATATGGAAAGTTACTTCCGGGGTGTTACAACACTCCACCACTACAAGAGGATCTCGTCCCGAGATCTAGGACTGAAAGAACTCGGATACTCGGAGCGGAGGTGATCCTCGCGCTCCCGTGTAGCTTCTCGGTCGGAATGGTGTGACCACTTCACTTTCAGGAATTTGATTGACTTGTTGCGAGTCTTGCGCTCGGTTTCTTCAAGAATAGCAGCGGGTGCTCGTGATAAGAGATCTTCTTGAAGGTCAATCTCTTGAAGTTGATAGTGCGTTCAGAGTCTTGAAGCACTTGCGAAGCTGTGACACGTGAAACACATCGTGCACGTTTGCAAAGTTGGATGGAAGCTCAAGTTGATAGGCGAGATCGCCTCTTTTCCCAATGATCTTGAAAGGACCCACGTATCTAGGGGCAAGCTTCCTTTGATACCGGCGGCGAGTACCTTTCATTGGCGAGACGCGGAGGTAGACATGGTCTCCGATTTCAAAAGCCACATCACGGTGCTTATCATCATAATAGCTCTTCCGCGCGATTGCGCGGCTTTGAGATTCTCACGAATGACTTGGCACATTTCTTACGCTACGTGATCAAGTCATTGCCAAGAAGTTAGCGTTCACCTGTCTCGCACCAATTGAGAGGAGTACGGCACTTTCGCCATAGAGAATTTCGAATGGGGCCTTGCCCAACTCGCTTGAAGCTGTTGTTGTAGGAGAACTTCGGCATATGGAAGACAATCTTCCCACTTCATACCGAAAGAAATGACACAAGCCACGAGCATATCTTCAAGGATTTGATTTACTCGCTCAACTTGGCCACTTGTTTGAGGATGGAAAGCTGTCTTTGAAACGAATGTTGGTGCCCATGGCCTTACGAAAAGAATCCCAAAACTTGGAGGTAAAGATGCTGCCACGGTCTGAAGAGATCACTTGAGGAATGCCGTGCAAGGAGACAATCTCGAGGTGTATAGCTCGCCAACCGAGCTGCTGTGATGGATTCTTTGATAGGAAGAAAATGAGCCACTTTAGTAAGCTTGTCAATGACAACGAAGATAGCATCATTTCCACGCTTGGACTTTGGAAAGCCAGTCCACGAAGTCCATCTCGATATGATCAAACTTCCATTCGGAATAGCAAGAGGTTGGAGGAGACCAGCTGGTCTTTGGTGTTCTGCTTTCACTCTTCTGCAGACATCACACTCATTCACGAATTGAGCAATTTCTCGCTTCATTCGAGTCCACCAATATGACTGCTTGAGGTCATGGTACATCTTCGCACTTCCAGATGAATGGATAGAAGCGAATTGTGAGCCTCGTTCATAATGACTTTTCGCAGATCACCCTTAGGAACCACAATCCGGTCCTCAAAGAAAAGAGTATCTTTGTCATCAATGTGGAAGCACTTGTACTTGAAATGCCCTTGTCGATACCACGTTTCACCTTTTTCACCATGGTATCCGAAGTTGAGCCTCACGAATCTGATCTTCCAAAGTAGGAGAGACTATGAGGTTGGCAAGAAAGCCTTGAGGAACAACTTGAAGATTCAGCTTGCGGAAAGATTCACAGAGATCCGGTGAAAGGGCTTGAGGATTAGGCATTGCGATAAGCCTTCTGCTCAAAGCATCTGCAATGACATTGGCCTTGCCGGAGTATATTCAATACTTGGGTTGTACTCTTGAATCATTTCACCCATCGAGTCTGCCTGAGGTTGAGGTTGGGTTGAGTGAAGATGTACTTGAGACTCTTGTGATCGGTGAAAATGTCCACTTTCCTTCCCAACAAGAGATGTCTCCACGTTATCAATGCACGGACAACTGCCGCCAACTCAAGATCGTGAGTGGGGTAGTTCTTCTCGTTGAGCTTCAATGGCGAGAGGTATAAGCCACAACTCTCTTCTCTTGCATTAACACAGCACCGAGACCTTGAAGAGAAGCATCACAGAAAACTTCAAATGGCTTGGATTCATCAGGAGGAGTCAAGACATGAGCTGTGACGAGTTTCTCTTTGAGGGTATTGAAAGCAACGTCACACTCGGGAGACCGACATACTTCACATGCTTCGGAGAAGGTTGGAAAGAGGCTTTGCAATCTTGGAGAAGTTCTCAACGAATCTTGACAATAGCTTGCAAGACCAAGAAAATCTGCGGAGCTGCTTGACATTCCGAGGGGTTCCCAATTCACAATTGCGGACACCTTCTCGGGATCAACAGCGATGCCCTTAGCGGAGATGATATGACCAAGATAAAGCACTTCATCAAGCCAAAATTCACATTTGGAGAACTTAGCATAGAATTGATACTCTCGAGCTTGTCTAGCACCAATCGCAAATGTTTGGCATGATCCTTCTTATTCTTGGAGAAGACCAAAATATCATCAAGATAGACCAAGACGAATTCATTGGTGTAGGGGTTGAATATGAAGTTCATCATCCGAGAGAATGTTGGAGGAGCATTGACGAGGCCGAAAGACATGACAAGATATTCATAAGAACCAAAGCTTGTTCTCGAATCTTGTCTTGGGAATATCTTGTTCACGAATGCGAATCGATGATACCCCATCTGAAGGTCAAGCTTGGAGAACACTGTAGCACCTTTGAGTTGCTCGAAAAGCTCATTGATGTTGGGAAGTGGATATTTGTTCTTGATTGTCTTCTTATTCAATGGACGGTAATCGACGCAAAGTCGGTCCGTGCCATCCTTCTTCGGACAAAAGAACACCACAACCCCAAGGAGATGAACTCGGTCCGATCAAACCCAGACGCTCTTGTTCATCGAGCTGCTTCTTCAATTCCTTCAGCTCCTCGGGTCCAAGCTTGTATGGGCGCTTGCAAGCGGGTTCGATGCGGGCTCAAGATCGATAACGAACTCCAGCGGCGATGAGGAGGCATACCCGGAAGCTCTTCTGGAAAGACATCTTGGTACTCACAAACGACTGGAATCTGAGAGATAGCATTCAGTTCGCCCTTCTCATTGAGAGAAAACAACCGAATGGTTTCATCACGAGCGGCATAGATGATCACATCATTAGAAGAGTGAGTCAATTGAATTTCCCTGGCAGCACAATCAAGCTGAGCTTTGTGCTGATAAAGCCAGTCCATTCCGAGAATAAGATCAATATCCGAATCACCGAGAACAATAGGTTTAGCCAGAAACCTATAATCGCCCATCTTGATAGAAACATCCGGGACATAATTATTAGCTGTCATATGCTTACCCGGGGACACAATTGATAAGGAACTAGGCAACTCTTGATAAACCAATTCATGCTTAGATGCAAATGGTATTGAGATGAAACAATGCGATGCACCAGTATCAAATAAGACTTTTGCAGGAATATCATTAACTGGAAGATTACCCATTATCACATCAGAAGATTCCTCTGCCTGAGCTGCATTCATCATATTGACCTTTGCAGACTTGGGATTATGCTTGACCACTGCATTGCTGGAAGATTTCACAGGAGGAGGAGGCGGAAGACGCCTCTGGTTGAAGCACTTGTTCGCATAGTGACCTTTCTGCTGACATTTGTTGCAAGTCACTTCAGACAGCGGACGGTGGTAAGGAGCACTTGACCTTGGAGCTTGAGAATTAGACTTGTTACGATAGCTTGGGTTGGGTGGGTGGGAAGATCCACGGCCACCGAGTTCTTCTCACTGGTAAGGCCGACGGAACGGAGGAGTAGGAAGGTAAAACTTCGCTGCTTAGCTGCCACTTGAGAGGAAGAAGAGGACTGAACTGCATCCCTGATTCTCTTCTTAGAAGCCTCACATTTGAGCTGGGCAGCTTCTTGCTTGAGCCATGTTGTAGAAATCATCATACTTATCGGCTCAAACAGCACAAGAGGTAATTGCAGATCCTCTCTCGCACCACCTCTGAATTGATAGATCGTACTCTTCTCATCAGTCGTCTTGCTTAGCAAAACGAAGCGAGCTTCGAACTGGATATTGTATTGATAGACAGACATGTTGCCCTGCTTGAGATTGCGGAACTCCTCACGCTTGCTCTCAACAACACTTTTGAATGTGATGAGCTCTGAAATCACGGCGGAACTCATCCTGTAATGACACGACCTCCTCTGGAATCTTTGTATTGTCGGTACCACTCAGCAGCTTGATCCTTGAGTTGAAGCGATGCAAACTTGACAAAGTCCTCGTGTCCGACATTGCTACAATCAAAGTGCTTGCAGATGTCCACTAACCAATCGTCGTCGTGGCCTCAACACGTAAACCGAAAGACTTGGCTGATTAGCGAGGAACCGATCGAGAGTAGCAAAGTGCGGCTGATTGTTGCCTTGACCTTGATTTCCTTGATTGCCTTGCCCTGAGCGTTCTTGCAAGAGCTGCAAAATCATCGAGCATTGGCATTGGTGGCTGCCATGATAGCTTGCCGGGCCTCTGGAGGCGGAGGTGGAGGTGGAGGTGGAGGTTCGATGATCCCCATCATTGCGATCCGGATTCGAGACGAGTTGGCGGAGCCATCTGAAGAGGGTGACATCCGTTAGTCCTTTGATAGACAAAAGATAAGTAGGATCAGCGGATAGAAATTGTAACATATAGTCTTCACAATAAACATTCAACAAGAATGAGCGAATGAATTCCAAAGTTAATCATCACCGTCCATTGAGGTGAGAAGCCACTTAGATAAAGATATGGAAACAACATCTGCCTTAGAAACAATTCAATATCACAACTGAAAACAAAAGTTGGCTTCTAGAATGAGCGGAACAAACACATGATAGAGATTTACGCCCAAAGTGTTCGTGGTGGGGCCCACACGGACCTGACGTATAGCGGACGTCACGAATGACTAACAAGATGTCCCGAATCAGCATAGCCAAGGATTCTTTAAGGCGTCTCGCGACCACTCAGAATCGACCGTGAATGGGCGGACCACTAGACGTTGAACCCCAATCTCAAATCATACATCCGTCGGAAAGAATATCACGTAAGCTACTAGAATTCCCACCTATAAACTCCCAAACTTTCTGGTTATGCAATCTGGTGTTGGGGATACAGGGGACACAAAATATATCACCCAAACTAACAATACCTAGATCCATTGTATCCATCCGTCAACACATAACCAAGAAATCCTCGAAATCGTGTACCTCGACCTTGAAAAACATCCGTTATGCAAGTCATGGCAATACTCCCTTTTCGCCACAATCTTGGGCTATCGGGTTATCTCACCAACAACTGCACAAAAGAGATTTCGATGTCGGCAAAACTCGTATTCGAGAATCGCAACGATAAAATTGTGACGACAACACCTCGGAGCTCAACTCCCCGGGACACTGCCACAACCCCTAAATGTCAGGAGGCACCAAGAACAATGTTCTCGTCACAAAACCATCGGAACGATTCCAAGATACCCACGTGATCCTAAAATTTTTTTTAGTGAAATTTGAGGAGAGAAGAGTCAAAACTCTACGTCAGGATACCTCACAGAGCGACGAAGGGACTCGGAAGTAAAAAGAATCCTACTCTCCGATATATATAATCCTAAGACTCAAAACATTTTCCATTCTAGACTCAACAACGCCAGCAAACAATCAAGTAGGGGGCTCCTAAGTCGGGGAAGGCTCTGATTACCAACTTGTAACGCCCCCGATGCGGCTATATCTCCCACGTGTCGAGGCACGACTTAGAGGCATAACCGCATTGAAAGCAATGTCGCAAGTGAGGTAATCTTCACACAACCCATGTAATACATAAGGAAAGAGATACATAGTTGGCTTACGATGCCACTTCACACAATACATAAATAAACATCCATCATTCAGAGTACACTCAAGGTCCGACTACGGAACCAAAATAAAAGAAGATACCCCAAATGCTACACAGATCCCGATCGTCCCAAGCTGGGCACCACTACTGATCATCTGGAAACGACACATAGTAACGACCACGTTCCTCGTCGAACTCCCACTTGAGCTCGGTTGAATCACCTGCCCGCCTCATCGGAACCTGCAACTGTTTGGAAGTATCTGTGAGTCACGGGACTCAGCAATCTCACACCAGCGAGATCAAGACTATTTAAGCTGGTAGGAAGAACAGGGTAGTAAAGGGAGCTGCAGCAAGCGACTAGCATATATGGTGGCTACATCGCAAAGAGAGCGAGAAGAGAAGCAAAGCACGGTCGTGAAACTAGTAGCGATCAAGAAGTGATCTGAACTACTTACGTCGACATAACTCCAACATCGTGTTCACTTCCGGACTCACCGAGAAGAGACCATCACGGTTACACACGCGTTGATGTGTATATTATTTGAGGTCAACTTTGGGTTTTCTACAACCGACATTAACAAATTCCCATCTGCCTCATAACCGCGGGCACGGCTTTCGAAAGATATTACCCTGCAGGGGTGTCCCAACTTAGCCCATTATAAGCTCTCACGGTCAACGAAGGATATTCCTTCTACCGGGAAGACCCGATCAATCTCGGAATCCCGGACTACAAGACATTTCGACAGCAATAAAACAAGACCAGCAAAGCCGCCCGATTGTGCCGACAAATCCCGATAGGAGCTGCACATATCTCGTTCTCAGGGCACATCCGGATGAGCAGTCCATACAACTAAAACCAGACCTCAAGTTGCCTTGAGGGGGCGCTGCACAGCACTCTAGTTCGGGCCAGCACTCGAAGGAGCACTGGTCCGGGGTTAAAATAAAGATGACCCTCGGGCTCGCGAAAACCCGGGGGAAAAGGCTTAGGTGGCAAATGGTAAAACCAAAGTTGGGCCTTCTTTGGGCGAGTCTTATTCAAAGCGAACTGTCAAGGGGGTCCCATAAATCACCCAACCGTGTAAGGAACGCGAAATCAAGGAACATAACACCGGTATGACGGAAACTAGGGTGGCAAGAGTGGAACAAAACACCAGGCATAAGGCCGAGCCTTCCACCCTTTACCAAGTATATAGATGTATTAAATTATAGCAGATATATATTGTGATATCCCCAACAAGTAAACATGTTCCAAAGAGGAACAACATCTCCATGTTCCAACAAGGAACAAACTTCATCTTCACCTGCAACTAGCAACGCTATAAGAGGGCTGAGCAAAGCGGTAACATAGCCAATCAACGGTTTGCTAGGAAAAGGATGGTTAGGGGCTGACATGGCAATATGGGTGGCATGATATAGCAAGTGGTAGGCATCGCAGCATAGGCATAGCAAAAGAGCGAGCAACTAGCATAGCAAAGATAGAAGTGATTTGAGGTATGGTCATCTTGCTTGCAATGTTCTCAGAGTTGTCGAAAGCTTGATCCTCGTAAGCGTTCTCAACAGGTTCCTCGTTCACGTACTCGTCTCCCGACTCTACCCAAAGCAACAACACAAACAAAGGAACCACAATAAATCACGGTGCAATGCACAATCAACATGATGCAAAACATGACATGATATGCGGGATGCGATATGCAATGCTTATGTGCGCTCCGGAAGGTAAATGATGAACCAGGCATCAACTTGGCAAACCAAGCATGCCACTGGAAAGATGAGATGATTTCGGTTGAAATCGATATAAAGATCACCGGAATCGGATGCACGGTTTGCAAATGACAAGCAAAACAAGAATGGCGCGAATCTGTCATTAACAGCATGATGCCACTTAGCAAACAACAAATAATTAAGCTACTGCACCCAAACGTATCAACAAAGCACATGGCAGTGATCTACACATGATGCTCGACAAAAGATGAGCACTGAGCTACGGCTAGTTCACAACATAACAGGTTCAAACAAGCATGGCAAAAGTGCACAAAATATCAGGCTGGACATGGCAAAAACAGCATCAGGTTGCAATGTTCAAAGCAACAAAAGTACATGCTACAGGAACTTAAAATAGCAAAACATGGCATGGAATGAATCTACTCAAAGCCTAGAACAAAAGTCCCTTACTGACCATAAGCCAAAAAGGACTAGAAAATATAGTAACACCCATGTCAATATTGAAAGTTTCGTTAACAGATTCAGCAACATGGCATGTCAAAAACTGATAACGAGTAGGCATGTTAACAAGCTCAATGCACTCACTACAGAGCCTTATATGACAAACTAAGCATACATACATCACGAAGACATGACATAGAAGACATACATGGCAAGAACAATAACATAGCATAAATGGATCAACCACAACAAGCTAGGCAAAATTGAATAACATGTATACAATCTGCCAGGAAACATTTGATAGCAAAAGTAGAGCTCGATTGACTCAAGCTATGGCACTCCATAATTGCAAACAAGGGCATGGATGGATAGAGCAAGACATGCTTTACAAAACACCCTTACTGAAGTATCTCAAAATATGCATAAATCTCTTGGTAGCATCAAGTTAACATGGCATCAAAATCAGCTAAAACAGGGCTGAAATCAGCAACATTAGGACACCTACTTCGCATGCTTGTGCTAGTCACCACATAGATCACAAAAATACATGGCATACACCCCTGGAAAGATGGCATGGCATTTTACAAAACACATGTAGGACTCAAGTTCATAGGGTGCACACAATAATCATGGCAAAAATAACAAAAGTACAAGTTCTGTTACGAAACAGAAACTAACATCACATAGCACTCTTCCAACAGCATTTCGGGCATCAAGATGAGCTCAAATGAAAATTATGCAATGAGATGAAATGATCTAATCTTCGAGACGAACATTTTGACATATTATACGCGCAAAATGGACATACATATGCAAAGATATACCACTTCGAAAATTGCACAAAATAACAATAGATGCAAAAACTTAGAGAAAAATTAGGAGGGGGAGAAGTCAACGGCGCGGGAACCGAGGCCGGATCGGGCTCCGGCCTGATCGGATCCGGCGACGGCGGGGCGGAGGAGCTCGCCGGCGGGCGGCCGAGGGGGGAGCCGCGCCGAGGGGCGGCGGCCCGGTGGCCGGGCGGAGGCGGGCGCGCGCCGGAAGCGGAAGCGGCGCGGGTGGCGGCTGGGCTCGCGGGGGAGGCGGCCGGGCGGCGGCGCTGGGGCAGCGGCGGGGAGGCGCGGCAGCGAGGGAGGCGGGCGCGCGGCGCCCCGCCGGGCGAGGCGGCGGGCGGAGCAGGCGACGGGCGGCGGCTGGCATGGCCCCCTCGGCCTGGTGGGCGCGGCGGCGGCTGGCTCAAGGGCCCGATCCGGCCCGGCGCGGCAGGGCGCGGACAGGTGGCGGCGCGTGAGTGGGGCGGACGCGGCGGCGATGTGTCCGGCGCCGGGCGAACACGTCCGGCGCGGCGCGGAGGGAAAATTAGGGTTTCGGGGAGGAAGACCCGGATTTCGGGGGAGGTGTTTAAATAGGCATAGAGGGAGCTAGGAGAGTCCAAATGAGGTGTAGTTTTCGCCCACACGATCGTGATCGAACGACGGAGAGCATGGAAGTGACTTAGATGGGTTATTGGGCTGTTTTGAAGGGGTGTTGGGCTGCAACTTAAAAGAGGCCTTTGCGAGAGTGCGGTTAACCGTTGGAGTACCAAACGAGCTCCAAATGACCCGAAACTTGACCGGTGGTCTACAGGTGGTATACCAAGGCCACTAGACAAACCTCGGTCCATTTCGAGAAGGTTTAGTACCCACACACGGAAAAACGTAAAAGGGACCCCCGGGGGAGATAGGAGTGCCGGATTGCAAAACGGACAACGGGAAAAATGCTCGGAATCATAAGACGAACACGTATGCAAATGCGATGCACATGATGACATAATAAAATGCAAGACATGGACAAAATGCAAAAAGGAGAAAAACCCAACCACGGAGGGAATATCATATATCAATGCCGAAAATGGCAAGAGTTGGAGTTACAAATATGGAAAGTTACTTCCGGGGTGTTACACAAACATAGTCGTCCAATATATCGATCTTTACGTCTCGACAATTTCGAGACTCATCGCCATGTCCGTGGTCACATCCGGGAGTCCGAACAACCTTCGGTACATCAAAACACAAAAACTCATAATACAATCGTCACCGAAACTTTAAGCGTGCGGACCCTACGGGTTCGAGAACAATGTAGACATGACCGAGACACGTCTCCGGCCAATAACCAATAGCGGAACCTAGATGCTCATATTGGCTCCTACATATTCTATGAAGATCTTTACCGGTCAAACCACATAACAACATACGTTTTTCCCTTTGTCATCGGTATGTTACTTGCTCGAGATTCGATCGTCGGTATCTCAATACCTACTTCAATCTCGTTGCCGGCAAGTCTGTTTACTCGTTCCGTAATGTATCATCCTGCAACTAACTCATTAGTTACATTGCTTGCAAGGCTTATAGTGATGTGCATTACCGAGAGGGCCCAGAGATACCTCTCCGACAATCGGAGTGACAAATCCTAATCTCGATCTATGTCAACTCAACAAGTACCATCAGAGACACTTGTAGATCACCTTTATAATCACCCAGTTACGTTGTGACGTTTGGTAGCACACAAAGTGTTCCTCTGGTATTCGGGAGTTGCATAATCTCGTAGTCATAGGAACATGTATAAGTCATGAAGAAAGCAATAGCAATATACTAAACGATCAAGTGCTAAGCTAACGGAATGGGTCAAGTCAATCACATCATTCTCTAATGATGTGATCCCGTTAATCAAATGACAACTCATGTATATGGTTAGGAAACATAACCATCTTTGATTCAACGAGCTAGTCAAGTAGAGGCATACTAGTGACACTCTGTTTGTCTATGTATTCACACATGTACTAAGTTTCCCGTTAATACAATTCTACCATGAATAATAAACATTTATCATGATATAAGGAAATATAAATAACAACTTTATTATTGCCTCTAGGGCATATTTCCTTCAGTGTCCCACTTTCACTAGAGTCAGTAATCTAGATTACACAGTAATGGTTCTAACACCCATGGAGTCTTGGTGTTGATCATGTTTTGCTCGTGAGAGAGGCTTAGTCAATGGGTCTGCAACATTCAGATCCGTATGTATCTTGCAAATCTCTATGCCTCCCTCCTTGACTTGATCGCGGATGGAATTGAAGCGTCTCTTGATGTGCTTGGTTCTCTTGTGAAATCTAGATTCCTTTGCCAAGGAAATTACACTAGTATTGTCACAAAAGATTTTCATTGGACCCGATGCACTAGGTATGACACCTAGATTGGATATGAACTCCTTCATCCAGACTCCTTCATTTGTTGCTTCCGAAGTAGCTATGTACTCCGCTTCACACGTAGATCCCGCCACGACGCTTTGCTTAGAACTCCACCAACTGACAGCTCCACCGTTCAATATAAATACGTATCCGGTTTGTGACTAGAGTCATCCGGCTCAGTGTCAAAGCTTGCATCGACGTAACCATTTACGACGAGCTCTTTGTCACCTCCATAAACGAGAAACATATCCTTAGTCCTTTTCAGGTATTTCAGGATGTTCTTAACCGCTGTCCAGTGATCCACTCCTGGATTACTTTGGTACCTCACTGCTAAACTAATAGCAAGGCACACATCGGGTCTGATACACAGCATTGCATACATGATAGAGCCTATGGCTGAAGCATAGGGAACACCTTTCATTTTCTCTCTATCTTCTATAGTGGTCGGGCATTGAGTCTGACTCAATTTCATACCTTGTAACACAGGCAAGAACCCTTTCTTTGCTTGATCTATTTTGAACTTCTTCAAAACTTTGCCAAGGTATGTGCCTTGTGAAAGTCCAGTTAAGCGTCTTGATCTATCTCTATAGATCTTGATGCCCAATATGTAAGCAGCTTCACCGAGGTCCTTCATTGAAAAACTCTTATTCAAGTATCCTTTTATGCTATCCAGAAATTCTATATCATTTTCAATCAACAATATGTCATCCACATATAAGATTAGAAATGCTACAGAGCTCCCACTCACTTTCTTGTAAATACAGGCTTCTCCAAAAGTTTGTATAAAACCATATGCTTTGACCACACTATCAAAGCGTTTATTCCAACTCCGAGAGGCTTGCACCAGTCCATAAATGGATCACTGGAGCTTGCACACTTTGTTAGCTCCCTTTGGATTGATAAAACCTTCAGGTTGCATCATATACAACTCTTCTTCAAGGAATCCATTCAGGAATGCAGTATTTACATCCATTTGCCAAATTTCATAATCATAAAATGCGGCAATTGCTAACATGATTCAGACGGACTTAAGCACGCTACGGGTGAGAAGGTCTCATCGTAGTCATTGAACTTGTCTAAAACCTTTCGCAACAAGTCGAGCTTTATAGATAGTAACATTGCCGTCAGCGTTTGTCTTCTTCTTGAAGATCCATTTATTCTCAATTGCTTGCCGATCATCGGCAAGTCAACGAAAGTCCACACTTTGTTCTTGTTAGGGAACGTAGCAGAAATTCAAAATTTTCCTACGTGTCACCAAGATCTATCTATGGAGAAACTAGCAACGAGGGGAAGGAGAGTGCATCTACATACCCTTGTAGATCGCTAAGCGGAAGCGTTCATGAGAACGGGGTTGAAGGAGTCGTACTCGTCGTGATCCAAATCACCGGAGATCCTAGTGCCGAACGGACGGCACCTCCGCGTTCAACACACGTACAGCCCGGTGACGTCTCCCACGCCTTGATCCAGCAAGGAGAGAGGGAGAGGTTGAGGAAGACTCCATCCAGCAGGAGCACAACAGCGTGGTGGTGGTGGAGGAGCATAGCAATCCAGCAGGGCTTCGCCAAGCACCACGGGAGAGGAGGAGGAGGAGAGGCAGGGCTGCACCAATAGAGGGAGAAGTTCTCATGTGTATGGCAGCCTCAAAACCTCAAGTATATATAGGGGGGAAGGGGGCTGCGCCCCCTTTAGGGTTTCCCACCCCAAGGGGTGCGGCCAGCCCTAGATCCCATCTAGGGGGGCGGCCAAAGGGGGAGGAGTGCCTCCCAAGTCAAGTGGAGGCCTCCCCCTCTAGGGTTTTCCCCTTCCCATGCGCATGGGCCTTGGGGGGGCTGGCGCCCTGGCCCATTAAGGCTAGGGCGCCTCACAGCCCATGCTACTGTATTGGGCGTGGTGGAACAATTTCAACCTCCGGACCCCTCGAATCCTCCGAACCTTCCGAAGCTTCCGGTACAATACCGAAAAACCCGAACTTTTTCCTAACCCAACAACAACTTTCCATATATAAATCTTTACCTCCGGACCATTCCGAACTCCTCGTGACGTCCGGGATCTCATCCGGGACTCCGAACAACATTCGGTAACCACATACAAACTTCCTTTATAACCCTAGCGTCATCGAACCTTAAGTGTGTAGACCCTACGGGTTCGGGAGACATGTAGACATGACCGAGACGTTCTCCGGTCAATAACCAACAGCGGATCTGGATACCCATGTTGGCTCCTACATGTTCCACGATGATCTCATCGGATGAACCACGATGTCAAGGACTCAATCAATCCCGTATACAATTCCCTTTGTCTAGCGGTATTGTACTTGCCCGAGATTCGATCGTCGGTATCCGATACCTTGTTCAATCTCGTTACCGGCAAGTCTCTTTACTCGCTCCGTAACACATCATCCGTGATCAACTCCTTGATCACATTGTGCACATTATGATGATGTCCTACCGAGTGGGCCCAGAGATACCTCTCCGTCACACGGAGTGACAAATCCCAGCCTCGATTCGTGCCAACCCAATGACACTTTCGGAGATACCTGTAGTGCACCTTTATAGCCACCCGATTCGTTGTGGCGTTTGGTACACCCAAAGCATTCCTACGGTATCCGGAGTTGCACAATCTCATGGTCTAAGGAAATGATACTTGACATTAGAAAAGCTTTAGCATACGAACTACGATCTTTGTGCTAGGCTTAGGATTGTGTCTTGTCCATCACATCATTCTCCTAATGATGTGATCCCGTTATCAACGACATCCAATGTCCATGGTCAGGAAACTGTAACCATCTATTGATCAACGAGCTAGTCAACTAGAAGCTTACTAGGGACATGGTGTTGTCTATGTACCCACACATGTATCTGAGTTTCCTATCAATACAATTATAGCATGGATAATAAACGATTATCATGAACAGGGAAATATAATAATGACTAATTTATTATTGCCTCTAGGGCATATTTCCAACAGTCTCCCACTTGCACTACAGTCAATAATCTAGTTCACATCGTCATGTGATTAACGCTGATAGGTCACATCGCCATGTGACCAACATCCAAAGAGTTTACTAGTGTCTGTAAACTAGTTCACATCATCATGTGATTAAGATTCAATGAGTTCTCAGGTTTGATCATGTTTTGCTTGTGAGAGAGGTTTTTAGTCAACGGGTCTGAACCTTTCAGATCCGTGTGTGCTTTGCAAATTTCTAGGTCATATTGTAAACGCTGCTTCCACGCTCCACTTGGATCTATTCCAAATGGTTGCTCCACTATACGTATCCGGTTTGCTACTCAGAGTCACTCGGATAGGTGTTAAAGCTTGCATCGACGTAACCCCTTACGCCGAACTCTTTATTACCTCCATAATCGAGAAACATGTCCTTATTTACTCCAAGGACAATTATTGACCGCTGTCCAATGATCCATTCCTGGATCATTCTTGTACCCCTTGACTGACTCATGGCAAGGCACACTTCCGGTGCGGTACACAACATAGCATACTATAGAGCCTATGTCCAAGCATAGGGGCGACCTTCATCCTTTCTCTCTTTTCTGCCGTGGTCGGGCTTTAACTCTTAACTTCATACCTTACATCTCAGGCAAGAACTCCTTCTTTGACTGATCCATCTTGAACATCTTCAAGATTATGTCAAGGTATGTGCTCATTTGAAAGTATTATTAAACATTTTGATCTATCTTATAGATCTTGATGCTTATTGTTCAAGTAGCCTAATCCAGGTTTTCCATTGAAAAACACTTTTCAAAACAACCCTATATGCTTTCTAGAAATTCTACATCATTTCTGATCAACAATATGTCAACAACATATACTCATCAGAAAATTCCATAGTGCTCCCACTCACTTCTTTGGAAATACAAGTTTCTCATAAACTTTGTATAAACCCAAAATCTTTGATCATCTCATCAAAGCGCACATTCCAACTCCGAGATGCTTACTCCAGTCCTTAGAAGGATCGCTGGAGCCAGCATAACTTTTAGCATCCTTAGGATCGACAAAACCTTTCTGACTCCAGTCCTTAGAAGGATCGCTGGAGCCAGCATAACTTTTAGCATCCTTAGGATCGACAAAACCTTTCTGATTGTATCTCATACAACCTTTCCTTACGGAAACTGGTAAGGAAACTCGTTTTGACATCCATCTGCTAGATTTCATAAATGCAGCTTGTGCTAACATGATTCCGACGGACTTTAAGCATCGCTACGGATGAGAAAATCTCATCGTAGTCAACTCCTTGAACTTGTGAAAAACTCTTCGCCACAAGTCGAGCTTCATAGACGATGACATTACCGTCCACGTCCGTCTTCTTCTTAAAGATCCATTTATCTCAATAGCTTGCCGATCATCGGGCAAGTCCACCAAAGTCCATGCTTTGTTCTGATACATAGATCCTATCTCGGATTTCATGGCTTTTAACCATTTGTCGGAATATGAGCCTACCATCGCTTCCCCATAGCTCGTAGGTTCATTGTTGTCTAGCAACATGACCTTCAAGACAGGATCACCGTACCACTCTGAAGCAGTCCGCATCCTTGTCACCCTACGAGGTACGATAGTGACTTGATCCAAAACTTCATGATCACTATCATAAGCTTCGACTTCAATTGGTGTAGGTGCCATAGGAACAACTTCCTGTGCCCTGCTACACACTTGTTGAGGTTACGGTTCAATAACCTCATCAAGTCTCCACCATCCTCCCAGTCAACTTTCCGAGACAAACTTTTCCTCGAGAAAGGACCCGATTCAAGAAACAATCCCTATTGCTTTCAGATCTGAATTAGGAGGTATACCCAACCGTTTTGGGTGTCCTATGAAGATGCATTTTATCCGCTTTGGGTTCGAGCTTATCAACCTGAAACTTTTTCACATAAGCGTCGCAGCCCCAAACCTTTAAGAAATGACAGCTTAGGTTTCTCTAAACCATAGTTCATACGGTGTCATCTCAATGGAATTACGTGGTGCCCTATTAAAGTGAGTGCGGTTGTCTCTAACGCCTAACCCATGAACGATAGTGGTAATTCGATAAGAGACATCATGGTACGCACCATATCCAATAGGGTGCAACTATGATGTTCGGACACACCATCACACTATGGTGTTCCAGGCGGTATTAATTGTGAAACAATTTGCACAATGTCTTAATTGTATGCCAAAACTCGTAACTCAGATATTCATCTCTATGATCATATCATAGACATTCTATCCTCTTGTCACGAAGATCTTAAACTTCACTCTGAAATTACTTGAACCATTCAATAATTAAGACTTGTGTTTCATCAAGTAAATATACTCAACATCTACTCGAATCATCTGTGAAGTAAGAACATAACGATATTCACTGCATGCCTCAGCACTCATTGGACTGCACACATTAAAATGTGTTACTTCCAACAAGTTGCTATCTAGTTCCATCTTACTAAAACCGAGGCTTTTCAGTCATCTTGTCAATGTGGTATGATTTGCATATCTCAAGTGATTCAAAATCAAGTGAGTCTAAACGATCCATCTGCATGGAGTTTCTTCATGCGTATGCACCAATAGACATGGTTCGCATGTCTCAAACTTCTCAAAAACGAGTGAGTCCAAAGATCCATCAACATGGAGCTTCTTCATGCGTTTTATACCAATATGACTTACATGGCAGTGCCACAAGTAAGTGGTACTATCATTACTATCTTATATCTTTTGGCATGAAAATGTGTATCACTACGATCGAGATTCAATAAACCATTCATTTAGGTGCAAGACCATCGAAGGTATTATTCAAATAAATAGAGTAACCATTATTCTCCTTAAATGAATAACCGTATTGCGATAGACATAATCCAATCATGTCTATGCTCAACGCAAACACCAAATGATAATTATTCTGGTTTAATACTAATCTTGATGGTAGAGGGAGCGTGCGATGTTTGATCACATCAAACTTGGAAACACTTCCAATATCTATCGTCGGCTCACCTTTAGCTAGTCTCCGTTTATTCTGTAGCTTTTATTTCGAGTTACTAACACTTAGCAACCGAACCGGTATCTAATACCCTGGTGCTACTAGGAGTACTAGTAAAGTGCACATTAACATAATGTATATCCAATATACTTCTATCGACCTTGCCAGCCTTCTCATCTACCAAGTACCTTGGGTAATGCTGCTCTAGTGGCTGTTCCCCTTATTACAGAAGCACTTAGTCTCGGGTTTGGGTTCAACCTTGGGTTTCTTCACTGGACCAGCAACTGATTTGCCATTTCATGAAGTGTCCCTTCTTGCCCTTGCCCTTCTTGAAACTAGTGGTTTCACCAACCATCAACAATTGATGCTCCTTCTTGATTTCTACTTTCGCGGTGTCAAACATCGTGAATACCTCAAGGATCATCATATCTATCCCTGACATGTTATAGTTCATCACGAAGCTCTAGCAGCTTGGTGGCAATGACTTTGGAGAAACATCACTATCTCATCTGGAAGATCAACTCCCACTTGATTCAAATGATTGTTGCACTCAGACAATCTGAGCACAAGCTCAACGATTGAGCTTTTCTCCCTTAGTTTGCAGGCTAAGAAAATCGTCGGAGGTCTTATACCTCTTGACGTGGGCACGAGCCTGAAATCCTAATTTCAGCCCTCGAAACATCTCATATGTTCCGCGACATTTCGAAAACGTCTTTCGTGCCTCAACTCTAAACCGTTTAAGCTGAACTATCACGTAGTTATCAAAGCGTGTATGTCCGATGTTCGCAACATCCACAAACGACGTTTGGGGTTCAGCACACCGAGCGTGCATTAAGGACATAAGCTTTCTCTGTCCGCATAATCGCTACTTTCAACTTTCAACTATATTTTCTCTAGGAACATATCTAAACAGTGGAACTAAAGCGCGAGCTTACGACATAATTTGCAAAAGGTCTTTTGACTATGTTCAGGATAATTAAGTTCATCTTATGAACTCCCACTCGAATAGACATCCCTCTGGTCATCTAAGTGATTACATGATCCGAGTCAACTAGGCGTGTCCGATCATCACGTGAGACGGACTAGTCATCATCGGTGAACATCTTCATGTTGATCGTATCTACTATCGACTCATGCTCGACCTTTCGGTCTCGTGTTCGAGGCCATGTCTGTACATGCTAGGCTCGTCAAGTTAACCCTAAGTGTTTGGCGTGTGAAAGTCTGTCTTACACCCGTTGTATGTGAGCGTAAGAATCCATCACACCCGATCATCACGTGGTGCTTAGAAGCGATGAACTTTAGCAACGGTGCACGCTTAGGGAGAACACTTCTTGAAATTGTTGTAAGGATCATCTTATTTACTACCGTCGTTCAAAGTAAACAAGATGCATAAACATAATAAACATCACATGCAATTATATAGTAGTGACATGATATGGCCAATATCATATAGCTCCATTGATCTCCATCTTGGGGCTCCATGATCATCATCGTCACCGCATGACACCATGATATCCACCATCATGATCTCCATCATCGTGTCTTCATGAAGTTGTCTCGCCAACTATTACTTCTACTACTATGGCTACCGGTTAGCAATAAAGTAAAGTAATTACATGGCGTTGTTTAATGACACGCAGGTCATACAATAAATAAAGACAACTCCTATGGCTCCTGCCGGTTGTCATACTCGTCGACATGCAAGTCATGAATCCTATTACAAGAACATGATCAATCCCATACATCACATATCATTCATCACATTCTTCTTGGCCATATCACATCACATAGAATACCCTGCAAAAACAAGTTAGACGTCCTCTAATTGTTGTTTGCATGTTTTACGTGGCTGCTATGGGTTTCTAGCAAGAACGTTTCTTACCTACGCAAAACCACAACGTGATATGCCAATTGCTATTTACCCTTCATAAGTACCCTTTTCATCGAATCCGTTCCGAGTAAAGTGGGAGAGATCGCACCGCTAGCCACCTTATGCACCAAGTGCATGTCGGTCGGTGGAACTGTCTCACGTAAAATGCGTGTAAGGTCGGTCCGGGCGCTTCATCCCACAATACCGTCGAAACAAGATTGGACTAGTAACGGTAAGCATATTGAACAACATCAACGCCCACAACTACTTTGTGTTCTACTCGTGCAAAGAATCTACACAATAGACCAAGCTCATGATGCCACTGTTAGGGAACGTAGCAGAATTTCAAAATTTTCCTACGTGTCACCAAGATCTATCTATGGAGAAACTAGCAACGAGGGGGAGGAGAGTGCATCTACATACCCTTGTAGATCGCTAAGCGGAAGCGTTCATGAGAACGGGGTTGAAGGAGTCATACTGTCGTGATCCAAATCACGGAGATCCTAGTGCGAGCAGACGGCACCTCCGCGTTCAACACACGTACAGCCGGTGGCGTCTCCCACGCCTTGATCCAGCAAGGAGAGAGGAGAGGTTGAGGAAGACTCCATCCAGCAGCAGCACAATGGCGTGGTGGTGGTGGAGGAGCATAACAATCCAGCAGGCTTCGCCAAGCACCACGGGAGAGGAGGAGGAGGAGGCGGGGACTGCACCAATAGAGGAGAAGTTCTCATGTGTCTGGCAGCCCCAAAACCTCAAGTATATATAGGGGGGAAGGGGGCTGCGCCCCCTTTAGGGTTTCCCACCCCAAGGGGTGCGGCCAGCCCTAGATCCCATCTAGGGGGGGCGGCCAAAGGGGGAGGAGTGCCTCCCAAGTCAAGTGGAGGCCTCCCCCTTTAGGGTTTTCCCCTTCCCATGCGCATGGGCCTTGGGGGGGCTGGTGCCCCTGGCCCATTAAGGCTAGGGCGCCCCTTACAGCCCATGCTACTGTATTGGACGTGGTGGAACAATTTCCGGACCTCCGGACCCCTCCGGAATCCTCCGGAACCTTCTGGAAGCTTCCCGGTACAATACCGAAAAACCCGAACTTTTCGGAACCCAACAACAACTTTCCATATATAAATCTTTACCTCCGGACCATTCCGAACTCCTCGTGACGTCCGGGATCTCATCCGGACTCGAACAACATTCGGTAACCACATACAAACTTCCTTTATAACCCTAGCATCATCGAACCTTAAGTGTGTAGACCCTACGGGTTCGGGAGACATGTAGACATGACCGAGACGTTCTCCGGTCAATAACCAACAGCGGGATCTGGATACCCATGTTGGCTCCCACATGTTCCACGATGATCTCATCGGATGAACCACGATGTCAAGGACTCAATCAATCCCGTATACAATTCCCTTTGTCTAGCGGTATTGTACTTGCCCGAGATTCGATCGTCGGTATCCGATACCTTGTTCAATCTCGTTACCGGCAAGTCTCTTTACTCGTTCCGTAACACATCATCCCGTGATCAACTCCTTGATCACATTGTGCACATTATGATGATGTCCTACCTAGTGGGCCCAGAGATACCTCTCCGTCACACGGAGTGACAAATCCAGCCTCGATTCGTGCCAACCCAATGTACACTTTCGGAGATACCTGTAGTGCACCTTTATATCCACCCGATTCGTTGTGACGTTTGGTACACCCAAAGCATTCCTACGGTATCCGGGAGTTGCACAATCTCATGGTCTAAGGAAATGATACTTGACATTAGAAAAGCTTTAGCATACGAACTACGATCTTTGTGCTAGGCTTAGGATTGGGTCTTGTCCATCACATCATTCTCCTAATGATGTGATCCCGTTATCAACGACATCCAATGTCCATGGTCAGGAAACTGTAACCATCTATTGATCAACGAGCTAGTCAACTAGAAGCTTACTAGGGACATGGTGTTGTCTATGTACCCACACATGTATCTGAGTTTCCTATCAATACAATTATAGCATGGATAATAAACGATTATCATGAACAGGGAAATGTAATAATAACTAATTTATTATTGCCTCTAGGGCATATTTCCAACAGTTCTCATACATGGATCCCATCTCAGATTTCATGGCCTCAAGCCATTTTGCGGAATCTGGGCTCACCATTGCTTCTTCGTAGTTCGTAGGTTCGTCATGGTCTAGTAACATGACCTCCAGAACAGGATTACCATACCACTCTGGTGCGGATCTCACTCTGGTGGACCTACGAGGTTTGGTAGTAACTTGATCTGAAGCTTCATGATCATCATCAATAGCTTCCTCACTAATTGGTGTACGTGTCACAGGAACCGGTTTCTGTGATGAACTACTTTCTAATAAGGGAGCAGGTACATTTACCTTATCAAGTTCTACTTTCCTCCCACTCACTTCTTTTGAGAGAAACTCCTTCTCTAGAAAGGATCCATTTTTAGAAACGAATGTTTTGCCTTCGGATCTGTGATAGAAAGTGTACACAACAGTTTCCTTTGGGTATCCTATGAAGACACATTTCTCTGATTTGGGTTCGAGCTTATCATGTTGAAACTTTTTCACATAAGCATCGTAGCCCCAAACTTTAAGAAATGACAACTTTGGTTTCTTGCCAAACCACAGTTCATAAGGTGTCGTCTCAACGGATTTTGATGGTGCCCTATTTAACGTGAATGCAGCTGTCTCTAGAGCATAAGCCCAAAAACGATAGTGATAAATCATTAAGAGACATCATAGATCACACCATATATAGTAAAGTACGATTACGACGTTCGGACACACCATTACGATGTGGTGTTCCGGGTGGCGTGAGTTGTGAAACTATTTCGCATTGTTTCAAATGTAGACCAAACTCATAACTCAAATATTCTCCTCCACGATCAGATCGTAGAAACTTTATTTTCTTGTTACGATGATTTTGAACTTCACTCTGAAATTCTTTGAACTTTTCAAATGTTTCAGACTTATGTTTCATTAAGTATATATACCCATATCTGCTTAAATCATCTGTGAAGGTGAGAAAATAACGATACCCGCCGCTAGCCTCAACATTCATTGGACCACATACATCAGTATGTATGATCTCCAACAAATCAGTTGCTCGCTCCATAGTTCCGGAGAACGGCTTTAGTCATCTTGCCCATGAGGCACGGTTCGCAAGTACCAAGTGATTCATAATCAAGTGATTCCAAAAGTCCATCAGTATGGAATTTCTTCATGCGCTTTACACCAATATGACCCAAATGGTAGTGCCACAAATAAGTTGCACTATCATTATCAACTCTGCATCTTTTGGCTTCAACATTATGAATATGTGTATACCTACTTTCGAGATTCAACAAAAATAGACCACTCTTCAAGGGTGCATGACCATAAAAGATATTACTCATATAAATAGAACAACCATTATTCCCAGATTTAAATGAATAACCGTCTCGCATCAAACAAGATCCAGATATAATGTTCATTCTTAACGCTGGCACCAAATAACAATTATTCAGGTCTAAAACTAATCCCGAAGGTAGATGTAGAGGTAGCATGCCGACGGCGATCACATCGACTTTGGAACCATTTCCCACGCGCATCGTCACCTCGTCCTTAGCCAGTCTTCGCTTAATCCGTAGTCCCTGTTTCGAGTTGCAAATATTAGCAGCATAACCAGTATCAAATACCCAGGTGCTACTGCAAGCTCTGCTAAGGTACACATCAATAACATGTATATCACATATACCTTTGTTCACCTTGTCATCCTTCTTATCCGCCAAATACTTGGGGCAGTTCCGCTTCGGACGATGCCGCTTGCGGAGAAGCACTCGATCTCGTGCTTAGGCCCAGACTTGGGTTTCTTCTCTTGCATATTATAGTTCATCACGAAGCTCTTGTAGCTTGGTGGCAGTAATTGAAGAATTATGTCAATGACACTATCATCCAGAAGATTAACCCCCAGTTGAATTAAGTGATTGTTATACCCAGACATTTTGAGTATATGTTCACTGACAGAACTATTCTCATCCATGTTGCAGCTATAGAACTTATTGGAGACTTCATATCTCTCAATGCGGGCATTTGCTTGAAATATTAACTTCAACTCCTGGAACATCTCATATGCTCCATGACGTTCAAAACGTCATTGAAGCCCCGGTTCTAAGTCGTAAAGCATGGCACACTGAACTATCGAGTAGTCATCAGCTTTGCTCTGCCAGACGTTCTTAACATCGTCAGTTGCATCTGCAGCAGGCCTGGCACCCAGCGGTGCTTCCAGGACGTAATTCTTCTGTGTAGCAATGAGGATAATCCTCAAGTTACGGACCCAGTCCGTGTAATTGCTACCATCATCTTTCAACTTTGCTTTCTCAAGGAACGCATTAAAATTTAACGGAACAACAACACGGGCCATCTATCTACAAACAACATAGACAAGCAAAATACTATCAGGTACTAAGTTCATGATAAATTTAAGTTCAATTAATCATATTATTTAAGAACTCCCACTTAGATAGATATCCCTCTGATCATCTAAGTGATCACGTGATCCAGATCAACTAAACCATGTCCAACCATCACGTGAGATGGAGTAGTTTTCAATGGTGAACATCACTATGTTGATCATATCTACTATATGATTCACACTCGACCTTTCGGTCTCAGTGTTCCGAGGCCATATCTGCATATGCTAGGCTCGTCAAGTTTAACCCGAGTATTCTGCGTGTGCAAAACTGGCTTGCACCCGTTGTAGATGAGCGTGAGCTTATCACACCGATCATCACGTGGTGTCTCGGCACTACTTAACTTTGGCAACGGTGCATACTCGGGAGAACACTTTTATCTTGAAATTTAGTGAGAGATCATCTTATAATGCTACCACAATCAAAGCAGAATAAGACGCATAAAGGATAAACATCACATGCAATCAATATAAGTGATATGATATGGCCATCATCATCTTGTGCTTGTGATCTCCATCTCCGAAGCACCGTTATGATCACCATCGTCACCGGCGTGACACCTTGATCTCCATCGTAGCATCGTTGTCGTCTCGCCAACTATTGCTTCTACGACTATCGCTACCGCTTAGTGATAAAGTAAAGCATTACAGGGCGATTGCAGTGCATACAATAAAGCGACAACCATATGGCTCTTGCCAGTTGCCGATAACTTTGTTACAAAACATGATCATCTCATACAATAAATATATCATCATGTCTTGACCATATCACATCACAACATGCCCTGCAAAAACAAGTTAGACGTCCTCTACTTTGTTGTTGCAAGTTTTACGTGGCTGCTACGGGCTAAGCAAGAACCGTTCTTACCTACGCATCAAAACCACAACGATTGTTTGTCAAGTTGGTGCTGTTTTAACCTTCTCAAGGACCGGGTGTAGCCACACTCGGTTCAACTAAAGTTGGAGAAACTGACACCCGCCAGCCACCTGTGTGCAAAGCACATCGGTAGAACCGGTCTCGCGTAAGCGTATGCGTAATGTCGGTCCGGGCCGCTTCATCCAACAATATCGTCGAACCAAAGTATGACATGCTGGTAAGCAGTATGACTTGTATTTCCCACAACTCACTTGTGTTCTACTCGTGCATATAACATCTACGCATAAAACCAGGCTCGGATGCCACTGTTGGTGAACGTAGTAATTTCAAAAAAATTCTTACGCACACATAGGATCATGGTGATGCATAGCAACGAGAGGGGAGAGTGTTGTCCATGTACCCTCGTAGACCGAAAGCGGAAGCGTTAGCACAACGCGGTTGATGTAGTCGTACGTCTTCACGATCCGACCGATCCAAGTACCGAACGTATGTCACCTCCGAGTTCAGCACACGTTCAACTCGATGACGTCCCGTGAACTCCGATCCAACAGAGCTTCACGGGAGAGTTCCATCAGCACGACGACGTGGTGACGGTGATGATGATGCTACCGACGCAGGGCTTCGCCTAAGCACCCACTACAAGAAATATGTCAACTAGTGACCTTCTGTTAGTGACCCTGGAAGAATTGGTCATAGATCTATGACCATTTGAGACCAATTGGTCAAAAGCTGTTCGGGGCGCTCCAAAACCTAAACCTTTGCGACCATTTTGGTCAGAAAGGTCGTAATTTCCTTACACGAAATGGTCACAAAGCAAACAGTGCTGGCCCGCTGCCTTATTTCTAGTTGTTAACGACCAATATAGATGGTCATAGCCTTGTAGATTGTGGTGGGTTGTGATGACTAGGCGCCATCTCATCAGTTTTGCCTATGTGTCATGTCCATGTGTCAATTTTTGCCCTAGGTTGTGAAGCAACCTATATTTATGTTACTCCAAAAATTCCCAAAAAATTCTCATAAATTGTTTGGATCATATCTTCATCAAATATGTCAAAAACCTTCCTTGCCTAGTTCAAAAATAACTCAGAAATATTCATTTTCCTATTCTGTTCAGAGCAGCACTTTGTGAAGGAAGTGTTATTTATATATTCTTGATTTCCCTAAAAATTTGTGAGGACATTCTTCTTTGTATATGATCATCCTCAGCCAAAACTCACGCCCATTGGCCATGTGCATTTCCCGTACCGCTAATCAAACACTTGGCCGCTAATTCATGTTTGAGCATACTTCGGTCTCCTCATGAGAATCTTATGTTATAATTTTCGTCCTAGCACCTACCTGGGGAGTGCCCAACCCACTAGACATGCCTAGGCCGCCCAGAACGCATGGCAACGCCACGGTCACACGGTGACCACTGCAAGGCATCTTGCGTATCTTGCTCTAGAGTTGGGGCCCTCGGCCACCGTCCAAACCTCGATGTATCGCCATCAAACCATGTATTTATGATTAAATAGATACTTATTTACCTAGAAATGATTTTTGGAAAAAATAAAGAGCAAACTATGAGGCACCTGCAGTTCAAATTTGACCCGCTTCCAGCTGAATCGACGGGAATTTGTCTTTTTCACCAGAGGTGGATCAAAATTTTTGACACCCAACAATTTTCTCAATTGTGCAATATATATGGGCTAGTATTTTATAAAATTGATTAGGTCCAATTTTGCAACAAATATATGATAGGTCCTTCACAAAAAAACTCATTTTGGGCACTCGAAAAAATGGAAAATGAATTTTTCGTCCAAAGAAAATGAAAATTTCCTTAGGCAACATTGTTTGTCATTCCAAGATGCACCCTTGTGCACGATATGAGGTCATTTGAACAAACTATGCCATAAATGTGGCCATAAGATTGATCATTTGGCTTGAAAGCCATGAATCTTCACACATGATAGCTCATTTCTGAGAACACTTTTTTAAAATGATTACCGTATTACAAGTTTATTATTTTTCCTGGAAACTAGGTCACATATAATGACACAATGCGGAGGTTTTCCAATTTTTTGATTTTTTTTGAATTTTTTATGCCCGTTTCAAAATGCGGTCAAAACGCCGGGCTTGACCGGTCCTAGCTAGTGGTTGAATCTTGGAATTTTTTTGGTGTTTCTCCGATTAAATAGATACTTATGTACCTAGAAATGATTTTTGGAAAAAATAAAGAGCAAACTATGAGGCACCTGCAGTTCAAATTTGACCCGCTTCCAACTAAATCAGCGGGAATTTGTGTTTTTCACCAGAGGTGGATCAAAACTTTTGACACCTAACCATTTTGTCAATTGTGCATTATATATGGCCTAGTATTTTATAAAATTGATTAGGTCCAATTTTGCAACAAATATATGGTAGGTCCTTCACAAAAAAACTCATTTTGGGCACTCGAAAAAATGGAAAATGAATTTTTCATCGAAAGAAAATGAAAAGTTCCTTAGGCAACATTGTTTGTCATTCCAAGATGCACCCTTGTGCACGATATGAGGTCATTTGAACAAACTATGCCATGAATGTGGCCATAAGATTGATCATTTGGCTTGAAAGCCATGAATCTTCACACATGATAGCTCATTTCTGAGAACACTTTTTTAAAATTATTACCATATTACAAGTTTATTATTTTTCCTAGAAACTAGGTCACATATAATGACACAATGCGGAGGTTTTCCAATTTTTGGTTTTTTTGAATTTTTTATGCCCGTTACAAAATGCGGTCAAAACGCCGGGCTTGACCCGTCCTAGCTAGTGGTTGAATCTTGGAATTTTTTTGGTGTTTCTATGATTAAATAGATACTTATGTACCTAGAAATGATTTTTGGAAAAAATAAAGAGCAAACTACGAGGCACCTGTAGTTCAAATTTGACCGACTTCCAAATTAATCGGTAAATTTGTCTTTTTCACCAGAGGTGGATCAAAACTTTTGACACCCAACCATTTTATCAATTGTGCATTATATGTGGCCTAGTATTTTATAAAATTGATTAGGTCGAATTTTGCAACAAATATATGGTAGGTCCTTCACAAAAAACTCATTTTGGGCAATCGAAAAAATGGAAAACTGATTTTTCGTCCAAAGAAAATAAAAGATTCCTTAGGCAAAATTGTTTGCCATTCCAGGATGCACCCTTGTGCACGATATGAGGTCATTTGAGTAGACTATGCCAAGAAAGTGGCCATAAGATTGACCATTTGAGCAGACTATGCCATTTGAGCAGACTTTTTAAAGGTATTTATCGTATTAGAAGTTTGTTTCCTCCTAGACACTAGATCACATATAATGACACAATGCAATGGCTTTCTATTTTTTGATTTCTTTAATTCTTCATGCCAATTTCAAAACGCGATTAAAACCATGGGCATAACCGTTCGTAGCTGCGGGTGGAATCTTACAAAACTTAAATGGCCAAAAAGGCTAGAACGATTAGAAGGTTATCATCATCCATAAAATGCGGTATAACTTGAGTGAAAATTTTAGTGGTTCCATTTTGCAAAATATTATTGGTAGTTGCTTCATAAACCCCTTTGTTTTTAGTACTTAGAGACTATATTTTAAATTACAGCCGTAGTCTCCAACCAATCAGGACGACTCCCCCGGATCACCCTACCGTAGGTGATCTGAACCGTCCGATCGTCCCATATCTAACGATAGACTTGACCCCCCCACCGTCTCACAACCCGCACCACTCGTCCTCTCGCCCCCTCTCTCTCCTACGCACCCACAGCCACCGACCTCTCCCTCCCTAAGATCTCGATCCGATCCAGATCGACGCCGCCACCCCTTTCTAACCCTAGCTTCCCGTCGCCGGCGGCGGCGCCCTCCCTCCCTCGCTCTCTCCTCCTTCCCTCCTCACGGCCATCTCTCAGTTCCCCGATAGACACACCTCATCCTCCTCCCCATCCCCCGGTCCCGTCCCCAGCCCCGCCCGGATCCACCGTGCTTGTCCACAGCCACAGCCGCCGCCCCCAGCCCCGCCCACGGCGACCACCACCACCCCAAGCCTTGTCTTTATATAACTCTTCACGAGCAGCGAAGGGAAGAAGAAGGGGAAAGGGGATGGCTGCCGACACCGCCCTCTGTGAAGCGAAGTGCTGCTCGCTTTTAACGGCGGCGCGCCGACGCCGTCTCGCTGGGGTCATTGTCGGCCTCACCGAGCACGGCCGCAGTACTCCTCTCACTTTTCCCTTCTTCCTCCTGTCGTTGGGCTCTGAATCTAAGCCTTGCACAGGCTGGTCTGGTGGGCGGCGAGGGCGCCTGGCTGCAATGGCGGAGGAGGCGCGGCGTAGCGCGGCAGAAGGGGCGGCGACCATCGCGGTGGTCGGGCTGGACCTCGTGGCCTGCGACGAGGCAGCCGTTGGCGCCGCGGTGGACGCGGCGTGGCGCTGCTTCGGCGACGGTGGGCTCCACGCCCTCGTCAACTGCTGCTCCAACGAGGACATGCTCGGGAACGAGTTCTACACCGGCGCTTTCAAGGTACTGAAATGATTCTGCTGTTAGGCTGTGGTCAAAAGATTTGCCCAGTGCTTCTTATGCTTATCTGTCTAAACACTCTTTGTGAAGGATGGGTCTACCTGGAGGACGAACAAGTTCACAGATTTCTCGCCATTCACGATGCCGCACCCGTGTGACTCGCATCTTTGGGAGCGCCATCTCTTGCATTGCGTGCCAGTATGTTACTATATCCCAGAGCACTTGTTTCCCATTTTCTGATCAGTTCTAGAAATTATTTGTACAAAGGGTTGGTTAGCGGAATTCACCTAAATAGTTTGATTGGCTTCTTTCAGGTGCCTGGACAGAATTCTTGAATCTTTGGAGTCTTCCCACAGGCCGACACATGCCAAATGGCAAGCTGCTTGTCACCTGAACAAAGGGAGAAAAGTAAGAGGGATGGAGATGATGATGCCATGGATGTAAGCTCGTCATGTTTGTTACAATAATGCACTCTCTTAACAATTTCAGTGTCCAGTAACCAGCATTGGCATCTGATGCATTGCTTGCTGCAGGTCTCAGAAAATGGAAATGGCGAGAGTTCTTCATGCAGCAAGAAACCAGTAAGAACTGAACTTAGTTTTCTACCATATAGCTTCGTCTCCCCATATGAAATGGTCCCATAATCTAGTGCGTATCTGTTTTTGTTTTGAAGTTCATCTAGCATTTGATTGCCTAAATTACTTGTCTGGATATAGATTAGCATAATCATAAAATAGAATGAGTAAGCATATCAACTGATTAGTAACATGTTTTAGTTAATTAAAATGCTCCATTTCATGCTAATCTGAAGTCATATAGAATGAAGGGTTTGGTTATCTGAAATAACGTGCATTTGCTTTTTCTCAGAAGGAAGATGACGTCCAGTTCCCATCTAGTTCAGCAGAAATGCCAGCAAGTGAAAACCTGCCACAGATGAATCGTGCGGTAGGATCTAATAGTTCTGAAATCGTGCCTAGTTGATGCATAGTTCTGTCAGATTAAGTGTCTGCCTCTTAATTACTACTACTCACAGTTGTTGTATTCTACACACCTGGCAAACAGTGTATAGTTTTGAATGGTTCAATTATACAGAGCTCTCCATGCCCAAGATGAGAAATTCTCGCTGTCAATCTGTTTGATGCTATCATTTTCTTACCATCATATTATATGTGCCGCTCAACATTCAACCTGCTTTAATCTGTACTAGTGTTCAGTTTGTACCTCATCTAGCACACTGCCTAAAATTGCCACTATTCTTTCAATGAATTTAGTAGAGTTACCTTGTGATTCCTCTGTTTGCTTCATATTATGGTTGCTCTACTGCTAGTGTCTTACTAGCTTGTTCTGGCTCATCGTGTTCCTGCTTGTAGTTGATTTTTCATGTGCCTAAGTATATGTGTAGTACACGTGCAAGCAAACATTTGAACTCAAACCCATCCATCCTTTGTACTGTACTATACTGAAGAAGTAATGTAGATGAATATACATGCAGTTTTATTAAGTGAATGCCATGCAAACAACTAACTTGCTCTTGTCCATGTAGATGGAGTAGGAGGATGAGCAGCAGCAACAAATGAGACTGATGGTGAAGAAGCACCTGATGACCAGAACTCCTTCAAGTGCTCTTTAGTCGTTCCAAAACAAGGTCTTGATGTCCCCCTTACAGAAAATGTTCATATATGTTCCTGCATGATGTGTGTGTGTGTGTGTGTGTGTGTGTGTATGTGCATGTTGGATGGTCACATTCTAGTGTACTAGCTAGCTAGTAAGCTTGTTTTGCTACCGGATGATTGAATGTCATCTCAGTTTGTACCTCATCTAGCTCACCACCTCAAATTGCCACTGTTTTGTTAGTGTTTCCTTATTGGTTGGCTAAACATATTTGTTTGTTTGATTTGGAGCATTAGACGCTCTCCATCGATGATTGCCTAATTTTATTCATCGTCTCCACAATATATTCATTTGATTGTCTGCTACATCTACACTTAAATACTCATAATGCTTTTGTCCAGCCTTTGTTCAATTGGACAAAATATGAAGCAAACTAATATCTCTGGTTAAAATTGTGGTCTTGATCTTTTCTTTAAACCTAGGACATCATGCATAACTAGCTCTTTCTTTTCAGTCTAAACCTGAGACCTTTTATTGTTTTCAGTCACACTGTTGTTTTGTTGTGCTTGATAAACCTGAGACTTCTTTCGATTGTAATATCGAAGTTGTTTGGTTCTGGCCTCAGCAGTAGTGCACTAATATTGAAGTTGTTCACTCTTTTACAGTGAGCTCCGGCCTAATTTTTTGGAGTGTGAAGCCGTGAAGCCAAGTGCGAACCAAAGAAGCCCTACTTAGCAAAGAGTTTTTGATTCGTAGTAGACCATAAATTGTAATATTGTAACAGATTGTAAAAGACTAATGTAGTGTTATTTGATGAATTATATTTGTCCCGTCCTATTTGAAATAGTGATTATGTATGTTAAAAATATGTGAAATGGAAACTTGACGAGCGGGACCAATTTATGTCCCACTTATGAATATAATCTGAGAAATTTTGAAATTTTTGACATTTGGGACCCATCTGACTAGTGGGACCAGCTCTAAAATAAAACGATTGAAAAATAGAAAATTAATTGATGGAAAGAGGGCCATGGCCCAACAAAAATAAGGCTGCAATATTGGGCTTGGCCCATGAACCCAACCAAAAGTTGACAGATAGAAAAAAACACAAATAGGCTGAATTGTTGGGCTCGGCCCATGTAAAACACTGAATCGGACCGGGCTGATTCTTGTGCCACATCAGCTTGCCATGCTGGATGCCTAAGTGGTCTGGGGAGGTTGCTTGTGACAAATTTGGTCGTGGAACCAACGACCTTTTACATATCGCAAAGAAGGTCACTAATTTCAGTTTACGACCGCCAGCTTTTGACCTTCTGTTTTTGGTCACAAAAAGGTCGCGAATGAGAAACTATGACCTTTCAGTGAGCAATAGTGGTGGTCACAAGTTGACATATTTCTTGTAGTGACCGCTACGATATGATTGAGGTGGAATATGGTGGAGGGGGGAACCGCACACGGCTAAGATCACGAGATGAATTGTTGTGTCTAGAGGTGCCCCCTTGCCCCCGTATATAAAGGACCAGGGGGAGGAGGCAGCCGGCCAGGGAGGATTCCTACTCCCACCGGGAGTAGGACTCCCTCTTTTCCTAGTTGGAGTAGGAGGGGGAAAGGAAGGGAAGGAGAGAGGGGGAAAGGAAAGGGTGAAGGAAATATGCCCTAGAGGCAATAATAAAGTTATTATTTATTTCCTTATATCATGATAAATGTTTATTATTCATGCTAGAATTGTATTAACCGGAAACATAATACATGTGTGAATATATAGACAAACAGTATGTCACTAGTATGCCTCTACTTGACTAGCTTGTTAATCAAAGATGGTTATGTTTCCTAACCATGAACAAGGAGTTGTTATTTGATTAACAAGGTCACATCATTAGTTGAATGATCTGATTGACATGACCCATTCCGTTAGCTTAACACTTGATCGCTTAGTATGTTAATGCTTTCTTCATGACCCATACATGTTCCTATAACTATGAGATTATGCAACTCCGTTTACGGAGGAACACTTTGGTACTACCAAACGTCACAACGAATCGGGTGATTATAAAGGAGTACTACAGGTGTCTCCAAAGGTACTTGTTGGGTTGGCGATTTGAGATTAGGTTTTGTCATCCGATTGTCGGAGAGGTATCTCGGCCTTCTCGGTAATGCACATCACCTAAGCCTTGCAAGCATTACAACTAATGAGTTAGTTGTGAGATGATGTATTACGGACGAGTAAAGAGACTTACCGTAACGAGATTGAACTAGGTATTGGATACCGACGATCAAATCTCGGGTAAGTAACATACCGATGACAAAGGGAACAACGATGTCGTTATGCGGTTTGACCGATAAAGATCTTCAGAGAATATGTAGGAACCAATATGGGCATCCAGGTTCCTCTATTGGTTATTGACCGAGAATGGTTCTAGGTCATGTCTACATAGTTCTCGAACCCGTAGGGTCCGCACGCTTAACGCTTCGATGACAGTTCATAATGAGTTTATAAGTATTGATGCTCAAGGTTGTTCGAGTCCCGGATGTGATCACGGACATGACGAGGAGTCTCAAATGGTCGAGACATAAAGATTGATATATTGGAAGCCTATGTTTGACTTGGAAGTGTTCCGGTGAAATCGGATTTTATCGAGTACCGGAGGTTACCGAACCCCGGGAAGTCTATGGGCCTTAATGGGCCATGGGAGAAGAGGAAGGGCAGGCCAAGGTGGGCTGCGCCCCCTCCCCTCTAGTCTGAATAGGACAAGGAAGGGGGGCGCCCTTCCCTCTTCCCTCCTCCAATCCTTGTCCAACTAGGAGAAGGGGGTCCTACTCCTGGGAGTAGGACTCCTCCTTAGCGCGCCTCCTCTAGGGCCGCCACCTCCCCTTGTCTCCTTTATATACTGGGCAGGGGCACCCCAATACACACAAGTTGATCTCGGATCTTTCCTTAGCCGTGTCGGTGCCCCTTCCACCATATTCCACTTGGTCATATCGTCATGAGCTTAGGCGAAGCCCTGCGCCGAGAGAAGTCATATCGTCGCGAGCTTAGGCGAAGCCCTCGTCGGTGGAGCATCAACATCGCCTGCCACGCCGTCGTCTTGACGGAACTCATCCCCGACACTTTGCTGGATCGGAGTCCGGGATCGCCATCGAGCTGAACGTGTGCGTAACTCGGAGGTGCCGTCGTTCGGTGCTTGGATCGGTCGGATCGTGGAGACGTACGACTACATCAACCGCGTTGTTATAACGCTTCCGCTTTCGGTCTACGAGGGTACGTGGACGGACACTCTCCCCTCTCGTTGCTATGCCATCACCATAGTCTTGCGTGATCGTAGGAAAATTTTGAAATTACTACGTTCCCCAACAGTGGCATCCGAGCCTGGTTTTATGCGTTGATGTCATGTGCACGAGTAGAACACAAGTGAGTTGTGGACGATACAAGTCATACTGCCTACCAGCATGTCATACTTTGGTTCAGCGGTATTGTGAGATGAAGCGGCCCGGACCGACATTACGCGTACGCTTACGCGAGACTGGTTTCACCGCTCCGAGCACTCGTTGCTTAAAGGTGACCGGCGGTGTCTGCTCTCTCACTTTAGTTGAATCGAGTGTGGCTCGCCCGGTCCTTGAGAAGGTTAAACGAGTCTATTTGACGAAGTATCGCTGTGGTTTTGATGCGTAGGTAAGAACGGTTCTTGCTCAGCCCGTAGCAGCCACGTAAAACTTGCAACAACAAAGTAGAAGACGCCTAACTTGTTTTTGCAGGGCATGTTGTGATGTGATATGGTCAAGACGTGATGATATACTTTATTGTATGAGATGATCATGTTTTGTAACCGAAGTTATCGGCAATGGCAGGAGCCATATGGTTGTCGCTTATTGTATGAAATGCAACGCCATGTAATTGCTTTACTTTATCACTAAGGAGTAGCGATAGTCGAGAAGCAATAGTTGGCGAGACGACAACGATGCTACGATGGAGATCAAGGTGTCGCGCCGGTGGCGATGGTGATCATGACGGTGCTTGGCGATGGAGATCACAAGCACAAGATGATGATGACCATATCATATCACTTATATTGATTGCATGTGATGTTTATCCTTTATGCATCTTATCTTGCTTTGTTTGACGGTAGCATTATAAGATGATCTCTCACTAAAATTATCAAGAAGTGTTCTCCTCGAGTATGCACCGCTGCCAAAGTTCGAGTACCCGGACACCACGTGATGATCGGGTGTGATATGTTCTACGTCCATCTACAACGGTGCAAAACAGTTGCACACGCAGAATACTCAGGTTAAACTTGACGAGCCTAGCATATAACAGATATGGCCTCGAACACGGAGACCGAAAGGTCGAACGTGAATCATATAGTAGATATGATCAACATAGTGATGTTCACCATTGAAACTACTCCGCCTCACGTGATGATCGGACATGGTTTAGTTGATTTGGATCACGTGATCACTTAGATGACTAGAGAGATGTCTGCCTAAGTGGGAGTTTTAATATGATTAATTGAACTTAAATTTATCATGAACTTAGTACCGATAGTATTTTGCTTGTCTATGTTTAATGTAGATAGATGGCTCGTCTGTTGTTCCGTTGAATTTTAATGCGTTCCTTGAGAAAGCAAAGTTGAAAGATGATGGTAGCAATTACACGGACTAGGTCCGTAACGAGAGGATTATCCTCATTGCTGCACGTAAAAATTACGCCCCGGAAGCACCGCTGGGTGACAGTTCTGCTGCGGATCTTTGAGCCGAAGTTATGAACGTCCGCAAAGCAGAGCTGATGACTACTCTATAGTTCAGTGCCATGCTTTACGGCTTAGAACCGGTCTTCAACGACGTTTTGAACGTCATGGAGCATATGAGATGTTCCAAGAGTTGAAGTTAATATTTCAAGCAAATGCCCGGATTGAGAGATATGAAGTCTCCAATAAGTTCTATAGCTGCAAGATGGAGGAGAATAGTTACACAAGTGAGCACATACTCAAAATGTCCGGGTATAACAATCACTTAATTCAGCTGGGAGTTAATCTTCCGGATGATAGTGTCATTGATGAATTCTCCAATCATCGCCACCAAGCTACAAGAGCTTCGTGATGAACTATAATATGCAAGGGATGACTAAGACAATTCCTGAGCTCTTCGCGATGCTAAAAGCAGCGGAGGTAGAAATCAAGAAAGAGCATCAAGTGTTGATGGTCAACAAGACCACTAGTTTCAAGAAAAAGGGCAAAGGAAAGAAGAAGGGAAACTTCAAAAAGAACAGCAAGAAAGTTGCTGATCAAGAGAAGAAACCCAAGTCTGGACCTAAGCCTGAAACTGAGTGTTTTACCGCAAGCGCACCGGACACCGAAGCGGAACTGCCCCAAGTATTTGGCGGATAAAAAGGATGGCAAGGTGAACAAAGGTATATGTGATATACATGTTATTGATGTGTACCTTACTAGAGCTCGTAGTAGCACTGGTATTTGATACTGGTTCTGTTGCTAATATTTGCAACTCAAAGCAGGACTACGGAATAGACGAGCATCGGCAAAGGATGAGGTGACGATCGCGTGGGAAATGGTTCCAAAGTCAATGTGATCGCGGTCGGCACGCTACCTCTACATCTACCTTCGGGATTAGTTTTAGACCTAAATAATTGTTATTTGGTGCCGCGTTGAGCATGAACATTATATCTGGATCTTGTTTAATGCGAGACGGTTATTCATTTAAATCAGAGAATAATGGTTGTTCTATTTATATGAGTAATATCTTTTATGGTCATGCACCCTTGAAGAATGGTCTATTCTTGTTGAATCTCGACAGTAGTGATACACATATTCATAATGTTGAAGCCAAAAGATGCAGAGTTGATAATGATAGTGCAACTTATTTGTGGCACTGCCGTTTAGGTCATATCGTGTAAAACGCATGAAGAAACTCCATACCGATGGGCTTCGAATCACTTGATTATGAATCACTTGGTACTTGCGAACCGTGCCTCATGGGCAAGATGACCAAAACGCCGCTTCTCCGGAACTATGGAGCGAGCAACTGATTTGTTGGAAATCATACATACCGATGTTTGTGGTCCAATGAATGTTGAGGCACGCCAAGGGTATCGTTATTTTCTCACCTTCACAGATGATTTAAGCAGATATGGGTATATCTACTTAATGAAACACAAATCTGAAACGTTTGAAAAGTTCAAAGAATTTCAGAGTGAAGTGGAAAATCATCGTAACAAGAAAATAAAGTTTCTACGATCTGATCGTGGAGGAGAATATTTGAGTTACGAGTTTGGTTTACATTTGAAACAATGTGGAATAGTTTAGCAACTCACGCCACCCGAACACCACAGAGAAATGGTGTGTCCGAACGTCGTGTCGTACCTTACTAGATATGGTGCGATCTATGATGTCTATTTCCGATTTACCGCTATCGCTTTGGGGTTATGCTTTAGAGACGGCCGCATTCACGCTGAATAGGACACCGTCAAAATCCGCTGAGACGACGCCTTATGAACTGTGGTTTGGCAAGAAACCAAAGTTGTCGTTTCTTAAAGTTTGGGGCTGCGATGCTTATGTAAAGAAACTTCAACCAGATAAGCTCGAACCCAAATCGGAAAATGTGTCTTCATAGGATACCCAAAGGAGACTGTTGGGTACACCTTCTATCACAGATCTGAAGGCAAGATTTTCGTTGCTAAATTCGGATCCTTTCTAGAGAAGGAGTTTCTCTCGAAAGAAGTGAGTGGGAGGAAAGTAGAACTTGATGAGATAATCAGATCTGCTCCCTTATTGGAAAGTAGTTCATCACAAGAAATGGTTCTGTGACAACTACACCAATTAGTGAGGAAACTAATGATGATGATCATGAAGCTTCAGATCAAGTTGCTATCAACCTCGAGGTCAACCAGAGTAAAATACGCACTGAGTGGTACGGTAATCTTATTCGGAAGTCATGTTACTTGACCATGGCGAACCTACAAACTATGAAGAAGCGATGGTGAGCCCAGATTCCGCAAAATGGCTGGAAGCCATGAAATCTGAGATGGGATCCATGTATGAGAACAAAGTATGGACTTTGGTTGACTTGCCCGATGATCGGCAAGCCATTGAAAATAAATGGATCTTTAAGAAGAAGACCGACGCCGATGGTAATGTAACTGTCTACAAAGCTCGACTTGTTGCAAAAGGTTTTCGACAAGTTCAAGGAGTTGACTACGATGAGACTTTCTCACCGTAGCGATGCTTAAGTCTGTCCGAATCATGTTAGCAATTGCCGCATTTTATGATTATGAAATTTGGCAAATGGATGTAAAACTGCATTCTTGAATGGATTTCTAGAAGAAGAGTTGTATATGATGCAACCGAAGGTTTTGTCGATCCAAAAGGTGCTAACAAAGTGTGCAAGCTCCAGCGATCAATTTATGGTCCAGTGCAAGCCTCTCGGAGTTGGAATAAACGCTTTGATAATGTGATCAAAGCATATGGGTTTGTATGAGACTTTTGGAGAAGCTCTGTATTTACAAGAAAGTGAGTGGGAGCTTTGTAGCATTTCTAATATTATATGTGGACGACATATTATTGATTGGAAATGATATAGAATTTCTGGATAGCATAAAAGGATACTTGAATAAAAGTTTTCAATGAAAGACCTCGTGAAT
The DNA here is from genome assembly GCA_021605205.1 of Aegilops longissima. Lineage (NCBI taxonomy): Eukaryota > Viridiplantae > Streptophyta > Magnoliopsida > Poales > Poaceae > Aegilops > Aegilops longissima. The sequence goes on along the minus strand of CM038682.1, from coordinate 146,269,875 downwards.
CTGCTTACATATTGGGCATCAAGATCTATAGAGATAGATCAAGACGCTTGATTGGACTTTCACAAAGCACATACCTTGATAAAGTTTTGAAAAAGTTCAAAATGGATCAGGCAAAGAAAGGTTTTTACCTGTGTTACAAGGTGTAAGATTGAGTCGACTCAATGCCCGACCACAGCAGAAGATAGAGAGAAATGAAAGATGTTCCTATGCTTCAGCCATAGGCTCTATCATGTATGCAATGCTGTGTACCAGACTGACGATGCTTAGCTGTAAGCTTGGCAGGAAGGTACCAAAGTAATCCAGAGTGGATCATCGGACAGCGGTCAAGAACATCCTGAAATACCGAAAAGGACTAAGGATATGTTTCTCATATATGGAGGTGACAAAGAGCTAGTCGTAAATGGTTACGCCGATGTAAGCTTTGACACTGATCCGGACGATTCTAAATCGCAAACCGGATACGTGTTTTTATTAAACGGTGGAGCTGTCAGTTGGTGCAGTTCTAAACAAAGCGTCGTGGCGGGATCTACATGTGAAGCGGAGTACATAGTTGCTTCGGAAGCAGCAAATGAAGGAGTCTGGATGAAAGAGTTCATTTCCGATCTAGGTGTCATACCTAGTGCATCGGGACCGATGAAGATCTTCTCGTGACAATATCGGTGCAATTGCCTTGGCAAAGGAATCCAGATTTCACAAGAGGACCAAGCACATCAAGAGACGCTTCAATTCCATTCGGGACCAAGTCCAAGTGGGAGACATAGAGATTTGCAAAATACATACGGATCTGAATGTTGCGACCCATTGACTAAGCCTCTTCCACGAGCAAAACATGATCAGCACCAAGACTCCATGGGTGTAAGGATCATTACTTTGTAATCTAGATTATTGACTCTAGTGCAAGTGGGAGATCAAGGAAATATGCCCTAGAGGCAATAATAAAGTTATTATTTATTTCCTTATATCATGATAAATGTTTATTATTCATGCTAGAATTGTATTAACCGGAAACATAATACATGTGTGAATATATAGACAAACAGTATGTCACTAGTATGCCTCTACTTGACTAGCTTGTTAATCAAAGATGGTTATGTTTCCTAACCATGAACAAGGAGTTGTTATTTGATTAACAAGGTCACATCATTAGTTGAATGATCTGATTGACATGACCCATTCCGTTAGCTTAACACTTGATCGCTTAGTATGTTAATGCTTTCTTCATGACCCATACATGTCCCTATAACTATGAGATTATGCAACTCCGTTTACGGAGGAACACTTTGGTACTACCAAACGTCACAACGAATCGGGTGATTATAAAGGAGTACTACAGGTGTCTCCAAAGGTACTTGTTGGGTTGGCGATTTCGAGATTAGGTTTTGTCACTCCGATTGTCGGAGAGGTATCTCCAGCCTTCTCGGTAATGCACATCACCTAAGCCTTGCAAGCATTACAACTAATGAGTTAGTTGTGAGATGATGTATTACGGAACGAGTAAAGAGACTTACCGTAACGAGATTGAACTAGGTATTGGATACCGACGATCGAATCTCGGGTAAGTAACATACCGATGACAAAGGAACAACGATGTCGTTATGCGGTTTGACCGATAAAGATCTTCGTAGAATATGTAGGAACCAATATGGGCATCCAGGTTCCGCTATTGGTTATTGACCGAGAATGGTTCTAGGTCATGTCTACATAGTTCTCGAACCCATAGGGTCCGCACGCTTAACGCTTCGATGACAGCTCATAATGAGTTTATAAGTATTGATGCACCAAGGTTGTTCGAGTCCCGGATGTGATCACGGACATGACGAGGAGTCTCAAATGGTCGAGACATAAAGATTGATATATTGAAGCCTATGTTTGACTTGGAAGTGTTCCGGTGAAATCGGGATTTTACTGAGTACCGGAGGTTACCGAACCCCCGGAAGTCTATGGGCCTTAATGGGCCATGGGAGAAGAGGAAGGGCAGGCCAAGGTGGGCTGCGCCCCCCCCCTCTAGTCCGAATAGGACAAGGAAGGGGCGGCGCCTTCCCTCTTCCCCTCCTCCAATCCTAGTCCAACTAGGAGAGGGGGAGTCCTACTCCCTGGGAGTAGGACTCCTCCTTAGTCTTGCCTCCTCTAGGGCCGCCACCTCCCCTTGTCTCCTTTATATACGGGGCAGGGGCACCCCAATACACACAAGTTGATCTATGGATCTTTCCTTAGCCGTGTGCGGTGCCCCTTCCACCATATTCCACTTCGTCATATCGTCATGAGCTTAGGCGAAGCCCTGCGCCGGAGAAGTCATATCGTCAGCGAGCTTAGGCGAATCCCTGCGCCGGTGGAGCATCAACATCGCCACCACGCCGTCTTGACGGAACTCATCCCGACACTTTGCTGGATCGGAGTCCGGGATCGCCATCGAGCTGAACGTGTGCGTAACTCGGAGGTGCCGTGACGCTCGGTACTTGGATCGGTCGGATCGTGGAGACGTCACGACTACATCAACCGCGTTGTTATAACGCTTCCGCTTTCGGTCTACGAGGGTACGTGGACGGACACTCTCCCCTCTCGTTGCTATGCCATCACCATAGTCTTGCGTGATCGTAGGAAAATTTTGAAATTACTACGTTCCCCAACAAAGGGGCTCCCCCCCTCCTTGTCCAATTCGAACTAGAGGGGGAGGGCGCGCGCGGCCAGCACTAGCCTCCCCTCCTCTTCTCCACTAAGGCCCATCTTGGCCCATTAAACTCCCCGGGGGGTTCCGGTAACCCCATGGTACTCCAGTATATGTCTGAAACTCCCCGAAACCATTCCGGTGTCCGAACATAGTCGTCCAATATATCGATATTTACGACTCGACCATTTCGAGACTTCTTGTCATGTCCGTGATCACATTCGGGACTCTGAACAACCTTCAGTACATCAAAACAAAAAAAATCATAATACAATCGTCACCGAAACTTTAAGCGTGCGGACCCTACGGGTTCGAGAACAATGTAGACATGACCGAGACACGTCTCCGGTCAATAACCAATAGCGGAACCTGGATGCTCATATTGGCTCCTACATATTCTACGAAGATATTTACCGGTCAAACCGCATAACGACATACGTTGTTCCCTTTGTCATCGGTATGTTACTTTCCCGAGATCGATTGTCGGTATCTTAATACCTAGTTCAATCTTGTTACCGGCAAGTATCTTTACTCGTTCCGTAATACATCATCTCGCAACTAACTCATTAGTTACAATGCTTGCAAGGCTTATAGTGATGTGCATTACCGAGTGGGCTCAGAGATACCTATCCGACAATCGGAATGACAAATCCTAATCTCGAAATACGCCAACCCAACAAGTACCTTCGGAGACACCTGTAGAGCACCTTTATAATGACCCAGTTACGTTGTGACGTTGGGTAGCACACAAAGTGTTCCTCCAGCAAACGGGAGTTGCATAATCTCATAGTCATAGGAACATGTATAAGTCATGAATAAAGCAATGGTAACATATTAAACGATCAAGTGCTAAGCTAACGGAATGGGTCAAGTCAATCACATCATTCTCCTAATTATGTGATCCCGTTAATCAAATGACAACTCATGTCTATGGCCAGGAAACATAACCATCTTTGAATAACGAGCTAGTCAAGTAGAGGCATACTAGTGACACTCTGTGTGTCTATGTATTCACACATGTATCATGTTTCCGGTTAATACAATTCTAGTGTAGCGACCCGACCTCAGATGGTCAAGTCTCTGTGCTTCCGTGTCATCCCTGGATCGGTAATGCTGACACACACAGTACTCGAAGGATTTATAACAGAGTAGCAATCACACATTTATTACATCGAATGTCTCAAAAGAGAACTTATTACAATAATATGGCTTAAGGCCATCTAATACGATAATAGTGGAAGGCTTGGAAGATAAAGTGAGTCCATCAACTCCAACGGCATAGCTGAGCTGCACGGCAACGACCTATCGAACCTTACTCCTCGTCTGAAAAGTCTGCAACATAATACGTTGCAGCCCGAGAATGGGTCAGCACATGGAATATGCTGGCAATGTAACACAATAGAGCAATAACAGAATAATGCTAACACTACATGCATATTTAGCTGGTGGAAAGCTCTACGGTTACAGTTTTGCGAAAAGCCAATTTTTCCCTACATCAAAGGAATAAATTTTTAATTTAACTATCATGGTGGCTGAAACATCATTGAGAAGGTATAACCCCAACTCAATCCCAATTAAAGTAATTAACAACCCAACAATATTAATTTAGAGTGATGAGATACATGTAATTACTCAAGTACTAGATACTCAGAATTGTCCATAACCGGGACACGGCTAACCATGATTAGATTGTACACTCTGCAGAGGTTTATGACTTTTTCCCACAAGACTCGATCGCCTCCGTTGATTTCTCGCACTGCATGGTGTTTGAGAAACGGATGACCGAGACACGATCTTCGAAACATTAACTCTCTACTCCGGATAGATCATACCAAACCTATAAAACCCACTACCTGCTGATCTACCTCTTCGAGAGCTTCACGTAACTTACTCAACTATGCTAGAGCCCATAATAGCTTGTGGCTGCACACGGAAGTTTCTAGCATGAATAATCTCAGTTCCTTTGAGCACTGGTGGCGGTCCATAGGAAGATCACACGGTACCCCGGATTTCAAAAAACCTGCAGACAACTGGGTCCCCAGTGCCTCAATCCACCCAGATGTGTATTTAAGTTGCCACCTTAAGTAAACCATAAATTAACAATCTCACATCTGTCGTGAATATCTCTCAAACCCAAACCACGTTTACGAGCATAGCATAACATTATAAGCAATACGCAGAAGTAACTCCCAAGGGTTTGATAGTAACAGGGCAATAGGTTCCTACCTCATCATCTACTTCCCAACCCACAAATTAATGACATCCTAACCATGCATTGTTTGAGGGTTGAACTAATGCATAAAAAATGGGTATGAAAAGGGTATGATCAAAGTGTTACTTGCCTTGCTGACGATCCGTGAATCCTAGAGACTCGTAGTAACACGCTTCGCACTCCGGGAATTCTATCGCAAGCAAACAATACATACATAAGCAACAAGCAAAGATGCACAAACGAAACTAAAAACTGAAAAGAGGTTGACCGGAGAGTTCAACTTAAGAACTCCGGTTCACGAGAAAAAATCAAACCAAACGGAGCAACGAAACTCAAACGGCGAAAGAAACAAGATCCGTTTACTAATCTGAACTAGGGTCAAATTTTACAGAGACAAAAACTGGTTTAAGTTGAATATTCGGAAAGAGGGTTTCGAGATGAAACTCCAGGCGCTTGAATCGCCTGATTCCGATAAACGAGCAAAAAGTTATACTAGTTCGAACATCGGGTCAGAAATCGCGATCAGAATAATCGTGGAATAAATCCGATAAAAAGAAAAACGATGAACGGCTAAACGAACGAACGTTCGTTAGCAAGGACTAAATGACGAACACGTTCGTTAAAACGAATGAACGAGCGAACGCTCGCAAAACACATAAGCCGGAGAAATAAACCGATTTATAAAAAAATGAACTAGGGTTTTTCTAAAAAAACCGAAGGGTTTTTCTTTAAAAAAACCGGGCGGGGCGGCTACCTCCGGCGAGCGGGCGGCTCGGCGTGGTTCGGGCGAGGGGCGGCGAGGGACGGCGGCGGCTCGGCGAGGCGCGGGCGGCGCGGGAGGCGGCGGCGACGGCTAAGGGCGGCGGCGGCGGCTCGGGCTCGGGCTCGGCTCTGGTCCGGGTGGGCGGCGGTGGTGGCTAGAGGGGGGGGGCGGCTATTTAAAGGGGCGGGCGGTGGCTTGGAGGAGGGGGCATGGCGGGAGGAGGAGTCCGCGCGACTCGGTCTGGCGGCCAGGCGGCGGCGGCCACAGGCATGTGTGGCGGCGGCGGCGGCTGGCTGGGCTGCTTTCAGGTGGGCCTTTGGCCCGGTCGAGCGCTGGTCATTTTTAAAACGTTCACCACTAAGAAAAACCCTAGAAAATAAAATAAAAATCTAAAATTTCCAAAATAAGTTTTCTCCGCCTAAATGGAATATTTAGTACATGATGAACTTTTCTTGGCCCCTAAAATGCAATTTTGTAAAACATGCAAATTTTTCTAGGGCAAATAAAATTCCAATGAAATCAAATAAATAACCAAATAATGATTTTAACATTTTTCCTCCGATATTTCAATTATTTTGGAGAAGTCATATTATCTCCCCTCATTTATTATTTAACATGAAATATTTTTCCGGAGAGAAAAATAAAAAAATAAAAAAATCCTCGTCTTCATTATTTGATAAAATTCAAATATGAAAATCGGAAAATCCCCAACTCTCTCCGAGGGTCCTTGAGTTGCTTAGGATTTCGAGGATGGCAAACGAAAATGCAATAAAATATGATATGGATGGATGACCTATGTATAACATGCCAAATTGAAAATTTGGGATGTTACAAACCTACCCCCCTTAAGATGAATCTCGCCCTCGAGATTCGGGTTGGCTAGAAAATAGGTGCGGATGGTCCTTGCGAATATCATCTTCTCGCTCCCAGGTGGCTTCCTCCTCGGTATGGTGGCTCCACTGAACTTTGCAAAACTTGATAACCTTGCTGCGAGTGACTCGGCTGTCGTAATCAAGAATCTTTACTGGCTTCTCCTCATAAGTCAAATTACTATCCAACTATATCGCCTCTAGGGGCACTGTATCATTTAACGGTATATCGGCCATCTCAGCGTGGCACTTCTTCAGCTGTGATACGTGAAACACATCGTGAACTCCTGACAATCCTTCAGGTAACTCCAGCTTGTAGGCAACTTCTCCCATCCGTTCCAAAACACGATACGGTCCTACAAATCTTGGGCTAACTTTCCCTTTACTCCAAAACGTTTCACTCCCCTCAAGGGTGATACTCGCAGATAGGCTCTGTCTCCAATTTCATAGGTTACTTCTTTGCGTTTTGAATCTGCATAACTCTTCTGTCTAGACTGAGCGATCTTTATTCTGTCTCTGATCAGTTTAACCTTCTCCTCTGAGTCCTTGATCAAATCTGGTCAAACAACTGACGGTCTCCAACCTCATCCCACATCAATGGTGTTCTACATCTGCGTCCATACAGAGCTTCGAACGGTGCCATCTTCAAACTGGCCTGGTAACTGTTGTTGTATGAGAACTCTGCGTACGGTAAATTGTCATCCCAACTAGATCCATAATCTAGCGCACAGGCTCTCAACATATCCTCCGAATCTGGTTGACTCTCTCTGTCATCCCATCCGCTCATGGGTGGAACGCGGTACTAAACTCCAATCTGGTACCCAAAGTCTGGTGTAGCTGATGCCAAAACTTTGAAGTAAACTGTGTTCCTCTATCTGATACGATGCTCCTCGGAACTCCGTGCAAGCATACGATCCTGGTCATATATATCTTGGCCAACTTGGCACTTGTATAAGTTGTTTTCACTGGGATGAAATGAGCTACTTTGGTCAAACGATCCACAACTACCCATATTGAATCATAACCTGCCTTGGTTCTGGGTAATCCGGTAATAAAATCCATGCCAAGTTTGTCCCACTTCCATTCGGGTATTGGCATAGGCTGCAACAGTCCTGCTGGCTTTTGATGCTCTGCCTTCACTCTCTGACATACATCACAAACGGCTACATACTCGACAATATCCTTCTTCATACCAGTCCACCAGAAACGTTCCTTCAGGTCCAAATACATCTTGGTGTTTCCGGGGTGAATCGAGTATGGTGAGTCATGGGCCTCTTGAAGTATTAACTTCCTGATCTCCGAATTGTTGGGCACATAAATCTGGTCCTCAAACCACAAGGTATCATGCTCATCCTCGCGAAAACCTTTGGCTTTTCCTTTGCCCATCTTCTCTTTTATCTCAGCAATCTCTTTATCCTCCTTCTGAGCTTCTCGAATCTTGTTCAATAACGTCGACTGAACCTCCATTGTTGCAAGAAAACCTCTTGGAACAATCTCCAATCGAAGTTCCATGATCTCCGCAGCTAACTCCTTTGGCAATCCTTTGCTTTCAAGGCTATTGGCATAACTCTTCCGGCTCAAAGCATCTGCTATGACGTTGGCCTTTCCTGGATGATAGTGTAGCTTCATGTCGTAATCCTTTATGAGTTCCAGCCATCTCCTCTGTCTGAGGTTTAACTCCTTTTGTGTGAAAATATACTTCAAACTCTTATGATCCGTGTACACATCACAACGGTTTCCAATAAGATAATGTCTCCAGGTCTTCAGCGCATGTACTACCGCTGCTAACTCCAAATCATGCGTGGCATAGTTCAACTCATGTGGCTTTAGCTGTCGTGAGGCATACGAAACAACTTTTCCGTCCTGCATAAGAACACATCCAAGTCCCAAGCGAGAGGCGTCACAATACACTTGAAACTCCTTATGTATATCCGCAAGGTCAAGATTGGGCTGTAGTCAACAGTTTCTTCAACTCTTGAAAGCTTGTCTCGCAATCCTCTGTCCATTTGAACTTAGTATCCTTCTTTAGCAATTCAGTCATTGGCTTAGCAATCTTGGAAAAATTCTCAATGAATCTCCGGTAATATCCTGCCACCCAAGGAAATCGCGAATCTCACCGATCAAGTGGGTGCCAACCATTCAAAGGATCGATCAATCTTCTCGATCTACTGCTATACCCTCTCCTGATATAACGTGCCCAAGAAATCCAACTTGCTTCAACCAAAACTCGCACTTGCTGAATTTGGCGTATAACTGGTGTTCCCTGAGTTTCTCGAGAACCAAACGCAAGTGTTCCGCGTGCTCCTCTTCGTTCTTCGAGTAAACCATAATATCATCAATAAACACCACAACAAACTTGTCCAAATACTCCATGAACACTTTGTTCATCATACTCATGAAATAGGCAGGGACGTTAGTCAGTCCAAATGACATGACCGTATACTCATATAATCCATACTGTGTGGTAAATGCTGTCTTTGGTATATCCTTCTCTCGGATCTTCAACTGATGGTATCCTGATCGTAGATCAATCTTCGAAAACACCTTAGCTCCTTGCAACTGATCAAACAGATCATTAATCATAGGTAATGGATACTTGTTCTTTATCGTTACTTCATTCAGAGCTCGGTAATCAACAACCATCCTTAGGGATTTATCCTTCTTCTCCACCAAAAGTACTGGGGCTCCCCAAGGTGATGAACTTCTACGAATGTAACCTTTCTCCAATAGCTCCTTGATCTGCTTCTTAATTTCTTCCAGATCATTTGCGGGCATCCGGTAGGGTCTCTTTAATATTGGCCCCAGCACGGCAATAGTTCTATCGAAACTCGATGTCTCGATCCGTGGCATGCCCGGTAACTCCTCCGAAAAACATCCGGATAACCCTTTACTACTGGTACTTCCTCTGTACAACTCCCGTGAGGGCATTCACTTGGCTCCTCCTAGGCACATGCCTAGATACATACTTAATCCTTTTCCCTCCGGGGTGGTAAGATAAATTGACTTGCTAGCACAGTCAATACTTCCTCCATACTTTGACATCCAGTCCATACCTAATATCACACCCAATCCTTGCGACTCCAAGATAATTAGGTCAGACGGAAAAACATGCGTGCCAATGATTAGGGGTATCTGGGTGCACCATCTGCTTGCCATGTACTCTACTCCAGGCGAGCTCACTAAAAGAGGGGTCCTAAGGGTTTGGGTCGGTAACTTAAACTTTTCCACAAATCCCCTTGATATGTATGAATGCGATGCACCAGTATCGAAAAGAACAATAGCGGTAAATGACTGAACCAAAAACTTACCTATTACCGCGTCCGGCTGCTCTTCAACTTCCTCCACGTTAACGTGGTTCACTTGTCCTTTGTTGAATGGATTAGGCTTCTTCCCAGTGCTCCCATTTCCGTTTCCATTCTTTCCTTCAGGGCAGTCATTGGCATAGTGCCCTGTCTTCCCTCACTTGAAGCAAATAACTTGGCTTAAGTCCCTCCTGGCGGGCGTAGCTGGGTTAGAGCGATTCTGATTATTGTTGACTCCATTTCCATTCCCATTCTTCGCACCAGTTTGATTATGTGATCCTCCTCTTGTATGGTTATGGACAAGTCCTCCCGAGTTCGGGTTTAAGCGGGGCTTCTGGTGAGCTCCTGAGTTGTACTTCCCTTGTCCATATTTCCTTTTACGGTTCTCAATCTGCTGTTGCTTCCCTTCAATCATTAGGGCCTTATCTACCAACTCCTGGTAGTTGTTGAAGGTTGCCACCATCAACTGCATACTCATCTCATCATTCAGCCCTTCCATAAACTTCTCTTGCTTCGCGGCATCTGTGGCCACATCATCAGGGGCATAGCGTGATAACTTGCTAAACTCATCCACGTACTGGGCCACAGTACGGTTCCCCTGGCGTAAGTTGCGAAACTCACGCTTCTTTATCTGCATGGCTCCAGTTGAGACATGGGCCGTGCGAAAAGCTTGTTGGAACTGGTCCCAAGTGACATTGGCTATAGGAAAAGTAGCCGTGTAATTCTCCCACCATGCGGCTGCTGGTCCATCCAATTGATGTGCGGCAAAGCGCACCCTTTAAGCATCCGTGCATCCGGCGGTGGTTAACTCCCTTCCAATACGGCGTAGCCAATCATCTGCAACTATTGGCTCGGTGCTACTGGAAAACACCGGCGGTTGTAACCTCAGAAAACGGGCTAAATTGTCCACTGGCGGCGGGTTGTTGTTGTTGTTGTTGTTGTTGTTGTTGTTGTTGTTGTTGTTGTTTTGTTGTTGTTGTTGTTGTTGTTGTTGTTGTTGTTGTTGTTGTTGTTGTTGCCCTGATTCTGAACTAGCAACTGCATCAAGGCATTCTGCTGCTGGATCAACTGGGTGAGCTCCGGTGGGAAAACAAAACCGGGGTCACGTCTCGGAGGCATCTGAGGGTTTAGATGGAAGAGACTAGAATAGAAAGAGGTCTAGCGAGAAAACACTACCCATATGCACATGAGGCAAACACACACATTCATTCAATCAAGCAAGGGCATACAAAACGGTCTAGGACTATCGCATAAGTGCTCAACTACTACTAGTTACATGGGGGAATACTACTATTATATGGTGGTCATCTAGAAACTTTGATCGGTGGAAGACTCCATGATGTCTGCTCCCGCTTTGTCTTCATAGTCATCATCACTTGGATCAGAGTCAGTGTCGTCGATGATGATGTAGTTGTTCGGACAAGTGGGATCTTCTTCCTCTTCTTTCGGTGCTGGTCCTCCCATGAAGACTCCGATCTTCTTGACTAGGTCATCATTCTTCTCCAGTAGGGTCTAGATTTCTTCCTCATATCCATCGCGTGTAAACTTGAGTTCTTCCTCCAGCTCGATGATCCTATTTTTCGCCTTCTGCAAATCCATCATGTCTGCGCACATCTGGTTCTCTTGACGTCGAATGTGCTGGTTTAGCTCCTGGATGTAAGCTGCAAGGATCTATCCTTCTTGGTGCTGATTACTTCCCATTGCTCCTCTCGGCGCCCACATATTTGGTATATGGTGTCTTTAAGCTCCCTATTGTAGACTTCTCCAATGCGTCCCATGGTAATGTGAGCTGCCATACTCTTTCCCAAACTCCATGTTGGTGCATTGAAAACACACACTATGGGCTCCGTGCTTGGCGCAAACGTCCTTCCGGGAACTAGAGCTTGAATCTTCCAGCATTCTTCTTTTGGTAAGGTGGCGTTGTACGTCCCGGTGAAGCTTGGTATTCCAATATTCAGGTACCTATTGACTTCCTTCAAGTGGCGTCCAAAAGGTGTGTCTTCATCCGGTTGTGCAAACTTGTACTTCATCTCCGTCATCCTAAAGAGTGGAAAAATGGAGAGGAGTCAGAAATGAGTAGACAAGAGTGATCTATGGTTTTATCTTAGTGGTCGTGTCCTACACTCAGCGTGTGCTCTGATACCATCTTGTAGCGACCCGACCTCAGATGGTCAAGTCTCTGTGCTTCCGTGTCATTCCTGGATCGGTAATGCTGACACACACAAGACTCAAGGATTTATAACAGAGTAGCAATCACACACTTATTACATCGAATGTCTCAAAAGAGAACTTATTACAATAATATGGCTTAAGGCCATCTAATACGATAACAGCGGAAGGCTTGGAAGATAAAGTGAGTCCATCAACTCCAACGGCATAGCTGAGCTGCACGGCAACGACCTATCGAACCTTACTCCTCGTCTGAAAAGTCTGCAACATAATACGTTGCAGCCCGAGAACGGGTCAGCACATGGAATATGCTGGCAATGTAACACAATAGAGCAATAACAGAATAATGCTAACACTACATGCATATTTAGCTGGTGGAAAGCTCTATGGTTACAGTTTTGCGAAAAGCCAATTTTTCCCTACATCAAAGGAATAAATTTTTAATTTAACTATCATGGTGGCTGAAACGTCATTGAGAAGGTATAACCCCAACTCAATCCTAATTAAAGTAATTAACAACCCAACAATATTAATTTAGAGTGATGATATACATGTAATTACTCAAGTACTAGATACTCAGAATTGTCCATAACCGGGGACACGGCTAACCATGATTAGATTGTACACTCTGCAGAGGTTTGCGCACTTTTCCCCACAAGACTCGATCGCCTCCGTTGATTTCTCGCTCTGCATGGTGTTTGAGAAACGGATGACCGAGACACAGTCTTTCAGAAACATTAACTCTCTACTCCGGATAGATCATACCAAACCTATAAAACCCACTACCTGCTGATCTACCTCTTCGAGAGCTTCACGTAACTTACTCAACTATGCTAGAGCCCATAATAGCTTGTGGCTGCACATGGAAGTTTCTAGCATGAATAATCTCAGTTCCCTTTGAGCCTGGGTGGCGGTCCATAGGAAGATCACACGGGTACCCCGGGATTTCAAAAAAAAACCCAGACAACACTGGGTTCCCAGGTGCCTCAATCCACCCAGATGTGTATTTAAGTTGCCACCTTAAGTAAACCATAAATTAACAATCTCACATCTGTCGTGAATATCTCTCAAACCCAAACCACGCTCTCGAGCATAGCATAGCATTATAAGCAATACGTGAAGTAACTCCCAAGGGTTTGATAGTAACAGGGCAATAGGTTCCTACCTCATCATCTACTTCCCAACCCACAAATTAATGACATCCTAACCATGCAATGTTTGAGGGTTGAACTAATGCATAAAAACTGGGTATGAAAAGGGTATGATCAAAGTGTTACTTGCCTTGCTGACGATCCGTGAATCCTAGAGACTCGTAGTAACACGCTTCGCACTCCGGGAATTCTATCGCAAGCAAACAATACATACATAAGCAACAAGCAAAGATGCACAAACGAAACTTCAACTGAAAAGAGGTTGACCGGAGAGTTCAACTTAAGAATTCCGGTTCACGAGAAAAAATCAAACCAAACAGAGCAACGAAACTCAAACGGCGAAAGAAACAAGATACGCTTACTAATCTAAACTAGGGTCAAATTTTACAGCGACAAAAGCTGGTTTAAGTTGAATATTCGGAAAGAGGGTTTTGAGATGAAACTCCAGGCGCTTGAATCGCCTGATTCCGATAGACGAACGAAAAGTTATACTAGTTCGAATATCGGGTCAGAAATCACGATCAGAATAATCGCGGAATAAATCCGATAAAAAGAAAAAGACGAACGGCTAAACGAACGAACGTTCGTTAGCAAGGACTAAACGATGAACACGTTCGTTAAAACGAACGAACGAGCGAACGCTCGCAAAACAAATAAACCGGAGAAATAAACCGATTTATAAAAAACGAACTAGGGTTTTTCTAAAAAAACGAAGGTTTTTTTAAAAAAAACCGGCAGGCGGCTACCTCCGCGAGGTCGTCCGGCGAGCGGGCGGTCCGCGGGTTCGGCGAGGGGCGGCGAGGGACGGCGGCGGCTCGGCGAGGCGCGGGCGGCGCGGAGGCGGCGGCGACGCCAAGCGCGGCGGCGGCGGCTCGGCTCGAGGCTCGGCTCCCGGTCCGGGTGGGCGGCGGTGGTGGCTAGAGGGGGTGGCGGCTATTTAAAGGGGCGGGCGGTGGCTTGGAGGAGGGGGCAAGGCGGCGGGAAGAAGGAGTCTGGCTCGGACTCCGGTCCGGCGCTGGCAGCGGGCGCGCGCCCGCCTGCTCAGTGAGCCTTTAGCCCATTCGGTATGGTCATTTTTTTAAACGTTCACCACTAAGAAAATCCCTAGAAAATAAAATAAAAATCTAAAATTTCCAAAATAAGTTTTCTCCGTCTAAATGTAATATTTAGAACAGGATGAACTTTTCTTGGCCCCTAAAATGCATTTTTTTTAAAACATGCAAATTTTTCTAGGGCAAATAAAATTCCAATAAAATCAAATAAAAAACCAAATAATGATTTTAACATTTTTCCTCCGATATTTCAATTATTTTGGAGAAGTCATATTATCTCCCCTCGTTTATTATTAAACATGAAATATTTTTCCGGAGAGAAAAATAATAAAATAAAAAATCCTCGTCTTCATTATTTGATAAAATTCAAATATGAAAATCGGAAAATCCCCAACTCTCTCCGAGGGTCCTTGAGTTGCTTAGGATTTCGAGGATGGCAAACGAAAATGCAATAAAATATGATATGCATGGATGACCTATGTATAACATGCCAAATTGAAAATTTGGGATGTTACATCTAGCATGAATAATAAACATTTATCATGATATAAGGAAATAAATAATAAATTTATTATTGCCTCTAGGGCATATTTCCTTCAGATGTTAGCCTCGAAGAACAGATATGCCTCCCACTCGTGCAAAGAGCGGCAACCGAAGCCGTTGGTCGCCACCCCATCGTCGGGGAACCGCTCGACCATCGTCGCAGATGGGCTTGGGGAGAGAGGGGAGGAACGTCGGCGACGGCTGCGCACGGGTGAGAGGCAGAGCTCGGCGGCGGCTGTGGGCGGGTGTGGCCAGAGGCGAGGGGGAGGCGTTGCTTTTGTAGTCGGGCGCCGTGTGTAAGCGTGGCGAGAGGGGAGGCATCGCTGCGCCGCCCGTGAGGAATCAATGGAAGGCTGACCGGCGACAGCCTTGGCATTGATTCCCCGCGGGAAACTGAGGTGTTCTGAGGACGATGAGGCGAGTGTCGCTGACTCGGCGGGCCCGCCGCTCTTTCGCGCCAAAATCGCTCGCCACGGGGCCCCCCAGCGTGCCGCTTTTGGTCTGGGTCCGGCGGCGCCAGTTTTGGCCCAAACCAGCGAAAGACGGGCTCCTGGGGGCGCGACTGGGCCGATTTTTGGGCGCCAGCGCTGAAAAATCTCCTGGGGGAGGGGGGCCTGTTGGAGGCGCGGCTAGAGATGCTTTTATCTCTTGTATCTTGATTAAGTGTTGGACCAACAATGCATAATGCCCAGATGATCATGATAAAAGCGTGTGATCAGATTGCAGCATCGAGATGCCGCTGCATTCAGGACGTCCTCTCTTCAATATAATATACATAATTGACAACAAACCTCTTCAGCTTAATAAATACTAGTAAATGCGCACGTGCAACGCACATGTAATCTTAATCCAGCTTGAAGATATATCTGAATTTTCTTTAGAAAAGTAGCATCAGAGTGCGGCTAATCTGCACCTGGGCTCATCTGCAACCCCGCTTAGAAAAAAATTCAAAAAAATACTAGAAAAATTCAAAAAATTCCAAATTTTTTTGTGGTGGTAGATAATTTGACGCGTGAGGTGCGCACCAAAATTCAACTCATTTGAGCATCTGAGCAGCTCTCGGCAAAAAAGACAAAATCAGGGTCTGTAAAAATGTTTACTGTTCATGCACTGTTTTGACCTGATTTGTCTTTTTTGCCGAGAGCTGTTCAGATGTCCAAATAAGTTGAATTTTGGTGCGCACCTTACGCGTCAATTTATCTACCACCACAAAAAAAAGTGGAATTTTTTGAATTTTTCTAGTATTGTTTTTGAATTTTTTGCTGAGAGGGAGCAGATGAGCCCGGGCACCGTTTTGAGTTTTCGACATCAAAAGAAACAGTTTGTGTAAGCACCACCAGCGGCAGGTCCATCTCTTCCTTGAAAATTGTACTAATCCAACGTAGTTAATGGTATATGCAAGTGACCAGGAGAGGGGGCACATACCTTGTCCTCCGGTCGCTAAAAGAGAAATCCAAAATTCTAAACACAATCCATTCAAATCAGCACAACTGATCCACTACCCAGCTGCTACCAAAAGTTTCATATAACTGTGTAACCTAGTTGTTTCATAGCGCCGTTTGTAATGAAGCTTAATAACTGCTGAATGTGTGCACACAAGGCTACTTTTGGTTCAGTTTTACGAAGCCTGATTTGGGTTCAGTTTTTAGTGTATACAGGCTGGGAGGTTCTCCTGGGAGGTTCTTTGATCCGGTCTACAATGAAAGAAAATAGCTGTCCTGCTCCATGATGCTCTTGATATCCTTTCTCCTGTTTCAATAGGTTACATCCAAACGTTCTTGCAGGGATAAGCATAAAAATTCAAATAGTAACGAGCCATCAGATTTATTTAGAACGTGTTTGGTTCCTTGGCTCGCACCTGGCTCGCACTCGGCATGCAACTTTTAGCCTGTTTGGTATCCTGTGTGGCGTCCTCAGCCTGGGATGATCGATGCAAACAGTGGCCTCTCAGCCAGGCTGAGAGGAACGCATGATTCGGCCGTTTCCCGCGTGCAGGCCCAACTGGTGCAAATTGGCTGCACCCGCAATGCAGACGTTGGTAGCGATTCCCTCACGGTCGTGGGGTCAGAGCGTTCCCTCACCTCTCGCCCCTCACTTCTTTCTCGTTCCCCACTCAAGCTCTCACCTCGCCTCTCGTCGCCGTCCCCAAATCCACGATGGAGTTGGTCGAATCCCCATGAATCTCCTCCCTGACGCTGACCCCACCGTCCGCCGTCGAACTCCGCGGCCAACGCCACGTTACAACGGCCGTTGCTCTGTCAGATCCAGACCCCATCGACCGGAGCGGCCGAGCGGGGTGGGTGGCAGCGGGAGTCCCGCAGCCAACGCCTCCTTCCCGGCGTCCCTTGCTCGGCCAGATCTACCATCCCATCGATCGGAGCGGTGTGGATGGGAGCCGGAGGCCCAGGTCAGGACTCTGGAGGTGCCAACTTGTTCGTCCGTTGTCCCTTCCAAAATGCATCAGCAGCCGCCGCCCAATGTCAACCACGCTCGTTCAACTTTTTCTTGCAAGGTCTTGTGATTTGCTCATGGATAGCTCATGTGCTTCGTCGTTGATACATATTTTGTTCCATATCTTGTATTTCGTATTCCTATTCTTTCAATCTGTGCCTTGTTTTTTCTGTGAATATTGACGAATAAGAAAGTGTTCAGTTACTCACAAGGATAGCCTGAGAATTTAATGTCAACTGGTGCTAATCTTTTCATCGGCTGTTTGTTAGCATCTGCAATCGATGTACTAATTGCTAGCTGGTCGTCTTATTTGGTTGTGAATTGCCCTTTAAAAGTCATCTACTAGTCATTGTGTCTACTTTGCAATTTGAGACCGAAACAGTGGTCTAAATCATGGAATTAAGGTCTAATACAACTTGTTTTTTGTTCAGATTTCTTTTACTTGTTTGAGGAATTTCTGATAAATAAAACTAAAACTTAATTTTTTGGTTCAAAATTTCTGGTGCAACCCACCAAACAACATCTGTCGTATACAACACCTCTCGTGCAGCGATATCCTACAGTCCACCAAACATACATCTCAATTCAACTTTGCATCAGCTCAACCAGACCAAGCTTAGCCAGGATCCTTCATGCGATGCAGGCTGGAGCTACCCAGGCAATCAAACACGCCCTTAAGGCCATGGATGGTATCAAAGTTGCCAATGGTCTTGGATGCCGGATAACCTGCAAGACCTCTGAGGTTTGTGTATCTTTATTTCAAAGTTAAATACACTTTTAGTACATGAAACTGCACTCGATGTATCAATTCATACAAATACTTAAAAAATGATACAAACTGATCCTACAACTTGTGTTTTGGTTATGTTTAAGTACATTTCTGTCATTGCCGTTACTCTCCATTAAATACCGCATGTCAAACTGGCTCACACTCCATACCATATAGGGGTCCGACCTGTCAATAGCAAGGAAAGAAATACAATATAGAAATATAATAAAAATTGGTGCGCCTAGCAAGATCGAACTCAGGCCGTACACGTAGTGATAACCACTACACCACATGGTAATATGTGTTCATGGTAGAGATAGACTTTCTTTATATTGTTTAGAAGAGTAATTGATTTGAAGCCGAAATATGCACTGCACGGTGGATTGAACAAGTTTCTTTTTCTCTATTTCTCCATTTCTTTGTTTGATTCAAACAATTTATGTGACAAATTTTTGGGATTCGAACTCAAGACGTTGTGTCGCACGCGTCACACACTAGCCATTGCACAACCTGATATCTCTTGTTAATGTTGGAGATATAATGTTATTTATATTTTTATAAGGAAAATTGATTTGAATCTAAAATGTACGCTGCACTAGGTTTACTATGTGTGTGCAACTGTGCATCTCTCATCACCGTGTTTTCCTGGTTGACTGGTCATCGAAAATTTCCATGTGCCCCGAATGTTTCTGATGTCGTTCAAAAAAAATTTGGAATTCACAAAGGCCAGATACTATCAAATAGAGCTCATATCCACATGTTTCCATATATCAACTTTTGTCCAAGGGATAAGGCGCAACCCATAACAGCTCATATGCAAAAAACTGGACTTTTTTTTAGCGTTGAATAGTGCTTTTACAGGTGCGTTATCCAGATCTCAAACCACCACCCTTCTCATAGAAACATGGCGAGCTGATCACGAGAGCGGGAGACACGGTTTGTCAGATAGGGGACTAAATAAATATATTATTATACCAAAAATTTCAATTCGAAATTCTTTTGAAAAATTTCAAACGAAACATATCAAAAGGTTTTCGCGATTTTCTGGAAATCCATTTTTTCGGTCGCTCCTGAAAAAAAGGTCAAGAAAAAAACTTGTTCAAACCTGCGTGCAGCGCATGCTTTGGTTTCAAATTAATTACTCCCTCCGTTTCAATTTACGAGTCCTGCGCGTATACCTAGGTTGTCAATTTTATCACCTTAATATAAACTATATAACACAAAAATTATACCGTTTGAAAATAGAACATCCGAAGTTTATATTGATATATTTTTTGTAATATATGACTTGTATTAGATTGGTCAAATTGACGACCTAGGGGTACGCGCACGCCCTGTAAATTGAGAGATAGGAAGTACTCCCTCCGTCTAGGTGAGTAAGTCATCTTAGGTTGTGCACCGTGACCAAAGAGGAGGGGAAAACGAGAGACTTTAATGTTTATTTGCTAATTAATAGCATTGCATGCAATGAACTAACCACTGCATGTCGTGTTTGGTAGTCTCAAGTCATTAAAAACATGCACACCCCTCAATTCTCATTAGTTGATATGTCAAAAAACAAAAAACGAGGTAGAAGTTAATGTACCGCGCCTAAGTGTTTTGGGATTATTTGGTTTTCGTAAGATGACTTAGACACCTAGACGAAGGGAGTATTATTTTGAATGGTATAAATAATATTTATCTCTAATAACAAACACAGATTAACTGGTGGTGCAGTAGTAGCGCTTGAAGAGTTGAAGCGTGTGAGGATATGTTCTGAGTTTAAAACACCGCTGGGCGAATTTATTTTGATTACGTTTCTATTTTTTATTTGCTATTGACAGGTGGGACCCACACGTATGGATGGAGTGTGGGCCAGCTGACATGCTGTTTTTAACGGAGAGTTAATAGGACTGAAACATATCCGAAACACAAGTTATAGGACCGATTTGTGTCATTTTTGATTATGTATGAATCTGTACATCAAATGCAAGTTTATGTATCAAAAGTGTAACTAATTCTTTATTTAACTCGGAATACCATCTGTTCAGTTTTACTGGGTTATGTTACGTACTGTAGTATTCCTTGTTTCCGTTGAGAAATAAGGATACTTTCACCTGGCGGAAATGTGTCACTGACTTCCAAAGAGGATGCTGCAAAAGTGCAGCGTTTCCACATGTCTTAGGGCCATTGGCAAAACATTGGTATTTCCACCACCTTCTCGCTTGTGCATCATTGCATCGTATTCTGATGTCGGTCCTTTCTTTTTGCAGTATAACGGCAGATTTTCCAAAGCGCTATCAGCTCCACAAAGCGTTATTGTAGACAAAATTGTATTGTAGTGTTGTAAACAATGAAATGATTTGTCTGCATGTGCTTTGCAGACCAAACTGTATCACATCAGGAGATGCTTCTGCGATTGTGATCGCCTTGCTCTTGCTTCAACAATAAGAAGCCGCGCGAATTAACCTGTGGTTGAGATGGTTAGGTGAACAGTGGTATCCCCAACCCATCAGGGTTCAAATCCTGGTGCTCGCATTATTTCTGAATTTATTTCAGGATTTCCGGTGATGCGCTTTCAATGGGAGGAGACGTTCCCGTCGACGACGAGGCGCCTGCGGTGACTTCGTAAATCTCAAGATGACACGCCGGCTCAGTCTTTCGGAGGTGCTCATAGGGGTAGGGTGTGCGTGTGTGCGTTCATAAGGGTGAGTGTATGCGTGTGTATATGAGCGCTTATGTCTGTACTTATGCTAAAAAAACAATAAGAAGCCACAGGACATCAAAGCCGCAGTTCAATATATTATATACAATTTGTCCATTCTTTTACATAACGAGACATAACAGTTTTTTTTTAAAAAATACTAATGCCCACACGTGTGACAGTTTTACAACTCCCCCACACGCTTGGATCACCGTCCAGTCAAGTTTGCACGATTATTGACACATTGAGGCAGAATTTGTGTGTCACGTAGGACGGGGCTGGTGTGTGGGCGTTGGAGAGTTCACCCACACGCCCTGCAGCACGCGGTTTGCCAGCTGCGCTGTGTGGGCGGACTAGTTTCTGTCCACACAGCCAAAACCTAGTCCACGCCCGTTTGGGCGAACTGCTTTTCGCCCACATGACACTCGTACGTTGTTTGATGGCAACTGCAATTACGCGTACGTAGCAACTAGGTAAACACACATGGCAACTATGGTTCGTTGCTGAAAAAAGTATACATAACCCCCTAAAGTATCACTTTTCGGCCACATCACCCCCTCAACTTTAAAACCGGATTCTTAATCACCTGAAGTTTCTAAAACCGGACAAAACACCCCCAGACCATCTTAAGCTGTTTTGGCAGGTGGTTTTGCTGACGTGAACACCTGGCTCCGCCTATATACCGTACGCGTACTCCTTCAGTGCCTTCTATGTCCCGAGGCAGGACCTGTCCAGCGTCTCCTTGAGTCCTTGTCCACCGTCGAGCTGGTGCTGGGGCGCCTGTAGCAGCAGCTCACTGTAGATGACGTGGTGCCCTTGGAAGCTTCATGCACGCGTAGTGGTGTGCTTCGCCACAAGCGCCGCGCAGGCGGAGCAGCGTCTCGGCACACTGCAGCTCGGCCTCGAAGATCTTGTCGGATACGATGAAGAGCACAACGTTCTTGCGGTGTAAATGGGTGCGGCATTGTGTGACCCCGTCTCGCGGATGACGCCGATGACATGGCACCGGTTCAGCCCGACGTAGGTCGTGAACTAGTGATCACCAGCTTGGGCTCACACCCTGACTCCACGGGGGCGAGGTCCACAAGGTTGCCCGCGTCGACAGACGATGCCGCGGCGGTGGCGGCTGTTGGCATAGGCTCAACTCATCGCATACGTTTCGACTAGCGTTTTCCGATGCCTAATAGGCAGGGCAGGTGCTGTTAATAACAACAGGGCCTCAAACAAGATTTGGGTCAACAGGGCCGGCACCGAGTGACCCGTTGGGTCAGCAGGGCCGCCCCGCCTTATAGTGTTATAGTTCACAACATCAGCAATCTTCATCCCGTCGACGTTGTCGTAAGAGCCGATTTTACAACGCAGTCAGTTGTATAATTTTAGGCGAATGCTTGCGCATATGAACAACAAAATTTTCTTCATATGTTTCATCAAAATGCACATGTACAAAATCACAAGTAGACGGCTTAATTTTCCCTATTACCAAGTATCAAATGTTTTATTAATTCTTACACTAGTTAGATTCCGTTAAAGTGTGTCTAATTTTAACATCTCATTTATGCACAAGACAATGTAAATCAAGAATTTGGGTCGACCCAAAATACCCATCGAGCCAACAAGGCCACTGACTATTCTTTATATGGGTCGACCCGTGGCCTCTCAAATTGGCCTTGGGGCCATGAGGGCCAGGTCCAAGGCCAGGGCCGGGTCCGCCCATTCCCATCTTGAGCTGTTATCCATATACTACGGACGTACCCAAATTTGATGATGAGGCAGTACGGGAGGAGATCTGCCATCCTGAGCTGCATGCGATATCGTGATGATGAGGCCGTACGAGAGGAGATCTGCCAACCCCCCTGAATTTGTTTCTGCCCTGATCGATCACACAACAGCTACATGGAATTGTGAGAGGTTGGAGGAAGTATGCCTACCGATAGATATCCAGGCTATTGTCCAAATAACAATCTGTACATCGAATATCCCGGATAGCTGGGCTTGGAACTTTGAAAGAAATGGAAGTTTTACAGTCAAGTCGGCCTACAGGATGTTGGTGAACACAAAATACAGAAGAGGCATATGGATGGATAGGAGTGCGGGATCATCAAGCACGGACAGAGATGAGCAATCTTGGAAACTCCTGTGGGGTACTCAAGTACCGGGGAAGATACATATGTTTCTATGGAGATTAGCATGCCACTCTATTCCAACTGAAGATGTGAGGGCGAAGAGAAATATGGCAAGAGTGCTTGCAGCTTTTGTGGTGCGGAGGACTCATGGCGACACTCGCTGCTTGAGTGCTCGATGGCAAGATGCGTATGGGCCTGCACGAGGGCACGTACTCTCGAGGCCGGCCCTTGGCTGGTGAGCCAAACGACTCCACGGCGCCTTGTGCCGCGTCCACGGCTGCGCATAGCCATTGATTGGTCTTTGACTGCTGGATAGACAATACCGTCCACAGAAACCGCTTAAAACAGGCTTAGGGGGTGTTTTGTCCGGTTTTAGAAACTTGAGGGGATTAAGAATCTGGTTTTTAGAGGTGAGGGGGTGATGTGGCCGAAACGTGATACTTTAGGGGGTTATGTATACTTTTTTCATTCGTTGCTAGACGGCAACTGCAGTTGGGCGTACATGGCAACCAGATACACACACATGGCAACTGTGATTAACCATATATGACAATTATGGTTGGACCACACGTGGCAACTAGGTAAACACACATGACAACTACTGTTTGACCATATGTGGCAAATAGTTAATCACACACGACAACTATGGTTTGATTACACGCGGCAACTATCATAAATTAGACATGACAACTATATAGTTAACCAAAACAGATAAAGTTGTCATGCTTTTACAACTACATCTGCCATCTCGGATGGCAACTAAATCGTCATCCCGCAGGTACCTAACATAGCTGCGCCAGGATATGTGGGCATTTTTGCTTCGTGCCACACGCACGGGATGAAGATGAGTAGTACTTGTTGGACGTGTGGCACGAAGTAGCTGCGCCCACACGTGTGGGCAATTCTAATGTTCGCCCACACACATATATTCACACATCTAATCGAATCTATCTTAGTTTCTCATCCATCGAATCCTCTCTAATTAAACATGAGAACATCTCTATGGAATTGCCACAAATAAAGCCGATCCAAAACCAAGTAGGGGATATAAGAAGTTTCAACTAACTAAAGACAATCAGATGGATGTTCTACAAAAAGACAAGTGGATGTACATTCTGTGATTTTTATTAAAAGAAGAGAAGGGGTGTGAATCAGGATTTTTGTTGTTGAAGAAACCAGCTTTTGGCTGGTGTTTCATTGATTTAGCAGGAGGGAGCGACAAAGAGGTTCCGATCAAGTGATCATGTGAATGGGAGAAAATTAGAACAGGTGCCTAGGAACACTGAGCTCCCAGTAGGATGTGGCTATGGCGATATTTCACGTCATGTCCCCGAAGGGCCGCTCTATGCATTTGGCCCCTGCCAAGCACCATTGCTCCATGTCCCGGCGGCATGCCTCGACGATGTGCCGCTCGTCAGCTTGTTTTCCTCTGAAGATGCAGGAGTTTCTCTCCAACCATATATGCCACGCAATGAGGGCCAGCATCGACTTGGTGCCCTTGCGGCTTCCCGGGGCTGCAGTGGTGATGATCCTTTCGGCACAGCCCGTCGACGTAGTCTCGCTGCACCATCCAGCAGGGTTCAGAGCCTGTCAACCAGCCCAGGCCGCTGCTTGATTCCAAACTTTCAGGGAGATTGGGCACTCCCAGAAGAGGTGGAAAGATGACTCGAGGTTTCTCATGCACAGAGGGCAGAAATAGCCATTTGTCCAGCCCCTTCGTTGCAGCCTGTCATTGCACCATAGCTTGTCTTGGTGGAGGAACCAGAGGAACATCTTGATCTTCCCCGGTGCCCAAATCTTCCAAATCAGGCTTCTGAAGCTACTGTGTTGTCCCTTTGCTAATTGCGCAGTGTAGGCCGATTTGGTGGAGAACATCCCTGAGCTGAGCTGCGTCCAGCGGATTGAATCAGGCGTCTGTGCATCCAAGACAAGGCCGGCGCATCTGATCTCTCTAGCGAGCTGGATGACTTGGTGGATGATGTCGCTACGGTTGGCATGCCTTAGATCAAGGACCCAGTGGTCACCCTGCAAAGCCTCTTGAACCGATCGGTTCTTCCTGATGGATGCAGCAAAAAGCGCCGGTAAGGCCGTGCAAAGCTGTCGGCCTCCCAGCCAGGAAGAGGACCAGAAGGAAGCTGAAGTTCCATTCCCGATGGTTACGGATGTGCATGCCGCGAACAGGGCCATGTCCCCGCTGTTGCAAGGCGTGCCGGTGCCGACCCAAGGTCGGTGGGGCTGTTGCCAGGCGAGCCACAGCCACCGTAGTCGCAGTGCGTGAACTGAGAACATCTTCATTATTGATCATAACTCAGTTTCTCATCCATCGAATCCTCTCTAACTAAACAGGAGAACATCTCTATGAAATTGCCACAAATAATGCCAATCCAAAACGAAGTAGGGGATATAAGAAGTTTCAACTAACTAAAGACAATCGGATGGATGAGCTACAAAAAGACAAGTGGATGTACATTCTGTGCTTTTTATTAAAAGAAGAGAAGGGGTGTGAATCAGGATTGAACTGAGAATATCTTGACAATTGATCATAACTTGCTTTCTCATCCATCAAATCCTCGCTAACCCACAGGAGAAGAGCTAGCTAAAATTCCCAAAAATAATACCGATCCAAAACCAAGGAGGGGATATAAGAAGTATAACTAAAAGACAATTGGATGGATGTTCTAAAAAAAAAGACAATTGGATTTACATTCTGTGCTTTTTATTAGAAGAGAAGGGGTGTGAATCAGGATGAAACAGAGAACATGTTGATTATTGATCATAACTTGCTTTGTCATCCATCGAATTTGCTAACCAAACAGGGGAAACATCTGTATGAAATTCCCACAGATAATAGGTACCTACCTACCCATCGACGACAAGAAACAGGGAGGGGATCGATTTTTTAGATTAAAATGGTATCCAATTTCCCTGAAACTCCATCCTTTAAATCCTAACCGCCTTGCCAAACAGGACAATACATATAAGTAGTTTTGGCTAAATAAACCATACATACCATAAATAGCCACGAGCAGCACGAGGGAGCATATGCAATATCTATGACTGGTCTTGTCGTCTTACAAACAATGCGAGATAGATTCATCGACGATGGCTTTTTTCTCCTTATTATTCTGGTGAAGAAGAAGAAGAAGAAGATATTTGCACGGCCTGGATCCCCAAAGCTAGGCCATCGACGGCGCCTGACGCCGAAGCCGGCCGATTACGACCGGCCGGCCGCACGCGGTCCCAGTGCCGCCAGTACGAGGCGCACTCGCCGAGGACGTGCAAACCGGCCAGCAGCAGCTGGCCTTCCATCCGCCCGCGCTCCGGCGGGTAGCGCTGCATCGCGGCCAGGACGAGGCCGACGTGGTGGATGTTGTCGTTGAGCCTGTCGCGCCAGTGCGGCATCAAGTCGGGGTCGTCCGCGAGCCCCCGGAAGCGGAGGGCGGCGTCGGCCTCGGCGACGGCTGCGGCTGCGTCGGCCAGCGCGAGGGAGGTCCTGCGGAGCGCCGCGGCGAGGTCGGCGTCGGAGCCGGACGCGATGAGGGGCCGGAGGCGCTGCACCTCCTCGTACAGCTGTCCCTTGCAGGCCTCGTACACGCCGCTGCGGACGGCGGCCTTCACGGCCGCGGGGTCGTCGGCGTCCAACGCGCTGCCGAAGCGGCCGCCGGTCGTAGTCGTAGCCACCGCATCGACCGTCGGCGCCGCCATGATGGGTACCAAACCTAACCTAGATCGATACAGCGACGGGATAATTGCGAGGGGAACCTTGGTTGGTTGGAAAGAAAGATATATCAGGTACCTCGGTTTACTTTTATAAAATCTTGAAGACATTTCAGACAATGTGCAAAGGCCACTGATCTGCACCGGCGCACCGGCTCAACTGTTGGGCCGGTCGAGCCCTAACCGTTCAATCTGGCCTTCAGGAGTCGTCCGATCTAGCCTCTCTCACCTCGATTTGTCTTCTTCATCTTAGTCAATGCATCCCAGAAAAAATCCCCCCGCCTCTGCCCCCACGCGACTCAGCCTCATGGGTAGTACATCGCGTGAAAATTGCGCAAGCAGCCCAGCGCTACCTCCTCCCCAGCGGTCGTAGCAGAGACGCCGCCCAGCTCGCTATAACTCGCCGGCGGTCACCTTCCCATCTCCCGTTGCCGCTTTTTTGTATCCAGCTCCACCCACTCGCCAGTTCAGATCCACCCCTGCTGGATGCCAATTGCAGAAATTCTATACATCGGTCGACAGGGACAAAACAAGTTGAATGGCAACTCCGTTACCGTTGGTCACCATCTCCGGCTCGCCGCCGTCGACTTGCATCACCGTGCTTCATCAAACAAAAACTCCAGTAAATGGTTGAAGCAAAAATAGAAGTCGGTTCCAGCAAAATTTAATGCCAGATCCAGCACAACAAAATTCAGCAACAAATAGTCCAGTAGTTGTTGAAGCAAAAAATTAGCCTATTTCAGCAAAACATTATGCCGGTTCCAGCAAAAATCGCCGTCTTCGGCTTGCTGCCGTCGTCGGCTTGCACCACCGTGCTCTAGCAAACAAAAGTCCTGTAGATGGCTGCAGCAAAAAAAAGAAGCCGGTTCCAGCAAAAATTAACATCGCATCCAGCAAAACATTATGCCGGTTCCAGCAAAAATCGCGTCTTCGTCTTGCTGCCGTCGTCGGCTTGCACCACCATGCTCCAGCAAACAAAAATCCCGTAGATGGCTGCCACAAAAAAAGAAGCCGGTTCCAGCAAAAATTAACATCGCATCCAGCAAAACAAAAATCATCAAGAAAAATCATCATAGTCTATGTAGCAAATTCAAATGCTAGTTCCAGCAAAAATCAACAGAGGTTCCAGCAAAAATTTGATGTAGCAAAAATTCATGGCTGCGACGACGCCACAATCTTCTCAATTTGATGCAAGAGCCATGGCCGCTGGTTCTAGCACCACAACCCACCGGTACCAGCTTTGTCCATGCCATAGATGCAGCATCGCAGGTCGCTGTCCGCGGGGGCGCATCTTGCTGTCAAACTGGTCGGACATGGCTGCAGGGTAACAACACAGGGAAAGAAAAAGAGAAGGAAAGGAGCTTCATGCAGCGGTGGTGGCGCTGGTGGTGGTGCTGCTGCAGCCCCGCCCTGCTGTGAGGAGGAGCTCAACATCTGGTGGATCTGAGAAAAAGGAAGGGAGACAGGGGAAAGCGGCGACCTCAACGAAAAGGATGAGGAAAAATGAGTGGACGCGTTGTACGGTGAAGATAAGGCAACACCGAAGCGGTCCGCATGGAGCCCACAGCAGCATGACGTGGCGCTGATTGGCTGCGTTTGGTCGAGACGGATCCAGCGACGCACGCGTGACCGGCACAACGCTTCTGCCGGTCACGCCGGAAGCCAACGTTTCCCATGTGCAAAACAGCCTATTTTAAGTTATCTGAAACGATTTATAAAAGTGAACGAAGGGAGTAGCTTTCTTTAAGACAATTTTGATATGCCAACCAAGAGGACGAGAGATAACCAGCGGGCTCCCAGCCCACCAAGGGTACAGATATGTTCTATAGTAGTCTAGCACATTTTACGGATGTTAGTTCACAATAAACTTCTGCAAGAATTGGAAACTTTTGTCAATGTTTGCCACACAAAAGCAATTAGTTTATTTGAAAAAAAATATTTTTTAAATTTTATTTCATTTTTTTGGATTCTACTGTTCACCTCGAGCTCATATGGGCTTGAGCTAAGAAGCGCATTTTTTATTTTAGCCCGCTTACGACAGTTGTCTAAAACAAAACCAAGTTCTTTTTTTTCATTTTCTCTCAAAAATGTTAATGTTTACCTTGCTTAGTTTTCAAAGGAAAAAATTATCTTCCCTCTCTTGTTATGCAAAAATAAATAAAGATTTTTTTCTCTATTTGTAAAAACCTAAGGGCATCCTATCTAGTGCATCCATGGGATCAAAAGCAACAGAAAGTTGCAAAAACACACCCGCCACCGTTGATTATTAAGTCTGCTAATTTTCAAATAACCCCCTCAACCGAAGCACACCTCCTAGTTCCTTACTCCTGGTTTGTCTCCCTCCCAATCCCTAGTCACCGCCGAACCTACATCCAAACGACAGGCATGACCACGACAACATATACTTGTCTGCCAAGATGCCTGAATCCAGTTAGTCACATCTCTCTGAACAAGGCTGTCCAGGATGCATTCTCGTGGCCATGGGCATCCTCTGGAGTGTATTCGGCGAGTTTCACATACGGAATGCTATGTCAGGGCATGACACGTTTCTCTACTGCGTCTACGATCCAGAGATGTTGGGCTCCGCTTAAATGCAAGACTTTCACTTGGTTGGCGCTGCAATGTAGACTTTAGACCTCTGACCGCCGGCATGCCCTGCAAGACCAAACTTCACTTGTTGTCAGGAAGAGGATACGATGGACCACATCCTTACCCAGTGTGTCTATGCTCGTGAAATTTGGCATAAGTGTCTCATGGCGCTCGACATCCTGATCGTCAGAGGATTGTCTTGAAGACTGGTGGATTAGAGCCAGACGGTTGTTCATCTTAACAGCGTGGAGCAGCCTATGGAAGCAGCATAATGATAGGGTTTTCCACAACCTAGAGCAGCAAAACATTCAGTTAGTGCACTAGTGGCGCAAATTATAGTCTAGCCAGAGAGTCCGCAGCGCGTACAACAGCGGCGTTTAACTCCGGTACCGATGAAATCTCTAAAAAAGCTTATATTTAGAAACGGAGGGAGTACTGTTGATAATATATATCCATGCCATACATTTAGTTTCCAACTCCCACATGACCAAACATATACTAGTACGTATACAGCTAGGAATGCAAATTCTTATCCAAAAAGATCCGAGTCATAAATGTTGGATAAACAGCAACTGACTTTACTGAGGGGCCAAAGGCTAGAACATATACATGTGAGGTAAAGTGCAGCAAAGCCCCTTATACAAGGGGATGCACAGAAAGGAACTATACACATCTAACACCCCCCTCAAACTCATGGTGGATCAACAACACTGAGTTTGGAGAGAAGAAAGCTATGCTGCGCTCGAGTTTGTGCCTTCGTGAAGAAGTCCGCCAACTGTAACTCAGAGGGCACATAGTGAAGAGCGAGAGTCTGATCCTGCACAGCAGCACGCACAAAGTGGGCATCCACACCTATGTGCTTGGTGAGCTCATGCTTCACCGTGTCACGCAGCATAATCTTGGTAGCACCGGTCTTGTCAAGATGTGAGTCGAGGTAATGTGAGACACACCAAAATCCTCAAGTAACCACCGTAACAGATCACCTCAGACGTCAACATAGCCATGGCTCGCAACTCAGCCTCTGTACTCGAGCGTGAAACTGCAGTCTGTTTCTTTGTCTTTCAGGAAATAAGAGAGCCACCAAGGAAGACACAGTAAGCAGACAACGAGCGTCGATCAGAGGGATCACTAGCCCAGGTAGCATCAGAGTAGGCCTGGATCTCAAGAGATCTGGAGCGGGGAAAGAAGAGGCGCTGAGAGAGCGTGCCACAAAGAGATCGTAGAACACGGAGGAGGTGACTATAGTGGACAGATGTGGGGGCTGAAACGAACTCACTCAGGATGAGGACAGGATAGGAAATGTGAGGACGTGTAACAACAAGGTAGACAAGGCTGCCAACTAGGTGACGATAGCGAGTGGTATTAGAAAGAGGGTCACCATCAGAGGCACGAAGCTGAATGTTGAGCTCCATAGGAGTCACAACTGTGCGGTCATCACCGAGAGCAGCGCTAGCAAGAAGATCCTAAATATTCTTTTCTTGGAAGATGTAGAAGCCATCAGAGGTCGAGGAGATCTCAATCCCAAGAAAATAGCGAAGTGGACCAAGATTAGTCATAAGGAACTGGTCGTGAAGGCGAGCCTTAACAAAGGCAATATAGTCAGAGTCGTCATCAGTGATGATCATGTCATCAACATAGAGAAGGAGAAGAGTCCGACCACGAGGAGACGTGTGAACAAACAGTGTGGGATCATGATCACTGGGCAAGAAACCAGCGGCAGTCACCACAGAGGCAAAGCGCTCAACCAGGCACGAGGGGCCTGTTTAAGACCATAGAGAGAGCGGCAAAGTCGATAGACCATGCCATCAGGAGCATAGTACCCCGGTGGTGGCTGCATATAAACCTGCTCACGCAACTCGCCATTGAGAAAAGCGTTCTGGACATCAAGTTGAGAGATAGACCAATTGCGAACAGAAGCCACAACAAGGAGAGTGCGGACAGTGGTCATGTGAGCCACATGAGCAAATGTCTCATCATAATCACGTCCCTCTTCCTGCTAGAAACCACGGGCCACAAGACGAGCTTTGTAACGCTCAAGAGAACCATCGGAGCGAGTCTTAATCTTGTAGACCCACTTGCAAGTGATGGGACGAACACCAGAAGGAGGAGAAACCAGATCCCACGTGACATTGCACTCAAGAGCCGCAAGCTTCTCGGCCATCGCAAGCTGCCATTCAGGCCGAGTCATGGCAGCCCGATAGGTGGTGGGTTCAGCAATGGCAGAGAGACCATACCAGTCAGGAGAATAGCGATCAGGTGGGGGAAAAGGCCTAACACGAATGTTATGAACCGGTGTAGGCGTGAGAGGTGGAGCACCTGAAGTAGAGGGCACATCAGTGGGATCAGCCATAGAACGAGGACGACGGGTGTAGTAGTGAGGAAAAGGGGAGTGAGGGCGAAAGACTGGAGATGAAGGTGGGGAGGGAGATGACGAGGGAGGGGATGGTGGTACTGATGGTGTAGGGAGATGCATCGGGGGAGAGGATAGAATAGGAGGCACAGAGGAAGATGTGTTGTCGGGAAGGAGAAGGAAGGAAATATCTTCCACGAAAAAGCTCGAGGAGGAGGGACGCGGATAGTTAGAACGAGACTCATCAAAAGTAACATCACACGAAATGCGCAGTCGGCGACCAGCAGGGTCCCAACAACGATAGCCCTTGTGTTCATCACTGTAGCCAAGGAAAACACACTCAACTGACTAAGCAGTCAACTTGGTTCGTTCTCGCGAAGCAAGAAGAACATAGCACACGCATCCAAACATATGAAGAGCGGAGTAGTCAGGAGAGCGACCAAAGAGATGCTCCATAGGAATACCACCCTTCAAGGCAGCCGATGGCTGAATGTTGATGAGGTGTGTGGATGCGGAAACAGCCTCAGCCCAAAAATGAGGTGGAAGAGAGGCGGCGATCATCATTGCCCGAGCCGTCTCAAGCAAATGGCGATGTTTGCGTTCAGCAACGTCATTCTGAGCATGGGCACCAGGGCAAGAGAATTGGGCAAGAGTACCATGCTCCGCAAGAAAACCACGCAACATGTGAGAGATATACTCTCCAGCTGAGTCAGCGCGGAAGACACGGACAGGCATGGAAAATTGAGTGCGAACCATGGCAGCAAAACACTTGTATATGGGGAGGACCTCGCTGCGAGATTTCATGCAATAAAGTCAAGTGAAGCGAGAGAAATCATCAATAAACAGAACATAGTAGCGGTGACCCCCCTTTGGAGTCAAAAGGAGCAGGACCCTATACATCAGAATGAACTAACTCAAAAGGACGTTGAGATACAAACTCACTAGTAGGATAAGGTAACTGGGTATGTTTACCAAGCCTACAACCATCACAATGCAACAAAACATCACCAGAGACAGACCCTAAGACGCCTTGGTGTACTAATGAGGACAAGCGAGAGCCACAGATGTGACCAAGTCAATGATGCCACTGCTGGAAGGACGTAGAGGAGGAGGCAGTAAGAGCATGTGAGCTGGCAGATGTGGTAGCAGCGGAAGGAACACGGAGCCAGTCAACCTCCCAAAGGCCCTCAGACTCACGGTGCCGAGGGCCAGCGCCAACCAGAGCCTGAGTGCGACGATCCTGAACAGAACAAGAGTCGGCATCAAGAATGATACGACAGCCAAAATCAGTAAGTTGGGCAGCGGAAAAGAGACTCATGGTAAGACGAGGAACATGAGAAACACTAGGAACCGAGAAACACGGAGTGGAAAGGATGCCACGACTAGCAACAGGAAGAGGTGTGCCATCGACAGTGAGAATATTAAGAGGAAAATCAAGAGGTCGAAGAGAAGATAAAGCAGAAGAATCGGAAGACATATGAAAAGAAGCTCCAAAATCCAGAACCCACGAGGATGTACCTGACTGAGTAGGGTCCAGCTGGGGCGGAGTGGTGGTGGCTGTCACAGCGGCAACAGAACTCGTCGAGGAAGAACCAGATGAGGCCAACATGCGCTTGAGCCGCACAATATCCTAATCAGTGAGCGACGAAGGCGAGGAAGACACACGAGTCCCACTAGAAGAAGAGCGCTTCAGGTCTTTCCGCTTCTTGTGACAATCTGACTCTGGGTGACCTAACCTGTTGCAGTAGCCACAGAAGGTGTGCGAGCGCGACCGACCCTCCCCTGAAGGAGGGTGAGCTGCCCCCTGGAGGTGTGGGCAGGAGTGGTGGAGTGGTGAGGTGAGTAGAAGACACAGGAGCTCGAGCAGCAAAAACAGTGGGAACGACAAGCATACCAGCAGACCGGGGGCGTGTCTCCTCAGCACGAAGCTCTGCAAGCACCTCCGAAATAGGAACACGACCATGAGCAAGCAGATGAGCACGCCGAGGCTCAAACTCGGGATGAAGGCGAGATAGGAACTCATGGAGACGATGAAACTCAAAGTCTGACCGCACAGTCTGGCAACAGCGGCAAGTACCACAAACCACAGTCCTGAGAGAGTCAAGCTGACGCCAGATGGCAGAGCTCTGTGAGTAGAACTCATCAATAGAGGAGTAACCCTGCTGAAGAGCATGCTCCTGACGCACCACAGATAGGTAGAGAGCATCACCAGATGGCTGATAACGCTGACAAAGATAGGCCCACATCGCAGCAACAGTACCGAGACCCATGAACTCAGACGCAAACTGAGGCAAGACACTCGCAGTGAGAACAGCAGCCGCTCAAGCATCATCGTTGCACCACTGAGTGTAAGCAGACAGATCATCCCGGTAAACAGCAAGAGCATCTGAGTAAGCGGATACCTGTTGATCATAAGCATCCACTGCAGCATCATCAAGGGCCTTGGGCCCTTGGCTGCGTCCCGATCAGCCTGAGAAGCTTCAGCAGCAAGAACATGCGGGACCGGTGGGATAGGAGCCACAGGAGCAACAAGGCAGGGCGGACAGGGGACCTCGCCAGAAAGAACGCCCCACAGGAGAAGACCACGCATGTGGATGTGCATGAAGCCCACAACCTCAGCATAGTTGGTAGCAGTCAACGTCACAGGGCAAACAGCCCGAGCCCCAGCTAGAGAGCCTGAGCGTCCGCAGCCAGGCCGAGTAAGAGAGGCAGCCAAGCACGGGTCAGATCCAAGGCGCTGCGAGGGAGGCAGCCACGCAGCAGGCCACAGGTCAACGGCCCGGGCAAGCGAGCGCCCCCGCCCTCACTCGAACCAGAGCAACGACGACGGTTGACGGGAGCGGCAGGAGTGGTGCGGCGGCTTGAGGCAGGGCTCCGGCAGCTCGGCTTGGTCCAACAAGGCGGGGACGATTGGATCCGGCCGCTGGAGACCGGTTCCCGACGAGACTTGCAGCGAGCGGGCCGGAGAAGCCGGATCCGGGAGGAGGAGCCAGAGCAGGTGCGGCCGACCGGGAAGAGGCGGCCGTGACCGGGCTGGAGGGTCGGGATCCGGATCCACGACGGGGAGGGCTGAACGGAGCTGCTCGCCGGGACCGCCGGTCAGGCAGGAGGCAACGGATCGGGAGAGGGGCTAGCACGGAGTTGCAGCATGCGGGAGAGAGGGGAACCTAACATCTGATACCATGTTGGATAAACAGCAACTGACTTTACTGAGGGGCCAAAGGCCAGAACATATACATATGAGGTAAAGTGCAGAAAAACCCCTTATACAATGGGATGTATAGAAAGGAACTATACATATGTAACAATAAACAGCAGCGGCAATCATAAAAGATGCTACTCTTGATACTAGAGGAAATCAAGGATAAACATCAGCGTCTTGATACTACAGGAAGCCATAAAAAGATGCTAGTCTTGATACTAGAGGAAGTCAAGGATAATCTTCCCGGCGTCGCGGGCTCCGGTGGCGGCGGCGCATGCCTTGCTGACGCTGGTGCGCGCGTCATTCAGATGATCACGGGCAGAGGCGAGCGATGTCCTCGCATCCTGCACCCAAGCCTCGCGAACGTTGAGAGGAATGTGGTTGAACCAGCAAGTGACGATTACATCAAGGACACCAGATGCGTAGTACCAATGCATTGCAGCTGCCTCGAGCATCTCGCCGGCATTGGCCACGGCAGCGACCAACTTATCTGACTGGACTCTCCACGCGTTGGCCGGCAGCCCCTGCAGTCCATCCACCTTGGGATCAAGCCAGCGGGAGACGACTGTGATGGCTGCCTCCACCGACAGCTCCAGCTCGGCTACCTCGCGAGTCGCAAAGGCCAGAGAGTGGCTGGAGGTGAGCCGTTGCGCAGCATTATCTGGCTGGACCCGTGGCCTGATGGCGGAGTCGGTTTCCTGGATGGTGCGAAGAGCTGAGTCGATGAACTCAAGAGGCAAACTCGCACGGGAGATGCCACGCAGCAACCCCATCGCGGTGGCCGCCTGGGCCTTGAGATCAGCCTCCATCATTCACTTGATCTTGCAAAAGGAAACAGCATCGGTTAGTCGATATTACTCCATCTCAAATAACTTATATAAGCATAGCAGAGGTCATATGTAGAAGCAATACTCAGCTAGTTCAGCTTACAGCATTCAGCAGCCGCCGTTGTCAAATAAAAAGGAGAGTAATTGGCATGTCCTAGAAGCACAAAGTTTCTTTGTAACTCAGGCTACATGGAACCTCTTATCCTCAACCCTCCGGCCTTGCTTTGAGATCCGTACTCCCCAACTAACTTACAACAAGAAGATTTCTCTTTTTTGTTTCTCGAAAACGAAACAACATATGAACTTCAAACTTTGCAGATCGAACAAACATTAGAACATCAATGTGTGAAAAAACTTTCAGATTTTTTGGTCTGATATAAATATACAAAATGAGATTTTCTTTGACTAAAAATATTATTTCAAGTATTTAAAATGCATGAAAAAATCTGAAAGTTTTTTTCCTAGATTGTAGTTAGAATGTATTGTTGTTCTGCAAAAGTTAAAGTTCATATGTTGTGTCGTTTGAGAGAAACAAAAAAGACAAATGTGTCTGCACGGATCTTGATGCATAAATGGATGGCAAAGATAAGGGGTACCGTGTAGCCTGAGCTACAGAAAACCGCACTCTGAGTGGTTCTCCTAGAAGTTACTCCCTCCGTCCCATAATATAAGAGCATTTTTGACACGAGAGTGGTTCTTCTACACCCACTCTCGGTGCACCCACGCAAGAAAACATATCAAAACATTTCAAAAAAATCTGAAACTTCGTGGAAATGATCATCAACAAATGTTATGGAGGCTTGCAAAATTTGGTGGTCAAATAACATTCGAAGAGCTCTCTACAAAAAAGACAAAATCACTGAAAATTAGTCAAAATGAACGTGTACTGTTTGAGCAGATTTTGCAATTTTGTCTTTTTTATAGGGCGCTTCTCGAATGTTATTTGACCACCAAACTTTGCAAGCCCTCATAAAATTTGTTGATGATCATTTTCATGAAGTTTCAATTTTTTTCTAAATGTTTTGATATATTTTCTTGCGTGGATGCACCGAAAGTGAGTGCAGCCACTACTTTCCCTTTTGACACTAGCGTAGTGTCAAAAAGTTATATTATGGGACAGGGGGAGTAGCATACTGTTATGTTTCTTGTGGCCCCGAAAGTTAAATGCTTCTGGTGGCGTGTCATTAATCAGTTTGTTCCATGCTGTAAAAATTCAAAGTAATTGGAGGATAAGACTGTGTTCCATGCTGTAAGATGTTCTGTTGTGGAGCACTTTTAGGGATCTGACTGATGTTAAACTGCCTATAATGCATCATGAGTCTTGGGCGGTTGACCACCAAAGCTAAATCGACCATGACTTGCCTTCTCCTGTGTGGTATGTGGACTGTATGTGGAATGCAAGGAACTCTAGAAAACATGGTGTGAAGAAGAAACCTATTAAATCTAGTGCTCTGTGTGCAGTTGACACTGCTTTTGATCCGTGGAAGGTTAGATTCGGGTGTTGGGCAGGGTGAGAAGCCAAAAACACATTGCAGTATTGGATGCCAAAAACACTGCTTCATGAAAATCAATGTTGATGATGGCTTCCATCATGATGCCCTTCAGGGTACTACAGGGTGTCTTGTGAGGGATAAGAATGAAAAAATCATGCAAAATGCTGCTCCAAATGCCTTGGTAATGGAAGCTAATGCACTTAGGGATGGTGTCTGCTGTGTGGCGCTTGACCAAAGAATTAATGCCCAAGGTGGTGCTCGAGAGTTGTGCTAAGTAAGGTCCTTGTAAACCTATATATGGACAAATGCTGGTGACGACAGCTCGTCCTTGTAAACCTATATATGAAAAAATGCTGGTGATGACAGCTCGAGAGTTGCTTCGATCCTAAGATCGATCGAAAAAATGCCACTTTATGGCATGGTAATGATCACCACAGCGGCAATAACAGCAGGCAGTAAACATGCATAGCAGCAGAAATGCACTTAATGCAGAAACTCAACCTACTGCCGCTGGATCATCAACGTAGATTCTTGCATTACAGAAAAATCACAATCGTATGGCAGAGAAGAGATTAGTAACAACTACATCGTTAGAAATGGATCATTACTTTGGAAGTGTCAGTTTACCAAGAGCATCACAAACTCAATCCTGGCAATCATTCAGCGACTTCCATTCAGCACTAGTATTTCAACGACTTGCAGATGATGAGCAGCTGCAAACATGTCTATAGACGACTAAGGCTGACATGAGGTGAACTTGGCAGACGGCCTTGGTGCCCTCGGAGACGGCGTGCATCGCGATCTCTCCGGGGAGGACGGAGGTCTGGACCCTAGGTGGATGTGGATGGAGGAACACATGCCCTGGGAAAGCAAGGGCGCGCCGTCGCATTCGCATATATGCAAATCAGAAGCTAGGGCTTCGACCGTGGGCCGTGGCGGAGCTCAGCGGTGACGGTGCGGACGGAGAGCGCAGAGGGGAGGAGGAGGAGGCGCGAAATTACCTACGGGAAGCCGCCGGAGACGGGGAGGAGGCGCGAGGCGGAGGCGGCGGCGGCGCGTCGACTCGTCTGTCTCGGCCGAAGGGGACGAAGCCGCGGGCCCAACCTTTGGGAGCCCGATGGATGCAGATATGTTCCTCTCGCTTCTACGCGACTTGGAAGTTGGCCGGCCCGTTAGTCGCTTTGTTTGTCTCGGTTTTTTTCCTCTTTTGTTTGTATATACCGAAAATAATTGAATATACATACTAAAAATTACTTTACTTAAATTATTTGAAATCGTTTCATTTCATATTTTAAAATTTTATCAGTGTAAAATGTTTCTTATTTTAATTTTAAACTATCTTGGTAGCATTTTTAAAACAAGTTTGTGGCATTTTAAAAATGTGCACGGGTTTAAAAAAAAAGTACTCCTTCATTCCTAAATATTCGTTTTTTATAGATTTCAAATGAACTATCACATACGGATGTATATAGACATATTTTCGAGTGTAGATCCACTTATTTTGCTTCGTATGTAGTTACTTGTTGAAATCTCTAGAAAGAAATATATTTAGGAACGAAGGGAGTACATGATTTTTTAAATCTTATACAATGTAATTTTTTGTGTGTGATTAAAAAAGTTTCATACCATTCAAAAAAAAGTATGTTACATATTAAAATATGTTCATGCGTTTCAAACGTATGTTTATGAAATAAAAAAAACAATGTTTATACATTTTAACAAAAAAGTATGTTACATACTAAAATATGTTCAGGAAACTGGTCACTGATTTCTGTGTGGGAGAAGAGAGCAGTCAGACGCATGCAACTCCATAAATGGCTCCAGCATGGACTAAGCCGAATGAGGGGTTTGTTAAGATCAATTTCTATGACGCTTTTTATGTCGATTTGGGAAGGGGCGCGTGGGGTTGTGCGATGCGTTCGGAGCATGTTGGGAGTTCATCGGCGCATGTAATAAAGCCATTGAAGCTGCTAGTAAGATGGGTCTTCACCGTGTGGTATTTGGATCTGACTCACTCCAACTTGTCAAGGCCACTGCCGAAGCCTCTCGACGCTTTTTGCATGGATACATCAACTCACTTCTGTGCATATAGCAACATCCTGATAGTAACCTAGAGAAAGGGAAGATGGTGGTCCTGCCTTCACCACCACGCACTCCAGAAAGTACGGCGCCCAAGGTGCGCACACACTGAGTACCGCCCCAGCCGGGCTAGGTTAAGTTGAACACGTATGGGATCGGAGCTACATAGCGGCCACGGCTGCGGCGGGAGGAGGTATGATCCTGCGTGATGACAGAGGTGAGATCATCTATAGCGCATGTAAGGAGCTACGTGTTGGGGAATGTAGTAATTTCAAAAGATTTCCTACGCACACGCAAGATCATGGTGATGCATAGCAACGAGAGGGAAAGGTGTTGTCCACGTACCCTCGTAGATCGAAAGCGGAAGCGTTAGCACAACGCAGTTGATGTAGTCGTACGTCTTCACGATCCGACCGATCAAGTACGAACGCACGGCACCTTCGAGTTCAGCACATGTTCAGCCCGATGACGTACCTCGAACTCCGATTCAGCCGAGTGTTGAGGGAGAGTTTCGTCAGCACGATGGCGTGGTGACGACGATGATGTTCTACCGACGCAGGCTTCGCCTAAGCACCGCTTCTGATTATCGAGGTGGACTATGGTGGAGGGGCACCGCTGCGGCTAAAAGATCAACTGATCAATTGTTGTGTCTATGGGTGCCCCGCCTCCGATATAAAGGAGCAAGGGGGTGCGGCCGCCAAGGAGAGCGGCGTCGGGAGGAGTCCTACTCCCACCGAGTAGGACCCCTTCCCTTTCCTAGTTGGATTAGGACTTGGGAGGGGGAGGTGGAGGAGAAGAAGGAAGGGCGCCCCCCTCTCCTTGTCCTATTCGGACGGGGGGGGGGAGGGCGCCCAGCCCTAGCCGCCTCTCCTCTCTTCCACCTAGGCCCACAAAGGCCCATTAAGTTCCCGGGGGGTTCCGGTAACCTCCCGCTACTCCGGTAAAATCCCGATTTCATCCGGAACACTTCCGATATCCAAACATAGGCTTCCAATATATCAATCTTCATGTCTCGACCATTTCGAGACTCCTCGTCATGTCCCCAATCTCATCTGGGACTCCGAACTATCTTCGGTACATCAAAACACATAACTCATAATATAAATCGTCATCTAACTTTAAGTGTGCGGACCCTACGGGTTCGAGAACTATGTAGACATGACCGAGACATGTCTCCGGTCAATAACCAATAGCGGAACCTGGATGCTCATATTGGCTCCCACATATTCTACGAACATCTTTATCGGTCAGACCGCATAACAACATACGTTGTTCCCTTTGTCATCGGTATGTTACTTGCCCGAGATTCGATCGTCGGTATCTCAATACCTAGTTCAATCTCGTTACCGGCAAGTCTCTTTACTCGTACCGTAATACATCATCCCGCAACTAACTCATTAGTTGCAATGCTTGCAAGGCTTAAGTTATGTGCATTACCGAGAGGGCCCAGAGATACCTCTCCGACAATCGGAGTGACAAATCCTAATCTCGAAATACGCCAACCCAACAAGTACCTTCGGAGACACCTGTAGAGCACCTTTATAATCACCCAGTTACGTTGTGACGTTTGGTAGCACACAAAGTGTACCTTCGGTAAACGGGAGTTGCATAATCTCATAGTCATAGGAACATGTATAAGTCATGAAGAAAGCAATAGCAACACACTAAACGATCAAGTGCTAAGCTAACGGAATGGGTCAAGTCAATCACATCATTCTCTAATGATGTGATCCTGTTAATCAAATGACAACTTATGTCTATGGCTAGGAAACTTAACCATCTTTGATTCAACGAGCTAGTCAAGTAGAGGCATACTAGTGACATTATGTTTGTCTATGTATTCACACATGTACTAAGTTTCCGGTTAATACAATTCTAGCATGAATAATAAACATTTATCATGAAATAAGGAAATAAATAATAACTTTATTATTGCCTCTAGGGCATATTTCCTTCAGTCTCCCACTTGCACTAGATTCAATAATCTAGTTCACATCACCATGTGATTTAACACCAATATTCACATCTGTATGTGATTAATACCCATAGTCCACATCGTCATGTGATCATCACCCAAAGGCTTTACTAGAGTCAATAATCTAGTTCACATCGCTATGTGATTAACACCCAAAGAGTACTAAGGTGTGATCATGTTTTGCTTGTGAGAGAAATTTAGTCAACGGGTCTGCTACATTCAGATCCGTATGTATTTTGCAAATTTCTATGTCAATAATGCTCTGCATGGAGCTACTCTAACTAATTGCTCCCACTTTCAATATGTATCTAGATCGAGACTTAGAGTCATCCAGATTTGTGTCAAAGCTTGCATCAACGTTACTATTTACGATGAACCTTTTGTCACCTCCATAATCGAGAAACATATCCTTATTTCACTAAGGATAATTTTGACCGCTGTCCAGTGATCTACTCCTAGATCACTATTGTACTCCCTTACCAAACTCAGTGTAGGGTATACAATAGATCTGGTACACAGCATGGCATACTTTATAGAACCTATGGCTGAGGCATAGGGAATGACTTTCATTCTCTTTCTATCTTCTGCCGTGGTCGGGCTTTGAGTCTTACTCAATTTCACACCTTGTAACACATGCAAGAACTCTTTCTTTGACTGTTCCATTTTGAACTACATCAAAATCTTGTCAAGGTATGTACTCATTGAAAAAACTTATCAAGCGTCTTGATCTATCTCTATAGATCTTGATGCTCAATATGTAAGCAGCTTCACCGAGGTATTTCTTTAAAAAACTCCTTTCAAACACTCCTTTATGCTTTGCAGAATAATTCTACATTATTTCCGATCAACAATATGTCATTCACATATACTTATTAGAAATGTTGTAGTGCTCCCACTCACTTTCTTGTAAATACAGGCTTCACCGCAAGTATGTATAAAACTATATGCTTTGATCAACTTATCAAAGCGTATATTCCAACTCCGAGATGCTTGCACCAGTCCATAGATGGATCATTGGAGCTTGCATATTTTGTTAGCACCTTTAGGATTGACAAAACCTTCGGTTGCATCATATACAACTCTTCTTTAATAAATCCATTAAGGAATGCAATTTTGTTTATCCATTTGCCAGATTTCTTAAAATGCGGCAATTTCTAACATGATTCGGACAGACTTAAGCATAGATATGAGTGAGAAACTTTCATCGTAGTCAACACTTTGAACTTGTCGAAAACCTTTTGCGACAATTCTAGCTTTGTAGATAGTAACACTACTATCAGCGTTCGTCTTCCTCTTGAAGATCCATTTAATCTCAATGGCTCGCCGATCATTGGGCAAGTCAATCAAAGTCCATACTTTGTTCTCATACATGGATCTCATCCAGATTTCATGGCATCAAGCCATTTTGCGGAATCTGGGCTCACCATCGCTTCTTCATAGTTCGTAGGTTAGTCATGGTCTAGTAACATAACCTCCAGAACAGGATTACTGTAACACTCTGGTGCGGATCTTACTCTGCTTGACCTAGGAGGTTCAGTAACAACTTGATCTGAAGTTTCATGATCATCATCATTAACTTCCTCACTAATTGGTGTAGACGTCACAGGAACCGGTTTCCGTGATGAACTATTTTCCAATAAGGGAGCAGGTACTGTTACCTCATCAAGTTCTACTTTCCTCCCACTCACTTCTTTCAAGAGAAACTCCTTGTCTAGAAAGGATCCATTCTTAGCAACGAATATCTTGTCTTCGGATCCGTGATAGAAGGTGTACCCAACATTTTGGGTATCCTGTGAAGAAGCACTTCTCCGATTTTGGGTTCAAGCTTATCAGGTTGAAACTTTTTCACATAAGCATTGTAGACCCAAACTTTAAGAAACGACAGCTTAGGTTTCTCGCCAAATCACAGTTCATACGGTGTCATCTCCATAGATTTAGATGGTGCCCTATTTAATGTGAATGTAGATGTCTCTAATGCATAAACCCAAAACGATAGTGGTAGATCGGTAAGAGACATCATAGATCGCACCATATCTAATAAAGTTCGGTTACGACGTTCGGACACACCATTACACTGTGGTGTTCCAGGTGGCGTGAGTAGTGAAACTATTTCACATTGTTTTAACTGAAGGCCAAACTCGTAACTCAAATATTCGTCTCAACGATCAAATCATAGAAACTTCATTTTCTTGTCACGATGATTTTCCACTTCACTCTGAAAATCTTGGAACTTTTCAAATGTTTCAGACTTATGTTTCATCAAGTAGATATACACATATCTGCTCAAATCATCTGTGAAGATCAGAAAATAATGATACCCGCCGCGAGCCTCAACAATCATCAGATCACATACATCCGTATGTATTATTTCCAATAAGTCAGTTGCTCGCTCCATTGTTCCGGAGAACGGAGTCTTTAGTCATCTTGCCCATAAGGCATGGTTCGCAAGCATCAAGTGATTCATAATCAAGTGATTCCAAAATCCCATCAGCATGGAGTTTATTCATGCGCTTTACACCAATATGACCTAAACGGCAGTGCCACAAATGAGTTGCACTATCATTATTAACTTTGCATCTTTTGGCTTCAATATTATGAATATGTGTATCACTACAATCGAGATCCAACAAACCATTTTCATTGGGTGTATGACCATATAAGGTTTTATTCATGTAAATAGAACAACAATTATTCTCTAACTTAAATGAATAACCGTATTGCAATAAACATGATCAAATCATATTCATGCTCAACGCAAACACCAAATAACACTTAGGTTCAACACTAATCCCGAAAGTGTAGGGAGCGTGCGATGATGATCATATCAATCTTGGAACCACTTCCAACACATGTCGTCACTTCACCCTTAACTAGTCTCTGTTCATTCTGCAACTCCCGTTTCGAGTTACTACT
This sequence comes from Aegilops longissima, assembly GCA_021605205.1. Taxonomy (NCBI): domain Eukaryota; kingdom Viridiplantae; phylum Streptophyta; class Magnoliopsida; order Poales; family Poaceae; genus Aegilops; species Aegilops longissima. The sequence continues at coordinate 146,225,978 of CM038682.1, read as the reverse complement.
CTTAGCAACTGAACCAGTATCAAATACCGAGGGGTTTCTACGAACACTAGTAAAATACACATCAATAATCTGTATATCAAATATACATTTTTTCATTTTGCCATCCTTCTTATCCGCCAAATGCTTGGGGCAGTTCCGCTTCCAGTGACCAGTCCCTTTGCAATAGAAGCACTTAGTCTCAGGCTTAGGTACAGACTTGGGCTTCTTCACTTGAGTAGCAACTTGCTTGCCATTCTTCTTGAAGTTCTCCTTCTTCCCTTTGCCCTTTTTTTGAAACTAGTGGTCTTGTCAACCATCAACACTCGATGCTTTTCTTGATTTCTACCTTCGTCGATTTCAGCATCACGAAGAGCTTGGGAATCGTTTCCGTTTATCCCTTGCATATTATAGTTCATCACGAAGTTCTAGTAACTTGGTGATAGTGACTAGAGAATTCTGTCAATCACTATCTTATCTGGAAGATTAACTCCCACTTGATTCAAGTGATTGTAGTACTCAGACATTCTGAGCACATGCTCACTAGCTGAGCAATTCTCCTCCATCTTGTAGGCAAAGTACTGTTAGAGGTGTCATACCTCTCGACACGGGCATGAGTATGAAATACCAATTTCAACTCTTGGAACATCTTATATGCTCCGTGGAGTTCAAAACATTTTTGAAGTCCCGGTTCTAAGCCGTAAAGCATGGTGCACTTAACTATCAAGTAGTCATCGTACCAAGCTTTTGTCAAAATGTTCATAACGTCTGCATCTGCTCCTGCAATAGGTCTGTCACCTAGCGGTGCATCAAGGACATAATTCTTCTGTGCAGCAATGAGGATAAACCTCAGATAACGGACCCAGTCCGCATCATTGCTGCTATCATCTTTCAACTTAGTTTTCTCTAGGAACACATAAAAAAACATAGGGAAGCAATAATGCGAGCTATTGATCTACAACATTATTTGCAAAATACTATCAGGACTAAGTTCATGATAAATTAAAGTTCAATTAATCATATTACTTAGGAACTCCGACTTAGATAGACATCCCTCTAATCATCTAAGTGATCACGTGATCCAAATCAACTAAACCATAACCGATCATCACGTGAAATGGTGGAGTTTTCAATGGCGAACATCACTATGTTGATCATATCTACTATATGATTTACGCTCGACCTTTCGGTCTCAGTGTTCCGAGGCCATATCTGCATATGCTAGGCTCGTCAAGTTTAACCTGAGTACTCTGCGTGTGCAAAACTGGCTTGCACCCGTTGTAGATGGACGTAGAGCTTATCACACCCGATCATCACGTGGTGTCTGGGCACGACGAACTTTGGCAATGGTGCATACTCAGGGAGAACACTTTTATCTTGAAATTTAGTGAGAGATCATCTTATAATGCTACCGACGAACTAAGAAAAATAAGATGTATAAAAGATAAACATCACATGCAATCAAAATATGTGACATGATATGGCCATCATCATCTTGTGCCTTTGATCTCCATCTCCAAAGCATCGTCATGATTTCCATCGTCATCAGCATGACACTATGATCACCATCATCTTGGTCTATATGAATGTGTCGTCACATGGTCGTCTCGCCAACTATTGCTCTTGCAACTATTGCTATCGCATAGCGATAAAGTAAAGCAATTATTTGGCGCTTGCATCTTATGCAATAAAGACACAACCATAAGGCTTATGCCAGTTGCCGATAACTTCAACAAAACATGATCATCTTATACAGCAACTTATATCTCATCACATCTTGACCACATCACATCACAACATGCCCTGCAAAAACAAGTTAGACGTCCTCTACTTTGTTGTTGCAAGTTTTACGTGGCTGCTACGGGCTGAGCAAGAACCGTTCTTACCTACGCATCAAAACCACAATGATAGTTTGTCAAGTTAGTGTTGTTTTAAACTTCTCAAGGACCGGGCGTAGCCACACTCGATTCAACTAAAGTTGGAGAAACTGACACCCGCTAGTCACCTGTGTGCAAAGCATGGCGGTAAAACCAGTCTCGCGTAAGCGTACGCGTAATGTCGGTCTGGGCCGCTTCATCCAACAATACCGCCGAACCAAAGTGTGACATGCTGGTAAGCAGTATGACTTGTATCACCCACAACTCACTTGTGTTCTACTCGTGCATATAACACCAACGCATAAAACCAGGCTCGGATGCCACTGTTGGGGAGCGTAGTAATTTCAAAAAAAAATCCTACGCACACGCAAGATCATGGTGATGCATAGCAACGAGAGGGGAGAGTGTTGTCCATGTACCCTCGTAGACCGAAAGCGGAAGCATTAGCACAACGCGGTTGATGTAGTCGTACGTCTTCACGATCCGACCGATCAAGTACCGAACGCACGGCACCTCCGAGTTCAGCACACGTTCAGCCCGATGACGTCCCTCTAACTCCGATCCAGCCGAGTGTTGAGGGAGAGTTTCGTCAGCACGACGGTGTGGTGACGATGATGATGTTCTACCGACGCAGGGCTTCGCCTAAGCACCGCTACAGTATTATCGAGGTGGACTATGGTGGAGGGGGGGCACCGCACACGGCTAAAAGATCATGCGGCCGGCCAAGGGAGAGGCACGCCGGGAGGAGTCCTACCCTCCCCCCTTCCTAGTTGGATTAGGACTTGGGAGGGGGAAGGTGTGGAGGAGAAGAAGGAAGGGGGGCGCCGCCCCCCTCTCCTTGTCCTATTCGTACTGGGGGGGGGGGCGGCCCAACCCTAGCCGCCTCTCCTCTCTTCCACCTAGGCCCACTAAGGCCCATTAAGTTCCCGGGGGGGTTCCGGTAACCTCCCGGTACTCCGGTAAAATCCCGATTTCACCCGGAACACTTCCGATATCGAAACATAGGCTTCCAATATATCAATCTTCCTGTCTCAACCATTTCGGGACTCCTCGCCATGTCCCCGATCTCATCCGGGACTCCGAACTATCTTCGGTACATCAAAACACATAACTCATAATATAAATCGTCATCTAACTTTAAGCGTGCGGACCCTACGGGTTCGAGAAATATGTAGGCATGACCGAGACACGTCTCCGGTCAATAACCAATAGCGGAACCTGGATGCTCATATTGGCTCCCACATATTCTAGGAAGATCTTTATCGGTCAGACCGCATAACAACATACGTTGTTCCCTTTGTCATCGGTATGTTACTTGCCCGAGATTCGACCGTCGGTATCCCAATACCTAGTTCAATCACGTTACCGGCAAGTCTCTTTACTCGTACCTTAATACATCATCCCGCAACTAACTGATTAGTTGCAATGCTTGCAAGGCTTAAGTGATGTGCATTACCGAGAGGGCCTGAGACACCTCTCCGACAATCAGTGACAAATCCTAATCTCAAATCGCCAACCCAACAAGTACCTTCGGAGACACCTGAGAGCACCTTTATAATCACCCGATTACGTTGTGACGTTTGGTAGCACACAAAGTGTTCCTCCGTAAACAGGAGTTGCATAATCTCATAGTCATAGGAACATGTATAAGTCATGAAGAAAGCAATAGCAACATACTAAACGATCAAGTGCTAAGCTAACGGAATGGGTCAAGTCAATCACATCATTCTCTAATGATGTGACCCCGTTAATCAAAAGACAACTTATGTCTATGGCTAGGAAACTTAACCATCTTTGATTCAACGAGCTAGTCAAGTAGAGGCATACTAGTGACATTATGTTTGTCTATATATTCACACATGTATTAAGTTTCCGGTTAATACAATTCTAGCATGAATAATAAAAATTTATCATGAAATAAGGAAATAAATAATAACTTTATTATTGCCTCTAGGGCATGTTTCCTTCACTACGTACATGCGGCGACGCTTTAGAGGCGGAGCTAGCAGCGTGTAGAGAAGGCTTGGAGCTGGCCTTGCACCGATCTAACCTACCTATTCTGGTTGAGTTGGATGGCGCGGAGGCGGTGTCGATGATACAGTGCGCGAGATGGATAGATCGTCACATCGTGCACTTATAGAGGAGATTCGTAGGTTGGCTGGAAGCGATGCTAGGGAGATTTCTTTTACTCTTTGTAGCCGTCTGCAGAACAGGATTAGTCATGAGCTGGCCGCCTATGGCCGTAGCACTCCGCACACAGCAGTCTGGCTTACAGCCGGGATGGACTTTGTTATAAACCTGGCTCTTGCTGAGAAGCCTCCTTGAGTAATGAGAATTCCTTTTTCCCCGAAAAAAAAACTCTGGTGATCATGATTTGTCCCCCATTGGCGTTATATATATATAATATATATAAAGGGTGTTTTTATTGACTCATATGAAGGAAATATGCCCTAGAGGCAATAATAAAGTTGTTATTTATATTTCCTTATATCATGATAAATGTTTATTATTCATGCTAGAATAGTATTAACCGGAAACTTTGTACATGTGTGAATACATAGACAAACAGAGTGTCACTAGTATGCCTCTACTTGACTAGCTCGTTGATCAAAGATGGTTAAGTTTCCTAGCCATTGACATGAGTTGTCATTTGATTAACGGGATCACATCATTAGAGAATGATGTGATTGACTTGACCCATCCGTTAGCTTAGCACTATGATCGTTTAGTTTATTGCTATTGCTTTCTTCATGACTTATACATGTTCCCATGACTATGAGATTAGCAACTCCTGAATACCGGAGGAACACATAGTGTACTATCAAACGTCACAACGTAACTGGGTGATTATAAAGATGCTCTACAGGTGTCTCCGATGGTGTTTGTTGGGTTGGCATAGATCGAGATTAGGATTTGACACTCCGTGTTTCTAAGAGGTATCTCTGGACCCTCTCGGTAATGCACATCACTATAAGCCTTGCAATCAATGTGACTAATGAGTTAGTTGCAGGATGATGCATTATGGAACGAGTAAAGAGACTTGTCGTTAACGATATTGAACTAGGTATTGAGATACCGACGATCGAATCTCGGGCAAGTCACATACCGATGACAAAGGGAACAACGTATGTTGTTATGCAGTTTGACCGATAAAGATCTTCGTAGATTGTAGGAACCAATATGAGCATCCAAGTTCCGCTATTGGTTATTAACCGAAAGTGAGTCTCGGTCATGTCTACATAGTTCTCGAACCCGTAGGGTCTGCACGCTTAACGTTCGGTGACGATCGGTATTATGAGTTTGTGTTTTCATGTACCAAAGGTTGTTCGGAGTCCCGAATGTGATCACGGACATGATAAGGAGTCTCTAAATGGTCGAGACACAAATATTGATATATTGGACGACTGTATTCGGACACCGGAAATGTTCCGGAGAAGTTTTAGATAAAACCGGAGTGCCAGAGGGTTACCGGAACCCCTCGGGGGAACTAATGGGCCACATGGGCCTTAGTGGAGAGAGAGGGGAAGCTAGGGCAGGCCGCGCGCCCCCTCCCCCTTGGGTCCGAATTGGACTAGGGAAGGGGGGCGCCCTGCTACCTCTTGAGCACTGCGTTGGTTTTCCCTTGAAGAGAAAAGGGTGATGCAGCAAAGTAGCGTAAGTATTTCCCTCAGTTTTTGAGAACCAAGGTTTCAATCCAGTAGTAGGCTACGCGCAAGTACCTCGCACCTACACAAAACAAATAAATCCTCGCAACCAACGCGATAAGGGGTTGTCAATCCCTTCACGGTCACTTACGAGAGTAAGATCTGATAGATATGATAGGATAATATTTTTGGTATTTTTATGATAAATATGCAAAATAAAATAAAAGAAAAGGAAATAACTAAGTGTAGGAAGATTAATATGATAAAGATAGACCCGGGGGCCATAGGTTTCACTAGTGGCTTCTCTCAAGAGCATAAATATTTCACGGTGGGTGAACGAATTACTGTTGAGCAATTGACAAAATTGAGCATAGTTATGAGAATATCTAGGTATGATCATGTATATAGGCATCACGTCCGAGACAAGTAGACCGACTCCTGCCTGCATCTACTACTATTACTCCACTCGTCGACCGCTATCCAGCATGCATCTAGAGTATTAAGTTCATGGAAACAGAGTAACGCCTTAAGCAAGATGACATGATGTAGAGGGATAAATTCATGCAATATGATAAAAAAACCCATCTTGTTATCCTCGATGGCAACAATACAATACGTGCCTTGCTGCCCCTCATCCTTTGGGAAAGGACACCGCAAGATTGAACCCAAAGCTAAGCACTTCTCCCATTGCAAGAAAGATCAATCTAGTAGGCCAAACCAAACTGATAATTCGAAGAGACTTGCAAAGATAACCAATCATACATAAAAGAATTCAGAGAAGATTCAAATATTGTTCATAGATGAACTTGATCATAAACCCACAATTCGTCGGCCTCAACAAACACACCGCAAAAAGAAGATTACATCAAATAGATCTCCACGAGAGAGGGGGAGAAAATTGTATTGAGATCCAAAAAGAGAGAAGAAGCCATCTAGCTAATAACTATGGACCCGAAGGTCTGAGGTAAACTACTCACACTTCATCGGAGAGGCTATGGTGTTGAAGTAGAAGCCCTCCGTGATGGATGCCCCCTCCGGCGGAGCTCCGGAACAGGCCCCAAGATGGGATCTCGTGGGTATAGAAGGTTGTGGCGGTGGAATTAGGTTTTTGGCTCCGTATCTGATCGTTTGGGGGTACATAGGTATATGTAGGAGGAAGAAGTACGTCGGTGGAGCAACAGGGGGCCCACGAGGGTGGAGGGCGCGCGCTGGGGGGGTAGGCGCGCCCCCCTACCTTGTGGCCTCCTAGAAGCTTCTCTTACATAGGGTCCAAGTCTCCTGGATCATGTTCGTTCCAAAAATCACGCTCCCGAAGGTTTCATTCCGTTTGGACTCCTTTCATATTCTTTTTCTGCGAAACACTGAAATAGGCAAAAAACAACAATTCTGGGTTGGGCCTCCGGTTAATAGGTTAGTCCCAAAAATAATATAAAAGTGGATAATAAAGCCCAATATTGTCCAAAACAGTAGATAATATAGCATGGAGCAATCAAAAATTATAGATACGTTGGAGACGTATCAAGCATCCCCAAGCTTAATTCCTGCTCGTCCTCGAGAGTAGGTAAATGATAAAAACAGAATTTTGATGCGGAGTGCTACTTGGCATAATTTCAATGTAATTCTTCTTAATTGTGGTATGAGTATTCAGACCCGAAAGATTCAAGATAAAAGTTCATATTGACATAAAAGTAATAATACTTCAAGCATACTAACTAAGCAATTATGTCCTCTCAAAATAACATGGCCAAAGAAAGTTCATCCCTACAAAATCATATAGTTTAGTCATGCTCCATTTTCATCACACAAGAATGCTCTCATCATGCACAACCCCGATGACAAGCCAAGCAATTGTTTCATACTTTAGTAATCTCAAACTTTATAAACCTTCACGCAATACGTGAGCGTGAGACATGGATATAGCACTATGGGTGGAATAGAGTATAACGATGGGGGTTATGTGGAGAAGACAAAAAAGGAGAAAGTCTCACATCAACGAGGCTAATCAATGAGCTATGGAGATGCCCATCGATTGATGTTACTGCAAGGAGTAGGGATTGCCATGCAACAGATGCACTAGAGCTATAAATGTATGAAAGCTCAACAAAAGAAACTAAGTGGGTGTGCATCCAACTTGCTTGCTCACGAAGACCTAGGGCACTTGAGGAGGTCCATTGTTGGAATATACAAGCCAAGTTCTATAATGAAAAATTCCCAGTAGTATATGAAAGTGACAAAACAAGAGACTCTCTATCATGAAGATTATGGTGCTACTTTGAAGCACAAGTGTGGAAAAAAGGATAGTAGCATTGCCCCTTTTTATTTTTTATTTTTTTGGGCCTTCCTTTTTTTGGCCTTTTTTTGGGACAATGCTCTATTAAATGATGATCATCACACTTCTATTTATTTACAACTCAATGATTACAACTCGATACTAGAACAAAGTATGACTCTATATGAATGCCTCCGGCGGTGTACCGGGATATGCAATGAGTCAAGAGTGACATGTATGAAAGAATTATGAATGGTGGCTTTGCCACAAATACTATGTCAACTATATGATCATGCTAAGCAATATGACAATGATGAATGTGTCATGATAAACGGAATGGTGGAAAGTTGCATGGCAATATATCTCGGAATGGCTATGGAAATGCCATAATAGGTAGGTATGGTGGCTGTTTTGAGGAAGATATAAGGAGGTTAATGTGTGAAAGAGCGTATCATATCACGGGGTTTGGATGCACCGGCGAAGTTTGCACCAACTCTCAATGTGAGAAAGGGCAATGCACGCATCAAGAGGCTAGCAATGATGGAAAGGCGAGAGTGCGTATAATCCATGGACTCAACATTAGTCATAAAGAACTCACATACTTATTGCAAAAATCTACAAGTCATCCAAAACCAAGCACTACGCGCATGCTCCTAGGGGGATAGATTGGTAGGAAAAGACCAACGCTCGTTCCCGACCGCCACTCATAAGGAGGACAATCAAAGAACACCTCATGTTTCAAATTTGTTACATAACGTTTACCATACGTGCATGCTACGGGACTTGCATACTTCAACACAAGAATTTCTCAAATTCACAACTACTCAACTAGCACGACTTTGATATTATTACCTCCATATCTCAAAACAATCATCAAGCATCAAACTTCTCTTAGTATTCAACACACTCATAAGAATGTTTTTTTACTAATCTTGAATACCTAGCATATTAGGATTATTTAAGAAAATTACCATGCTATTTAAGACTCTCAAAATAATATAAGTGAAGCATGAGAGATCAATAGTTTCTATAAAACAAATCCACCACCGTGCTCTAAAAGATATAAGTGAAGTACTAGAGCAAAACTATATAACTCAAAAGATATAAGTGAAGCACATATAGTATTCTAAAAATTTCCCAATCATGTATGGCTCTCTCAAAAGGTGTGTACAGCAAGGATGATTGTGGTAAACTAAAAAGCAAAGACTCAAATCATACAATACGCTCCAAGCAAAACACATATCATGTGGTGAATAAAAATATAGCTCCAAGTAAAGTTACCGATGGAAGTAGATTTAAAGAGGGATGCCTTCCGGGCATCCCCAAGCTTTGGATTTTGGTGTCCTTAGATTATCTTGGGGGTGCCATGGGCATCCCCAAGCTTAGGCTCTTGCCACTCCTTGTTCCATAATCCATCAAAATCTTTCACTCAAAACTTGAAAACTTCACAACACAAAACTTAACAGAAAATCTCGTGAGCTCCGTTAGCGAAAGAAAACAAAAGACCACTTCAAGGTACTGTAATGAACTCATTCTTTATTTATATTGGTGTTAAACCTACTGTATTCCAACTTCTCTATGGTTTATAAACTATTTTACTAGCCATAGATTCATCAAAATAAGCAAACAACACACGAAAAACAGAATATGTCAAAAATAGAACAGTCTCTAGTAATCTCTAACTAACGCAAACTTCTGGAAATCCAAAAAATCAGCCAAAATAGGAAGACCTAGGTAATTTGTTTATTGATCAGAAGCAATTGGAATCAATATTTTATCACATTCTGGTGATTTTTAACAATTGTTTTCGTGAACAGAAAGTTTCTGGAAATTTCTGCAAGATCAAATAACTATCATCCAAGAAGATCCTATAGGTTTAACTTGGCACAAACACTAATTAAAACATAAAAACACATCTAACCAGAGGCTAGATCAAAGATTTATTCCTAAATAGAAGAAAAAGCAAAAAATAAACTAAAAATAAAATTGGGTTGCCTCCCAACAAGCGCTATCGTTTAACGCCCCTAGCTAGGCAAAAAAGCAAGGATAGATCTAGGCATGCCATCTTTGGTAGGCAATCCATATGTCGCTCTCATGATAGATTCATATGGTAATTTTACTTTCTTTCTAGGTAAGTGTTCCATGCCTTTCTTTAATGGAAATTGGAATCTAATATTCCCTTCCTTCATATCAATAATTGCACCAATCGTTCTAAACAAAGGTCTACCAAGAATAATAGGACATGAAGGATTGCAATCTATATCAAGAACGATAAAATCTACGGGCACATAGTTCCTATTTGCAACAATAAGAACATCATTAATTCTTCCCATAGGTTTCTTAATAGTGGAATCTGCAAGGTGCAAGTTTAGAGAGCAATCATCAAAATCACGGAAATCTAGCAAATCGCACAAAGTTCTGGGAATAGTGGAAACACTAGCACCCAAGTCACATAAAGCATAGAACTCATGATCCTTAATCTTAATTTTAATAGTTGGTTCCCACTCATCATAAAGTTTTCTAGGGATAGACACTTCCAACTCAAGCTTTTCTTCATAAGATTGCATCAAGGCATCAACGATATGTTTAGTAAACGCTTTATTTTGACTATAAGCATCAGGAGAATTTAGCACGGATTGCAACAAGGAAATACAATCAATCAAAGAGCAATTTTCATAATTAAATTCCTTGAAATCCAAAATAGTGGTTTTATTAGCATCTAGGGTTTTGATTTCTTCAATCCCACTTTTATCAAATTTAGCATCAAGATCTAAAAACTCCGAATTTTGGAACGCCTTCTAGGTAAAGGTGGATCATATTCGGTCACATCATTATCAAGATTCATATTGCAAAACAAAGATTTAATAGGGACACATCAATAACTTTTAGATCTTCATCTTTATTTTCATAGAATATTGAAGAACACGCTTTCATAAAGTAATCTTTTTTAGCACACATCCTAGCGGTTCTTTCTTTGCACTCATCATTGGAATTTCTCATGGCTTTGAGAGACTCATTGATATCATGCTTAGGAGGAATAGATCTAAGCTTTAAAGAATCAACATCAAGAGAAATTCTATCAACGTTCCTAGCCAATTCATCAACTTTAAGCAATTTCTCTTCAAGCACAGCATTGAAATTCTTTTGCGAATTCATAAACTCTTTAACACTAGTCTCAAATTCAGAGGGCATCTTATTAAAATTTCCATAAGAGTTGTTGTAGGAATTACCATAATTATTAGAGGAATTGCTAGGATAAGGCCTAGGATTAAAGTTTCCTCTATATGCGTTGTTACCAAAATTATTCCTACCAACAAAATTCACATCCATAGATTCATTATTATTCTCAATCAAAGTGGACAAAGGCATATCATTAGGATCAGAAGAAACACTTTTACTAGCAAATAATTTCATAAGTTCATCCATCTTTCCACTCAAAACATTAATTTCTTCTATCGCATGCACTTCTCTATTAGTAGATCTTTCAGTGTGCCATTGAGAATAATTAACCATAATATTATCTAGGAGTTTAGTAGCTTCTCCTAAAGTTATTTCCATAAAAGTGCCTCCCATGCCGAATCTAAAAGATTTCTAGAAGCAAAATTCAATCCGCATAATTTTTTTGTATAATCATCCACAAATTCAAACCATGAGTAGGGCAATTACGTATCATTAACTTCATCCTCTCCCAAGCTTGTGCAACATGTTCATGATCAAGTTGCTTAAAATTCATAATATCGTTTCTAAGAGGGATGATCTTAGCGGGAGGAAAATACTTAGAGATAAAAGCATCTTTGCACTTGTTCCAAGAATCACACTACAAAAAAAATACACTTCCGTGATGATACGTGTTTGTCACAGTAGGTCGTGTTTTTTGTCTTGCATGTACATCAATGACAAATTTATGACAGAATCAAGATAGTCATACCTATGCTGTCGTAGAAGTGTTCCATGACATTACCAAAATTATCATCACGGAAGTGTCCACTTCCATGACGATAAATCGCGGCCACGAAGTGCTTTCGTCAAGGGTGACCGACACGTGGCATCCACCGTAACGGAACGCCGTTAAGCTATCGTGTCGGGTTTTGGATCCGATAACCGTTAACAGCCCCGACCAATGGGGATTTTCCACGTGTAAAATCATCATTGGTGGAGGAAACACGTGTCGGCTCACCGTTGGAACAGATGTCATCCACTCATTGGATGTAAGGCGCCCATGATACGTCGACACGTGGCACGGCCCAACAGAGGCCCATTCCTGTGAAAAGGCGGCCCGTTTGACTTGGTAAAAAGGTGGCGGGCCGGCCCATGTAAAGCCTGTTAACGGCCTGTTCGCATATAGCCCATTTAAAGCCCGCTAACCCATGGCCCGTTACGCCCTATCCGAATTAGGCTCAGTACCGTCATCTGGGCCACCCAATATGATTCCAGCCCATTTTCACTTCTGGCCCATGTATGGCCCATGACGTATTTCGGCCCATATGAGGCCCTATGTAACTTTTTGGCCTATTAACGGCCCGTGGTGAAACTGGCCCATAATGAACAGTGTATTACTTTACACCCATTAACGGCCCGTGGTGAAACTGGCACGTAATGAACAAAGTATCACTTTATACCCATTAAGGGCCCGTTATTCCGCTGGGCTTCCAGCCCATGTTATCTTCGGCCTTCTCGAGCCCATTTATTCTTGGGCTCATTTCAAAGATTCGCTTACTTACGGCCCGTTCATCGCTATTTTTCGCTTATGGGCCAAATTCAGCCCGTGGTTACAGTCGGCCCGTTTGTGGTCCGTTAACACGTTGGGCCATTTTCATAGCGTCATGAAATACGGCCTATTAACGATGGCCCGTTATGGTCGGCCCATGAACGGACGATTCCAACTCTAGCCCGTTTACGACCATAATGAGGCATGTTATTGGCCCATGTTTGGCCAATCGATCATACTGCCCGTATAAGGCCCATTGATGATACGGCCCGTAGAAGGCCCATTGTTTCTACGGCCCATATAAGGCCCATTGTTTCTATGGCCCGTAGAAGGACCATTGTTTCTACGGCCCGTAGAAGGCCCACTGTTTCTATGGCCCGTAGGAGGCCCAGTGTCACTACAGTAAATATTAGCCCATGGTTATTGTGGCCTAGTTTTAAAAAATAGGTTATTGCAGCCACTAGCAAACCGCGGAAAAAGAACTGCAATGACTACAAGCAAACAAATAAACAAGACAACAAGGAAATAAATAAGCAAGCAACTTACGCTAGGCTATCACGGCTATCGCACATATTACATCCACTAGGCGTCAAAGTTTGCCACCAGTGCAAATAAATGCACCGACACAAGAATATACAATACTGAGAGCACTTCAGAAGGCACTAGGCCTGGCCAGGTCGAGCCCCCAAACAGTGAAGAAGCTGAGTAGACCTCCAGTCAACGATAGATGCATCAACACTAGATTTAAGGCATGATGGTGCGCACGACGTCCTCGACATCTTCATTGCATCTTTGACTTCAAGTCGGAGCTGAGCTGAAGCAAGCCTTTACGCTTTAAGTTGAGATCAAGAAGTCGAACTGATTGAGGCAATGATCGCACAGAGGTTGTCTCACACCTGCCGGTGAGTAGCTTCAACTCACTGTCTTCATCAAGGCAGGACCTTGGGGTCATCTCGCTGTCCTCAAGATGGTTTGGCTCACTATCTTCCCTAAAGTTCTGCTCGGCGTAAGAGATACGACTCAAATAGAAACAAGGAGACACGTAACAGGTTTCACAATTATATAAGAAAATAAATGGATCTGTTACAGATAAGGAACATGTTTTACAACTACAATTTGAAATGGTAGTTGTTGCAAACATCCAATCAGATGTAAACAAAAAAGCAAACAAAGAGTGGAGGAAATGATGCCTATCCAAATCTATACTAGAACAAAGTTTGAAGGCTTGAGAAGGATGAACTTACATTACATGTTAACACGGGCTGGACAAAGCCCTTCTCCATGTTGATGGAAGGATAATTCAATAAATTCCCCAAAGAAAATTCTTTATAAGTGTTGCCATTATTCTACATTTTGCAAAGAGTAAATATAGATCAAATAATATTGGAAGAAACAGAGGATAATGAAGCTAAGGTGCAGACTGATGATACATAATCAAATAGCAATTAATTAAGTACAACGTTACAAGGCAAAAGGGAGAGAGGTACTGACAAGAGCAATGCCGAGCCCATTATTGTTTTGAGATCGTATGATCCTTTGAGCAAGGAGATTCATCTGAAATTAGTTTTCATACAAGAGAGAAGGTAAGGCACAAGCAGAAATTAGGAGTTCAAATTTTGAATTGATATCATAGACAATACCTGACGCTGGGCTCCCAGCAGCTTCTAATAGGGGTTTGTCCACCGGAGTAGGGGTAAAGTGTGGTACAGTTGGGCCTGTGTTTTCGTGGGCTGCTGATCTATCTGATTTAACAGTACCACTACCTTTTCCAAATACCTAGTTTGTACTCCTTGAGGATCTGCACTCACCCTCTTCCTTTTGGACATCTATCACGAAAGAGCAACATTTGACTGAAAAACATAGTGTGATGACACATGGAATAGGTACGTAAAATGGATAGTTATGGCATATACTCATATATGATGCTTAAACTAAGCGAGATGGTGTAACAAAGTAGAAGAAATGCAAGAGGTCGATGCAAAATATGTGCGACCAATACAACTTTGCAAAGTTAGAGCAAGCACCTTGATGGGTGAATAAGATAGGCCATCCTCCACCATGCCAAGTTTGTTAGCTAGTGGATCGTTCATAATATTCCTCTCGTCGCCCATTCTCATATTCATTTTGATAATGTTCAATATCCGACATGCATGAAAACATAAAAACAAGTGAGATTTTCTTTGTAATGCGTATGATTCTAATCCAATATCGCCTCCTCAGAACCCCTTTGTGCTATCTCTGCAATTCTTTTAAAAGATGCCATGCATGCTGTAATTTGTTGTGTGCATTAATATAATGTGGCCTACTACTCAAAATATGAGAGCTCTAGAAGTGATGACACTTCACAGATGATAGCTTCAACATATAGTAAAGAAGAACAAGTCGACCTGACCTGATAGATTCAAAATATACTAAGGGAGAACAACTCGACCTGACCAGTCGACCGCAAGAGAAGAGTATCATCTTAAAGAAGAGCAGAAGAGCAAGTAGATTGAAGATATTACAAGTGTTTCAATACAATGTCGGTTGGCCACCCATGATGAACCAGAGCGCACAGAGAAATACTATTCTTTCCGGTCTCTCCATATGTGGCTCACATGCATTTCGAAACAAAAGTAGGAACATTTAGCTAACCAATTAAACATCTCTCAGTTTTACTAATATCAGCAATAATATCAGATATGAATTTGTACAACTAAGCTTGTTTAGCTCGATGGGTGGAGCATTGCTATTACGACACGAACCACGTAGGCTGATTGTGGTCATCATAAAATGCGGAAAACATAAGCATGATCAATCTGAAGGTTGACCGTGGCGGTGGGATGGCAGATCTGAAGCCGCAAACCGCAAGAAGGGTAGTTAGCAACCGATGTTTGCTTTGAAATAACAACTAAGATTTGGTATGGACAAGAAAGTACGGTCAACAAGTGACAAAGAAATGCAATTATGCTGTCTATCTATATGTCGTGACATGCATTTGGAAACTCAAGTGGGGCCTTTAGCTAACCAATTAAATGTGTCGGTTACCTAATATCAGTATCATATCACAATCATATTTGAACAACTAAGCTTTCGAATTCTGAGTGTTGTGTTGTTTAGCTTGAAGGGTGGAGTAATGCTAGTACGACAGAAAGCACCTACGAAGATCATAGTAGAGCAGATAAAAGGGGAAAACCCTAAGCATCAAGAGAAAAATCAGGAAAGTGGAACTAGCTGGACCAGTGGGTGGCGCACATGCTTTTTGAAACGAATATAGGAACATTAGGTGACCAATTAAACGTTCTCTGGTTTTAGTTATATGAGCATCATATCAGATTCGTATTTGAACACGTAAGCTTTGGGTTGAGGTCTTGAGGAGCAGTGCTAGCACGACACGAAGCACCTATGATGATGCTAGTGAATATAAAGGGGGGAAACCATAAGCTTTACGAGTATAGTGCCCGTGCCATAGCGGATCTGAAGGTGCAAACTGGACAAAGCTACTTCGCAACCAATGTTTGCTTTCAACTAGCCACTACGATTTGGTACGGACAAGAAAAGTACAGTAAACAAATTACGATCTATTTTCCGGGTGAGATCAATAACTTAAGCACATATGGAAGAGTACCACCTCTCCTGCGACGCCATGTAGGCCTATGCTGATACTTTGAGGATGCTGCGGGTGCGATGGCTGTCGGCGGCGGGGAAGAAGACTTTAGACGGCAGACGGCCGGGTCAGGGGATATATCCTGTTGCCGTGGACGAGGCAGTCGTAGGAGCGGCAACGGCAAGGTGGACGACGGCGCGGATGAAGCGAGAGGAGGCGATGAAAGGATCCTGGTCCAGCGCCGTGGATGAGAGACGTCCATCTCTTGCAGTGGACGACGGGGTAGGGGTAGCGGCTCCGGCAAGGTGGAGGATGGGGTGGCGGACGGAGGAGGCTGGCCGCAGTGCGGAGGTTGTCGTGCCACCGACGGTGTATGAATGGGGAAATGGAGGAGGGGGCGATCTCAAACTTTGGGACGCGCTTCTCTGAAATGGGGGAAAGTTACGAACTTATCCCCCGTTTAAAATATCAGACATCGCGTCGGTTGGGGATAGGACGGTAATCTCGCATCTCCCAAATATTTGCCGGTAACTATTTCGGGCGAGGAGAGGGTGTTTTGCGCCCACGGTTGGCGCCCACGGTGTATGAATGGGGCTGACAGGTAGGGCGGTTGTGTCACGTCTGATGGAAGTTACACATCTGCCCCTATTTAAAATATTAGCCTACATCAATTTCAGACGAGGAGAGTTTGTTTTGCCGCCCACCGTGTATGAATGGGGAAATGGAGGAAGAGACACATGTCTTTCGGACGAGCTTGAATCAAATGTGTTTTGCCGCCCACGTTTGGCGCCCACCGTGTCTGAATGGGCTCAGAGGCCGTCGTGTCACGTCTGATTGAAGTTACTAGTCTACCCCTATCGACAGCAGTGTAAATCCGGTCGATAAGGATGTCAAGTGTCAGGGGTAGACAGTAATTTCCATCTCGCAAACACTTGCTTAGGGCAGCCCACAAATTATAGTGGGTGTCTAGCCGCTTCGTTCAAAACTTGGGAGAATTAACATTCACGTTTTCCCTAGGACTTGGCAAACTAAATTCAAATCCAGCTTGTATTTGATTACGAATATCCACAGATAATTATACATTTTGTTATTTATTTCTTCAAAACCACAACAAAGATTTATTCCACCTTTATATATGATTATGATTTAGAAATGCCGTGATCTTCGAATTCAGTAGGTTGGATACACTCTGATTCAAACAGTTATTTCATCCAATACAATACGCTCACATGAAAAACAGTTCACCTTATGTCAATCATACAAGTATTGAGGATTACCTCGCCTAAAAAATTCGGATCATTACAACACATGGACAGCATGGAACTCCGGACAACATAGGGGGTCTTGCAACATAATCCATTCAGAGACATGACACAACATGCAAGTACAATAATCTAATGACAATTTCAACTGGTATCTAAAGAAGAACCGGGATTACCTTGGGCTTCAGATAGCAGAAACAGCAGGACCTCCTCCGTCTTCAAATGCAACATTCTTACTTCCTCCAATTCTTGGGTTGCTTGCATAATGCGTGCCGCTAATTCCGTAATTTCCAGTCTCAAGATAAAGATTACCTCATTCATGGCAGCTACACCATCTCTTTCTGCCTCTAGTAGAGCCTCAAGCACTATAATATCTGTGCTCAGACTGCTCTCCGGCGGTGTGGCATCTGAACTGCTACCATCTGGTAACATGGATGGCACACTGCTTCCACAAATAGATTCTGGGGTTGTACATTGTGTCCTAGTGTGAACGGCATCCTGAAAGGATTCCACTGGACATAAGTAAGAGATAGTTATCGTATGATCCAGGCAGTAAGCTTACATGGTAGACGACGGACGAATTATTGCCGAGCATGGCAAACTATATTTAAATGGTTCAAAGCAGCATCAATTAAAAGAAATTAAAATGGTAAGATGAAAGTTGAAAGGGAGTGTACAACCGCTATATTTAAGTTGCCAAGGCATCTAAGCAGTTGAAATAATCTGAGAAAGCACTTAATAGTGTGGCCTCATATAAACTACGAAGACAGTCTTGTGATGAAGTCGAGAGGAAAAGTTAAGGACTCAAATGAAATAGGCATGCATTTCTTTACAATAGTACAACAGGCACTGCTGACATATTGGCCAACTCAGGTATAATGTAACAACAAACAAGCATTCGAATCAAGCAATACAGCAAAGCAGACAACTGAACTATTTGTAATTCGGTAGGATTACACGTTGAGTGTGGGAGTAATGGGCCACGGGTAGGCTAACCCGAGCCCCCGGACCTTTCAAGACATCGGGGCAGGCTGCGCCCCTCAAGACCCCAAGACGAAGAGCCGCTTTCTGAGAGTCGGCGGCAAGGCCGCCGACTGCCCCTCACGGCCGAGTCCCATGGACGACTTCGAGATAAGCCGACTCCCAACTGGCGGCTTCGGAGAAGCTATATAGGGAGTCGGCCCGCGACTCAACCACCTCCCGCCTTCGCAATAATGGACGGACGGGTACGGCCACCGCTGCCCATCCTGCCCCGTTCGCGAAGGCGGGCAGGCATACCAAAGGCGCCGCATCAACGGAGATCTCCATCCGCGCGCGCATGCTGCCATGCCGCCTCGACATCAGCCCCGTGGGTGGCGCCACAGCCTCACGACGGCCCGTCTGTACGACCCAGATACGGCGGGACCCGCTTGTTAGCGGGGGTACAGAAGACGGCGAGAGCACCACAAGACGGACCCGTTGGGAGTCGGCCCCCAGGAGTCGGCTAGCCCCTCCCACGGGCCCCGCACGCCATTAACTGCATAAGACGGGAATGTCAATAAAGGATCGCCTGTCAGCGGCGGCACTGTTGCCATGACCCCATGACCAAGCCAGCGTCATTAGAGGCGCGGCTACAGTAATCCGCAGCCGGCAAGACTCGCCCGTGGCGGACAAGGCCTGTCGGCTCCATGCCAGGCCCGTCGGCGAGGCCCACTAGTCGGCGGCCTCCAGCAGTCGGCGGAGAAGACGGTTGCCTGAGAGACAGACGGCTGGGACCCGCGCCCAGCCGGATTACCATTGTACCCCCGGGGGGTAGGCCTATATAAACCCCCCGGGGCACCCATGCAAAGGGTTGGACCCTGATAGTTTTAGACACACATAGAGGGAAGAGGAGAGCTAGCCGTGCCCTTCTCCTTCCTCACCCCGAACAGCTCAAGGAGCAACCTTGTACCCACTTTGCCATAGTGATCATGCGGAGACCCCACAGAGCAGCAGTAGGGGTATTATCTCCACGGAGAGCCCTAAAGCTGGGTTAGATCCGCCGGCGTAAATGCCTTCGCCTCATCCCGTTTCCAGGCACCGGCGACGTTCTACTCGCCCCCACCATGATAAGCCATCCTTTGGCATATGTCGCACCCAACCCCCGACATTTGGCGCCCACCGTGGGGCTAGGTGCATCGTCGTCCGGAGACCTGCTCTGGACGGGTACCCTTTTTCTCCCTGGCGAAGCGCAGCCAGCTCCGGCACGCCGACAGAGTTCGCGCTGACGCCACCACGGCGCTGAGATCGCTCGCGCAGCCAGCTGCCTCGCCGAACTTGTCGGGCGAGGTTCGCCTCCGACGAGCCTGCATCCGACGCAGGCACGGGCGGCCCCGAGAGCCTCCTCCCGGGCCTCCTTGACCAACTCCACGTCGCCGGCGAGCCTGCCATGGACTTGGAGTCCGTAGGCTCCACCGACCCGATGCTGGTCGACTCCGACACCGCGTCGCTCGACTCGTTCCCCACCAACGTGGTGGTCTACGACGAGCCGCTCCCTTGCGCGGAGAGCGGCGGAAGCACCGTCACAGAGGTGCTCGTCATCGTTCACGGCGAGCATTCCGGCGAAGGAGCTCACGACCCACTCGACGCGGCTCTGCAAGACCTGACCGCGCCTATTCCGGAAGACGCTGACGCCGAGATGCTGGAGGCGTGCCACCTTCAGCTCGTCGAAGGCGCGAAGAAGCTGGAAAGCATGAGACGCTTGTCAGAAGCCTACCAACGTGAGATGGATCACGCTGTGGGCGGCTCGCTGGCCCCGACTGGGCCTAGCCGCCTAGGCGCGGTCCAGCAGCGCGGCGTGGCCATCGCCAACCTGTTCGGGGCCTATCGCCCTGTATACACCACGCCTGCGGAGAACATCCGCGCCGCCCAGGTGGCGGCGGACGAGCTAGACAACTTCGAGGGTGAAGAGCGCCGCCTGATGACGGAGCGAGTCCAGCAGCTCCTCGACACGGCTGCCGCACAGAACGAGGCCGGCTGCCGCACAGAGGCGCCGCAACGACAAAACGACGACCTGCCTCCCCGCCGAGATCAAGGCGCGACGTCTCGGACACTGACTAGCGGTGTCCGCGGAAGAAAAAACAAGGATCCGGCTGTCAGCCATAGTCGGACTCATATCTCGATCAAGCGCGACCAAGACGGCCGCCCTAGAGCAGTGGAACGGCTGGACGACTATCTGCCTCCTCCTCCTCGCAAAGAAAGGCGAAGTCTCCCGCCACCCGCCGAGTATCCGACTTCGGCGATCGCTTTGGCCGCCGAGAGGGAGTCGGAGAAAACGACGCCCACCGGATCGACCGACTTCACCGATCCCCGGCGCCGAAGAAGCGGAGCGATTTGTTGGGTCCGCCTGTTGACCTCGCATCCGAGACAAGCCCTTTCCCTGCAGGGTTCACGCTGCCCCGAGATACGCCTAAGTACACCGCCCGAAGCCGAAGACTGGCTAGTTGACTACCCACGCCGTCAACATAGCGAAACGACAACAAGCGCAGTTGCCGTAAGTATGTTCCGCTCATGCTCTGTGGCACGGCCCGACATGGTTGAACAGCTCAAGCCCCGCAGATCAACAGCTGGGTCGACTTCACCAAGCCTTTGTCCGCAACTTCACAAGCACGCATAAGCGACCTCCCAAGCCTCGCCAGCTTTCCTTGTGCATGCAAGGCCCCAACGAGTCAACTCGCGACTACCTCACGCTACTGGGTCAAGCTTCGAACTCCTGCGAGGGCGCACGAGATGCAAGCTATCGAGTACTTCACCGCCGGTGCGTAGAAGGCACCTCTCAAGCACAAGCTCCTCTCGCGACGAGCCGAGACCTCGACGAGCTGCTGATCATAGCGCATAAGCACGCCACAGCCGACTCCTCCATGAAGGCGGAGATTCAAGTTAGTGCGACCGACAAAGTGGCCCTCAGCTCCCGTAACTCCGGCCGAGACGCCAATCGGCGACAACAATGTAACGATCACAAGCGCAAAGCCCCACAGCCGCTTCCAGCAGCCGCAGGTTGCGATACGAAGACCAGCAGCCGGAGGGCAGCCTCCGCCAAGCGATAGAAAGGCGGCAAGTCCAACTGGTTGCCGCCTTCTTACAAGCGACTCTAGATGGTCCTCGCAGTTCCACAGCGCGCCAAGCCGCCAAACCACACAACCCGAAGTGCCACCGCTCACCAGATCGCTAAGGAGACGGCTTCGCCTCCCCCGTCCGGGCTGCCGCCTCCACCGCCGCTTCAAAGCCGGGCTGTCGAGCCGGCAAGCGAAGACAAGATGAGTACCCAAGAGCACGGAGCCTATATGGTGTTCACCAGTAGGGCCGACGATCGACACAAGAAAGGGTCAGCAGAAGAAGAGGTGAATGCAGAGCATCGATACTCCAGAATTCATGCACTCGTCCGAGAAGCCTATCGCTTGAGCAGAGCTGATCACCCAGAGGTGATGCCGAGTCTGGGCTCCTACGCCCTGGTCTTGGGAGCCACCTTTGCCACAGATAGGCGGGCCGCTCGCTTCTCGCGGGTGCTGATTGACGGTGGCAGTAGCATCAACATCAGGTACAAGGATACCATGGAGAAGTTAGGAATCAAGCAAAGATAGCTTCAGAGCAGCCGGACTGTGTTCCACGGCATTGTACCTGGCCTTTCCTGCTCACCGATCGGCAAGATCCTGATAGATGTCCTCTTTGGAGACAAAGATCATTTCCGCCGAGAGCCAGTTTGGTTTGAAGTGGTGGACCTCAAAAGTCTGTACCATGCGCTGCTTGGCCGACCCGCTTTGGCCAAGTTCATGGCGGTCCCCCACTACGCCTACCTCAAGATGAAGATGCGAGTTCCAAGGGGATTCTGACCGTAGCCGGCGACTACAGAAAGTCGTCCGCTTGCACGGCTCAAAGCAGTCGGCTAGCCGAGTCCCCGGTGATCGTGAATGAGAAGCGACTTTTCTGATCGGTTGTATGATGGCCGCAAGCAGCCCGAGATATCGCCCAACCCCAAGGAGTCGGAAGCTAAGGGTTCGCTCAAGCCGCCAAAGAAACGAAGAAGATACCCTTGGAGCCGGAGCACCCAGAGAGGTACGCCGTCATAGGTGCAAACCTTGACAACAAATAGGAAGGCGAGCTCGCCGATTTCCTCCGTGAGAATCGACATCTTCGCATGGTCCCCTAAAGACATGCCGTGTACCGACGGAATTCGCCGAGCACAAGTTACATGTCCGATCTGATGTGAAGCCCGCCAGCAGCCCTTTTGCGCTACTGGCCGAAGAGAAGAGAAGAGTTGTTGGAGAAGAGATAGCCCGCCCTAGCAGCCGGCTTCATTATGCAAGTGTTTTTTCCAATGGTTAGCAAACCCGTCCTGGTATCAAGAAGAACAAGCAAAGGCGGATGTGTATTTACTACACAAGCCTCAACAAAGCTTGCCCTAAGGACCCGTCGCTCACGAGAATTGATCAGTGATAGACTCCATACCGGATGCGAGCTGTTGAGCTTAGATGCATATTCAGGATATCACCGCATCAAGCTGAACCCGGCCGATAGATCAAGGCCGCCTTCATCACGCCGCTTGGAGCCTTCGCTACCCGACCATGACGCTCGCTTAAGGAATGCCGCGCCACCTTTAGCGCCAGATGCGTATGCCTCCTCAAGCAACTCGGCAGTAAACGCCCACGCCTACGCGGGACGATGTGGTGGTGAAGACGAAAAAGCATGGAACATCGCCGAAGACCTTAAGGAAACCTTTGAGAACCTCGCGCCGATTCCGATCAAGCTCAACCCGAGAAGTGCGTGTTCGAGTGCCACCGCCAACTCCTTGGCTTCCCGGTCTCCGAACGCGCATAGAGTGCAACCTCAGAAAGACCAAGGCCATCGAGAGGATGGAAGTACCCCGCCGACCGCTAGATGTGCAAAAGTTCACCGCCGCTTGGCGCTCATCACCGATTCATCACCGCTCGGCGAGAAAGCTCTCCTTTATACCAGCTCATGAAGAAGACCACCTTCTTCGAATGGAACCACAAGGCGGACGAAGCTTTTCTCCGCTTGAAGAAAATGCTGACTACTCCCCGGTCGGGCGTGTCTGACTCCTAAAGAGCCCATGCTCCTATACATTGCCGCCACCACCGGTAGTCAAGACGGTCATTGTAGTTGAACGCAAGGAGGAAGGCAAGGCGCTACCTGTCCGTAGACCGTATATTACCCGAGCGGCATCACGACCTCCAAGCAGAACTACCCCCACTACCATAAGATGTGCTACAGCGTGCACTTTGCCACCAAAAAGTTGAAGCCTTACTTTCAAGAGCATCCAATCACTATGGTTTGCACAGCCCCACTAGCCGAGATCATCGGAAGCCGAGATGCTTCTGGCCGAGTGGCCAAATGGGCCATAGAGCTGGCCCCCTACACCATCTATTACCAGCCCCGCACCGCCATCAAGTCGCAAGCATTGGCAGACTTCCTCGTTGACTGGGCCGAGACCCAGTACCTGCCGCTAGCGCCCGACTCCACCCATTTGCGGATGCATTTCGATGGCTCCAAGATGCGCACCGGCTTGGGAGCCGGCGTTGTCCTCACTTCCCCCAAAGGCGACAAGCTCAAATATGCGCCGCAGATCCATTTCGCCGCCTCCAACAACATCGCCGAATACGAGTCCCTCATTCACGGGCTCCGGCTTGACAAAACACTTGGCATTCGCCGGATCCTGTGTTATGGCGACTCCGATTTGGTGGTCCAGCAGTCATCTGGCGATTGGGACGCCAAAGATGCAAACATGGCGAAGCTACCGCTTCATTGTACAAAGAACTCAAAGGATATTTCGAGGTGCGAGTTCCTTCACGTGCCAAGAAATGACAACGACCAAGTAGACACCCCGCACGAATCGGCTCCACCACCAAGCATACCATCCGACGCCGCCTTCGCCTCAAGACATCTGTCAAGCCTTCACCAGAATCAGACTCCATCTTTGTGCCGGCCCTCAAGAAGTCGGATCCGACTCAAGAGCCCCAAAGAGACGGCACGAGAATTCTTACAGATGGCTCCAAGAATGCCGCAGAGAAGGGACTTCGACCCCGGGACTCGGGCGACCAGTCCAAGATTCCAGAGCTCGCCCGGGACTGCACCACCGGCCTGGGACTTCATCAATCCAGCAAGCGTCATGACTCCAGCCCGCCGCCCAGCCCACCGCCCTCGCCCAAGTAGCAAAGGTCATGCAGCTGAAGAAATAGCAGCACCTCATGGGCCCAGCCCATCCTCAAGTTCCTAGTGAGCAGAGAGCTGCCAACCGATGAAATCTTGGCTCGGCAAGTACAACGCCGAGCGGCAGCCTACACCATAGTCAACAGAGAGTTGGTCAGGCGCAGCTTCACTGGTGTCTACCAACGCTAGGCCGAGCCGTAGCAAGGCCAAGCGATTCTCAAGAGATCCATCAATGCGAAAAGGCCACCATGCGCCATAAGAGCACTCATCGCCAAAGCCTTTCGACATGGTTTCTTCCGCCAACTGCCCAAGAAGAGGCCAAGGAATTAGTCCAAAATGCAAGGTGCGATGTTCCGCCCCAAGTCAGACAGCCGGCTTCCGACTCAAGACTATCCCCATCGCCTGCCCTTTGCTGTTTGGGGCCTGACATGGTGGGACCATTCAAAGCTGCACGAGGTGGTTTAACTCACTTACTTGTCGCGTGGACAAGTTCACCAAGTGGATAGAAGTAAAGCCATCAAGAAGTTGAATGGTCCGCTGCAGTGACTTTCATCGCCAACATCACGACTCGGCACGCATACCACACAAAGATCATCACCGACAATGGCACAAATTCTGCCAAATGCGCTCGCCCGCTTTCTACACGACACAAGGCATCCGATCGACTTAGCGTCCGCTTCCCATCCGCAATAAACGCCGTGGAGCGAGCAAACGGCCTCATCCTATCCGCATCAAGCCTCGACCGGTCGAACCACCGAGCGCTCGCCGGATGTTGGCTTGATGAGTTGTCACCGCCTTCTCGAGTCTTTGCATGACGCCAACAAGTCAACCGGCTTCACACCTTTCTTCCTCGCTTCACGGTGGTGAAGCCGCCATCCCAACGGACATAGAGTTCGACTTCGCGAGTCACCATGTACACCGAGGAGGAAGCAGAAGAAGCACGCCAAGACGGCGCCGATCTGCTAGAAGAGGGCTGGCTGTTGGCACTCACCGTCCAAAGATCTACCAACAGAGCTCGCGCCGATACTACAACAGAAGGTCGTGCCGAGATCTTTCCAAGAGGGCGACCTTGCATCCGATCGATCCAAATAACAGCCGCCAGCACAAGTCGCCGGCGCTTTCGGAAGGCCCTTCATTATCAACAAAGTTCGGGCAACGACTCCTACTACCGACGACGCCGAAGCCCTGCGCGCCAAGAGGGACGACTCCGCAAAGAGACGGAACGGCCATGGAATGCAAATCTTCTCCAAGATTTTACGCTTGATGCAAGATGTACCACGCTACCCTTTGTATTAAAGTACTAAGACTTGGCCCCCAAACGAGCTCGACCGCCCCTTTTGTTATCTCAGATGATAAGAATTATGCCTTTGAGTATGCTGCTTTTTGTTATGCCGCCTGGCACCGAGTTCGACTAGTCAGCCCGGGGACTCGCCGCCTCACGCTATGGAATGCTTCCTGCAGTCGGACAAGTAGTGTGTGGTGCCTAAGCCGTCTCCTGTCAAAAGTCGCAGCTTGTAGAGCGACTGTTTGGTGGGCAGGAGTAAGGAAGAATGGGCGCCCACATGAAAAATGGCTAAGGACCCAAAGCATAAACATAGCTTAAGCCAGCTTCCAGCCTCTCTTTGCAAAGCCGACTCTTGAGTGGTCGGCTTGCCGCTTTCTATCCAACTTGTTAAAAAGACTCTAAAAAATGGCCAAGTACTTGCCTTCCCAAGAGTAGCCAAGCATTTGATCCAGCGGCAGTCCGCAGAGCGGTTGTCCGACTGGCAAGGCGGCGACTAAGGGAAGGCGGCAAAGGAAAAAGCCATAGGAGCAATGAGCAAGGAAAGATAGAATTAGGATAAATATTTACATAACATAGGCCCTTGGCCGAATCTTCAAGCAGAAGTTCAAAATACACCCCGCGGGTGGAATTGTGCGAATTAATAAGTTCTTCAAAGACTA